>JAESUZ010002738.1:0-681526 GCA_017311185.1 Proteles cristata cristata | reverse complement strand
CTCCACCCTCCAACCCAACCAGCTGCCAGACTCTGAATTTTGCTTCCTGAACACTCCTGCACTTTCTGATTCTAGGGCTGATGCCCTATTGAGGAAAGAACTTGTCACTTCTAGCCAAGGCTAGTGCAACAGTCTCCTGGGCCCCTGACGCGGGGCCCCGCCTCCCCACACAGCCTCTATGTAGCCTCTAAGGAGCACAGCTCTACGAGGTCACTGACCCCCCCACTCGCCCCAAAATGCTGCCATGCCTACCCATGCATCTGAGACGAAACCTGGGCTCCCTCAAGCCAGCAGGAGAAGCAGCCTTCGTCCATACCCAGCCCACCCTGCCACCTCAGTCCCTGACTCCCTGCCCTGTGTCCACCTCTGAGCCTCTGCTCTGCAGTTCCCACTTCCCAAAATGCCCTTCCTCTCTCCTCAGCTGGCCAAGCTTCTAGGCATCAGTCCTGACCCTTGCCGCCCTCCTCAAGGCCTCATTCAAACCTCATCCCCTCAGGGAGATTTTCCCAGATACCCTCGCCCACCCACCACCATCTCAGATTCAGCCTCTCCACTGCTGTCTTCTTTTTGTGTTTTGAAAAGTGTAAAAGTGCTGGAAAAAATGAGCATGCTTGTTCCATCGCCGTGATTCACCGTCTGTTAAGGATGTGCCACTGTTGTCCGCGCTCCCTCTCTGTCTCTCTGCCCCTACACAAGCCCCCCTATATTCTCACATGCAGGGAATTCCACACCAACCCGGCACTATTATCTAATATTTAATTCGTATTCTAATTTCCCCTTATGCCCCATTACCATCCCTCGGAGCTGGGTCAGCTGGGTTCGTTTCTCTCCTGCACTCGGGATCCAGGCAGAGGCTGCGCTACATTGAGTTGCTGGCTTTCTTTCATCTCCTTTCATCTGGACACATTACTCCTCCTTTTGATTCCCGTCTTTCGAAGACTCTAGGCTGTTTTGCAGGAGGTCCCTCCATTTGGATTTGTCAGCTCACTTCTTCAGGATTCATTTCAGGCTAAGGGCCACCCGCCTCCCCCCCGCCCCCCATCCCGGGCATCCCTTCCTCGCCTGGTTGTGTTTTCCTGGGACTGTCTAGGATTGTGCAATCCGCCTGTCCCTCCCCTCCCCTGTTAGCAAGGTGCCCCCAGGCAAGTGCTTTAACCCCTGTCTGCCTCACTTCAGTTAAATGGGCTGATAAGAGTCACCACCCAGAGCTTGTGAGACAAAGCCTGGGAGAGGCCTTGCAGAACCGTACCCAGCACATAGTAAGCGCTCCCCAGGCTTGGGCTACGGTTCACACTCACGTTGTCTGTCACTCGTGTGTGTGCGCGCATGCGCTAGGGTAGCCCACCAGGTGCGTATGTCTGCCGGCACTTCTGCTCCATGTCCCTCGTGTCCTGGAGCAGTGGGATCCCTAAGCTAATCTGAAGGAGCGAATCAAATGGAGTGGATGCCTGGCCTCAGTTCCCCATGGAACTGTACCCCCCTCCCACTGACCTGCCCTCGGGGAGAGGACACAGGTCACCCCCTTCACCAGCCACAGATGCCGGGCTGAGAAGAAAGCTCTTTGACTCCGAGTAGCCCTGCACCGTCTCCGTGGAGGGCGGAGGGCAGCGGGCGGCACTGACCGAGATCTTCCCAGGTGACGCGGGCACACGAGGCATGGGAGCCCAGGATTCGGCCCCGGACTCAGTCTACTGAGCTGAATGACTCTCCCCTCAGCTTGCGTCTCTCTGCCCTGCTCAGCTCCTTCATAAACCACATTCCAACGTTCCTAATCTGCAAGTCTGAGGTCCCTTTTTGTGCCCTAAAGTGAGTCAGCTCCTGGGGTGGAAGGACACAGAGATGGGACAGTCAGAGCCACGTGAATGGGCCAGTGCCGTGGCAAGAGCCTGGCACCCAGTCCCCCACTGACCCCTCACAGTGATGATGAGCCTGAGGAGCTTGCTCCAAACACACAGGTAGGGCAGGATGGAACAAGGATTCGAATCCAGGGCTGTCTGCGGCAGGGTCCCAAGTCCCTAGCCACTGCACTACCATCATCTCTAACATCTCCAGGAGCCCTGACACTCAGTGCCCCTCTGCCCAAAGGCCATCTCCTGGCTAGTGTTCCCTGTCCTACCCATCCATAATTAGCTACACTTGCTGCATTTGGACTCCCGAGTTCTTAGCTTCACCTCTGCATTAAAGGCCTCCCAAGAAGCCTTTCCTAATAGCTTCTCTCTGCCAGGTTAGGGACCCCCTGACTGACACAGCTTCCCTTGTGGCAACACCCATCTTATTGTAATCATTAGTCCAAGATCTGCAAGCTTTTCTTGGAGAAGTGGAACCCCATAATCATCCATGAAATGGTTAGACAGGCAGTGGGTGGGCAGGTGGGTGCGACATGACCCAGTGGCCGGATGGTTTCTCCAACGCACACAGTACTTCCCCAACACCAGCCCATACCCTTCGGCTGTTCGCCCCCAACTGCCTTTAACCAGAGCTCCAACAACCCCCCTGCCCCGCCCAGCCCTAGCCTTCCCTGCCCAGGAACACTGAACCCAGCAGTTACGCGGCCTTGGGCAGGCCACTTCCCCTCTGTAAGTCCCTTCACCATGGCTGGAAACTGGAGCTTGTCGTCCCTGCCCTTCATGCCTTACGGAATCACACTGAGATTCAAACGAAATTGTTTAAGTCAAAGACAGGCACAGAGAGGAGGAATGACTTGCCTGACCGCCATAGCTGTTAAGTGGCGGAGTCAGGATGTGAACCCAGGCAGGCAGGCTCCAGAGCCCGGGTTCTGAGCGCTGTGCATGCTGCCTGCTGGGAAGGCCTTGCATGCTCTCGGCCTTCACATCGTTCTCACAGCCCCGTTCACATGTATTCCACATACCCTACCCTGAAGGATTCCCAGAATGGACAGCCCTTGATGGGAGACCAGGAGACCCAGGTTCTAGCCCTGACTGTAGCTCGCTGCGTGGCTTCAAAACCATGCCATCACACGATTAGAGCTGACATTTCTTGAGCCCTGATGTGAGAGACGCTCTTATAAATGTACGGGTCTATTAGTCCATTTAAAACCTAACAACCCTAGAAGCAGGTGGGGAAACTGAGGCACAGAGATGTGAAGTCACTTGCCTAAGGTCACACAGCTAGCAAGTGGCGAGGCCGGGATCAACACCAGGCACAGCCCTGTCAGCCAGCACACCGCACTCCCTCTGAACGCTGCAGAAAAACAGTGAGGTGCTTGTCTCTGACTTTGTACCTCAAACGTCATTCCAAAAGGCTTTGCCAAAGGAGGGGTGTGTTTCAGACCCTGGTCAGTCTCATCTAGCCCAGCCTAGGTCCCAAACCCCGCTTAGCAGGAGGCCCCGGGTGGGCACAGCCCTCACAGGCAAACAAAGCTCCAGAGACAGCAAGTTCAGGACCAAGAGGTCAGACTGCGGTCTATGAAGCAGAAACTGCATGCTGAGAATCTGAGGGCTCGTGAGGACCGATCTGAACAAAATATGTGCTGAGCACTGGGAAGAACACTGGCTCCAGAAAAGAGAGCACTTCATTGTCGGCAGCTGAAAGTGGGCTCAGAGAACACTATCCACACTTCCATGAGGCCCAGAAAAGTCCCGTGGCCAGCCAGAGGCCACGTGGCTTACTCACGGCCCGGCCAGAGCTGCCCTTGGCACTCCCCCCCACTCCCCACCACGGACTTGTGTCTTTTTCACCCCCACCACCTTTGATGAGCTCCTTCCAGGTCCAGAGGAGAGAGCGAGCCCTACTGGAAGGAAGAGCCGGTAGCTCTAACTCCATCGGCACAACACCAGAAAGCTCAATCAATGAGCGTGTAATTATTTTTTAAATAAACCATACTCAAATATGTGGAAACAAACAGGAGCATTTGATGAGAAAATCAAGTTATGCAGATTATGCAGCTATGCTCCTCAGCAAATAAAGTGATATTTTTTTTATTCCTAGAGCTTGTGAAAACTCTACCCTGCAGAAATATTGCTTCTTGGATGGAACGTCTGGAGTTTTCCCTGTCCGGGAACATGTGCACACATAGACAAGCGTGCACTCACATGAGGGCACAAGACATCTCTTTCAGACTGTGCCTCAATTTACCTCCCTGAGGCTGCAGACCCAGCTAGAGTCTGGCCCCAGTATAGCTGGGCAGTCCTGGGCAGTCAGAAGCCTCAGAGGTGGGAGCTCAGCCATCCCACGGAGATCCTCCCTGCACATGAGATCTGGAATACGGGGGATCCCACGAGCCAAGGTTTAGGAGAGGGGGAGGGACCAGCATCTACTGAGCACTACTGTGTGCTTGGGCACCTGATCTTTCGACATACATTATCTCTGTGCTCATCCCAGCGATGCAAGTGTTTTATTATTCCCACTTTACAAAGGAAACTGAGACTCACAAAGGGAACTGTTTTACCCAAGGCCGCCCATCTGGTAAATAATGGAACTAAGATTTTTAACTGAGCCCTGTCTAGTATCAGAGTCCACACATTTCCCACCAGGCGCCTCTCAGGGCAGAAGCAGCCTACCTGGCATGATCTCCGCGGCCTCTGTGCCCCCACTCCATACCTGGCACCATCTACCCCTCCATTCCCTGACACAAACACACATCCAGTCCTGCCAAGGCCCACCCAGAGGAGAGGAAGTTTGCTGGTATAACTACCCGTGCAGCTGTGGGGAGGGGGAGACAAGAGCCTGGACGTGGCCAGAACAGGGCCCTCTGTTCAGTCCATACTTCCCCAGACTGCAGCCCACACCAGCAATGGCCACCCCCTCTGCCCAGCCCACTCCCACCGGCTCTTCCCTGTCACATAGACAATTGCCCATAGGGCTGTCCCACAGGGCCAGGAGGGACAGGGCTGGGAAGGCACCAGGAGAGGGGTCAGGGGAGGGGCTTAGAGGCACCAAAGTGGCAGCGCTGGTACCTCCCTTTGGTCACCAGCACCTTCTCCCAACTCTTAGAAAGGGCAGTAGGATTGACAGGGCACACGTGCCTACCTCTCTGCAACTCCCCTTCACTATCTTCATTTCACCCACGGGGAAACTGAGGCTTGTCGGGATGAAGGACTTTCCCCACGACCTCCGAGCAGGGGTGGCCTTTCCTCCATCCACAGCAGCCTATCACCCCTGCAAGTGTAACTGCCATCTGTAACCCCCTGCAGGGCTCTCCCACTGCCCACCTCAGTCCTCAGCACCATACGCTCATCTGAGAACTGGAAGACCTTAGAGAGATGAACTTGGCCAAGGCTCCCATTTTACAGATGTCAACACCAGCCCGGCAAACCACCGATGCATCCTCTGTGCAGGCTGCTTCGGACACCCTCAGTCCGCTCTTCAGAGCCACGTCTGCCCCGGAGCCCCACACGCCACCAGACCCCCGGTCTCCCACCCTTCCCCCCTCTGCTCCAAGGACACCTGGCTGCCCAAAAGTCTGATCTCCCATGATTGTCCTCAGCCCGGGCTTGCCTAGGCCCTGGCCAGAGCAGGGAAAGGGGCAGGAAAGGCCACATCTGGATCCAGGGTCTAAAGCCCCCTCCCCCAAAACCAGCCATCACTCTCTTTGAGAAGAACCTCAGCCAGGGACGACTTCCCGCCCTCCTGACCCCTGTGCATGCCTTCGCCCAGCCCACACAGCCAAGAAGCCCCTCTCAGGAAGGGGTCTCCTGTCCCTGCCTTCATGCCTCCTGCAACAGCCGGGACCCCCCCAGCCCCCATCTCTCCCACGAGCCTTTTAACCTCATCATGGGCCCCCTCCCACCCCCATCACCCTCACCCCAACCCACACCTCCCTAAACCAAGGAAGAGGAGGAGGCAGGGGTTTCCTCCCCTGGGCAGGAGGGGAGGGGCAGCAGGGGTGTCCATAGGACCGGAGGCCTAGAGAGGAAGGGACGGCAGCAGGGAGAGGCTCAAAGTGAGTCGAGAAGGGATAAAAGTGCCAGAATCCCAGCAGAATTCTTTGCAGTCAGGCTTTCCCAGATTACGTTTGCTAGGCCAGTGGCTTCCGTTGCCCAGGCCCCTAGCAAGGCCACCTCCCCCACTTTGGGCTGAACAACCCAGGGGGTGAAGAATTCCCCCCCAGGATGGCAGGGGGTGGGGGTAACAGGAGAGGCTCCAAAAAGAAACAAACGTCTTGATGGCTTTCTTCTACTTGTAGCTCCTGGACTCAAATGGAGGCAAGAGAGGTGGGGAGGGGGATGTCCCAACCCATAGAACCAGGGTCTAGGCCCTGTTGATGGGGAAGGGCTAGGGCTGAGGGCCCACTCAAGTCAGTTTGTCCTTCTGTCAGTCAGAGGCAGAGAAGCCCTCCGCCTTCACTACCCACATCCACCGCTCACCCCCACTCCCTTGACGCGACCACCACTGGCCCTCAGCCTAAGGATAAGATGGGGTACAACCTCCTAGGTAAAGCAGCCAGACCTACCCAGAGCATGCAGGACAGACAGATCCACGTCATCTTCGGGGGGTCCCGTCCCTCAGGCCAAGCCCGGAGCCTGCACACAGGCCCCTGAGCTCACAACCCCCACGGAGCAGGCAGAAGGCAGCTCTGAGAACGAGGCCGTTGCTCCTCCAGCCAGCATCTGTCGGGCCTCTCGCCCTGCCTGCCTCCAGCTCACCCTCCCTCCTTTCCTCCTCCTCCCCCCACTCCACCCCTTGTCCCAGCCTCCTGTCTCCTCCCTCCTTCCAGGCTCCGCTGGGGGCTGGGGGCTGGTGGCGTTGGGGGTCAGAAGCTCTGCTTTGCAGGGGGTGTGAAGGAGACAGGGCAAAGGGACAGCTACTGGAGACTGCCCCCCTCCAAGCCACCACCATCCACCCTGCACTTCCCCCCCCACCTCCAGACATATAACCCCTGTGAGCCACCAAGCTTCCTCCACCTTCTGATCTGATACTGGCAGGCTGGAGTCCCCTGTCCCCCCTGCAGAGCCCCCCTTCCCGCCCCCAGACCACTGATGAACAGACAGACACAGTCTGTATATCCTGGGGTTCCCCGGCCCCAGCCCATCTCTGAGTACAGATGCATGTCCTCCTGCCCTGGGAACGCACATTCATTCGCACACGCTCAGCCTTAACACAAGAGAAACCAGGCCAGACTGTGGGAGAATGGCCCTGCCTCCAGGCTGTGGATTTCATTCCAATTTTTTTCCTACTTCTTTTTTTTTTTCCCCTTCTTTCTTTCTTTTCTCCAAACATCTGTCCCAGCCCTTCCTGCCCTTCCTAAAAGGAGCCCCGCTCCAGGCTCCTGCGAGAGTCTGTTTTTCTTGACTGTACCCTGGGCCAACATTTGGTTTGCATTTCCCCACTTCCTCCTCCACCTCCCTGGTTCCCCCTCCCTGGGCCCAGTTTTCACCTCCCACCATTCCACCCGCCTGCTTCTCCCCCACAGTGTTCCCTTTCCTGGCCAGCCCTCCCCTCCCCCCTCCTTAGCTCAGGGCAATAGTTTGGGGTCCAGAGCGGGTAAAAAGTCCGGTACAGAATCTAAGTGCATTCCCAGGGAGCACTGCAGGCAAACCCAGCAAACTCTGCTCAGGCCCTCACTGTCTAGGTCCACCCTCCCCACCCCCATCTTCTCCCCAAAGACTTTCCTCTTTGAGTTCTGGCCGAGGCTGGACCAACTGAGGGTGGGTGGGGCTGGTGAATCACCCATTCTGCTTTTTGGAGCCTTCCAGGGGAGGGAAAGAGGGCTCAGCCCCACCCCCTTCTGAGGACACACACATCAGGACACACAGTCCAACTCACATAAATACGCAAAATGCCGAGGACAGGGCCCCACCCAGAGCACTCTGAGACCATTTTCCTGCATTGACTAACCTGGCAAAAAAGTCCTCTTGGTCGAGCTCCTACGCACATGCACGAGTGTGTTGTACACGCCCCCCGCCACATGTACAAAGGGTTAGGAATCCCCTGCCTCGCTCCCCCACTCACCCAAGAGCATGCCCTTACCACTCCGTCAGCACCACACAGAGCATCCCTAGGGGTCAGGCTCTACAACCAGCCTCTCCCCTCGGCCGGACCTGCCCAACCAGGTGTGTTGGCTCCCAGCCCACAGTCCAGCCAACACATTTACCTGGGAAACTCCAGAAAGAGAGGGAAACATTCATGTTTCCTCTGGGGAAAGGCTGCCACATGCAGAAACACAGGCTGTGCACTGCACAAGGGACTGACACTCTTATGGTCTGGTGATTCTGAGAAGTCGGGGGAGGACACTGAACCAAGGTCCTTTCTAGAGCAGGTACCTGAGTCTTTGTTCCAGTCAAGGAGTTGGGGTGATGAATGAGAGCCCCTTCTCCTACCTCTCCAAGTGCTTCTGCAGAGCTACAGAGCTAAAGAAGGCTTTGCCCCCACGCTGCCTGCCCTATGGCATCAGAACACCCTTCGGCTCCCTCACCCCAGCTGCCTCCCCACCAGGCCTGCTGGGAGTGTCCAGACAGACACTCCCGCAAACCTTCCCACCCTCTGCTGACCACAGCGTAGGGCAAGCAGGGAGGAGTGCCAGAGCCCGCCCGCCCCCCAGCCGCCACCACCAGCCTTGCCAGCCTTCCCCCCAACCCCCCCCCCCGCTTCAAGGGCTCAGCCAGTCACGTCCTGACACCCCAGGACCCACGCCCACGGGCCCCTCTGCCTGTTCCCATGGCCCTTTCCTGCTGGCGTCACTAGAAGATGTGCCTCCCGGCAACTATCACAGAAGTTCTGAGAAATTACCTCGCGTATTCCCAGAAATGCCAGAAAACAAGACTGAGGACCAAGTCACAGTGACACCAACTTGTCTGGCCTCCCACAATGCCCAAAGGGGCCCTGCAGCCCCTAGGCTGGCTCCTTCCCCAGTCCCCTCAGCTGGGACTAAACGCCAGTGGGAAGGGCACCAGGGCTGCTGCCGGTCCCCTTGCAAGAACCCTCCCCCAGGATGCCCCCATCCCTCTTTTCCAAGCCTCTGGGGGTCTGTTCCTGTATCTTAACCTCTCACTGTTGGGAAGTCCTTCCTCCTCCTAACCACCATCCGGCCTGTTTAATGTTAAACTCTGCCACCTGAGGTGTCTTTCACTCTGTAACGACCCCCCCGCCCCCCGTTTCGGGCTTGTTACCCATTTTTCATCCTGCACAAGCTGGTGCTCCCTCCCCCACCCACGGACAGGGAGAGCTCCTTGGGCAAGGACACGTCCTGCGCTTTGTATCCCCAGAGCCTGGCAAACAGCAGGCACCAGACCTGATTAAAGAATAAATGAGTTGTACTATCAATGAATGGGTCCTAACCTATCTTCCTACAGTTAGCACCTACTGTCCCCTTCCCAGTCTTTCCCTCTCTCCCGCTCTGGCCCCCCTGAAAGGGCCTTGGGCAGTTCAGCCTGCACACCCTTGCACGTGCCGGTGATACGCCCCCATCTTCAGGACTGTCTCTTCCTGCCCCCTCTCCCTCACCTCGGAGCTCTCTCAGGCTGCAGACTCGGGAGACCACAAGGCCAGTGCTCAGCCTGGGGTTCCCGGCCTCATGCTCGGACCAGGGTCTTGTCTGCAGCAGACATCAGGTTCATGCCAGTGGGCCCGCTGGATTTTCCGGGCTGGGATCCCCGGAGCCTTGGAACTTGCCACCACCCTGTGCCACGCCACCCCACTGCCTCTCCACTGCCACGGCCTGGTTTGTGTCCCGCTCAGCTCCCCCATCTGCACGCGGAGCACTTCCTGCTAGAGGCCGTCCGGATCCAGACCCAGCAGCCAACGGAAGAAACAGTTCTGCAGGCTCTGGGGCCGGCGCCGCTCGGAGGTGAGCTGAGCTGACGCAGAGGGATGGGTGAGTGAGGGCAGGAGTGAAGCTAAAGGGCTTTGTAAGCCTGAGCCTGACACTCTCCCAGCCTGTCTCCTCACCTGCAAAATGGCCAAGGCGATGGCCTCTAAGGTCCCTTCCAGCTGCACCTTCTGTGATGCCACCAAGTTCCCTCCAATGCATTCCTCCTATCCCTCGACATTCATCCATCAAAAAGCTCTTCCTGTTGTCCAGCCCACCTCCGATGGTGGCACTGAGCCTTTCTTCTGTCATCACCGGCACAGACGCTGAAGGTCATAGACCATCAGAGGTGGAAAGACCCCCCAACCCCCGCCAGCTCAGCTAGCAGCCACAGTCAGGGTGACTAGAAGGGTCATGGCCAGAGCTTTCAGGGGCCCTAGAGAAGGTAAAGAACAGGAGAAGGAGGAGGAGGCAAGTGGTCTCTGAGGACCTCGAGACGGCAGCGAAAGGGGACATGTGCTTCTCAGTGACAGCCACTGTGGCATCAGGGACGTGAGCCCATACCGTCAGATCTTTGGATCTGCCGAGAGAGGCCCTAAATCTATATCATATAAAGTCTTTTCTACAAAATATAAACAAAAAAGCAAATTTTGCAGTGTTGGCTTTTTTTAAAAAACCATTCTGTCAGCCAAACATATCCACGGGGGGAGTCTGGTCTTTGGGGCACAGCTGACCTCATTCAGCCTTCTTGTTTATGGGATGACAACTCTGCAGCACAGGGAGGTCACAGAGCTGGTCAGTCAGGAACAGAGGCCCCCCACCACCCCAGGTCCCACATGTTCTCCTAAAACCCGCCTTCCAGTCACTGTGAGACCGGAGTCAAGCTTTCAGCCTCCTGCCAGCACTGCAGCCCACTGCCTTCCACGTGGGGGCCGCTCCCACCGTGGCCTTCTTCCCACCCGGTCCCAGAGGGCTCCCATCAAATAGGCAGGCGCACTGCCGGCTCTGGGATTCCTCTCCAACCTCCAACTGCAGATCCTGACACCAAAGCACTCGGCAACTGTATCTATCTGTCCCCTTTCGTCCCCTCAGGCTCTGCCTCTCCCCCCCTGGCCCCGGGAAAGATCAATAGTAACTAACCCCGCACTTCATTGTGGTATCATTGTGGTATCGTATTGAAGGCTCCTACCAGCTCTCATTTTACAGACGCAGAAGCTGGGGCACAGAAAGGTTCAGCAACTTGCTCAGAGTCACACAGTTAGCGTGTGTGCGAATGGAGACCAGGGCATCTGATTCAACATCTCACGAGGACTAAGAATTTTCCTGTCGTTCCCGTAGCCGTACAGTCACCCAGGGACTAGAGGTTGAGGCCCCATGTTGCGGTGGCATGTTAGCTCTCTTCTCACTCTATCTCTAAGGGCTGGCACTGCAGCTCCACAAAGGGGGTCAGCTGCCCAGGCCCGGGTCTGGCTTGGGTGGGAGGTGCAGGGGACAGGAAAGAGTGCTGCCACATGATTCAGGGTGACACTGACAGGCTCCCTTGTGTCTCTAGAAGAGGCACCAGGAAGAGACAGGCTGCGGTACCATCAAGCCCTGGGACCTGAGACCTGAGTGAGCACAGGGCCTGGCCCCTGCTGCCCAGAGAGCCTCCTTTCGGGTAAGCCATGCTCGCACACCCTGCCTCCCACCAGCACACACAGTGGGCCTTTGAGTTCTGGGGTGCTGGAGCCCTAGCGTGCCTCCATGTACCACTACGCAGGATGTTCACTGCATGAGGGTGCAGCCAAGGGGCCAGGTGGGGGCTGAAATCCCATCCGTGCTCCGGTCACCGAGCCTGGCATGGGCCGCATCAGTCCAGAGCATGGGGCATCCATCCCAAAGCCGACTAAGGCACCCTGTGGGCTAGGGGAGGTCTGGCTTCTAACCCCCATGCCTACCACCGCTCTAATATGAAATGGAGGTCACCCCCTTGCATTCCAGAAATCTCGATGCTCCCTGAGACAGAAGGTGAGGTTCCTGTCTAGGCCTCAGTTTCCCAGCTGATGCAGGAAGGGTCATCATTCACATCCCCTTCCCCTAACCTCCCCTCCACCAGCACCCTAGGTGGGGGCAGAGTCTGGGCCCAATCCCAACAATTTTTAATAAAATTTCTCCCAGAGCTCTACTCAATGATCTTGATCTTTCCCCCAGCTCTAATTTCCTGCCTGACTCAGGCCCTCAAAGGCTAGCTGGAGGGAGGCGGCTGCACCTGCTCAGTCAGTCCCTCACCGCCCCCCCCCAACCCTGTGCCCAGCACAGACCCCAGCCCAGGAGTGCAGGTCACCCTCTACCTCTACAAATAAGGAGGGGGAATTGCTATGATGCCTGGGGTCCAACTGACCTGGTCCTGGCTGGCCATTGCCCGCTGTAGGCTGCCTTCTCCCAAATGTGAAAACCCAACTCCGCAGCATCTGAACTCAGAGCCCACTGGACCGTGGATGGTGCTCTGGCCCCGTGCTCCCACAGTGCAGTGGCTGCCTCCCAGCCAATCACTGGGGACAATGCATTTTGCTAGAAGATTTCAGAGCACACCTTGGGTGACTGGGGCGGAAGCCTGCTGGCACCTTTCCCCACTGCGGCAGACAGGGAAACTGAGGCCCAGGGGCAGCACCTGGGAGGAGGAGCTGAACATTCAGTCCCATATAGGCAGAGAATGGATACTGGGAGAAATCCTTCCATCCCCACATACCCCACTTCTGGCCTGTCTGGAAGTCTACAAGGAAGGAGACCCTTGCTGGAAAGGCACACTAATAATAAAGATAATATGGCTAATTTTTATGGAACACTGCTATGGAGCGGTCACTTGGTAAATACTTTAAACGTACTGCCTCATTTAATCTTCACAATGACCCACTGGGTAGGTAGTTTCATCATCCCCATGTGACATGTGTGAGAACTTAGTTACAGCACAGCCAGATTAAGCACCTAGCCCCAGTCTACAGCTAGTAAACGAAAGAGCCAGAATTCAGACCCAGGCAAATGGGCTCTGCAGCTGGTACACTTAACCAGACTGGGGTACTGCACTCCTCTTCCCCAGTGTGACAATGGCCCTTCAGTTCCCCAGAGGAATGCAGAACGAACCAGAAGACCAGTTCCCTGCTACAGGACCCCCAGTCCCTAAAATTCTTCCCCTCACTGGGGGCTTCCAAAGTCATGCTCCAAGGGTTCTCTCTGCCCCTATAGGGGAGAACGTGAGGTTACAAGCGGTTTTTTCAGTTGCCTACTCTGCCAGCCAGATATACCTCCACCTCCAACCTTTCCCCAACCTCCCCCTTACACACACACACACACACACACACACACACACAGGCAAACACACCCTGAAGACATTGTCAAGGATCTTCTCTGGGAGGATCCCAGGGAGGAAGATGCTTGACCAGGACACACCCACCCATATCACTTGTCTCAGCAGACCCTTCCACCCTCACTAACCCAGCTACTGCCTCCTGCCCCCATCCTCTCCCTGTCCCGTGCCCTGGGCCCTCCATCTACTGGGATAAATGGAAAGCCCCTCCTACCCCACTTCCATCTCACTCTGCTATTCCCCTGCCTTAACTCTGAGCCCTCCTCAATCTGGTGGTGGAAAAGAGACATTTCCAGGAACTAGTCCTCCCTTCCCACAGAAACTTAGGAGGGATGCTTAAACCCTTAGACGCGTTCCTCTGTGCCCAAATCCCCACCGCCTTCCCAGAGACTTCGGTACTATCCTTCAGACTTCTGACCCCCAACTCAAGATGCGCTGGGGGAGGGGCGGCCTCTCCTCCCTCATGCAACCGTATTGCTCGAGTAGGGGCTCCCCAGGAGTCCCCAAACTCTGATGAAAGCCAGGCTGACAATGGTCAAGATGGTGTGTCCCTGAGGGTGGGAGGGTGATACATTGGCCGCTGAGCAGACCTCGGGCCAGACGTGCCTGTCCGAGGAGGGGGGCGGAGGGAGGGTGGGGACAGGTGTCAGGTGAGGCAGAAGGCTTTTACCTGGTTGCGGAGGCAGAAGCGCAGGGGCAGGAGGCAGGAGAAGAGGTACTTGCCCCATCGGATCACGCAGGAGAAGCACCAGCTCAGCCGAGTCATGGTGACCCGGAGGGTCGGCGCCACGGGCGGGCGGGAGGGTCTGGGCACGTGGACCCGTGGCTCAGGGCGCTGGGCTGGGATGGGGTGAGGGGGAAGGCGAGAGCCCTGCCCCGGGGTCTCGCGGCTCCTGAGCCCCGCAGGAGCAGCCCGAGTGTCCCGCCCCCTCTAGCGGGAGGAGCGGCCCCGACGTGGCTCCCTCTCCCCGGAAGTCCCAGCGGGAGGCGCGGGCCGCTGCGGGCCGCTTCTACCCTCGGGACGTCCTCCGGCGGCGGCTCCCTCTCTCCTCCCCTCGGCGCGACAACCTCGGCCCGCCTGTTTCCCGGGCGGGCTGGGGGGCGGCGCAAGCACCCCGGCAACTCAGGCGGCTCGCGGGGCCGCGCAGGAGAGGCGGGTCGCGCCCCGGCAGAGGCGGTGCCAGGCGCCCGGCATCCACCTGCGAGTGGCGGCGCTGGGAGGCCGAGCGGCGGCGGTGGCGGCGGCGGTGGCATTGTGCTCCGAGCTGCAGTGAGTGTGTGAGCCAGCGTGCGTGTGTGGATTCCCTCCAGACCTCACTCAATTCCCATATTGCTCCCCAGAGCATAATGTGATTAACTTAAACGGAGGCCACGGACTTCCAGCTCAAGCAGAAACATCCTTGGGCTGGGGCGTGCACATGGGGACACTGAACACAGCCAGAACCGGCTGTCCCCACTCACCACCAACCCCTGACCCTGGCCGCACCCAGACCCCTCTACCTGGATCTCTCTCCAGCCAAGTCAGGGAGTGAGGGAGCTCTGAGCGTCCAGAACCGGGCTGGTTGGAAGGAACCCTGCCCGGGAGGCTGAACTAGCTCCACGGAATGAGAGTTGGACAGGCTGCCCCTGCCTGTGGCTGAGCCCCCTGCTCAGGGGTCAGGGCACTGCACTCCCCATCTTCACTTCTGTCCTGCCCCGTGGCTGCCACTAGAGGCGGGACCCACCTCTGCCTCTGCTGTGCTCAGATATGAACAGAGGATGGGTCCTCTCAGGAATATTGTTTGGGGTAACCATACTGTGACCACGGAACTAGGAAGAAGGAAGAAGAGAGAAGCAAGGGGGAGGTGCAGGAGAGAGGGAGAAAGACACAGAGACCCAGACACACAAAAGCAGAGAGAGACACACTGGAGACCCACTGCCAGACTACAGAGAGGTGGACAGGCAGCCATGAGCTTGGCCCCTGGTTCTGCTGCTGCAGAGAAACGGGAAGGCAGCCAGGCAGCCAAGCCTAGAGAGAAGAGGGGCGGGGGAGCTGTGCGCTGCTGAGACCCTGCCAGGGCCTCTCCCGCAGCAACAGGCCACCAGAGCCAGCTAGGGACCCCTCCCCCAAGGACCCCTCGCCTGCACTGCCCAGCCAGGCTTCCTTGGGACCATCTCAGGGCCATTTTTCTTGCCAATGCTGTCTCCCTATCCCCTTCCCCTCACCCCTGTCCCAAGCTCTCCCCTACTCCAGACTTTTCAGGCCCTGCCCCACTTCAGATTCCCACCAAGAGACAAGGAACTGGGGTACAGCGCTTTGGGGGCAATTGGGCAGGAACACAGCGGAAGAGAAGGAAAAGACCCCAGCCAGTGCATGGGTAGTGAGAGGGGGAAAGAGACATTAGGGGCCCTTGGCCCCTAACAATCCCCCAAGCAAGGGGACCACCATCATCCTACACACAGAAGGCTCTGGGTGCACGCTGGAGGGGGCAGCAGCGGGACACTCTCCACCTCCCATTAAAGTAAACCCATCCCTAGCAGGCCTTCGCTCATGCCCATGACCTTCAGCGAAGGGCCCAACACTGCTGAAGTCTCTTCCAGGCCTGCAGAGGGGCGTTCCTCCTCTCTGGGGGTCCCTGCAATCTCTGCAGCCTCCCCACCGGGGCACCAGAAGAAATGGATAAAACGTGAGCCGTGAGGAAATGGGGCTTAATCCAGAGCAAGTGGAACAAAGTTTAATCGAAAGGAATCACTTATTGCATTTTTTAAATAGGAGGAAGTCCTTCGGATAGGGTTGGCTGCTTAAGTGTGGCCCTGCACGGTGGAAAAGAGGACACGATGACTTTCACGGGATCCTGAAGTCTTCCTGGCACTTAGGGCATGAAAGGCACTCATCAAACACTGAAAGGAGAGGGATGGTGGGAAGAAAGAGTAGGAACCCATGGTGAGACCTAGCTCTTCCCAACAAGGAGATCCCGATGAAAAAGGCTCGCAGGGCAGAGTCCTTCACTTCATCCACTGCCCAGCAGGAGGTGTCCTTGAACCAGAGGACCCTCCAGAGAGGAAGGGAAGAGTCTATGCCTCTGACAGGGACAGGAAGTCAAGCCCATCACTGCCACCAGCTGCTCCCCAGCTGTCCCCCTCTCCCCCAGCCCCTGGCCAAGCTTCATGCCCCACGCCTCAGTTCCTGAAGACTAACCCTGCCCCTGTGGATGCTGGCTTGGTGGGGCTCTGAAATGTGGCCCTGGGAGTTTGATGCCTCGTGGTAAATCACAAGTCCTCTGTTCTGCATTCACCACCAGAGGAGGTCCGAATCCTGAAAATAGCAGCCGCAGAATCCCCAGAATCTCCTGGAAGGTTTTAGTAGGGACCCCTCTACTTCCTCTTCTACCAAAACTCTTGTGGGGTTTTTTTTTGGGGGGGGGGGTTGGGGGTAGGTAGGAGCTTAATCCCAAAGGTCTCTCAGTCTCAATCCCCTTCTCCTGCAAAGTAGTCAAAGCACCAGAAACTGCATCTAGTACCCGGTGGGTGTTTAGTAAATCTTCCCTCCTTCTCCTTCTTCTTCCAGGCCCTTGAATATTGGGGACAGAGATGCAAGGCTCCATAGAATGAACCAGACAAGGATGCTCAAACACAGAGTACTACATATTAGAGCCAAGGCATGGAGTGAATGAGGGGCCAGGAGGAGCCTGGGTGGAGTCTGGTCCATCAGAGGGCCTCACATCAGGCCCCCAACCTTTCTACGGTTCCCATGGGGGTTCTGGACAAGAGCCCCCAGACTCCTAACTCTCCCTCCATTGGAGCTTTTAAAAAGCTGGCCACCATCCTCAGAGGGTTAACCAACCTTCCAATGACCATTTCCACTCCCCGCCCCCCAACCCATGTGACATGGCCCTGCCCAGGCCTCGGTGGTCCCTGGGCCCGACTCCCAGCCTTGCCACCCTCTGGGGCCTCCACTATGCCTCCGTCTTCCTCCTCTCCTCAGCTAGATTCCAGACTAGCACACTAGGCTGTGTTGCGGGTCTGGCCAGGGCTTAAAGGAGGGGAAATTTCTCCTCTCCCCACTCTTGTTCACACAGCCCAGAGACCGGGATTCTGAGTGCAGGCCAGGAGGAAATTCCAGAAACTAGGTGAGATGGAAGCCACGTGCACAGAGAGGGGGCCGCTCTGGGCTTTTCTCCCCAAGTTTTCCCTGAGTCAGAGCCAGGAGGGCCCACTTTTCCCTTGAGTAGGAGAAGAATGGGAGACTTCCCAGAGGCAGCCAGCAAAGGTGTCAAGGAAATAAGAAAGCAGGTCACAGCCAGTAGCCCCCCAGGGGACAGGCCTTGGGAGGACGGCCCACCAGCTCCATGCAGGCACAGAGCCTCCTCTGTCTCAGGCCCCCAGGGTCACAGTGCCCCCAGCTGGTTTTGTCTGTGGGGGGACAAAGGCGGCTCCTGTCTGGGGACAATGGCTTGGCCATCAGATCAGAGGCCCCAGGTCTTCTTTTCACACCCAGAGTGAGAGGCACAGAGGCGGCTCTCCAGGGACGTCCGGTCCCAGCCTTTCTCCTCCGTCAGATGGGGACAGCTCTGGCAGGCCCAGCTTTCTCACTACCCGTTAGTTTCAACACCCTCCTAGCTACAAGCAGTCCTCTAGTGGCCCCCCAGGGGGGCTCTCAGTCTCACCTCCCAGGCTGGCTTTCCCCGGGGTCCAGCACCTCTTACAGGGACACCATGGGCTGCATCCATGGTTACACTGCCCAACCACCTACAAGATCCAGAACTCGAACAGTTCTCCCTCCATGCAAAGAACAGGGGTCTCTGCAGAGCTAGGGTCCCATCGCATGTGGGCTCCCATGTCACCTTCTAGGTTCCCATCTCCTCGAACAGCCCATTAAAGCCCGTGCCTGCCCTCCCGCCCTCAACCCAGCATTTCTTCATAGCACTCAGCACCTCTCGTTGACAGATTTGCTCACTTCACTAACTCAGAATGCCGCTTCCAGAACAGACCACCTTGTCAGTCTTGCCGCTGCACGCCGCCCCGCCCCCCCCGCCCCCAGCACCCAGTGTGGTGCCAGGCACATAGTCGATGGACATGCATTGCTCGGTAGATGGGTTGGTTGACTGCATGAATAAAAGGAAGAAAGGAGGAGGGAGGAAGGAAGAGAGGAAGGAAGAAGGAAGGTGGGAAGGAAGGAAGGGAGGGAGGGAGGAAGGAAAGAAGGAAGACCATTCCTTCTTCCAAACCCACTAGATCCCTCCCCCGCGGATTCTGGGCCAGAGGGAAGTGTCTCTTTCGCTTTCAGGGTGCTGGCCGCTCTGCAGCTAGGACGGGGATGTGTTTATGCATCTCCCCTCCGCTCGCCCCTAACTAGGGGCCCCATGTTCCTATTCTGAAACAGCTCCCCAATATCCAGTCCTGATTCCAGGACTTGGTAGAAAGTACCAGTGTCAGAACTGGATGGAGGTCCCCCATTCTCGTTTCATTGCTTTTCCACAGCACAGCATTGCAGCGAGGAGGGCAGGAGGGAGAAGGGGGCGGGAGACGGAAGGCAGGAAATGCTCCTCCTCTTACAGATATCCCAAGGAGGTAAGTCGCTAAATGCTCTTTCTTCTTTTCACCCCCTAGTCCAGGTCTCTGACCCCTGACAGGCAGGAAGTTCCTCCAGATACCTAACCTCCATGCGCCCTCTCAAATTCCACACGTTTCCTCTCACACCGCCTTGCCTGGGGAAGGAGAACAACTTGGTCACTCTCTTCTGTACAATGAATGCCTTCAGGCTCTGGCAGCTCATTATTCAAGCCCCCATCCCCCCCCACCCCCACCCCCCACTCCTCTCTATTCTGCTGGATGAGAATCCTGGGTCCTCTGGGCCCCTTTCCAAAGGACTTCCATCACCACCCAGCAGCTGACATGATAAACGGTGGTGCAAGGGGGAGGGGCGGGACAGACCCAGAGTCACGAAGAGTATTGATCCCCTGGGGAGCCCAAGGCCTGGTCTCCCTCCCATGGCAGGCTAGAGCATGGAGGGGGGGTGGTGGAGGAGGAGCAGGGGCCCTGAGGTCATCCTGGCTATCCCTCTGCCCCCGGGGCGCTGGTTGCAGGGCCCCACAAGGAAACTGCAGACCAGGAGCTGGGCAGCTGGGTCTGAGCCCAGGCTCCTGCATGAGATTAAAGCAGGGACTGTCTAATTGATTCTGATGGAACTGGGAGAGGGAGGGAGATGAATGGAGAGCACAGGAGGAGAGACGGAGGAGGGGTGCGGGAGACAGGGGAGGGGAAGGGGGGTGGACAGGGGAGGGCCCAGTCTGGGAAGCCCAACTGCATCAGAACTAGCTAATACAATCACCATTCACCTCCACCCCCACCCCCACCCCCCACGCGGCCCCTTTCCCTTCCTGGGAAACCAGCCCACTGACTGGACGGAAAGGGTGGTGTGTGGGGGAGGCACAGAGGAGAGGAACCGGGTTAAAGTCACCCAGTCCCAGAACCAATATGACACAGAAAGGCAAAGACAGTGACAGAGACGGTCAGACAGCTAGAGATATCCGGAGACAGGCAAACGGAGGCAGATACAGACAGATAAGCAGATCCCTGTCTACCCCCTATTCACCCAACAACCTCCCTGCCATCCACTCCTGGCACCCTTCACCACACACACACACACACACACACACACACACAGCCACTTCATCACTGGGCTCCTTTCCCAGGCCCACCCCTGACAACAGCGTGAAGAAATGGGAGGGAGTCCAAGAGAAAAGACCCTAGGACTCTGCAGCCCCCCACTAGGCCCAGGGCTCTCAGCCTGCACCTTGCAGCTTGGAGGAAGTGAGCGGGGCGGGGCGGGGCCAGGCCACTGAGAGAGGTCACCATCCCAGGTGGCCCCCAAGACCAAGCTGAAGACAGGATGGGAAGCAGAGCCTCCGAGAGAGACACGCAAAGACAAGAGAGGCACTGGGGCTACGACCGTCAAACACAGGAAGTGATAGAAGGCCCCTGGGAGCGGCCAAACTGAAAGGCAGGAGGCCAGCAGGCCAGGGAGGCAGGGAGGAAGGTGACCATATCACGGGGGCGGCAGCAAAGGGCCAGCATTAGGGGAAGGGAGGGGAGGAATAAACCAGAGAGGAGAGAAAGCACAGGGTGCCGGCCGCCATTCAGCCAGGGAAATCAAGGCCCAAAACAAGGTGACAGGGCCTGGTACACAGGCTCCAGAAGCAAGCAACAAACTCCCACCAGAGCCCAGCCGCAGCCCCTGCGGGCAGGAGCCAGATCTGGGCCCAGGCTCCCAGGGCACCTGATTCCCCCTGGAGAATCCCCCAAGGGGCCAGGCCCAGAGCCAGCCCCACCAGACACAAATTCTTCACTACTCCACAGATGCCCAGAGGGATGGCATCTCAGCGCACTCTGGCTGGATCCTGCATCCTCTTGAGGCCAGAGTCCCCCCAAGGGCCTGCAGACCTCCATTTGCTCCCCCAACCTAAATGGTACAATGTGGCTTCCTCTTCCTTCTCCTCAAAGGGTCTCAGCCCTCCCCCTCTGTGATCCACTCAAGCCCAGCTTCTGGCATGTTCTATCCTCACTCTGTCTGGTAGCTTCGGGGCACAGCGGGGCAGGCGCAGGCCCCAGGCAGACTAGAGGAGAGGAAGTTAATGATGCAGCCCCATGGAAGGATAAGCAAAGTCATGAGGCCATGAGTAGTCAGACCAAATGGCAGAAGACAACATCTCAGGCAAGGCTTGAGCACAGGGCTTCTGGGAGCCCAGCACCATCTGGGAACAGGTACTGCTGCCTTTGCCTTCCTTACCTCCCCGTGCACTTGAGAGCATGCCAGGGGAAAACGTATGGGGAGGGTGCAGGTACGAAGCTGGCAGAGACGAGGGTCCAAATCCCATGTGACCTTGAAGAGATTATTTCCCTATTCTGAGCCTCTTTCCTCTTCTGCAAAATGGAGACAAAGATTCTCACCTCATGGGGTGGTTGCGAAGATTACATTAAATGTGAAAATGCCTGGCACTGGACCTGCATCATCAAGGCACCCAGGGGAACTACTGGGCAAATATCTCAGGACCTGAGGCTGGGGGGACACCCTGGGGTGACTGTCAAAGCAAGTTCACCCACCCCCAGCAGACAGATGCCACCCCCCAGAACCCTGGGCAAGAGCACCCTGTCTGGAACACACGGTTCACACCACCATCTGCGGAATGGACACCCAAAGAAGAAGAGCCAGGATGAGCCAAAACAGCATTGTTCAGAGCTATTGGAAGCAGGCCAGAGGAGAGGCAGAATGGGGGCACTTGAGCCCAGAAGAGGCCAGAACTCAAGAAGAAAGAGTGATTGAGGGATGTTCTCAGGCAGAGAAAACAGAAGAAAAAAGCAAAACAGTAAGTTCCTGAGCTCTCCACCCACCTTGAAGATAAACATGAGGAAATGGGCCTAGACTGAAGCAGGAGATACTCAAGTTAGACAAGAAGCAGAACTTCCAGTGAAGCACCATACCTACAGAGAGACCCCTGTTTTAACCCCATTATTCCCCCACTCTCCTCTGAACCCCACATGAGGTTTGAGTCTTCAACTTTCTGTTACTTGGCATAAAACCTCAGTAGTACAGGTCCCTGTTCTCCTTAGCAAGAAAATAGGCCAGCCCTCCTTCTCCAGCCCCCAGACCTCCAGACTCATTCAGTCCAGCACTCTCCATGTGGCTTCCTTTGCAGAAACCAAAACTGAGGGAGTGCTTGGGTGGTGGCTCAGTCGGTTAAGCGTCTGACTTTGGCTCAGGTCATGATTTCACGGTTCGTGGGTTTGAGCCCCACGTCATGCTCTGTCCTGACAGCTCAGGGCCTGGAGCCTGCTTCGGATTCTGTGTCTCCCTCTCTCTCTGTCCCTCCCCCACTCATGCTCTGTTTCTGTCTGTCTCAATAATAAATAAACATTAAAAAAAAGAAAAGAAAAGAAACCAAAACTCAGTCCTACTATCCGTGGCCATCTCAGATGCCTGGAGGGGGACCAATTCCCATAAAGATATCTACTCCCAATCCCTCAGAAACCCTACTTCTGCCTTAACCAGGCCTTGCCTGGGCCACTCAGACTTGGCTCTGTCTAGCACCGATTGTCCCCTTCCTTAAATTTTCTGTCTAAGAGGCAGGGCGAAGGGGACACGGGGCTGCTGGTGGAAGTAGGAGCTGCAGGAGCTTGTGAAGCAACTCGGGACAGGGTGGGGGCAGATGGGGGGACCTTCATAGGGAAAGGATGATGGAACCCCATTATTGCTCCTAAACGCTTGGAAGAAAGGCCCGGGACTTGGTTAGAAAGGAAGCAAACAGGGGCCTAGAAACTGAGGAAGACTATACAACACACACACACACACACACACACACACACACACACACACACACGTCCCTGCAGGACAATGTGAATGTCCTAGAGGGTCAGGTTCAGGACTGGGACCCCTTAGCCAAGACAGGAAACAGTGGAAGGGGGTGGAGCTGAGTACCCCCCAGAAAGAGAAAAGTAGGTGCTAAAGGAACCTTTTGACCATTATGGACCCCAATGGACACACAGCCAGATGCAGAGTATGCAGACGAGGTTGCTTGACTGGGCATCGTCTATGCTTGACTGTCATGAGATGTCAGTGTGGGGTAAGAGCCACCCCCAGGGCTCCACCTCAAGCCCCTCACCTCCTTGCAGGAGGTCCCTCTCTCCCTCCAGCCTTGGGTCCTGGAGACAGGGCCTCCCAGGGCCTCTCCCAACCCTAGGATCTCTTTCTAGGTCCCCAAAGCTTCTCCTGTCTCTGCCCCTCACACCAAAATGCCTCCTTCCTCGAGGGGCTTTTCCTTAACCCACAGGAGAGGGACCCCGCCTCCTACAGAGAGAAGCATTCTGTTGATAGAAAGAGGCAGGGAGGTCTGAAATCAGTTCACCATCAATCATAGGGGCAGGCCAGGCAGCAAAGCCCCCTGGGATCACCCCCATCAGCCTCTGCCTTCCTGGAGACCTCCCGATAGCCCAGGCCCACCAGGCTCCCCCCACTTCCCCTGCTGAAAGTGCTTCTGAAAGGGAGACCCCTCCTGTTCTCGGGCTTCACAGCCGTGGTTGGCTGGGAAGTGATTCCAATGATCTGACTTGCTGCTGTCTTCAAGCTGGCTTCACATTCACTGTCCCCTCAGGGGCCTCCAGCCAGTACTTAGGGAGTGGAGACTCTGCCTCTGGGTCCCAGGAAAGGCTGTGCCCTCCAGGCCTCCTGACCCGTCACACAGCCTCCCTGCTTGCCAACTATGACCTTCTTTTTTTTTTAAAGATTTTATTTTTAAGTAATCTCTACACACAATGAGAGGCCCACGACCCTGAGATCAAGAGTTGCATGCTCCACTGAGTGAGCCAACCAGGCACCCCACCCCCACCCCCCAACTTTGCTTTTCTGCAGGTGACGGCAGCCAAAGCCCAGGAAGAGAAGAGGATCCTTGCGGTGATGCTGGCCAACTGAATACATGCATTTACTTTTGCTCCCTCTTGAAACCCCTCTAAAGCGACAGCAAAAAGATTTTTTTTTTAAATCAAAGCAAAAAGTCCGGAGGACAAATAAAACAAACAAACAAACAAACAAAAGGAAGGACACAACCATGGACTGCCATTCAGCACAGCACAGCCACTGCCGGAAGAGTAAACTGCTTCTGTTCCAGGTGGTAAATACCTCCCGTGCCCCCACCCTCCCAGTGCCCTGCTCCCCCCGCCCCCCCCGGGACCCGAAAGGGCTAATTCCGGGCCCAGGAGGGTCTCAGGACTGCTCCAGCCTCCCAGTCCAGTCACTAGAATCGCTTGTTAAATATTTTGATGATTGCCCCTGACAACAATGTCAAAATTCTGGGAGCTGGAGGGCAGATGGATGAGTGGGGTCTGGGAGCCCGAGAAAGCTGTGCCCTGAACTGCCTGCGGGAAAAGCCAAAGCCAAGAAGAAGCCACCAGACCCTCCGGCACAGAACCCTCCGAAGGCTCTGAATTGGGGGAGACAGATACTTTTGGGGGTGGGGGTGAAAGTGAACTTAAATTAGAAGATAGGTAGAACACTGGAGAAGCCGTTGGTTTCCAGGTCCTGTTTCTCACACACACACACACACACACACACACACACACACACACACACAGCAGAAAACAGGGGGTTTATTCCCTTAAGAGGGTAAACCAGCAGGCCCTGCCCAGGGGCCACAGGGCCCAGATGACAGTGTGAATATTGATAAGATAAAAGGGGTTAAGTGGTTGCTGAGAATTTGGCAGCCAGGTCTGTACCTTCCCCCTAGCAGAGAAGCAAAAACTTCTCTGGGGATCTGACAAGCCCAGGAGGAGAGACCCAGAGATAGTCAGGAGGTTCCCCAATCCAAGCCAGGTCCCCGAGAGTGAGGCCCTTGGTGGATCCATTCCCAAGAGCAAATCGTCAGCCTGTTAGGGTCCCATTTGAAATATAAGACAAAACCCCAGGCTGTAGGCATCTGAGGAGAGCTTTGAAGAGAACACTTGGAGGAAACAGGTGGGGTGCAGGGAGAAGAAAACTTCAAGATAAAGTTATTAACATTCACAGAGGCCAGAGAAGAAAGCGCATCTATGAAATAAGAACAGGAAGGACAAAAGCGGGGGAGCAGAGGGGGGGAAATTCAGAAAACAAACAAACAAAAAAACAAAAAAGCTCTTGGGAATTAACTTAACAGAGCAGAACCCAGACCGAGGCCCTCACCAGGCACTGGCCCATAACTGCCCTTTACCCACGATGCACACATTGGAAGAAGGCCAGGCCCTCCTCTCCAAGAAGCTCTGCCCACAGCTGAGGGCCCCCGGGTCCACGATGGGAGTGATCTGGAGACCAGCTGAAACGGAGACCCAGACACAGGGAAGGACCCAAGAGGCCAGGAAGAGATGAGGGTCCAGGGTCTGAGGCTGGAAAGGGGCGGGGCCGCCAGCTTGGTAAGCGTGTAGATGGTCCCCCTAGAGCCCTAGCAACCACTGACCCAGCAGACTTGCACCTAGAGGTAGCCCCAGGACGTGGAAGGCCCCTCCTACAAGTAGGAAAAGCTGGTGTTCAGAGGGTTCGAGTCACTGCTCAGGGTCTAAAGCAAGACAAGCGCCGAGCAGGGAATGTGAACTCTTGCCTTAACTCAACCTTTGTGCAACAAAACCTTCTAAGGCTGGAGCGTCTATGCCTCCAGTCTGAGAGTCTCAACGCAGATTCAAGTCCAGGCCATTGACACTTACCAGCTAGGAATCCTGGGTTGATTCCAGCGCTCAGTTCACTTCTCTCTGCCCACGTGTCACCCACCAGCACCAAAAAGTCCCTCCCAGGTGTCGTTGGGGCCCACAGCCCTCCAGCCAGGCTTCTGGCTGCAGCAGGGGGGTGGGGAGGCCCCAGGGCCCCAGCTGAACAGGTGCCTCAAGGAGACCATGAGGGACATGTGGGGTGGCCTCTGCCCTGGACTGTCCTGAAAGCTCCCCAAGCATGGGTCTATTTTTAGCCGGACCTCAGCGGGCAGCTGGCCACTGGTGTTATTCAAGACTGTGGGGTCAGCAGGCTGTCAGGATAAAGAGAAGCCAGGGCAAGGCTGTGGAAATAGCACCCCTGGGAGGAGGCACCTATGAGGGAGGGCAGGAAGAGCACAGGGCAAGCAGTCAGGGCCAGGGAGGGCCGAGTTGGGAGCAGACGTCCAAAAAAGGCTAGGATGCTGGGATGGCAGTGGGTGACAGGGGCCCCCCGAAACTGGCATCGAGGGGCAGGAAAGGAAGTCCGCTTGTCTCTCCTCCATGAGAGGGGCAGTGCCAAAGGAGACAGACGCCAGGCTGAGAATGAGGGCTGGGCATGGACAGAGTGAATTGGAGGACGTATAAGGGGCAGGCAGACAGACAGACAGACAGACAGAGAGCCAGAATAACAAGAGAATCAGAGAGCGGGGTAGAGGTGGTGAGGAGACAGCACCCACTCATGGGGACAGTCTTGTCCTTAACTCCACACACCCCCCAGCCCTGCTCGCCCTCCTCAAAAGCACCGAGTCTCCTTTCACCCGCCGGGGCCTCTCAGCCTGGAAGTAGAGGCCCCAAGACTGCTAGGCCACCCTGAACCCTTTCTTTTTTTTTTTTTTTTTTTTAATGTTTTATTTATTTCTAGGAGAGAGAGAGGAACAGCGTGAGCAGGGAGGGTCAGAGAGAGAGGGAGTCACAGACTGAAACAGGCTCCAGGCTCTGAGCTGGCAGTCAGCACAGAGCCCGACGCGGGGCTCGAACCCACGAACCGCGAGATCATGACCCAAGCGAAAGTCGGACGCTTAACCGACTAAGCCACCCAGACGCCCCAACCCTGAACCCTTTCAAGATTCCTCCCTAACCCCAAGTTATGTGTAAAAGTCACCAAGCTCAGACATGGATGTGAGCACGGCCTGTGCACAGGCACACACACACACACTCACACATATCCACATGCACACCCACACACACCCACACCCACACACAGCCTCCTGGGAAGAGAAGGGACAATAGAGAGGGGAGACAGGGGTGTCACTTTGTGCCCCTGCGCAGGCTTGGGAGCTCAAATCCACACAAAGAGCTTCACAAAAGGCCTCTGGCTCTCGGAGGAAGAGATAAATGGGAGGGAGGGGAGAGACCCCAGAGCTGGAAATGCCCACCAGTGGGTCTGGGAAGCAAGATGGGGGCTGTTCTCACAGCCACAGAGGCCACAGAAGTGCTTAGTGGGAGGGAGATTTGGGGTTGGGGGTGGCTCTCCCCTCAACAGGCAGGGAGAAAGCTAGGGCCAGAAGTTGCTTCCTGGAGGAGGCAGTCAGAAGTACTAACCTGCCGGAGGCACTGAGAGAGGTAGCTGAGTTTGCTTGTCCGGCCTGAATGAGGGGGCAACGGGCCTAACCCTACCCTATCCCCCACAGAAGGGCAGAGAAACCACAGACCTTCCCTTCCCCACTCCCCTTCCCCATGCTGCTGGGAGAAAGGTGAGTACCTTCTTCGGGGCTGAAGGCCAGGCAGGAGTGAGGCTGAGGGGTCCCAGGAGAAGGACTGACCAGCCAAGCAAGACAACGACCTCTTACTCCAAAGAGGCCGCTGGGAACGAGAGGAACTTCTCCCTTTGCTCCTACTGCACACCGCCCACCCATTCTGTTGGGGAGGGAGGGACAGGGGGTGCTGTCCTGCTCAGAAGAATGGGTAAGAAGCAGGAGAGAGGCCAAGTGCAGTGAGCTGGGAATCCTAAGACCTGGCTCACATCCTAACTACACTAACAGCAGTGAGGCTGTTGACAAGTCACCTCCCAGGGCCTCAGCATCCCCATCTGTAAAATAGGGTAACGCTGCCTGCTCACATCACTTTTCAGGCTGCTGTGAGCATCATGGGAGGCTTGTTTTATTTTTATTTATTATTATTATTATTGATACATGACCTCTGACCTGCCAGACAAATCAGAGACCCCCCCACTGCCAGCCCAGGGCTTTCCCCTTTACCTACCCCCCACTTCCTACTTTCTGAGAGGAGTTCCTGGTGAGGCTTCTGGCCAGCAAGTGAAGGGGTCAACTAGATGGTCTCAAGGCCTACCTTCAAGGGGAAGAAAGAAACTAATGTTTATTGGGGGCCTCCTATGTACTAGGAACTTTACATACGTTAGCCCTCTCCATTTCCTTGCTAACCCGGCAAGGCAGGTGCTATCATTCCCATTTCCCAGATGAGGAAACCGAGGCTTACAACATTTTCAGTGGCCATTTATGGTCAGAGCAGCCCAAGCCCTGGGCCCATGCTTTTCTACCACAAACCCTCCCTCACTTCGCTGCCAGAGAGCTTTAAGCACAGCTGTCCCCGCCCCTCACACCCATCCCCTGTACCCCAGGGCAGAGCTCCCAGGAGGGCCTCCTCCCCCAACACCAGCCCCAGCTGACCTCAGGATTCAGGACTCGAGACTGCAGAGGGTGACAAAAGAGGGAAAGGAGATGCCAACCAGAACACAGTGTGGACGGGATCGGACAGTGCTGCCTGCCCACTGTGTCCCAGGGCTTGGCACATACTACGAAGCTTGCTCTGGGCAACAGCCCCGCGAGGTGGGCTCTGCATCCTGCATTTCACAGGGGAGGAAGCGAAGGCTCAGAGACACTAAAAGTAGCTTTTCCAGGGCACCTAGCTAAGAAAGAGTTAGCAGGACTCCTCCGGCGGCCTGTCCCCCAGTCCCTGGTCTCTCCACTACAGGGCCTCCTCTCTGAGCTAAAGCCTCGGAAGAGGCAGTGTTGAGTCCCACTGGGAGCCCAGGAGCCTTGCTTCAGAATGCGGAAGAACCACAGAGAGCCCCCCACCCCACCGCTGCTTCCAACACGCTCACCCCCGACTGGCTTTGTGCAATTCCATTAAGAAGCAAAGGAATAAATTAGCCCTGCTTAGCATATTGAGTGGCTGGGGTTCAAGAGGCCATCTGGGTGGCTCGCACATCTCAATGCAGTCTGCCAGCAGCCGCAGTGGTGGAGAGGCGATCGGGGCCGTGGAGGGGTGGGGGGTGCAGTCTGGCCAGGCTGGGCCTGCTCCGGCCTCCCACGGACGGCCTCAGCTCTGTGCCCAGAAGCACTTGCTCCTGCTGCAACTTCATTCCCCTAATGGTGTCGCAGCTTGGCACCTGCTCTCCGCACCTCTGCCCCGTGCTCCGGCCAACCCCGGGCCAGCCCCAGAGGACACCTACCTAAGGGTAGTGTCCTGGCCAGTCTCAGGCTGCCCATCCTTCCCCATGATAAACTTTGAAGTGGATGACTCTGTTGGGGGGTGGGGAGGGGGAAGAAGAGAACAGCACGACGCAGAATCCTCCACCCAGGACCCTCACTGGCCCGATGCACCCATGCCTCAGTTTTCCCCTCAAGACTGAGGCACCCCGAGCACAAAGGAAAGATGGGGAGGGGAACAGAGAGCCAAATCAAAGGCCAGGGGGGGTCATCCATCAGCCTCGAGCAGGACCGTGCCATTTAACCTGACTATGACAAATATACTAACTCCACAGCCAAGACCCAGCCTGAAGCCAGGCCTGGAAGGGGGCAGGACGGCCTGGGGCCCAGTCTACTGCCTCCTTCCACTCCACTCGCCTCCATGCCTCCCCCAGACCCCCAGAAGCAAAGGTCTTGTCCTCCCCACTGTCTCCAGGCCCCGGGACAGGCCACAGAATGCACCTTACAGACCTGCAGAAGGGACGGGGCTGACCGAGGCCCCATTTGAAATCACTACCGTGCTTGCTGAGGTTATGCAGTCAGAGCGCAGGGGCAATTCTAAGGCAGCCTTGTTCCCGGCAGACATGAGACTCTTGGCCAACTTTGGTTCATGGAACCTACGGGCTTTGCTCCAGAGTGCACAGAGGTCTCGGACACTTCCATCCAACCCAGGCTCTCTCTGCCTCCCTCTCACTCAGGGTCCGACTCACATGGCCATCTCGAAGGCTCCCTCAGCCTACCCTGGCTCCTTCTTTTCACTCAGGCATTTCCCCTAATAAAGTCTTTACACATTTAATCCCATCTTGTGTCTTGGAGAACTTGGACTAATACAATCACTCAGTAACCATAGCAACAGCAACAATCATTACCGCTCATTAAATGCTGTGGAAATGCCCCCACACCGTCCTAAGTGCTTTTAAGGGCAGCGGAGGATATCAAGCCACAGAGAGGTTATATAATGTGTCCAGCGATGCACAGCCCTGAAGTGGCCAAGCCCAAAGTTGACAACAGTTTAACCACAAAGGCTGCTGTGTAACCACTACTCTACACTGCCTCCTCTATAAGAGAGAGCCCACACCATCCCAGGAGAGAGAGGATAGAAAAGGGAATTGAAACTCCTGAGGAATGGGCAAGCCAGTCACGCAGAAAGAACCGAGTTGAAAGTTAGAGACAGAACGAAGGCACAGATGAGAGTCAGCAGAGACGAGGAGGAGAGCCAGCTCTGGCCCCCAAGGAGTCCTGATCCTACAAGCAAGAGCACCTCCCGTCCCCAGGGCAGGGCGGGGCTGAGCTCTTGGACCACAGGGAGGAAAAGAGGAAAGAGAAGGTGGCCCTGGAGCACTTTCCGACCCCACCTACTTCTTGCCATCCTTGGCCAACCACCCCCAACTCGCCCCCTCGGGCATGTGATGAGGGTGTCAGCCAAGGGACTCCTTGCGGCACCCAGTCCCTGGAATCTCCATCCCTCCCCACCCCCGCCATTCCTAGCCCTTCATCCCTTCCAGGCCAGAGCCAACAGGGCTAGCTGGGCCTGGTCTCAGGGTCCCAACAAAGCCAGGCCTGTCCCCTGCCCAGCTTCCGTGGGAGTGATGTCTGGGCTGGGCAACAGGTAAAACTGAGCCAAAGGGACATGGCAGAGAGCCAGCTGTAGTCCTCCAGGTGAGTTTCCAGCTTAACTCTTGACCTGCCAGACCAAAGTTCTCGAGGCTGCTGGTTAAGGGGGGGGTCGGTGGAAGTGAACTCAGAGGCAAAGAAGGGAAACCTCTATGCATACACACACGCGTGCATGTACATGCGTGTGCACACACACACATACACACACACACACGACTGGTCCAGTCACATGAGAAAGACCCATCACTGGCTCCAGGTATGTCCCATACCCCTATCATCCATCTTCCATCCTGTGCCAGGGACAGTTTAAAATGCAGACTCCACCCCCTCTCCACACATACCACTGAGCCCCCTTCCAGGGGCTCTCTATGACCCACATAAGTCTGAAATCCAGACTCTTTAGCTTGGCATTCAAGGCCCTGGCCACACTGACCCACCTCTCCTCCAGCTTCTGATCCAGCCTCTCCCTTCCCCCACCTTATCCTCCAGCTCCCTGAGGGTACCACACACCTTCACACCCCTGGGCCTTCCTCCCCTCTGAGTCAGTGAACTCCTACTCACCTTGTAAGACCCAGGTCAAAATGTCACCTCCTCTGGGAGGGCTTTCCCGACTGCCCCAGGCGAAGTAGACCACCCCCAGCTCTAGAACCAAATTTATACAGACCTTCTTGCACATCGTCTCCAGATGATGTGTTTGGACATCTTCCCCCGGCCCCCAGGCTGGGTGTCTGAGTGGAGGATGAGGACTTACTGGGGAAAACCAGTATGTATACTTGGGATTTGGCTGAGGGCGGGTGAGTGGGAGAGAGGAAAGGTGATGGGCGCAAGGAGGAAGGGTGGCCAGGGAAAAGAGAAGGAGGAACAGACTGGTTTCCCACCCCTCTCAGGTGAGCCGAGAGGGGAGCAGACAGGGAGAATGGGGAAGCTTCTACTGGGCAGAAGCCACACGTGACATATGGCACCAGGGCCCACGGGGCATCCCACAGCAGGCTTGGCCAAGAGGCTCTGAGGACTGGGCCCAAGGACGCGCCAGGCCATCCTTGACTCCTAGGCTCCAGCTGTGTCCAGAGGAGTGGGGCGAAGTGGGGCTCGACGGGGACACTGACAAGTTCCTGAGACAGAGTTGCCGGCAAGAATGCCAAGAGGAGCTGGACAGAAGCAAAACTTGTGCTGAGGCCACAGGACCCTGGGCTTCCTGGGGACTGCCGCCCGCTGCCAACCCCGGCGGATCACCAGGTCTTTCTCCTCTCCGCTCTCTCCAAGCCTCGAAAAGGCCCCTATCAGTGGACCTCCGGCCACGGCTGAGCTTGACCAGGGTGGTCTCACCCTAGCTCCCATCCCACCTCCACACCCACACCCACCTGCGGGCTGCCCCAGGGAGCTCGGGTCCAGGGGGAGCCCCAACACGGAGAGAGCATCACAGCCTCCCAGGAAGAATAGCTCCACCCAGCGCAGCAGGCCACATCTGCCTATCGCCAGCCGCTGTGCCTGGCCTCACTGTGGGTTCCCTCCCCTTCTCTGGGGTCTCTGCCTGCCCTGGTCTCCCATGTGGCCATCCTTCCACTGGCAAACCCGTACTGAGCTTGTCCTCTGCTAAGTTCCTAGGGTACCAAGCTCTCAAAAACTGGGCTCTGGTCTCAAAGTATCAGCTCCCAGACTTACTGCGGAGACAGACTGGTGAAATCACCAGGAGCACCCCAATGCTCTCACATCTTTGGCCGGCAAGAACCACTAAAGCTGAAAGCCCCCATCCCCTGTCCCTGCTCTGGGCCCTCGGGCCACTCAGGATGGGAGAAGGAGGGGCTGGCCAGAAGCGCAGGGCTGCTGTCTCTGGTGGGAAGGGTGTCAACCTAGGGACCAAAACTGGGACAATCAGCAAGGGGACTGACCCCTGGACGTCGCCAGGCTTCCCTCTGCTCCCCACCACTTGGCTTCTTTGCGGATGGCGCCTCTGCTCCCCACCCACAGGCCGCTGCCCCTCCAAGGGCTGCCACAGCTTGCCCGCCCTTGGCATCGCCCTCTGTCCTGATGCCAGGGCCCTTGGCAAGTTCATACATCAAACAGGGAGGCAGTGGCTGGCTTCCTGCCCTTGGGCAAGGAGGGAAGGTTGGAAGCGTGGCCCCGTCCTCAGCCTCACACCCCCTTAATCCACTGGGGACCCAGAACTGCCCCTAGAGAGGAGTAAGTCAGAGAGGTGGTCAGCTCCCACCCACCCCATCTCTAAAGCTTCTTCCTCCTTCCCCCCTACCCCTGAGCCCCACTTTAAGAGGGAGGAAAAGATAAGGGACATATTAGGGTGCCAGAGAATCTTCTCCACTCCCCCAAAATGTCTCTCGCCCCCCCCCCAAATGCTTGAAGTGCTCCCCTTATAGAAAAATGCCTCTGATTCTTGAGATGCTGGGGTCTTCCAAACACACCCATCAAAATAGAGGGATGGATCTACCCAACAGAAATTAGAACCAGGGGCACCTGTCAGGTCATGATCTCATGGTTGGTGGGTTGGAGCCCTGCATCAGGCTCTGTGCTGACAGCTCAGAGCCTGGAGCCTGCTTCAGATTCTGTGTCTCCCTCTCTCTCTGACCCTCCCTCACTCATTCTCTCTCTCTCCCTCTCTCTCTCTAAAATAAATAAACATTAAGAAAAAGAGGAAGAAGGAGGAGAGGGAGAGGGAGGAGAAGGAGGAGTGGGGGAGGAAGAAGAAGAAGAAGAAGAAGAAGAAGAAGAAGACGACGACGACAATGACAATGACAAGGAAGAAGAAATGGAAGAAGAAATTAGAAGCAAAAGACAGGCACAAAAATGTTCATAGCAACACTATTCACAAAAGCCCCAAACTGGAAAGAATCCAAATGCCTGTCAATAGCAGGATTGATAAATAGTGTATCTTCACCTGGTGGAACACTATCCAGCAAGGAGAAGGAGCCATCTAAGAGCAAATGCAAGAATATGGATGAAATTCACAACCATAATGTTAAGCAAAAGAAGTGAGGCACAAAATAACCTGTATGATGTGCTGACATATAAGAAGCTCTGAAACAGGAAAATCTATGTTGTTAGAAGTCAGAATAGCGAATAACCCTCAGGAGGACTTAGTGATGGGAAGGGGGCAGGGGGAGAGACTTCTGGATGCTGGTGATACTCCATTGTTGTCTGAGTGCTGGGTCATGGGTAAGTGGGTGTATTCAGTGTGGGAAAAGTTCGTGCACTTTTCTGTATTTATGAAACACTTCATGTTTATAAAATACTAAACTGAAACAGAGGAGTGCCTGATGAAGCCTTACTAGCTACCACTTCTGTAAAATGGAGGGGTCAAGTTCACACACACCTCTGCTTCATTCCAGCCCATTTCCAACCCATCTCCATCTCTTGTCCCTTCTCTGCCTGAATCAGTCTCACCCTCACCCCCAATCCCTCCCCATGGCCAGCCACTTCTCTAACCTAAACCACCACAATCTCTCACCCAGATGACTGGGGGGACCCACCTCCCCCAGGCAGGTCTCCTGACTGCCCCTTCCTGCTTCCAATCAGTATTCACACTGCGTGGAAGGCAGGGTCCATGGGGAGCCAGGAGCAGCCAGAAAAAGCCTCTGTCCACTTCTATGAGGGCTCACACCTCTTCATCTCAGAACCTTCAAGTATGCTGTTCCCATTGCCTAGAATCTTCTCTTCCCTGCCTTCTGCTTGCTCTTGGTCTCCTTGCTTAACTACCATTTCCTCCACCTTCCCAATCTAAATCTGATCCCTCTATTAGCTCCCATTACATCCTTATTTCTCTTCCATGGCTCTGTTTCCAGTAATGTTTGCACTCTGTTCTGTCTGTCCCGCTGTATTGACACCACCCCTGAAGGCAAGAACAGGGACTACCTGATTTCCTGGTCTCTCCCCAGCTCACAGTTCAATGCCTGGCTTCTAGCTGGTGCTCAAAAATGCTTGTGGACCAAGAGACTAAATCTGAATTGTTCCCACCAAAAAAGAAAAAAAAAAAAAGATAATGACGTGACTCGGTAGAAGTGTTGGTAGAAGTGTTAGCTGACGCTGAAGCGGCATTTGTGTGGCAATATGCAAATGAATCAAACCAACCCTCCATACATCTTAAACTTATACAATGTTATTTGTCAATTATATCTCAATAAAAATACGTTTTTTAAAGTACACTAACGTACAATGAAATAAACTCTATTAAAAGTTAAGGTAATCAATACCCTAAAAATCCTCGCCAAAACCCCTCTTGTTGAATAAATGAAGAGCCAGGCCATTGCAGGCAGCCTTTGGGGAAGGCAAAGTTGCCTCTGGGAACAAAACTTCCGCTTGCTGGGGGTCAGGACACCTGGGTTGTGGTCCTGATTTGTCCACCTACTTTTTTTTGTGGCCTTGGGCAAGTCATTTCTCCTCTCTGGGCCTCAGCGGGCTTTTTAGTGAAATGCAGGAGTTTACCTTAAGAGGACCATAGGTGGGCTCGAAGGGGTATATGATGTGCGTGTGCACGCGTATGTACACATGCCTGTGCACGTTTTCCTAGCAAGAACAGCCATGGCTTTTATCAGATTCTTAAAGGAATCTGTGGCCTCAAAAAGTTCAGATCCACTAACCAAGATCCTTTTCAGCTTGGGGCAGTGGGGGCAGGGGGGCGGCTATGATTATATATAACTAGAGAGAAAGAGGAAGTAATCCAACCCACAGGAGCCGGAGTTAAAGAACTGCCATCAGGGGTGAGGACCGCACAACAAGAACACAGGGGAGGCTGTAGGCTTGGCCTCCTGGGGACCTCCTAAACTCAGCAGGGCTCTGGGCAACTGAGCAAAAGCCAGACCAACTGACCCGAGGGGCTGGTTTTTTGAGAGAGGAGGCCGAAACAATCCAGAGTCTCCTCTCTCTGCTCCTGCCGCCATCTGACAAGCGCCCACTTGTCTTGGGATACAGCAGAAAGCGAGGAGGCGAGGCTGGCACCTGGAGATGCCCTCCAGGCCCCTTGGCACCCAGGTCAGAGAAGGTTTGGCGGGAACACTCAGGAGGGGTGCCAAACCCCACCTTCCCTTCTCCCGAGGCTGGCAGGCTCACATGTGGAACCCAAGGAGAGCTTAGAGCTCAGGGCAAGCGTGGGACCCTCAGGAGGCCGCCTAAGGGGTGCAGGGCCTACACTTCCAGGTTCCAAAACCCCAGGGCTAGGGCTCCGAGGCCTGGGAACCAAAGTGGGCAGGTGTCCCCAGAGCAAAGAGGAGGAGCAGGCCACAAATCCGGGAGGGAGGAGGAGAGTGCTGTGGACAGTGGGGACTGGGGGGCAAAGCAGGATGCCAGAGGGAGGGCGGTGTGGTCTGAGCAGAGGACAGCCTGCTCAGGGGAAGGAGTTGGGGGCAGCATGCAGCGGGGGAGAGGGCAATATGGCCTGGGTGGGAGGTGGTCACCCGGGGGGGGGTGGGGAGCAACGCTGTGGGTGGAGGAAGTGATAGCAGCCTGTGGCCCAGGAGAGAAGCTTAGGATACATGCTGGAGGGGGACAGGGCGAACACGGTCAGTGGCAGCACTGGTGGCACGGCAGTGGCAGGGCTGTCAGTGGGAGTGCCCTGGCTGGGAGCCCAGATGCCTGAGTAACTTCTAAGCCCTGACTCTGGAGGGGAGCTCAGAGCCCAAGAGATGTTTATCCACAGCAAGAACGTGGTAAACGCCTCCTCTAGTGAAGCACAGGCAGCCTGGCTGTTCTCTCCTGGGTCACTGGTCCTTTGAGAGTTGCAGTATAAATGGGGGGGAGGGGGGTGCTGGCAAGGGGAGAGAGAGCAGCCAGCAACAGCTGGAGCCAGGGCTAGGGTAGCAGTGGGCAGGGGCTGGGACTCAATGGAGTTTCGTCCTGCAGATAAAGGAAGGGGTGAGTCATGGACAAGCGCCAGGCACTCTCAAGAGGCTGCTCAGAAATCAGCTCATCCGAATGCAGACAGACACTTGTCCCCATCCCTGTCCCTGTGGCTGCCACACACCCACGCACTCACTCCCTTCCCCCTCTTTCTCCTTGATCACCCACCTCCAGTGCCCCTGGCTTCTTCCTCCTTCTCAGCACTGACTGCCTGTCCCTGTCCCTGCCCACCCTCAGGTGGCCCACCAGGCAGCCACCCCACAGCTGTCTTGCATTCCAAGTGCAGACTGGAGGGAGACAGGGGGAGTCAAGAGAAACTACCAACAGAGAAAGTAAAGTCCAGAAGGGTCTGAGATAGAACACATAAGGAAGGGGCACTGTGAACTCACTTCTCCCAGAAGCCTTTGAGGACAGAGGAGGGTTCATGAGGCTCTGAGGCAGAGGAGGGGTCCTGATGACCTCGAGAAGAGCCCGACTGTCCACGGGTTGTGCCATGTCATTTCCACTCTCCAGACCCTCTGTCCTTTGCCAGGACTGAGAAGCAATAGTATGAGATGCCCAACTGACACACTGAGGCCTCAGGGCACTAAGCCAGGCTCAGATTCCCAGCAGAACCACACCTGGGCCACCAGCCACGACAAGGGCTAGGGCAGCACTATGCCCCACCAAGCCTGTTCCTCACCGTGATGGGTCATCACAGGGACCACCTGGGTGAGGGCCTGGGGAAGACAGAGAGTTCAGTCAGTAAGTGCAGCTCCATGCCTTGCACTGTGGAGCAGAACCGAATATGCTATCATCTTGCCTTGGAGGGGCATCGGGTCAAGTGGGACACAAGAGCCACCAGCAAATGCGCGCGCGTGCACACACACACACACACACACACACACACACACACACACACTGGGCTTCACTGGCTGCCCCAGTGAAGGGCAAGAAGGGCTGGGACATGGCCCCAGGGTACAGTTTATGTTCCACCGCGGCGTGCCCCAGGTGGAAGGAGATAAGACACCAGCATAACCCAAACCCTGCACGGAAAACAAATCTTAGGAGGCTGCAACCTTCCCCAAACAGGGAGGTAGGCTGGGATTAAGTGGGCAGCCTAGAGCAGGGGTATCTATCCCTAGTGACCCCCAATACCTCCTTGTCCTCCTCTTCCTCCTTGGAGCAATCTAGTGCCCACACCTACACAAGCCTGGTGGCTGCCAGACAGACGCCGCATGGGGAACAAACACCTGCTGGACACCAGCCTAGCCCCACCCCTCTGGGTCAGCGGCCCACTTCCGCGGCTCCAAGACTTACCGGAAACAGAGAATGCAGGGGTGAGGGTCCAGGTATCATCTTCAGGTCAGTCCTTGCTCTGGTGGGGCCTTCCCTAGTTCAGAAGGCCCCCTCCCTCCTGCCTACAGAAGTCGGGGACAACAGCCACAGCTACCCTGGGACACAGTCAACTCTGGACCGGCTCAGGGGAAATTAAACTCTTTCGGTGCCTTTCCCCAGCGCTCCCAGCCCTGCCCAATTTGGGTGGCTCCTAAACCGCACCTCAACCATTTGCCCTTTTAAAGGGTCAGGTCCCACATCCGCCTCCTCCCAAGGACATAACTGGCCCAGGAGAGACCTCAGGCCGGCTCGCGGCCCCCTTCACCCGGTCCCGGCGCGACCGGCGCCCCTGGGGCAGCGGGCTCTGGCTGGCTGCTGACAGGCGCTGCCCTGGCGCGCCTCCCTACCTGTCCCAGGTGAGCCGGGCCCTGCCCGCCACCGCCACCCGCTCCTGCCAGCCGCCCCGCAGCGCCCTACCTGAAGCAGCAGCCGCCGGCTCTCGGCGCGGCCGGAGGCCCGGGGCTCCCGGCACTCGGCCCGCGCGGGGGCCGGGGGGCTCCCCGGGGGCGGGGGCCCGCAGGGGGCCCCGGGCTCCAGAGCCTCGCAGCACACCAAGCTCACGGTGCAGCCCATCCGGCCGGGCGCCGGGCTGGCCCGGGGCCGGGGGCGGGGACGCGGGCGCGGGGGTAGCCGGCCCCCTCCCTCCCCCGCCCCCCGCCCTGGCGACTGCGCCGCCCGGGGAGCCTCGCACGTCGGGGGGCGAGACGCCCCCGGCGCGCCCCTGCCCGGAGCCTTCTGGGCCAGCACCGCCTGGTCGCCGGGGAGTGCGGGCCGGGAGAGGGGCGGCGACAAGGGCGCCCGGACGCAGCCGGGGGCGGAGGGAGCCCCGGGGACGCAGGGACTCGGGGGCCGGGGGAGGGGCAGCGACGAGGTTTCGGGGCCCGGGCGGCGACCGGCCGAGTCTTGGAGGGCGAGAAAAAGACCGACGGCGCGAAGGGGGAAGCAGGAAGGAGATAAGGAGAGACAGTGAGGGAGAGACCGGGGACACGGGGACACGGGGGACAGAGGGGGGGCCGGAGCCCCTCCGCGGGGAGGCTGAGTCCCCCAGAGAGGGAGAGACGGGCAGAAGCCCGCGGCGGGACGGCGGAGCCAGGCTCGGCCGCCTCCAGCGCCACCGTCTCCAGGCGGTTCCTGAACTCTGTGGAACAGTGGTCTTCGCAGATGCCTGCCCCTCTGTTCTCTGCCCCCATCCCTAGCCCTCGGGGCATCCCAGCCTAGCAAAATGGGGACGCGGAGGTGGGGCACAGCCTGGGCGGGAGAACACTCCCCACCTGGGCAACCCAGATGGCCAGGTCTTGGATTACAGGTTCACAGTGGCTTCACTTCCATTCGTTTAGGGGTGAGTGCGGCCGAGCAGGGTGGCACTGGCAACCTGGAGACTGAGGTGGGGAGGGGAGGGAGATGCGTGGTGGGACCCTGCCCTCCCCCTCCCCACCTGCTCCGCAATTCAACCGAGACTCTCAGCAATCACAGCCTCTCTGTGCCGCCTGGTGGCGACAAGGAAGAAAGGCAAGAGCCAGTGACCCTGATGGGAAAGGGAAGGAAACCCGCGTATGGGGGCAATTGCAGCTATGGCTCTGGGAGAGTTGGTGGCTGGCCAGCAAGTGGACGCCATCCGCCGGAAGGGCGCCACCCCCAGCTCATCCATGCTGCGCTGGGGCTCCGGGTCCTGCCTGCCCCACATCTCCCCCATGATTTTCTGCTCTTCCCGCTCCTGCTGGGCTGGGCCTGAGTCACTTTCCAGGCGTCACTCTGGGAAAGGCTGTGCAGGACCCTCGGTCACAAGTGACAGGCTTAGACTGCAGTGCCTGGCTCTCCATCTCCCAGCCAGCCAGGCCTTCCTGGGTGAGTAGCAGGGAAGGGGTCTAGGGGTGGCTGGAGAAAGGGGGCAATGCTGGGAGCGAGAGACAGAGGCCTATGGGATAGAAATGAGAGACAATGAGGCACCTCTAGGTGTCCATGGATTTCATGGTGGATCTGGACTGGACTGGAAGGGGATGCAGAGACCCTCAGTCCACCCCTTGGTTTATAGATGGGGAAACTGAGCAAATGATAGCCCAAGGTCACACAGTGAGTTAGTAGCAGGGTCAGGATGGAAACCCAGGGCTCTTAACATCCCCCTCAGTGTTTCCCAAACACCATCTCCACCCACCCTCTCTCATCTACTTTTATTTCCCTCCCCTTCCCCCTCCACTGTGTCCCCCCCTTTCTTCTCTCCTATCCCCCACCCCCACCCCACTCCCCTGGAAATTCCAGCAACAGTGGCCTGAAAGGCAGGACCCCTGGGCTTTCCCATGCCTGGTCTTTATTCCAGGTTACATCAGGATAAGCCACTGGCCCCCAGTGGCCACAGTATTCCTCTCTGAGCCCCAGGACCCACTGGGGGAGGATTCCCCGCGGGGGGGGAGACCCACAGGATTAAAACCAGGTGCCCTGCTCCCCACACCCACCCTGCATTCTGGCCCAGTCCCAGCTCTAGGGCTTCATTTTACTTCTGCCTCCCTTTCCTCAAATGACACACATTTTCCACTCAGCTGGAGGCCAGGAAAGGATGAGTGATGACTGCTCTGGTTGGGCTCCCTGTGGGGGAGAGGGGTGACCTTCCCTCAGCCCAGTGTCCTCGTGGCGTGAGCCCTAACAGGCCGTGCACATCAGGTTGCCCTGTGTGGGGACACACAGACCTGAGTTCGAGCTCTAGCTTCTCCACTTGGGGCCTGGGTAGCTCAGTCCATTAAGCTTCCAACTCTTGATAGCGGTTCAGGTCATGATCTCGCGGTGGTCATCTCATAGTCATGAGATCGAGCCCCGAGTCCAGCTCCTCACTGGGCATGGAGACTGCTTGAGATTCTCTCCCTCAGCCCCTCCTCCACTCGTACTTTCTCTCTCTCTCTCTCTCTCTCTCTCTCGCTCTCGCTCTCACTCTCACTCTCTCTCTCGAAATAAATACTTTAAAAAAATTTTTCAATGGAGTTAGTGATCTCTTAGGCTATTATGGGGACTGAATAAGACAAGGATGTCAGGCATGGAACATAGGGCCTAGCACCCTGGGACTGCTCCATGGTGTTGTGAGGCCCATCCCATCCCCCCCCCCCCATGCTGGCCTACAGGGAAGAGCTGAGGTGTTTATCCTACTACCCTTTGACTCACTGTGTGACTCTAGAAATGTCACTTTCCTGGCCCAGGCTCTGATTCTTCCTTGTATAAGAAGACAATTGAGCAGCTGAGCCTGGAGGCTGCTTCCTGGGCTGCCCCCAGAGCCCCAAGGAATCACATCAGTTTGAAATACTCATGGCAGAGGAAGGGGCCATCCTCACCAGGAACCTGAAAGGTGAATGTTCCCTGAGAGGTGTTCTGGGATTGAGCTGGGGGAGAAGTGAGGGCTCCTGGGACTCGCTCCGCCAGAGCCCCTGCCCACCTGATGCCTGACGTCCACCATCCCCCCCCACCCCGCACCCGCCCCTGCAGCTGCCGTTTCTGCCATCCTCCAAGGCTACCCGGATGGGCAGCCTCCAGTGACAGACGCCAGCGCCGAGCTGCACAGACTCTGTGGCTGCCTGGAGCTGCTGCTGCAGGTGATCCCCCGCCCCCACCCTCTTCCCAGCCCCCTCTCTCTAGGCCCCCATAACCAGGAGGGACTTCCCAGAAACTGAGGAGACACCACCGGCCGCCTCAGCACCCTCAGAGTCAGCAAGCCCTTCCTGACATCGAACCTCACTCTTGGAGGTTGACATTGTAGCCTGGGACATGGTGGGGTGGGGCAGGGAGGGCAGCCACCCTGCTCTGAAGACTGAAGTCTCAGAGGCCAGATGTCCTAGGGCTGGACCTTTCTGCTATTGGTACTTTTGTCGAGCGCTTACCAAGGACCCGGCAAACCCTTTCTCATGCCCCGCCTTGTTAAATTCTCATTCTTTTTCTTTTTAAATGTTTATTTACTTATTTGTGAGAGAGGGAGAGAGCACAGGCACACAAGTAGGGGAGGGGCAGAGAGAGAGAGGGAGACACAGAATCAGAAGCAGGCTCCAGGCTCCGAGCTGTCAGTGCAGAGCCTGATGTGGGGCTTGAACCCCAAACCATGAGATCATGACCTGAGCCGAAGTGGGATGGTTAACTGACTGTGCCACCCAGGTGCCTCTTAAAATACTCATTCTAACCCCCTGAGGTGTTTGATGACCTTACCAGCCCCACCTACACACACATACCCTTCCTCCTTCTCTGTGTTATGCACATGTGTGTGGTGTGAGTTAACATGTGAGGTTGGTAGGATGCCAGTCTACCCCCCTCTTTTGCTGCATTGCATTCACATTGACCTCCTTGTTCTTCCTAAAGCGCACCAGGAATACACCTACCTCGGGGTCTTTGCACTTGCTATTCCCTCTGCCTGGAATGCTCTTCCCTTAGAAATTTGAGTGGCACAGGGGCGCCTGGGTGGCTTGGTTGGTTAAGCGTCCGGTTTTCGCTTAGGTCATGATCTCACCGTTCGTGGGTTCAGGCCCTGCGTCGGGCTCTGTGCTGACTGCCAGCTCAGAGCCTGGAGCCTGTTTCGGAGTCTGTGACTCCCTCTCTCTCTGACCCTCCCCTGCTCATGCTGTCTCTCTCTCTCCTAGAAATAAATAAAAAAACATTAAAAAAAAAAAAAAGAAAGAAAAGAAATTTGAATGGCACAATTTCCTTTGGATCTGGACTTTGAATAGTATCTCCTCAGTGAGGCTCTCTCTAGCCACCCTAATGCAAATTTTTAAAACATACACACACATACACATACCCCAAATCACAGACGCACTGCCACACATACATAACACATGCTCACATACATTGCACACGCCACACACACCTCATACACACGCCACATACGCACATGTGTGCACACACCACATGCTTTCTATCCTCTTTCCCTGCTTTATGTTTCTCCTTAGCGGGCAGCACCACCTACCATACTCTATGTTTCACTTACTCTGTGCATTGTCTGTCTCCCCTACCAAGGTCATGAGGTCAGTTTGTTCACTGCTGTATTCCCAGGGCATAGAACAAAGGCTGACACATAGTAAGTGCTCAATAAGTACTACTGGAGTGAACGAATGAGAGCAGCAAAGGCTCAGAGAGGTCCTGCGCCTTGCGCATGGTCACACAGCCAATACGGGCAGAGCCAGCCCCTGAAGCCGGGTCCATCTACAGTAGCCCTTCTCCCTCCATTCTCAGCGCGCCAAATGCAAGGTGGGATCTGGGAGGGAACATTTCCAGGCTCTCCCTTCCCTGGTCTTGCTCCCAGTTTGACCAGAAAGAGCAGAAGAGCCTCCTGAGGCCTCGGAAGGACTACTGGGACTTCCTCTGCACTGGCCTGCGGCGACAACGGGGCAGCACGGAGCCGGCCCGTTTTGTCCACTCACAGGACAAGGTATCCAGAGCCAGGTGGCAGGGAGGCTGGCCTCAGTGTGAGCAGGTCCTGCCTCCAGGCCCTTGATGGGGATGGCCTCCGGGAGCCCCTTTTGTGTTAACCCGTTCCTGTTCCGCTCTGCTGACCACAGACCCCTCACCGGGTCTTCGCAGCCCTCCAGCTCCCCCTTCTGTTCCCAAACAGCACAAGTCCCCATTTTGTCTCTCTGTCCTGGCTGATTTCCTTCTGTTCTAATACCACCACCCACCATCTCCCCACCTTCCCCTCAACCTTCCCACATTCCCCCCACCTCCCCACCTCCCCCCACCTCCCCACCTCCCCCTACCTCCTCACGCCCCCACGTCTCCACCTTCCCCCTAACCTCCCCACCTTCCCCCCACCTCCACTTCCTCCCCACCTCCCTCCCCGCCTCCCCACCTCCCCACCTCCTCACCTCTCCCCACCTTCCCCCACCTCCTCACCTCTCCCCCACCTCCCACCCCCCCACCATTCCTGCCCCTGTGCACTCTGCAGTTGAAGACTCCTCTAGCAAAAGGCCGTGCCTTCATCCGCTTCTGCCTAGCCCGCGGACAGCTGGCTGAATCCCTGCAGCTCTGCCTTCTGAACCCAGAACTCACCAGGTGCGGCTGCTGGGACATGGGCCTCCTGACACCCCCCGAGCCCACTGTCCATCCCCTGTGGACGATGCCTCTTTGCCCTTGGATGGATGGGTTAATATCAAGGACAACTGAAATGAGAGCCATGAAAGAAAAGTCCCGGAAGAAAGGGCAGACAGGACGTCAGAACCCCAGAGTCCTGGTAGCACCATGATGCTTAAGCCTCTTGCTCCCCAAGGGCCACAGCCCTGCCTGGGAGACCATCCCTCTGTAGTGTATGGCAGAGGCAGGTTCTCTGGGGGTGGGAGTGGGGGTGGGGGTGGCCAGAGCACCAAGGCCAAGCACCAAGTACCAAAGGCCAAGTCTGCCGATTACTGATACCACAGGGAATGGTATGGCCCCCGGAGCCCTCTGGTGTGCCCTGAACTCCGGGAAGACCTCCTGGATTCTCTCTATGCTCTCAATGGAGTGGCCTTCGACTTGGACCTGCAGTGGCCGGACCTAGATGAAGCCTGGCCCATGTTCTCAGAGTGAGTGGGTCTCGCATGGAAGGAAACCTCTTTTCAGTGCCTTCCTGCCGTTTGACCACCACCCAGCCCAAGCAAGCTCCAAACTCAGCATCCAGCCCCATGGGTTCTTCCCTTCTTGCTGTCTCAGTCCCTGATTCTCCACCTCCCCAGACGTCTGTTTTCCCAGCGTGATCTATCACGTCACGTGATGCTGCATAGAGCGCACACTCACTAAAGAGTTGTTGGATGGCTGGGGTGGGGGGGTTAGAAGGACAAACACATGGTGGATGTTAGGACGAGCGGTGGGTGGGGCACATGGATGGACGGAGGGGGGGTGCTTACATGAGGATGGAAGGACCGGGAAGGTGGGAGGGCTAGCAAGATGAGTGGGTGGGTGGGAAGATGGGATGTCCCGTGGCTGGACACCAAGGCCACTGCTGGAGAGAGCCCCGTGGCCCCCACCGCTCTCACTTGTAGGCCCTGTTGTTCCAGCCGGACCCAGGGGAGAAGACTCAGAAAGACCAAAGACTCCCCAAAGCAGGTGCCTCTGCCCAACTTCACTCTGATTTGCCTTTTCTGTCTCTTTTGGGCCCCCCAGGATGGATAGTAGCCGAGCAGACAGACAGAGAGGCCAGTGTGTAGACCTGGGGACTGCGTAGCCACAGGAGAAGAAAGGGCGCATATTCCCAAGGTGGTGAAGATCTCGGGAGGAGAGGGAGACCACTGGCACCATCTGCAGGAGCCTGGGGCCCAAGAGAGGAGGAGGCGGTGGGGAGGGTAACCAGAAGTGTGTAGGATGCACATCAAGGAAACAATCTCCGTTGGACAATCTGCAAATGTCTCAGTTCACTTGGAGCGATTGAAGAGCCAGATTTCTGGGTGCAAATCCCAGCTCTGCCCCTAACAACCAAGGCCCTTGGCAAGGTACTTGCCCTGCCTCGCAGGGTGATTGTGAGGAAGCCCAGGGACAGCCTGCATGTAGCACAGAGCAAGGCCCTTGACCACATGCCCTGTAAGTGGTAGCTCATGGCTATCGTCATTCCCCAATCTCTCTCTGTACCCCACCAGCTTCCTAGCACCAGGAACAGACACCGTGAGGACTCAGTCTCTGCCCAGAGTGGTGAACACATTGCAAGACAACCTGTTAAGTGCAGCGATGCAGCCATACACAGAGGGACAGAGGAGCACAGAGAAGGCTTCTCAAGAGAGGTGACTCTTAGCTGCTGTTGGTCTGTTTATGCTTTCACCATAACCCTACAAGGCACGTGCTATTATTCCCATTTTACAGACATGAAAACTGAAACACCAAGAATTTCAGGGGGCAGGGTCAGAGGAGAGGGTGGGGAGTCGAAACCAGATGGCTGCGGAAGACGTTGGGGAAGGGAGGGAGGGAGGATAGGAAGGAGCACTGAGAAGCACTACCGCTCCCTGACCAGAGATCAAAGCTGGGGCCTCCCATCCACCTGGGGCAATGTTAACATTCTGATTCTTGGGCCCTGAATCAATATTCTTTTAGATTTATAAGGGAGGTCTGTGGCCTCTCCAATGCACTAGGTTGGCAGGTTGGTGCTGAGAGCGGCGACGGTTTGGGGGGCTTCTCTGCAGATCTCAGCCGCACGTGGAGACCCCGCAGGAGTCCACCCAGAGGAGCCACACACTAGCCAGACCCACTGTCTGCAAGATGCACCCCGGGAAGGCTGGTTAGCTGGGCTCCCCGGGTCCCAGCCACAGAGGCATCTTCCTCCCTTTCTGGAAAAGAAGAGAGAAGATCCCAGGAGCCTTGGGTCCCCCCAGGGCATGTGGGAACCAGCAGGGGAGGAACTCCAGCAAGCCCAGGAGAAGGGAGCCCCAAAAACTGGGACCTGCCTGGAGATTTCAACACCCAGCATCCTGGGACAGGGAGAGAGTTCCAAGGAGGCCCCAAAGGGGGTGATAGGGACAGAGACCGAGGGCAGAGCGGTTCTTCCTGGTGCGGAGGGGACTCATGAAGGGGGAGCAGAGCGGGCTTGTGTCCACAGGCTACTGGCCTCCAGCCCTGCAGGGACAATAGAGGACACGATGTCAGGGAGCCAGCAGGAGTGGGAGGTGCCTAGCATTCCAGGGGAGCCCCAAGTCCTCTGGGGTCGGGGATCAAAGGAAGACTTCACCCCAGAGAAACCACAAGAGGAAACAAGAGTGACCAGCGGGACCAGGAGGAAGGAGCGGGCAGAAGTGGCCTTGCAGGATGTGGTCAAGGTGAGAGCCGTGGAGCCCAGTATCTGTCTCTTTTCCCCTCTCTAACCTGGCCTCCAGGTGGGACTCTTCATGGGGTGGGGGGGGCGCATCCCAGCCCACAGATCCATTTTGATTGGTCTGCACAGCGTTATTATTCCCTGAGGAGGTCTTCCTGAGGCCGCCACAGTCCCTGCCTCTCCCCGTGGCCTCACACCAGGCCCACTTTACTCACCTGTACTACCTGCCTGGGCCCTGGGGGCCTTGGAGCCTGAGACTCCCTACCCAACAGTTCTTTGGGGGCAGTCGCCCGTTCAAGTTCGGTAGCCCTGGTTACTGGCAGATTTCCCGCCAATGTCTAAGTTCTGCTGTTGCAAACCCCACCCGGCTGCTCTGGCTGTAGATGCTTCTCCTGGAGATCCCCAAGATCGATTTCAAGCCCCGCTTCAGCGCCCTCTCCAGCCTTGTCTTCTGTAGCTCTCATCCTTCAGCAAAGGAAGAAATCTTTCCCCAGTTCCTTTGTCTCTCATTTCCCTGTTCCCTGTTGCACAGTCCCCTCTCAGTCTCTTGAACCATGAACATCATCCTCTCCCAGGGGCAGGCAGAGCCGGGCCTCTCCGCTCCCAGAATCCTGAGTCCTGCCCTGAATCCTGAATCCTGCTGTCCTGAATCCTGCCCTCCACCCAGTGGCTGCCTCCCACAGCCCCGGGGTCTCACGCGGATGTTTGTCAGGTCACACCCGGGGCTGGGGTCTCTGCCCTCCTCCTTCAGCTTCCCTCTCTCTTCCTTTGCCTCCCACCCCCAAGAGCCTGAGATATGGGCTCCGGAAGACTGAGGAGCGGGTCCAGCACCAGGAGCAGCTGCTGAAGGAGAAGGAAGGGGAGCTGCGGACGCTGCAGGAGCAGCTCAGCAGGTAACCTTGGCAACCGCCTGCACAAACAGGTGGGCGGCAGAGGCCAGCAGGACGGGAGCTGCTCCTGGCTCCTCCTCACCGTCGTGGTCACACCAGCAAGGTTCTACTGAGCGCCTCCGTGCATCAGGCCTGTGCTGGGCACAGCTTTGGGACGCTGAGGCGCTGAGGCTTTCAGGGCACTACTCCTGGAGGAGCTCCCGCCAACCTCTCCCCTGCCCCTTGCTAGCCCCTTCCTCACTGGCCTCCCCAAAAGCCTCCAGGAGGGATGTGTGCCTCCTGTCCCTCCCTCCCCTCCCACACTCACCTTTGTCTCTCTGCTGCCTCTTCCCCTGCCACTCCCCTCTCTTCTCAGTCCAGTCTCCCCCCTGCCCCTCCACACTCCTGCCCCTTCCGTCTCCATCTTTCCTCTGGTCCATTGTCTCTCATTTTCCTCTTCCCTGTTGCACAGTCTTCTTTCACTCTCTTGATGCACAATCATCATCCTAACTGTCATGTACTGAGCATTTACTACGTTCCTGGCACCCTTCTAGACGTTTCCCCTCAACACAGTTATGAAGTAGGTTCTCTAAGAATTTCCATTGTATAGATAGGAAAACTGAGGCTCAAAGGTGCCACACAATTCACCCAATGTCACTAGTTAGTGGAGGAGCTGAGGTCTACACCCTGGTAGCTGATTTCAGAACCTGTAAACTTAAACAAGGGCCCTCAGCCAATATTTTGAGTGCCTATATTTATTTCAGTCTGTCACTCCCCATCAGCTACCCTCACCTTCACCTTCTCCAGCTTCCTGTCACCACATTAACCTCAAAGGCCCAGAGCACGCTCTCTCAGTGTCTGAGTTTCTCTTTCATAATTTTAAAAAATATCTCCACCATGCAAAGATCTTCCTTGATCTGACTCCGTCTCTCTGTCTTTCTCTCTCCCTTAGCTCTGTGGGCCTCAGGCGGCCCACCTGCCCCTGTCTCTTACGCATGGCTGACCCCTGCCCCAGGGCCAGAGGCACCAACCAGAAACCCCATGGGAGGCTGGGTAGCTGTGATTCAGACTGAATCATGGGGCAGCTTACTGACTCTCTGCTTAAAAGGCTGAAGCACACTATAGGCCCAGAAACCAACCCAAAAAGGCCCCCGGGGGCTCTTCCCCCAACACACTCAGCTGAGCCTGGCGGTTTGGTCAGCAATGATTCCCATGACTCAGGCCCTAGGTGAATGCAGGGGCCTTTCTCACCCAGGGGCCTTCTCTGGGAATCAAGACAGACTGGAGGGAACAGCCAGGAGGCTCCAAGGAGACCACCAGGCCCAGGCTGCTCCCTTAGCTGGGGGAGCCCCCGTGCCACAGACCACTACTTCACCACCTGTCGTCCAGTCCATTAGCCATAGAAGCTCAGCTCTGCGCCAGCCCTGTTCTATGCACCAGAACCCCTCCCGTGGACAAAACGGGCCAAATGCCCAGTCTTGTGGAGCTCACCATCTAGTGGGGAAAGCAATCGATAAACATGATAAGCAAGTTAATTGCATAGAACATCAGATGTGGCAAGTTCTAAGAAGAAAAAAACTAAAGCAGTGAATGGGAGTGTCAAGGGGTAATATTAAATGAGGTGATGCAACCAGGGAAGGCCTCCCTGAAAAAGTGATATTGGAGTTAAAATCCTGAAGCAAATGAGGAGCAGGCTGTGTGGGCATGGGATAGAGGAATGTTCCAGGCAGAGGAAGAGGAAGAGCAAAGGCCCTGGGGCAGGAATGGGCATGGCAGGTCCCAGGAACATCACGGAGAATCAGTGGAGTAGAGGAATAAGAAGAGGTAGGGGGAGGTGAGTTGGGTAACAGGAGACCCTCACAGGTCATCAAAAAGACCTGGGCTTTGACTCAGTGAAATAGGAGCCACTGAGAGTTTGGAGCAGAGGAGGGACATGATGTGACCATTTGCTTTAATGTTAAGTAGGTTTGCTTTTTTTTTTTAACAATTCAGTGGGTTTTACTGTATTCATAAAATTGTGCATTGATCGCCACAATCAGTTTTATGACACGCCAAAGAGAAACCCTGTACCATTGGCATCCACTGCCTTTCCCTCCCAACCCCTTAGCCCTAAGCAACCGCTAATCTGTCCCCATAGATATGCCTGTTCTGGGCTGATCTGGGCTTTCAAGGGCTTGAGCCCGCTGCTCTATGGAGCTAGTCCATAAGGAACCAAGGTGGAAGCAGGGAGTCTGATTGGGAAGGGGAGGGCAGGGTGCCTCTGAGTGCTGTCCAGTCACGGAGGTGCAGAGAAGTGTGGGATTCTGGACTCACTGTGAGTCTGGACCTCCTGGGGAGGAAGAGGGAAAGACAGAAGTCAGGAATGACTCTCATTTTCCAGCCTGACCAGCTGGAAAGCTAGAGTTACAGCTGACGGTGGGCTGTGGCAGGGCTGGCTTGTGGGGAAAGTTCAGGAGTTGAGGGGGAGAGCATGTTAAGTCTGAGATGCCCTTTGGACATGGAGTTGAGCAGACAGTTGAGTGTGGGGCTCAGAGGAAAGACCTGGGCTGGGGATCTGTGGGAGAGTCGTCAGAATGAAGATAGCAGAGCAGAATCTCCTGTGGCCAGGATGGTGCGCTCTCTCGCCTCCTAGGATCCTGGGGACTCGGAGGAACGCCTCACTCCAGGGGAAAGGGGCCTTGGGCATCAAGCTGGGGGCGGCTGTTTCACTACCACCAGATAGAAGTGCCAGGGGGCCCGCTCGATCAGCACATAGTATATTGTGACTCCATTGCACCCTTGAGCAGGGAACAGAGTAGGCAGTGTTCTCTCTCACAGACCTGGGCACATCGACACTAGATCAAGAAATAGAAATGGGATGTCAGGTAGTCATGGGCACCGTGGGAAAAAGAATCAATCCCGGAAAGGGGCTGGAGACAGGAGATTCATCTAGGTTAGGAGTCACGGGGTTCCTCTCCGAGGAGGTGACAGTTGAGAAACCCCAGCCACTGGGAAAACTGGACTGTGCAAAGATCATGGGAAGAGTGCTCCAGGCAGGAGCACCAGCAAAGGCAAAATCCCAGAAGTGCACTTGGGGAGAAGCAGGGCCATGTGGCTGGGGTGGACGGAGACCCCTGTTCTGTGGAAGCTGGAGCAGAGCCTTGAGCAGGAAGTGGAGAGCCCCACAGTTTCAGGACGACTCTGTCTGTGGTATGGAGAATAGACAGAAAGTGGTGAGGGTAGAGCCCGTGGGTGCAGAGCCTGGGCTGGACACATAGGGGAGACACAGCTAAGCCTCAGGCCTCAGCAGACCAACCCGGGGCTATGAAAATACACTTGGACCTGAGCTATGGGGCAGCCAGTACCACTTCCCAGCTTCCTGGCTACAGCATCTTGAGAAACTGGCCTTCCCTCTCTGGCCTCTGGTCCCTGATTTGCAAAAGGAGATAGTTGGAGCTCTAAAGTTCCTCCTTCCAGCTCAGATGCTCTGGGGGACCATCTTTGCAAGCAGGTAGGTTTCCTCTGCCCCTGGGTGAGACCTCAAAGCAAAAATGATTAGGGCAAGTATAAGTGGAAAAGGTTTTCAGAAAGAATCAAGCAACATCCAACATCATACTTCCCGCCCTGTCCCCACTTGAGCTCCTTTGAGGCACACCAAGGGCTCATGAGGGTCCATCCCTTGCTCCCACCTGCTGCCCACTCAGCACTGGTGCCATAAACCTCTGGCGACCATACCTCCACGTAGACAAAAGTGTGTGGAGGCAAATAGAACTTACGGCTTGACAGGCCTGCACCCAGATCTCTGCTCCCTCCACGTTTCAAACGATGTGACCCTGGACAAGTGTTGTGTCCTCTCTGAAGTTCTATTTACTTTCCTATAAATTATGATCATATCACCTGCCCCCCCCCATGCTTGTGAAAATTAAAGGAAACAAGGCCATAAAGCACTAAGCTCAGGGCTGGCATGTAACAGGTGCTCTAGACTTTAATTCCTTCCATGTCCTCTACTGCACCCAGAATGTCTGTCAGACCTGCTGGAGATACTTTAGTGGCTTCCCATTGCACTGAGGTTCAAGTCCACTCCTCCTGGGGCCACTGAGGGAGGGATCAGACCCTGCCTACTTCCCACCTCATCTCTTGCTGGCCCCCCACCTCCTGCAACTTCATGGTATCCCAGCTTCCCTAGTCTTCTTTCAGTTCCTCAAACAAGCAAGTTCTCGCCAACTTGCAGACCTTTCCATGTGACCTTCACTGGCTCTGTTTGGCTGACTTCTCATCTCTTAGATCTGCTTAAAGGTCACCTTGTCTCAGAAGCCTTTCCTGAGCACCCTCTCAAGTCTCTCTCCACCCCTCATTTATCTGTCATACACTTAGCTTAATTATGCTATTGGTCTATCACTTGTTTTGACCACTGCCCCGAACCCACTTTAAGCTCCACTAGGACCCATAGGCCCTGCTCACTTCTTGACACCTCAAACAGCCACTGGGACACAGATGGTGCTTAATAAATGTTCCCTCCCACCTCAGAGACACACACTAACCATGGTGCTCACATTGGGGCCCGCATTGGCCACACCAAAGGCCTTGAGATCAGTGTGCAAGTAATCTAGCTCAGGAAGATGAAATGCCAGTATCAAGAAATAAGGATACTGAAGACCATGGTGTTCATTAAAATAGACACAGCCCCAGTCCAGCGCCTGAGCACAAGAACACCCTTCCTAAGGCTACAGGGACTGGTCTTTTTGGAATTTTGGTGGATATCTGTTGTCAGTTTGATTTTACAGCCTACCCAGCTTTCTTCTCTGAGGTGTGCTACGCAGTGGTGTTGTAAAAATTCATAATTCAGTTCATTGGCAAGCCTTCTGCAAACCTCAAACACACCGAAGCCCAGGGGTGTGCCACATGCGCACAAACACACACACACACACACACACACAGACACACACACATCCTGAGGTCACAGGATGTATACCCACCTTTGCAACACCCTCCTTATCTGAGCGACGGAGGGAGGGGCTGGGACCTGGGGCTGGCACCTTCTTATTTCTAGTCCAGTAGATTTCTTGGAACCTTCTAGGAAGCCACCAAAAACAAAAAGAAGAGGCAAGAATAGAGCTGAGGAGATTCTAAGCCAAAGCTGAAGCAAAAATGTAAGGAAGCCACTTGTTTAATATTCTTTTCTTAATTTTCTTAAAAGACAATGCACCATAGTTTTCCAAAATATTTTAAAACCTAAAAAAAAATCACCCTAAATCCTATACCACTTACCCCACTCCCAAACCATCCATCATTCTCAACTGAGCAAAGCCTACCCAGCCTGGGGTCCCACACACCCACCTTCACTCCAGAGAGCCACGGAGCTGTGAGCATGCCTCTCAAGACCATTACATTTTAAAATGGAAATGTTAGAAAAGAAAAGAAATACAAACAATGGAGATGTTGGCTCATCTTCTCTAAAGGAACACAGGAGGCTACACCCTGTTTTCATTCCTCTGAACGGTTGGTAAGGAGTCAGCCTGTGGATGGGATGCTAGCCACAGTGCTCAGTTTGGTGTGTGGTCTGGCATGTTATATATGTCTGTGAGTATGTGTGGCCCAGGAGGGTGTGGGGGGGTGGAGAATGTATGGAGTGTGTGTGTGGAAGGGAGAATGTGTGTGCTTGCTATGTGTGGGGTGCTATGAGTGTGATGTGTGTATGTGTGTTGTCTATGGTGTGTATTGTATTATAAGTGTATGTTTGTATGTGGTATGTGCTATATGTGTGTTTTGTATTGTAAGTATGCTGTGTAAATATGTGGTGTGTTGCAAGTGCATATGGTGTGTTGTGGTATGTGTACTGTGTGTTGTGTAGGACAGCGTTTATGTTGGTGTGTAGTATGTGTGTGTGTAGGTGTGGTGTGTGTGTAGCATGGGATGCTGTGAGGGGTGTGGAGTATATGTGTAGCGTGTGTGTATAATGTGAGTATATGTGTGATGTGTAAGGTATGTGTGTATTGAAGGGGTGTGTGTGTGTGTGTGTGTGTGTGTGTGTGTGTGCGCGCGCGCGCATGCGCGCACATCAGCTATAGGAGATACTACCAGCTCCCCCCAGGAGCTCCCTGTCAGGTCAGCCTAGCTTGGTCACAAATGCTGAGAACTGAGTCTTCCTTCTGTGCCCAGGTGTCAGGAAGAGAGGGCCCGGCTGCAGACAGAGCTGGAGCAGAAGCGGCAGGAGGCCGAGAGGAGGGACACCGTGTATGAGAAAGAGCTTGGAGGGCAGCGGGACCTGGTCCGTGCCATGAAGATGAGGGTGCTGGAACTGATTCAGTAAGGGTGGACGCAGCGGGGCGGGACTGCAGAAGCGGGGATGGTATGGGATGTAGAGAGACTGGGGAATGAAAATTCTACTCCACTGAAAACTATAGAGCAGGGTTCTGAACCTTTATGTATGCTGACTCATCTTTTAGCCATCCCAGCTGTTCCCCTCATTTTATAGATGAGGAAACTGAGGGTCAGAGAAGCTGACTTGAACACCAAGGACATATAGCATATAAATTGCATTGAGTTCTCTGGCTCTAAGGCACACCACCACTCCAACCCACCCCCACATACACACATACCTCCTAAGGTTAGGGGAAGGGAAAAGAGCCCATAGATGGGAGAAGGATTTGAGAGAGGAAAAGGGGAGGTTAACCAAGAGGTAACCATATGTGCTACACTTGACTGCCTGGTGGACTTCCTCAGACCACTGGGCTTGTGGGTCAGCTGTCCTAGGTTCCAGAGGCTGAGCTCACCAGGATGGATTCCAAACCACTAAGCCACTGAGGAATGGAGGTATGTAAAGCCTAGTTTCTCCCCTTCAGTCTAGTAGGGAGCTAATGCTACACTTTGACCCAGTTCAGGAAGCAGGACCTATTGGATTCAGGTTTCACTAGAATTAGAGGGGCTAAATCCTCTTGCACAAAATCCAAGTGATATTAAAGATGAGAGAAGGGAGAAGTCAACCTAGAAAGAACAAAGAATTTAAGGAATGATCTCCTCCAAGGAGCTGTCAATGGGGAGAAGGGGGGGATATAAAAAATTAACCATGTATCTCACAAAAGAATTTAAGGTATCCAACAATAAAAGACATATATGTATATATGGGTATTGTGTATATATATGTATACACATGTATACATATATGTCTACATACATGTACATATATACATGTGTATATATACATATACACGTGTGTGTGTGATTGTTAGAGGGAAATAGATGAAATGGAAGAGGAAAAAATTCGTACTTTTGAGGTATTAGGATCGGGGTTAGGGTTAAAACTTAGCTCTGAGCATCTTGGCAGAATCGAAAATGGAAACACAGGAAGTTGCCTAAATGTCACTATGCATTCCAAGGATAGATACCAGTTCATCAGGCAAGAAAGATGTTTTTCCTAGTGTTAAAGAAACTCATCACAAGATCCCAAGCTACATAATATAATGTCCCTTGCAGGAGCATCATGGAAAATATGCTTCTAAGCAGAAAGGGCAGGGGGGAGGGCCCTGCTATAGAGGCTGACTTCTGCATCAAGATGGTGGACTGATAACACATCATCTGTTTTTCATCCTGAGATCTCAGTAGAATGATTGTAAAAAATAAATAAATAGATAGATCAAATTTCTAATATAGAGAAAGGTGGAGGAGCCAATCACAGATAAGAGATTTCCAGAAGCCAGAAATTGGATGAAGAAGTAAATACTGGATTTAGCCCAAGTTAGAACTTCAGGGCCCAGAGGCACCAGGAACACAGATGGCAGAAATGAGATAAGGGGCAGCCATCAGGAATACTGATCGATAAAGTCACTGGAAAGAGCAGTGTACACCTCCTGCTTTCAGCCTGCTTCCCTGACTTCAGAATATCAACCCTGAGGAGTCTATCTCCCAGGTGAATAATTAAAACTTCCTTCACTAAAGAAAGTTAGATGCCCCAAGTAAACAACAGTGTGTTCTGGCATTTGACAATCTGAAGTGGCAGGTAGCTCCCTGCCCCTTCCTAAAGGGAAGCCACAAGTCAATCACCCTTGTCCACCATTGAAGCTCCAGTGGCTTAAACATGAAATGGTGACCAAGGGTCTCCAGATGTTTGAGAAGAATCTAGAACATAGAAGAGACAAAGGTAAACAAAAAAGATCTGTCTCCCATGAAATAGGATGATGTGTAAAGTGACCTACAAAAGATGAGAAATGTTCTTAGAAATTAAAAATATTTCTGAAATTTTGTCTTAACTCTTGAGGATTGGAAAAGAAAGAGGAGGCTATCTCTCAAAATGTAGAATAAAAGGCACAAAAAGATGGAATACATGAGATAAAAAGTTAGAAATACAAAGAATCATTCCAGGAGATTCACTATCTATCTTCTCCAACTGACAAGAATTCAAAAAATTTAAAAAAAGGTAGAGAATAAAATGGAGGAGATTATCAGAAGAATGAGAGACTTTCCAGCCTTGAAAGGTTGCAGATCTTCAGATGTAAAGATTTCACTGAGTAACCAACACAATAAGTGAAAGGGAGCAAAATCCATATTGAGATACACCATTGTGAAATCTCCGTAAAGCAAAGATGAGGACAATATACTCGAAGACACGTCACCTATAAAGGAAGTAGGACACAGAAAAACATGTTAAGAATCAATGGTGTAATACTTTCGAGTTCTGAGGAAAGCTAACTTTTGCCCTAGAATTCTAGGTCCAGCCCAACTATAAAACAAGTAGAGAAGGTGATATAGGAAAAGACATTTTTCAGGAAGACAGGTTACAGAAAATTTACCTCCCACATGGCCTTTCTTGGGAAGTTAATTAAGGATGTGCTTCAGAAAAACAGGGAAGTAAGCCTGGCTTACCAAGAAAGGAGAAGATGTGGAATTCAGGAAACAGTAGCTCTAGCCCAGGAAAGAAGAAAAGGGAATTTCCGAGATGACAAGTGGCTGGCAAGCCCAGGGAGCATAAGTCCAGGCTGAAGCAAAAGTATTGAGAACTGAGGAGGAAGGCCTCTGGGGGAAAAGATAATCAATAGCATACCTGATAGATGAAGAATTTGTTGAGGAGAGGGAATAATTAGGCTGTGTTAAAAGTAAGTCGTGCAAGGACTTTGCAAGGAGTAAAGAAAGGTAATTAAAAAGTCCTGGAAAAACAAAAAATTTCCAAGGAAATGTTAACAACACAGTTCGCTCTCATTGAAGCAATATGCTTATATATTTTTCTAATAATGTAAATACTATTTATTGATTTTTTCAATGTTAGAACAACCTAAAGACAAAGCACAGTAAACAGTTGTAATTATAGAACAAATGTAAATGCTACCATCTAAACAATATGAAGTATATAGAATAGAAGCCAATAGAAATTTCTGTGAAGATGGAAATGGTCTATATTTGCCCTGTCCAGTACAGCAACTACCAGTCATGTGTAGTCACTGAGTACTTCAAATGTATCTGATGTGACTGAGGAACTGAAGTTCTAATTTTAGTTAATTTTAATTAAATTAAATAGAAATTTAAGTAGCCCCATGTGGCTAGTGGCTACCATATTAGACATTGCAGGAATAAATAACAAGTGAGAGGTGGGTGAAGGAGGCCAACTGAAGAGGAAGGGATGCTGGCATCATCATATTACAGAATGGCAGTCAAGATGCTATCTGTGCTCCACAGATCGAGAGAGAAATAAATGTGTGAGTATATTCTGTAAAACTACAAGAGTAATATAGAGGAACCAAAAATAGGGATATAGCCACATGGGGAAGAAGGATGTGGAGTTAGTGGGGATGGTAATAAATAAGCTAAGCCCTCTGACATCAAGGTAAGGAGCTCTGTAGAAGATGTTCTCTCTCAATATATCAAAAAAAGAGGATATGAGCATATTACTTAAGTGTGGAAGTAATATGAAAGAGAAAAAGCTAAAAGTGTAAGAAGTGGTTTGCCATTGAGAGTAGAAGGAGTAGGGAGGGTGTCTATTACCTTTTGGTAGAAGTTGTTTTTTTTTTTAAATGTTTTATTTATTTCTAGGAGAGAGAGAGAGAGACAGCATGAGCAGGGGAGGGTCAGAGAGAGAGGGAGTCACAGACTGAAACAGGCTCCAGGCTCTGAGCTGGCAGTCAGCACAGAGTCCGACGCGGGGCACGAACCCACGAACCGCGAGATCATGACCTAAGCGAAAGTCGGACACTTAACCAACTAAGCCACCCAGGTGCCCCCTTTGGTAGAAGTTCTTCTGTACTGTTGGATTTTTAAGTCATGTGTATGTATCATTTTGATTAAAAACAAAACAAGAAGACTTTAAACCCACATTCCTAAATATCCTTTAAAAACAACAACAGTGAAGATAGTTTTGCAGGAGTATAATGTGCATAACTACAAGTGCCAAATAAAAAATAAGGGCATCATAAGAAACTGATGGGGGCTTCTATGATCAGGGAGCACTCCTTGGAGGAGGTGGGATATGAAGATTCTTAAACAATAGGTTGAGGTTATATTGAGGGACGGGGTCTGGGGTGTCACCATCCATCTTCCCAAAGACTGCAGACTCATCACCTCTTGTGTGTGTGTGTGTGTGTGTGTGTGTGTGTGTGTGTGTGTGTGTGCGCGCGCGCACGCGCGCCTGTCTCATGATCTCTTCATTTCTTTCTTTCTCTGTCACTATGTCTGTCTCTCCATTTTTCTCTGTATTTGTCTCTCCCTCTCTGTGTCTCTGTCCCTGACTGTCTCTGCATATTTTTCTCTTGGCGTTTCCCTTTCTCTCTACATTTATCTCCCCACCTACCACTCTATCTCTCTTTGTCTCCCTCTCCAACCCCCTGACTTCCTTTCTCTCTTGACTGCTGTCTCTCTCTGTCCCTCTTTGTCTCTCTCTTGTTTTCTGTGTCTCTGTCTTTCTGCCCCACTGTCTCTCTTCCTTTACTTGTTTCTTTGCGTGTGTCCCTGTATGACTCTCTTTCTCTTTCTCTCTCTCTCTATCCACTCCCCCCCCCACACCTTGGGCTCTGTGTTTCTCTTTCTCCTGGTCTTGGTCTCTCTACCTATATCATCTCCATCTTCCTGTGTGTGTGTGTGTGTGTGTGTGACCTCCATCCACTCATCAGAGAGAAGGATGACTTGTGGCAGAAGGTCCAGCATCTCTCTTCCATGGCCCCCGGATGCTGTGTTGACTGCAACAAGGTCTTTGGCCGGCTGTCTCGGCGGTACCCGTGCAGGTAATGGGGAGAGCACAGAATTTTTTCTCTGGGACAGCACTGTTTCCACCAGCCCACAACACTCTACCCACTCTGGGAAGGGAGATGTCACAGGAGCTGGGTGTTTATGAAAGCCACTTAAAGCTGACCATTCACTTTACACAACATTTAGCCTAGACATGAACTAGAACAGTGGAAGAGAATCAGGGAAGCAACAGTGTCTGGAAGATGGGACAGTGCCAGCCTTCCGAGAAGAGACTGATTAACAGGCTCCTGGTCTGGAAGAGATCTGTACAGAGGAAGCTGCTCCCCTCACCTTCCTCCGGGAACACAGTGGCAGGACAAGCCGAGAAAGAGAGGGAATGAGGGCCAGCAAGAGAACCTGTGTTGACATTTAGAGGACTCTGGAGGGGTTGGGGCACTGGGACACCCTTTAGGAAAGGAGAGCCCTCCTGGGACGCACCCAGGGCTGCTCTGATGGGAAAGAAACATCCTTCCCTCCCCCATACACACCCTCGCGCTCCCCACTCTTCCCACCTCTGCTCCTAGGCTCTGTGGAGGCCTGGTTTGCCATGCCTGCTCTGTGGATTACAAGAAGAGAGGGCGCCACTGCCCACCGTGCTCCCAGAAGGGAGGAGCTCAGGTCGACCGATGAGATCACCCAGGATTGGCCACCCACCCCAACCCATCAGCTTCCTCCCCTCCGCCCTTCCCACCCCTCTGGTCTGACCAGTCCTGCCTTTTTTCTAAAAGGTTGGTGACCTAAGGCCAATAGCACTTGTGTGAGCATTCTGTGGTGTGGGAGTGGAAGGAGCCAGGCTGGCAGGCAGGAGGCAGGAGGCAGGTTGGAAGCCTGCATCCACCATCCGTGAGCTGAGTGATCTGAGAGAGCTCACAGCTGCCTGGGCCTCTTCTGCAAGTGAGAGCGCCAGGCACCATCCTCTCTAAAGTTCCTCTGGGCTCAGAACGTCCTTGACCAAGAAGAAGGCCCAGGGGCTCTGACATTCCTCTCCACTCCCACCTCACCCATCCCACCACTCACCACACTCAGGAGCACCCTATCTGCTTTGAAGGTCTGCTTTTGTTGCATTTTGTGTTTAACAGCTTTCTTGAGTTACTATTGACATTTAACACACTTCACATAAATTGTACAATTTGGTGAGTCTTCACTTTAATATACACACATGAAACCATCACCATACTCAAAATAATGAACATCATTCCCATCATTCCCAAAGTTTCTTCATGTCCTTTGTAACCTCTCCCTCTTCCTCCTCTCTCCCTGGCACCCACTTATCTGCTTTCTATCACTGGAGACTAGTTTTCCACAATTTTATATAAGTGAAATCCTAATTATGTACTCTTTATTTTCTGCCTTTCAAAAGTCCCTTTTTACTGTTGAGTAGTATTCCACTGCATGGGTATACCACAATTTATTAACACATTCAGTTATTGCCAGATATTTGGACTGTTTCCAGTTTGAGATTGTTATAAATACCTTTCCTATAACCATCTGTGTACAAAACTTTGTATAGACATTTGCTTTTTTTTTTTTAATTTTTGTTTTTTAAAGTAATCTGTACACCCAATGTGGGGCTTGAACTCACAATTTCAAGATCAAGAGTTGCTTGCTCTACCTACTGAGCCAGCCAGGTACCCCTAGACATTTGCTTTTATTTCCCTTGGGTAAATACCTGGGAATGAAATTGCCAGGTCCTATGACAAAAGTCTATGTTTAGCTTTTAGGAAACTGCTGAGTTTTTCCCAAACGAGTTGTGTGTTGGCTTTTCCCACCAGCAGTGTGTGGGGATGCCAGTCACTTCACAGGGCATCTGGTTTAGTGAGCAGGAGAGGAAGCTCAGATGAGAGGCTGGGGCTTCTCTGTCCTTCCCTTCTAACACTGTGGTGACTTGGTCAGTCTCAAGTTGTGAGTGCCTGGATGGAGGGGCTAAGTCTAGGTGACCTTCTATGCAGTGCTCACTCAACTAGACTTTAATAAAGATAGTTGTGTAGATTTTTGTAGCTTTATGGTACAGGATCCTATCCCCTGACAGCCCAAGAAGTCTTATGTAAATTATGTGTCATTCACTGGACACTCAAATGTGGTGCTTCAGAGAATACTGTTTCCGAAGAAGCGTGGGCCCTACTCTGTACCAAGGGGATTAGCTGCCCTATCTGAGCTCCAGGACAGACTTTGTGACCCCAAATAGGCATGCGTGCTGTTATGCACATCCCCTCTGCCTCACACAGACTGCTAGAGCCTCTGTAGCAGTTGGGCAACCTTGTGGCTCTGACCAGCGCCTGTGGACCGCCCCTTGGGGTCAGGGCCACCCAGAGTTGCATCCCATTACCATAGCATGGAGCAAGAGTTTTGCAATAGCAGTTCCTGCCCTGGAGAGCTGGTAAGAACTTCTCCTTAGCAAAGGCTACAACAAGGTGAGGGGCACGGAACGGAGGGAGTGGAGGGAGGCAGGGCTGGGGCTCTGGAGCAATCAGGGCAATAGAATCCCCCCTACCCTAAAGGACAGCGATCCCTTGTCAAGAATTAGATTTGCTCAGATACTTTTATTAGGTTCTTATTATCATGGGAGATATCATATTCTGGTAGAACTCCACCAGTGTCAAGTTCAGGTCTGCCTGAGGAATTGATGGGAGAAAAGAGAGCTAGCAGAAGCCAACGTTCAAAGAGAAGGCAAGGTGCTCCTGGACAAGAATTTATTGGAAGGAAATCGGGGGCCAGAAATAGGGGAGCTTGACCTTCTCCCTACTTGGGAGGGATGGAAGGGCTATGCTGAGGACCAGCCTCTAGCTCAACACTGCCCCCCTAAGAGTTCCTATCAACTCCAATGAAGAGCACAAAAGCTCTGCAAAGACATTGGAAGAGCTTGTTAGACCTTGGCGATCCCCTGGCAAAAGGTTCTACCAAGGGTACCAGTACCTCAGCAGTGACCCCAGCACACATGTCTAGTGCAGCAGCACGCAGAGGAGTGCCCAGGAGACACTCTCAACAGACTCCCTCAGATTCCTGGAGAACAAACACCTCATAGGGAGGTGAAGCCCTGAATGAGCACGGAAGGTTTAAGCCACTGCGATTTAGCTTTATTGCTATTGATGTGACTTCATTCATGCTCATAGGCTGAAGATGCCCTAAGAAATTTTGGCAACATAATTATTTCTTTAAATTAGATGTCATACGGGGCGCCTGGGTGGCTTAGTCGGTTAAACGTCCGACTTTCGCTTAGGTCATGATCTCGCGGTTCGTGGGTTCGAGCCCCACGTCGGGCTCTGTGCTGACTGCCAGCTCGGAGCCTGGAGCCTGTTTCAGTCTGTGACTCCCTCTCTCTCTGACCCTCCCCTGCTCACGCTGTCTCTCTCTATCTCTCCTAGAAATAAATAAAAACATTTAAAAAAAAATAAAAATAAATAAATTAGATGTCATTCAGATCCTCCAATGTACATCAATCCCCTACTTTGTCAACTCATTCAGTGCTCAACAAAATTACATGAAGCACCCACAATATGCCAAACAACTGTGATTGGTTTGGGGATACAAAGACTTTATATATATATATACTTATTATATATAAAATCCCTGCTTTTAAGAACCTCACAGTGGGGAGGAGGGAGCAGCTAGAGATTACAAACTCCCTAACGAAGCCATGATAGAGGTAAGCCCCAGGCATGGGGACAGTACAGAAAGAGAGCTGAATTCCATACAGGTCATGCCTGGGCTGAATCTAAAAGGTAAAAGGAGAGGCGCCTGGGTCACTCAGTCAGTTAAGCATCTGATTCTTGATTTCCACTCAGGTCATGATCTCAAGGTTTGTGAGTTTGAGCCCCATGTCAGGTTGTGTGCTGATAGTGTGGAGCCTGCTTGGGATTCTCTCTCCCTGTCCCCACCCTACTTGCATGCACTCTCTCTCAAAATAAATAAATAAACTTAATTTTTTTTAAATTTTTTAATGTTTAGTTTTGAGGGAAAAAAGGAGACAGAGCGCAAGAGGGGGAGGGGCAGAGGGGGGTGGGAAAGAAACGCAGATTTCAAAGCAGGCTCCAGGCTCCAGAGCACAACGTAGGGCTCAAACTCAAACTGCAAGATCATGACCTGAGCCAAAGTTGGATGCTTAACTGACCGAGCCACGTAGGTGCCCCAAACTTTAAAAAATGTTTAAAGGAAAATAAAGAGTTGGCCAGACCAAGAGGGTAAGGAAGAACCTTCCAAGGGGAAGGGAAATGCATGCCAGGCTCTGTGGGGAACCAAACAGTTCTTTGGGGAACTGCAAGTACTTCCCTGTGGCTATAGTTAAGGGGTCAGGGGGATGTGGCCTGAAACAAGTCTAGAGAAGTACACAAGGTCACAAGCAGAAGCACCAGGTGCCCAGATCAGGAGATGGACTCTACCTGAAGTCAATGGGGGTCCTCCAAGGGGTTTCAAATGAAAAGAACATGATCAAATTCACATTTTTGCTTCCAAAAGTTCTGAGAGCAGAGTAGAGGATGGTTTGAGGGGGAAAGATTTAAGGCAGAGATCACTTAAGAGTCTAGTTGTAACTTGTGGGGATGAGCACTGAGTGTTATGTGGAAACTAATTTGACAATAAACTATTTGTAAAAAAAAAAGAGTCTAGTTGTAGCTGTCATGGCGGTGGGGGTGGTGATGTGGTGGTGGTGGTAGTAGCAGTGGTAGTAGTAATAGTAACAGCAGTCGCAAACAATGCCAAGCACCATTCTAAGTGCTTTATAAATACAGACTCATTTAATCCAGGTGACAACACTATAAAATGCAGTGGGTGTTTTCAATAGCCCCATTTTCCAGATGATGAGACTGAGACCCAGTGAGACTAAATAACTTCCCCAAGGTCTACAGTCCAGCTCCAGAATCCACAGCTATTGCATGAGGACTGCAGTAGTTTAGACAAGAGACAATAAAGTATTGCCTAACGTTGCCAGGGAAGATGGCGAGGAAGTGATAATTAAGAGAGATGCTAAAGAGATAGTCTCGGAGAGAGGGGTGTGCCAGGGGCAGGCCATTTCCAGTTGGGCAGATGCCAAGCTAGGAAGGTGGGGTTGGGATTCCGAGACTGGTTTTCTACTTGCTGAGCTTGTAGCACCTGTGGAGCTTCAGCAGAAAGTTTAAGAGGTGGCCGTGTGAGGAGTTGGAGCTTAGGAGAGAAATGTAGGAGGAAAGGCAGGAGCGAAAGGTGTGGAAGACTCTGACCCTTATTGGGTGGTCGCTGAAGCCAAGATGGGGCAGATGGCTGGCCTGGAGAAGACAGGGAGAGAGGAGGACCCAGGCAGAGCTCTGAGGAACATTCAGATTTGAGGAATGAATTGAGAACTAATGACCCAAAATAAGACGAAGAGAGAGAGATGCAGGAGGAAAAAGAAGAGAATAGGCTCAATGAGATTAGATGCTACAGAGGTCAAATAAGACTTGAACAATAACCATTTCCCTATAAATACAGTTACTGGGCATACAACAGACTGGAGGGAAATATTCTAACACAATTGGCAAACATAGTATGAATGGATAGGATAATGGGTCCTTTTGTAAACTGACAATGGGAGAATAAATTGATACAGTCTTTTTATTGAATGATGGTTGACATATAATGTTACATTAATTTCAGGTGTACAACACAGTGGTTCAGACAACTCTTTGCATTACGCCATGCTCACCTTAGTAAGTGTAGCCCTCATGAGCTGGCACGGCCTTATCAAAATTTAAATGTGCACCCATATGACCCAGAGAAATTATAATTAAGTGACACAATCATGCAAGTTCCCAAAGACTGACATCCAAAGATGCTCGTAGCAAAATTTAAATATTCATCCATAAGGTAATTATCAAATAAATCATGATACCCCCACACCATGGACTAGTACCCTGTCACTGAAAAGAGTAAGATAGATCCATATGCACTGATGTGTAATAGGTCCGTGACAGCGTAGTAAGGTGCAGGATGATATATGTAGTTAACTATCATTTGTTTTAGGGAAGGAAAGAAGGAAAACATGCTTGTATGTGCATGGGGGAGAGTCTGGAAAGATGGACACATCATATATGTGAATCTAAGGATGGAAAGAGTCCTTTCTGTTTGACTCTGGATGCTTCTGCAGTGCCTCTATTCTTCACAATAGTCATGCTTTGTTTTTACAATATTAAAGTGGCTTGATTTCGGAAAAAGGCTTATGGGAGACAGTGACCTGAGGTTGTTGGTAATGTTGGCAAGAGCTGTGTCAGCAGAGCGATGGGAAGGGAGCTAGCTACAGAGGGCTGAGGGGTGAACAAGAGGTGGTGAGGTGAAGACAGTCCCCACGTTCTCCGGAAGTCTGCCTGGTGAGGAAAGCACTGGGGGAGTGGTAGCTGGAGGGGTCCTCCAACAGAGGGAGAGCGAGAAGGACATAAGCCAGCTCAGGGAAAGGGATGGTGGATGGGGCAGAGGGGCGAGGAGGTAGGACCCTCAAGGATGTGAGAGGCACTGTGTTCCACAGCCAGTGCAGGAATTTACCAGAAAGAGAAGAAGGGACACTTCTCACGCTGACCCTAGAAGGAAGGAAGAAGGTATGCAACAAGGGCATGCAAGCGTGTTCATGGGACCGGAGTTGCCCACATCTTCCTTGTAAAGAAGGAGGTGCGGTTTGGGCACGCTCAGAGACAGAGGTGGACAACGCACACCTCCACCTTCAGACTGGCAGACTGCTCCAGAAGCCATTAGGCTTTCAGGTAGGCATGAAAGGCCCCGGCACCTGTCACAGAATCCCAGGTGGGTCCTTGGCCTGGAGTCAGAGTCTCAGGACAGACCTGATTGCTCTTCTGAGGGAACACTTCCCCTGCTGGGCCTCCTGGAATTCACCCTGGGCGACTCCAGGTCTGAGGTTTCCCCATAAAGTCTGCTTCACTTTTTTTCCTGTCCAACAGCTCCGACTGCTTCCAGCCCTGAGTCACAGAGGAGGTATCAGTGACCACTCCAGTGACAACAGCAGCTGTAGTAGCGACTACAGGTAAGTGAGTATTGGGCTGAGGGTCACCAGGGGTGTATTTCTGATGGACATGACTTTGAAACTTTAGTCTCCTCCACTGAGCCCTGCGAGAACCTGGGTGACGAATTGCAGAAACGTAGAGCTAAAGGCAATGAAGTCTTCACCTGGCCAGCTTGGCACAAAAGAACTTTCTTTTGTGTGAGAGTGTGAGTGTGAGAGTGCTCTCAAACACTTGAACCTTTGAAAGGCAGCTGATATGACTGAGGAACTAAATTTTTTGTTTTATTTTAACTAAATTTAAGTAGTTACTTATGTCTAGTGACTATCATACTGGACAATACAGATCTAGAACAATGGCCTCATTTCCCAATAGGCCACATCAAGGCCCAGAGAGAATTGACTTGCCCAAGTTCACCTTGACCATCAGCAGCAGAACCAGCCCGTTCTTTATTCACCCCAACATCCATATGCAGGTGGTGGGTTCAGGAGAAATGAAATCACCCCAGTGGAAGTCAAGAAGCTGGCAGGTGGGGAAATGTCAAATCTGGGCTCCCCTTTCGACACCTTTTTACTCAGTTACCTGGGATAGAGAAGTACCTAACAGAGCTCAGAAAGCTGAGGCTGGAGATCTGGTCCCTTGTTCACATTGGAAAGAATACAGGATTTAAGGTCAGGTTAAAAAACATTGCTTAAAAATCATTTAAGGGGTACCTGGGTGGCTCAGTCAGTTGCCTGTCCGACTTCAGCTTGGGTCATGATCTCGCAACTCGTGAGTTCGAGCCCCACATTGGGCTCACTGCTGACAGCCTGTCAGCACAGACACCACTTCGGATCCTCTGTCCCCCTCTCTCTGCCTCTCCCCCACTTGCACTCTCCCACAAATAAATAAATATTTTTTGAAAAATAATTGTTTAAAACCCAGTATGCTGAGTGAAATAAGTCAGGCAGAGAAGAACAGATACCATATGTTTGTGCGTATAGGAGGATTAGGAGGAACTTAGCAGAGGACCATGGGGGAGAAGAGAAAAAATAGTTGGGGAGAGGGAGGGAGGCAAACCATGAGAGACTCTTGAATGCCGAGAACAAACTGAAGGCAAATGGGGTGGGGGGGGTAGGGGAAGGGGAGTGATGGGCATGGAGGAGGGCACTTGTGGGGATGAGCACTAGGTGATATATGGAAACCAACTTGACAATAAACTATTTAAAATAAATAAATAAAAATAAAACCCAGTTCCCTGTGTCACTCTGACGAAGTTGCTTAACCCCCAGGGCCCAGTTTCCTCATTCAGAAAGTGTGTACTTCACAGGTTTGTTGAGAGGATTAAATGTACAAATTCTTTTTTAAAAAAAGATTTTATTTTTAAGTAATCTTCACATCCAACATGGGATTCAAACTCACATTCCTGAGATCAAGAGTTGTTTGCTCTGCCGCCTGAGCCGGCCAGGTGCACCTAAAGTACAAATTCTGAAAAGCACTTTTCCCCAAAGCTGGACCCTGGTAGGCACTCAACATTACAGCTAATGTGACTATTGTCATCCAGGTCAGAGAAAGTGAAAATGTACATCAAAGTCAGCCTGGGAAGCACATCCGTTGGTTTTCCTTGCTTTGGAGTATAGGGGGAAAGATATTATGGTGTAGCTGATACACTATTTCAGTAACAAAGAACACAATGATCAAGGCTAACATCACGATTTCTGTGCGTCTCAAGAGCTCTATAGGTAATTCTTCACTCAGTCTTCAACACAACCTGATGTGTTAGATGCTATCATTGGTCTCATTTTACAGATGAGTAAACTGAGACTCGGAAAGGAAAAGTCACTTGCTTAGAGTTGCTCAGCTAGCAGAATCCTTAATCTACTTTCATGTGCCTCTTTCTTGTATAACGAGCTTCTGTCTGGTTCCGGCATCACCTGGCCAGGGGCCATTGTGTTCTCCAACCTGGGAAAGAGAGGGGTGACAAAGAACATGTGCTCAGTAGCTGGACTCAGAGGTTCTTTCCTGGGAGCAGGCAGCCGGGGCGAGTTTGCTGCAGGCTTTGAGAATACTCCGCAGGACCAAGAGGCTGGGGTGAGGCGTAGTGGAGGGGGTGGAGGCATTGTTCGCTGGGGTGGGGGCTTGGGAGGGGACCATGAATTAGTGTTCACTCCTCTGCCTGTATTTATCCTTTCAACTGTAATCCATAGCAAATGTGACAAAATCTATTCCCGGTGCCACCCAACACTGCTTTCAAAAATGTGTTTGGACTTGGATATGTTGTTAATTGTTCCCAAAAGGCTTTCTTTCCAAATTAGATGGTTTTGACTCCCAAGGTGGTAGCTACAACGGACCCAATCCCAAGTGCACAAGCCAAGAAAGAATTGCAATGTCCTCAGAGGAGCCTCTGGTCAGAGCAGATGGCTGGGCAGGGAGGTAGAAGACAAGAAAGTGGGGCCCCCACTTGGCGGTGGGGGTTCTCACACAGATGTGACATGGAGAAGGAATCTGTGAGGCTTTAAGGGTTCCTGGGGTGAATGGCATGGGGGCAGGAGGCAGGAGGAGATGAGACTATCTCTGTAGTCTTCATGAGCTGATGAGCTGTTCTCCTTTGAGATGTGAAAGGTTCAAGGGCAGGAGGGCTTCTGGCTCACGGGGGGTGCCCGAGGCAGCTGGAGAGTGGAGAGCATCAGACAAGGCTGCTGAAAGAACCAGGGCAAAGGTGAGAGAAATCCATGCCGTCCTGGGCAAACCACTGCCTGTGTGTGGGCCTCAATTTCCTCATCTGTGAAATGGAAAGATTGGCTAGAAAACACCCTATGTCCCTTACCAGCATGGAACTCTACCCGTCCAGAAAATGACTGGTGGTCCAAGAGCTGACCTAGGAATTAATTCTTCACGTTATCAAAAGCATCCAGCACTCTCAGGACTCCACCCTAGAATTGAGCAATCTAATCCACCACTCACTTCCTCCACTGTGTTCTCACCACGGCCGCCCTGTCAGTCAGGCACATCTGCCTTCCTGGACGCGTCCTACAGGTGAAAGTCCCAGACTCCTGGTAAGTCTTGGAACACCTACCCCCCTCACCTTCGAGAATGTCTCTGTCCTCTGTCCCCCTTGACACCCAGCCTCTGTTCATCCCAGACATCTCCCCCCACCCTGGATGGGCTTCATGCCTCTTTATGCCTCCCTGTCCCCAAAGGGAGCCTCTGTCCCTTGTTCCTACACCTCTCTCCAACAACCGCTTAGGGCAACTCTCTTCCCACCCCCTTCCCTTCCTAACTCAGCCAGCTCTCCTGCTTTGGCTAGGATTAGGTCTGAGGAAGGGACACACATTGTTGAGTCCCCCCTCCCCTATATTAAATGCAAATATGTGTGGATTATATTTATAGTTATAGAGAGAAAGAATGCGAAAATTGTATTGAAATGACTGATTTTTCTATTGCTGTTGAAAAGATTGCCTTCAATGTTTGGGATCTTGTAAATGTCTCCGTTTTAGAGCATTTCCATAAAATAAATTGGACTCATCCCATCCATGGAGTTTTTGAACGGCCGTGAGTCATCAAGGGTATGGCCATCTCACTCGGTGAGGGAGTCTCCTGCTTATTCACCGAGAGCTTGACTGGGTGGTCCGTAGCAGCCAGCCAGGTCAAAGGTGTTTGGTCTGTCATTCCTGCAAGGGCTGTTTCTTTCATTCTGGGGCTACAGAATAGCTAAGGAAGCACTCCACAAAACAGCAAACAGTAGGAATCAACTGTATACAGGCTGACCTCAGGAGATCTCGAGAACTTAGCTTTCAAATATATTTAATAGATGAAGTATGATTTTTTTTTTTTAACAAAGCAAGTCTGTAGACTGTAAGTAGCAGGTGGAGACGTCCACACCTGCTTGGTATCCTGGTTGCAGCACTCGCAGGCTCTGTGGCCCTGGGCTGGTTTCTGTGCCTCTCTGTGCCTCTCTTCTCATTGTAAACAGGGGCTAATCATATCTGTTTGTGACCGTCAAGGAAGACCGCATGCCTAGGAGGCACAAAGCAGATCTCAGACACGTCAACTCCCTTCCTTTAGTTTCTCCCTTTTACTGTCAAAACATCCTCCCTAGAGATTGGTAAATTGAAAACTCAACCAGCAACAACAAAGCATCCTCATCCCCCCCCCCCCCCCCCGATCTGGGATTCATTGCCCTAGCCTGGGTCTCTTTCTCGAGCTCTCTGCCTTCCATCCTGACTTGTAGGGTCTCCCTCTGGACCTTCAAGCTGACCCTTCGCGCCTGGGAGTGGGAGGTCACCCATGGATCTCCAGCCCGCCGCCAGTACAGCTGAGCCCTGGATTAGCCAGAATCAGGACATATCAGTGAAACATGCCTGATCGCTGCTGCCTGTTCCAATAGGGCAGTTTCTGTGGCCGCCTTAGCCCTGTCTTCTCAAAGCCAGTGCTCATAAATGGGGGGATGGGGGGGTCCTCTCTGCGGACACAAGCTCTGCACCCACTCTCAAAAGTGAGACTTCTCTTAGGTCACTTTTTTCCCTTGAGAGCATCTCTGGTCATCAGTTCCCAGAGGTGACCCACCGTTGACCTTGTGACTTCACTGGACGTAACGCCGGGATAAACATGCTCTTGTCCATGGGACTGTGGAGCCTGTGACTTGCAGGTCTTGCCAACAACCGTGGCTGAGCCAGCTGTCCCTCTGCCACTGCCATCTCACCCTCCTGGCTGGACAGAGCACCCCCACCACCACAGATTGATCGAATCTGCACTGTCTGTGGTCTCCATGGGTTAAGAGGCCGGCTTAACTGACCTCCATTATCTAGGGAAAATAGTAATAATCCCAGGAAAGTGAAGGCTAACAATTTTGTCACTCAGGGGAAAAGGCATTACTTTTCCAGTGTCTCTTAACCCTAGTCAGCTTTCTTCTTTGCTACGTATGACTGACAATAACAGACTCTTCTGCTAAAGAGAAAGGCTCCCTGGGAGTTTCGTTGCTAATGTTGTTTTACTATTTGTATCTGCTTTTCAATGTATTTACCATTGGGGTTTTTTTTCTAGTTGAGATATAATTCACATAGTGTAAAGTCACCCGCTTCCAGTGTACTAGAAGTTCTTAATATATGCACAGAGCTATACAATCATCACCACTGTCTGAGTCCTAAACACTTTCATCATCCTGAAAAGCGACCCTGTTCTCATTAATATTCCCCTCCCTCCAGCCCCTGGCAAACACCGATCTACTTTCTGTCTTTACTGATTTGCCTATTCTGGACATTTATCAGACATAGACCCATCCAGTATGAAGCCTTTTATGTCTGGCTCTTTTCACTTGGAATACTGTTTTCAAGGTTCACCCAGGCTGTAGCAAACATCAGTGCTTTGTTCCTTTCTGTGGTTGGATACTATTGCCTTGTTTGTCTATGCCACAATTTGTTTATCCGTTTATTGGATGATGGGCATTTGAGTTGTTTCCATTTTTTGGCAATGATGATGCTATGAGCATCTGTGTACAAATTTCTGTGTGGACATACGTTTTCAATTCCTTGCATACATACCTAGATGTGCAATTGCGGGGTCATTGGTAACTATGTTTAACTTGTTGAACAACTGCCAAACTGTTTTCCAAGGTAGCTGCACCAGGGGTCCAATTTTCCCACATCCTGATCAACATTGTTACTGTCCATCTTGTTTTACTATGATGATCCTAGTGAGTATTGAAGTAATTCCAGTACTTTCCATCTTTCTCTTTGATACTGGTTCCGGTTTGAGGTGGCTCACAGACTTGCATATGGTCACAGGATGGTCATCTTCAATATAACGAAATGGCACAATGGTGATATATTTTGTGGTCCGAAAGGAACTAAATTTGGTAGCTAGTTTATTTTAATTTACTTCTTCTTGGAAAACTGGGCTCGTATTTCAGAGTGACTGCAGCTTCCTCCAGAGGCAGGCTTCGGGCTATCCTCATAAAAAGGGCAGAGCCAAAATCAGTGGGCTTATCTGGGGGGTGCTGGGGTGCTGGGGTGTCAAGGATGGATGAAGGCACTCCCTGGCAGGACAGAGAGTATCCCCACCAGAACTGGAAAGCCACCAAAGCAAGGAGAGTTTGCCTTGACCTGTCTTCTCTGCTTCCTCCTGCCTCTGCTCCTCATGCTGGGAGCACACTGGCTTTCTCTGCTCACCTCTGCATGACAGAATATGGCTGCTCAGAGCTCCCAAGGGACTCTGTAACATTGCCACCCACTTGGAGAATCGATCAGCCACCTGCTTAGGGTTTTGAATGTATTTTTTCCAAACTATACAAATACTGTCTGCGGGTCTCCTGCATCCTGAAAGAAAAATACCGGGCTGTACTGAGTAAACTTTCTTTCTTCTAGCTCAAGTATCTTGCAACTGTATGCTGTTACTGCTAAATCTGTTTTCCCACACACTTCCTTGAAATAACTTTCAAAAAGTTGGACAAAGGGATTCCTCCCTCAGCTTTAGAGTCAAACCTCGATCTTTTTCTAGTGGTCAAACCCAATTGGATTGCCTCCTTCATTCCCCAGATCAAGAACTAAAGGGTAACTCATATTTCTGACATTAAATTCAGCCTCAACAGCCAGAGATGCTAACTACTGAAGAATCCATGGCATGCCCTATAGGAATTATTTGAAGGGAGGTTTCAACAATGTTTTAGATGTCATGGAAAGCTCAGAAGGTACTCTCTGGCTTTGAAGGGCACCATACTTGTCATACAATATACCGTTTCTCACTAAGTAAATGAGTCCCGAAGCCCTAGAGCCACTACTGTTTCCTACCATGAAACTTGCCTGCATGGGATATACAAGCCAAAGCAAGAGTCCTGTCCAAATTTCATGCGCAAACAGGCTATAGTCTGGGGAAATTTTCCTGTGCAATAACTCTCATCTCTCTTCTCTAGGCCGGGATTTAAGTTTGCCTCAAAGATGGAAATGGACTGGGAAAATTACAGCTTGGAAGATCTCTTCGGTGATGCAGAAAATTATAGTTACAACACTGACCTGCCTTCTATTCTATCAGACTCAGCCCCATGTAGGCCAGAATCTCTGGAAATCAACCAGTATGCCATCGTGGTCATCTATACCCTGGTTTTCGTGCTGAGCCTGCTGGGAAACGCCTTAGTGATCCTGGTTGTCTTATACAGTCGGGTGAGCCGCTCTGTCACTGATGTCTACCTGCTGAACCTGGCCATAGCCGACTTGCTCTTCGCCCTGACCTTGCCTATCTGGGCTGCCTCCAAGGCAAAGGGCTGGATCTTTGGCACACCCCTGTGCAAGGTGGTCTCTTTTCTGAAGGAAATCAACTTCTACAGTGGTATTTTACTACTGGCCTGCATCAGCGTGGACCGCTACCTGGCCATCGTCCATGCCACACGCACACTGACCCAGAAGCGGCACTGGGTCAAGTTCATATGCATAGGCATCTGGGCCCTGTCCTTGATCCTGTCCCTGCCCATCTTCATCTTCCGCAGGGCCTTCAATCCTCCCTATTCCAGCCCAGTCTGCTATGAGGACCTGGGTGCCAATACTACAAAATGGCGGATGGTGATGAGGGTCCTGCCCCAGACCTTCGGCTTCCTCCTGCCCTTGTTGATCATGCTGCTTTGCTATGGACTCACCCTGCGCACGCTGTTTGAGGCCCACATGGGGCAGAAACACCGGGCCATGAGGGTCATCTTTGCTGTCGTGCTCGTCTTCTTGCTCTGCTGGCTGCCCTACAACCTGGTCCTGGTGGCAGACACCCTCATGCGGCTCCGGGTGATCAAGGAGACGTGTGAGCGCCGCAATGACATCGGCCGGGCCCTGGATGCCACCGAGATTCTGGGCTTCTTCCACAGCTGCCTCAATCCCCTCATCTATGCCTTCATTGGTCAGAAGTTTCGCCATGGACTCCTCAAGATCATGGCCATCCATGGGCTCATCAGCAAGGAGCACTTGTCCAAGGACGGCAGGCCTTCCTTCGTTGGCTCTTCTTCAGGGAACACTTCTACTACCTTCTAAGCCCCTGCCCCTGTTGCAGCCCCTCAGGGCTCCTGCCTTGGCCTCAGCACCCCATTCCAAACCTCATGCCCAGTATCAAGGCAGCCTCCATATCAAGGCAGCCTCTGTTGTGGTTACAAGAAGTTACTGGGCCATGTTCTTGTCAGACCCCCATTGCATGGTTTAGAAAACCTGCCCTGGGGGCCCCTCCCTTTACTGTAGTTGCTATGTCAGCAGCTAGAGCTCAGTCCATCCTACCACTGAGCCTATAGCACTCTGGTCTCAGAGACACTTAGAGACATTTAAAAGACATTCTTTTTAAGTGACTACAGAAAGTTCCCACCATTGGGAGCCATTAGTGGCAAATGGCATTAGTTGCTGCCCCAACTCTCCCTTTCTTGCCTGTCAGCAAAGTCCACTTTCCTTGAGAGAGGCCAAAAAAGCCAGGTACTTTCTTTCTAAGACTCTCTTATGCTGGGAGTGGCCTTATCATTCACTTCTGACTAATAAGATTCAAGGGCAATAGTGTGCCGGTCAATCATTCTGGGGAAAAAAGTCCTGACTTGTAGCATTTGCCAAGTTGTCTGGTGTAAATGCTCCCACCGTGGTGATTTCAAGGGTGGTGGTGTTTAGTAACCAGCTCACAAAAATCTAGGAAATGTAATGATCTGCTTTCACAAGCAGGTACAAACTGGCTTCAGCGCACCATTGCTTAAGAGGAAGTCTGCTGGGGCCAGAGGATTCCCGAGTAGTATTCCTGATTGAAAAAAAGAAAGGCATACACACACACACACACACACACACACACACACACACATCCTTGATTCTTGCCTTTAAATGTGGTTGTAGGATATAATGTGACAAAGAGGCAAAAAGTATACCAAACACACTTAGGCAGATGGAGTTAAAGAATAAAAAGGACCAGAGAATGAATAGCCCAGAAGGAAACCTAAGCATAAATGGTCAAATGGCTTTCAACGAGGGCACCCAGACCCTTCAATGGGGAAAGGATCGTCTTTCAACAAATGCTGCTGGAAAAACTAGATATTCACATGCATAAGAATGAACTTGGTCTCTTCCCTTACACTATACACAAAAGTTAACTCAAAATGGATTGAAGACCTAAACACGAGAGCTTCAGTGATAAAACCCTTAACAGAAACATAGAGGAAAAGTTTTATAACATTGAATTTGACATTGGATATGACACCAAAAGCACAAGCAACAAAAGAATGAATAGAGAAATTAGATTTCACCAAAGGTGAAAACTTGTGTACATCAAAGGGTACCATCAACAAAGTGGAAAGGGAAACCATGGAATGAATGGTTGAAAATATTTGCAAATCATATATCTTATACAGGTTACTATCTGCAATATATAAAGAATTCATACGATCCAACAACAACAGATAGTAACAAGCGTTGCCAAGGATACAGAAAAACTGGTGGAACCCTTGCGCACTGTTGGTGGGAATGTAAAATGGTGCAGCTGCTGTGAAAAACAGTGCCTCAAAAGATGACACCTAGAATTACTATATGATCCGGCCATTTCACATCTAAGTGTATACCCAAAAGAATTGAAGACAGAGCCTCAAACAGATATTGGTACACTAGTGTTCATGGCAGCATTATTCACAATAGCCAAAAGAGGAAAACATCCCAAATGTCCTTCAATGGATGATGCATCAACAAAATGTTGGATATACGTACAATGGAATATTGTATTCAGTCTTAAAAATGAATGAAATTCTGATACAGGCTACAACATGGCTGAACCTTGAAAACATTACACTAAGTGAGATCAGCCAGACAGAAATATTGTATGATTCCATTCATCAGAAGTACCGAGAAGAGTCAAGTTCATAGAGATGAAAGGTAAAATAATAGTTACCAGGAGCTGGGGAGAGGAGAAAATGGGAAGTTATTGTTTAATGGGTATAGAATTCAGCTGAGAAAGATGAAAGGTTCTGAAGATGGCTCGTGGTGATAATCGTGCAACAGTGTGGATGTGCCTAATGCCCCTAAACTGTATACTTAAAAATGGTAAAAATGGTAAATTCTGTTATCTGTATTTTACTACAATGAAAAAAAAAAGAAAAAGAAAACAAAGAACTACTTCCCAAAAGACAACCTTTAGCCACTGAACCAACCATGGAACTATCTACCAATAACTTCTTGTTAAAGGAGAGAATTAAATGTCTTTTTTTTTTTAATAAACCACTTTTAGTAGAGTATTTCATTACTTGCAGCAAAAACCATCCAAACTGGAAAGTCAGATGAGGGTGAGCAGAGGTCCCGAGTGTAAATTTATTCACAATAAATAAACCCTTTTGCTGTTTATTAGGTACACAGAGAGAAGAACTGAATTAAATTTTGAGGCCAGCCTTTCTACCTCCTTCGTCCCCAGCCCAAGCCTGTTGTTGCTGGTCATGTACTATGGAAGGATATGCGTCCTGGCATCATCTAGAGCTTCTCGTGTCTTTGGGTGAAACCATAGTCAAGAGGGTCAAGGGTGGGATTAGAAAAGCCAAGTGTGTTGACCAAATCAGCTAGAATAAGAAGCAGGAAGTCAGAGAGCTCTCCCGAGTCCAGTCAGTAACCTCTCCTTTGAGTCTCTCACACAAAACACGCACTCACACACACGTGCACACATATGCCCATCATTCGGGATTGCCAAAAGCACACTCTTGCAGAATGGGGAAAAGATTTCCATAAGAAACAAAGGATTTGACTCACTGCATTGGCAGTATTTATTGAGTGCCCATCAGCCCAGAGCTCTGGAATATGGCAGAGCCTTCCCTGGCAGACCTCCTGTTCCCAGGCCTTGTCCCTGCAGGGGACAAGAGAGCTCAAACAGCCTGCTAAGGAAATAAGGAGTCAAAGTGCACTATCCCCAAACTTTACCAGGTTCCAATCCCCTTCCTTTTACTCCTTCTCTGACCACTAAATCAAAGAGACAGCCACTGTGGTTCTGAAAAGAGGCCCCTCCAGGGACGCAGGGGCCAACCTCCTGAGCTAGAGTGTTCAAGGGGCAGGGAACTAGCACTCCTAACTCAGGAAAGTGCAAACAGGATTAATCCAGGCAACAATACATTCCTTGGTCTGAACTCATTCTGTGCCAGGCACTGTGCTAAGCTCAGGTCCAGGCGTGACTTGCCGTTCTGGCCAAAGGCTTCAGAGCCACTTCTGATTCAGCAGGCGGGAAAGGCAGGCTAATATGTATTTACCAGAGGCCACACCTGAGTTGCCAGAGGGACCGGCGGTGTTCTGACCAAGCATGACGGCGGATGGGCCAGAGGGCTCCCTGAGATCATGGCCAGTGGGAAGTTTCACTCTGGTTCTGGGGCTCTGCTCTTTCCTCCTCTAACAAGGGCTTGCGGAAGCATGTTTCTCCAAAGAAAATAAGAGGATAAAATAAGCCCAGGAGCAATTAGGAGGAGACTGAGTTGCACTTGGGTGTCTGTCAATGTTTCTCTCTCTCTCTCCCACTCTCCCCACCTCCTTTGGCACAAGGGACTGACCAACCAAGTCATCTCTAGGAGGAGGCAAATCCCAAGCCTGCCTTTGAGTTGTTGATTTCTTCCTTCCCTCCCATGTTTCCAGGCCTAGGTCCCATGGGCAAGGCCCAGCTCCTTGGTTGCTGTTGGGTTTTTTTGGTTTTTATGTTTTATTTATTTCTGAGAGACAGACAGAGAGAGAGAGAGAGAGACAGTGTGAGCGGGGCAGGGTCAAAGAGAGAGGGAGACACAGAATCTGAAGCAGACTCCAGGCTCTGAGCCGGCTGTCAGCACAGAGCCTGACATGGGGCTCGAACCCACGCACCGTGAGAGCATGACCTGAGCCGAAGTCGGACGCTTAACCAACTGAGCCACCCAGGGGCCTCTGTTGCTGTTGTTTTTTAAGGTTATTTATTTTTGAGAGAGAGAACACGTGACCGAGCGTGAGCGGGGGAGGGGCAGAGAGAGAGGGAGACGCAGAATCCAAAGCAAGTTCCAGGATTTGGGCTTTCAGCACAGAGCCTAACACAGGGCTCAAACCGAACTCACAAACAGAACTGTGAGATCATGAACTGAGCCCAAGTTGGACACTTAATTGACTGAGCCACCCAGGCACCCCCTGGAGCCCAGCATCTTTCTGTCTAGACCTGCCTGCATCGCCTGAGTGGGGCCCCTCTTGCTCCTGGAGATATAACCTCCTACCTGCACGAACACCCTACACCTTTTGTCTCTGTCTCCCAAGTTCACCCCGCCTTCCTCCACAGCAATCCCTACCCATTCCCGCCAGGATGGGCTCCCTTTGCCCCTAGATCAGGACAGACACCAGTGTCTCCTGGGTGACATAAAGAAGTACCTCGAGTTTGCATGTCACATTGAAATTCATCGCATGCAAACCCACATGGAAAACCATGCTGCCCCTGCCTGCGTGGAGCCCCGAGAGACCTGGAGGCCCCTCCCTCCCCCTCCATCAACTTATGTACTCTAGGGGTTACTAGAGTACATAAATGAGGAAACTGACGCCCAAGCAAAGCAACTTCATCAAAATCTCATGGCTGGGTCACAGCAGAGCTGAAATAAGAATTCCTAGTGTAGTTCATTTTTTCAGATATTTTGATTTTCTAGTGGTGACCCTTCAGGCCCCTTACAAATAGATGGGGACAATCTGTTGTCAGAGCATTCTGCTCGCGTAGGTAGGGCCAGTCTCTACTTCTTTGGTGCCTACACTCATATGAGAGCTCTAAGGGCTGGCTGAGGCTTGAGATCCAAGTTTAGGACAAGCTCAGATGGGGTTACCCTATTCTGAGCTGGTACATAACGCAGTTGAAGAGACAATTGGAGTATAGTACAAAGTTCAGAGACAGGCAGCACTAAATCCTCTCTCGAGGACATGTTACCTATCATGCAGGGTTCGGTTAGGGAAGCAGGACCGCTTGGAGGAGAGACAGGTTATAGGGACCTGACTGTATGGCATTGTGGGAGCTGGCTAAACAGTCTAGGTCAAGGCTGTTGTCTTTGCTTCTGGTGCTGGGACCTGGAAGTGGCAGGGCAAGTAGCTGAGAAGGAAAGATCACGTGTAGCAAAAAAAAAAAAGGTTTATACATGCAAGGGCAGACTGCGACCTGCACTGGTCTCTACTGGCCTTCAAGTTCAACATGTGGATGGCCTGCTGGAGATGTCAATGGCTGTGTCGTGAAGGTCCAGCACCCTGGTTCAGGAGCAGGAAGTACTCCAGAGTCAGGGGCTGCTCCACACTAACAAGGGGAGCCAGCAAATAAGGGACAGCATAGAATGGCATCTGCTGGGCGCCTGGGTGGCTCAGCCGGTTAAGCGCCCAACTTCAGCTCAGGTCATGATCTCACGGTTCGTGGGTTCAAGCCCCACATCAGGCACTGTGCTGACAGCTCAGAGCCTGCTTTGGATCCTCTGTCCCCCTTTCTCTCTGCCCCTCCCCCCCTCAAAAATAAATAAATATTTAAAAAAAAAAAAGAATAGCATCTGCTGTCTCGTGCAGACATTCCAGAACATGAAAAGAATACAGCTTCTGCTCCACTCCCCCCTTATAAAGCTCATACAGAAGTCTCTCCTGGCCTATGGCTAAGGTGGAACTAGGCAAGAAAGGAAGTTTGAGAAAACATTATTCCAGTTTAATGAAATTGACTCATTACATATCTTTCACACAAATACAGGTGCAGACTCTAAAGAAGAAGAATGGTTACCACCGCAGTTTGGATGTTGTTTATTTAGGGTTTGAATCCATCAGGGAGGAACACACTGGGGTTTTTGAGGGTACTGGTAATACTCTTTCTTAACTTAGATTATAGATACCTTGGATTTGTTGTATCATTATTCTTTCTTTCTTAATGTTTATTTAAAATTGAGAGCGAGAGAATGCACACGTGAGAGTGGGGGAATGGCAGATAGAGACAGGGAGACAGAGGATACAAAGCCGGCTTTGTGCAAAGAGCACAGAGCCCAACTCAGTGCTCGAACTCATGAACTGTGAGATCATGACCTGAGCAGAAGTCAAATGCTTCACCAATTGAGCCACCCAGGTGCCCCTGCTGTATCATTATTCTTAAAGTTATAAACACTAGTTTTCTACAACCTGTAGTCTGTATTCTATTCACCATAAAAATGCTTGAAATTATTAAGATTAAGGAAAAGAAAATGAAGAAATTTATCAGAAGAACAAAAGAACAACTCTGGTCATTTGGAGCAGCCACTGCAGAGAGTCAAGGGGAAGCTGCTATGTCCTATAGTTTTGGGGGTACGAATCCACCAGATGAAAAGACAATATCATCACCCATGCTTGGCAACAGGGTAGATATACCCTTTAGAGAAGGCAATTTGATCATATCAATTTTAGTGCACATACCCTCTGATCCAGGAAGTACAGTTCTAGAAATCCACCCTATAGAAATACCCACATAAGTAGATCAATGTATACAAGGTATTTGTCACTGCATTTTTTTTTATAAAACTCAAAGCTTAGAAACAATCTACATATTCAACAGTAGGGAAAGAGTTCAATAAGCTTCAAAGGAATATCCACACCATGGAAAACAGTGAATGCAGCAGTTTCTTTTTTTTTTTTTAATTTTAATGTTTTTATTTATTTTTTTGAGAGACAGAGAGAGACAGCATGATTAAGGGAGGGTCAGAGAGAGAGGGAGACACAGAATCTTGAAGCAGGCTCCAGGCTCTGAGCTAGCTGTTAGCCCAGAGCCCGACGCGGGGCTCAAACCCACGAGCTGTGAGTTCATGACCTGAGCCAAAGTCGGACGCCCAACTGACTGAGCCACCCAGGTGCCCCTGAATGCAGTGGTTTAAACACAAGGTAAAAACATGGTCCTCAGTGGAAAAAACCAGAACAGAAAACCACATATTGTATAATTCTATCAACATAAAATGTCTGGAAAAGGCAGATCTACAGAGACAGAGAGCAGGTGAGTCGTAGGGCTGGGGATGGAAACAGGGAATGATTGCAGATGGGCACAAGGCTTCTTTCAGGGACAACAGAAATATTTTAAATCTAGATTGTGGTAATAGTCATACGACTCTGGGAAATTGCCAAAAGTCATTGGATGGTATATTCTTAAAGCAGGCGAATTTTATAGTAAGTAAATGATGGTCAATAAAGCTGTTTTAAAAATCCTCAAAGAATAAGGAGGAGGTTAGGGGCGCCTGGGTGGCTTAGTCGGTTAAGAGTCCGACTCTCACTTAGGTCATGATCTCGCAGTTCGTGGGTTCGAGCCCCACGTCGGGCTCTGTGCTGACAGCCAGCTCAGAGCCTGGAGCCTGTTTCGGAGTCTGTGATTCCCTCTCTCTCTGACCCTCCCCTGCTCACTGTGTCTCTCTCTCTCTCCCTCCCTCTCTCCCCTAGAAAAAAATAAAACATTAAAAAAATTTTTTTAAAGAATAAGAAGGAGGTTATATGCACAGACACAGAGAGATCTTCAAGAAAGCATGCTGAATGAAAAAGGAAAGTAGAACAGTGTGTGCAGTAAATGACTTATTTTTGTAAAAAAAAAAAAGCCCATAATATATATGGGTTTATGAAAGTTCAGAAAAATATCTGGGAGGATATACACAAAGTCATTGAAAGTCATCATAGTTAAAGAGAATTAGATGGTGAAGCAATATTCAGGATTAATTCATATGGTTTTGCATTGTTTCAATGTATTTAATTGGGGTGGGATTTTCTCAAAAATGGGGGACCTGAGGCCTGATGGTCGGTGGAGGGGGCACGGCAGGCTGCCCACCTATCGGCCTCCTTATAGCCAAGAAGGCTAGGCTTTGTGGATATGTTTCTCACTGAACAGTCTTTTTTTTTTTTTACCTTCATTTTCTAGTAAAGCTGCCTTTGCAAAACATCACCTTAGTCTCAAATGAGTTAAACACTCATTTGAGGGACTGAAAAAGAACTGGAGAGCATGAGAGGCCATGAAGCAGTATCTCTAAAAGTGCTCCGTGTTTAAAATGGGCCCCTTGCTTAAAAGGCAGCCTTATGGACAACCCCTGAATGGATCAGAGCCCTGGCAGAACCAGATGCCGTACTGGAGCTGGGCAAGGAGAGAGAGTTTTTCTCAAACTCGTGAGAGTTTAATAACAGGTGGAGAGGGTTTGGGAGAAATAAAATGAGCCGTGGTGCCACACCCCAAGGCCGGTAACAGTTGGGAGCTCTCACTGCCCCTTAGGTCTGAGGGGTGAGTCAAGGGCACCTTTCTGGGAGCCCAGGGAGGAAGCTGTATGATGAAGGCTGCCTGGCACGTGCCAATCCCAGCAACGAGCAGGGACAGTGCTGGGGGAATAAATGCCCTGACTTGAAGTGTCTGCCCACCCAACTTCTACAAGGGCTCCCACTGGCTGAGCTCAGAATCCAGAGGACAGGGGAATCCATTGAAGTAGTCCCTATCGGTCATCATCCCCCAGCATAGAGCGGATAAATGGAAAGTATCCAACTCACCACTCCAGCTTGAGGTTAATGTAAGGTGAGGGTCCCAGTCCTACTGAATCTGAACAGCTGAGGGTGAGGTCCTGGGAATCTGGAGTCCCAGATGAGTATGATCAAGACTCAAGTTTAAAACCCACTGGCCAGGGGGCGCCTGGGTGGCTTAGTCGGTTAAGCATCCGACTTTCGCTTAGGTCATGATCTCATGGTTCATGGGTTCGAGCCCCTCGTCGGGCTCTGTGCTGACTGCAAGCTCAGAGCCTGGATCCTGTTTCAGAGTCTGTGACTCCCTCTCTCTCTGACCCTCCCCTGCTCACGCTGTCTCTCTCTCTCTCTCTCTCTCTCTCTCCCCTAGAAATAAGTAAAACATTAAAAAAAAAAAAAAGTTTAAAACCCACTGGCCAGAAGCAGCGGTGGCAGAGCTGCTCAAACCAGAGATGAGAAATGCCTTGTTGCAATTAGAATTGTTTGTGAAAGTGAGTCTTTCCCTTGCAGGTTTATACTCCACTTTCTCACACTCTCTCTCTCTGTCTCGGTGTATGCTTCCAGTTTCTAAGACCGTCCAACTCCTGCTGACCCCTAGCCCAAAGCAAGGTGGCCTTGCATTTCAGCCTCCTCCTGACCACTCCATCCGCCCAAAGTAGAACAGATGTGGGGATGGGGAGAGAGAGTGGGGAAGAACAGAGATCACATTCCCAGCTCAAGGCCCCTCCCCCAGCAACTTTAGAGACCTTCACAAGTCACCTTCCCGGAGAAGATAGACACACAACTGATTTCTCAACAGAGCCTTGCAAGGTCTGATGTCAGACATGTTCCCCTGGCCATAAACAGCAGGGTTAGCTTCCTATCGAAGCTGGCTCTGTGCCAAGCCGCCTCAGAGATTGGGTCAAACCTGAATCTCGTGAGGTGATCTGACCCGTGTTTTTTCTCTATTCCACTACAGTAATAATTCCAGCTAGCATTTCTAGGGGACTTTCTCAGATGCCCAGCATTATGCTAGGGATTTGCTGCACTAGACTGCATAGCTGGCACTTTGAGCACCCCGTAAGTCTATGCTTGCCCAAGGGTCTCATTCAGTTGTCAAAATGCAGGAGCACGACTCCCAGGGAGCTTCTGAAATGCTCAGGACTCTCAATGTCATAATAGCTCCCAGGGATCAAGGTCAAGGTTGCACAAAAACCCTCTGTTTAGGAGAAGACCCTGCTACTTGAGCTGAGGGCGTATACATATCAGTATCTCATTCACCTCATACACTATGCAAATGGCACTCCCTGTTAGGCTGTCCGGTGTCAAACCTGCTCATCTGTGAGTGGTGGCCTGAACTGCTTTACCTAAATCTAGACTGTCTGGTTGGAAAGGAGCTTAAAAATATCCTCTTCTAGACTGAACTCCCCTTTTGACAGGTGAGTGACTCAAGACCCAGAGCAGATGGACACTTGCCAAAGGTCTTGAGCTACAAGTGACAGAGGCAGAGCTGGACCCTGGTTTTCAGTTTCCCCATCCATTACCCTCTTCTCTAGACCAGGAAGCCTCCAGTCAAGTTGCCGGGGAAACTAATTCTCATAGGACTTAAAGCAAGACTCATGAGATTGTGCCCATGACGTTTTTCTTCCAGCACCTATAGATAAAGATTCAAGGGATAAGAAAACCCAAAACTAGAGACTTAGAAGGCTGTCCTAAACTTACTTCTTCATGTACTCCCATCCATCGTGAGAAGCAGGTAAACATTTGGAGCTGATTTAGGTGGTAGATTTAGCTACCTCGGGTCTGGCCTCAGGGCTTACCACCATTAGTAGGTTTAGCTTAGGGGCCAGATCCCTGCATGCACATCAAAACTCTAGTTAAACTCTTGTGCCTCAACTTCCTCCTCTGCAAAATGGACTAATTACAAAACCAGGCTAATAGGGTAGTTTTAAGGATTAGATTGGTTAGTGAACACATATAAAGCACTTAGCAAATGAGCAAAGGGGGAAAAAAAGAGACAGAGCCAAACCAGGAAACAGATTCTTTTTTTTTTTTTCAAGTTTATTTATGTTTGAAAGACAGAGCGTGAATGGAGGAAGGACAGAGACACAGGGATACACAGTCTCTGAAACAGGCTCCAAGCTCCAGGTCAGCACAGAGCCCCATGTAGGGCTTGAACTCATGAAACACGGGATCATGATCTGAGCTGAAGTCAGACTCTTAACCAACTGAGCCACCCAGGTGCCCCAGGAAACAGATTCTTAATTATAGAGAACAAACTGATGGCTTCCAGAGGGAGGAGGAAGGAAGGATGGGGGAACTAGATGATGGGGGTTAAGGAGTGCACTTGTCATGATGAGCACCAGGTGATGTATGGAATTACTATACTATACATCCAAAACTAATACAACACAATAAGTTAACTAATTGGAATTAAAATTAAAAAATTTAAAGCCATTAGCTTAGGGACACCTGAGTGGTGCAGTCAGTTAAGCGTCTGACTCTTGATCTTGGCTCAGGTCACGGTCTCACAGTTTGTGAGTTTGAGTCCTGCATGGAGCTCTGTCCTGAAGGTGCGGAGCCTGCTTGGGTTTCTTTCTGTCCTTCTCTTTGTCCCTCCCACACTTGTGTGCAAGCTCTCTTTCTCTCTGTCTCTCAAAATAAATAAATAAACTTTTGTAAAAAACATACTTTAAAAAAGCACTTAGCTCATGAGACGGGCCTCTTTTTCATGGCACCTCGGAGGCGGTAGGCACCCTCAAGATGAAGCTGAACATCTCTTTCCTAGCTACTGGCTGCCAGAAACTCATTGAAGTGGACGATGAACGCAAGCTTCATACCTTTTATGAGAAGCGAATGGCTACAGAAGTTGCTGCTGATGCTTTAGGGGAAGAGTGGAAGGGTTATGTGGTCCAAATCAGTGGTGGCTATGACAAACAAGGCTTCTCCATGAAGCAAGGTGTCTTGACCCATGGCCGTGTCCGCCTACTGCTGAGTAAGGAGCATTCCTGCTACCGACCACGGAGGACTGGAGAAAGAAAGCGCAAATCTGTCCGGGGTTGCATTGTGGATGCCAATCTCAGTGTTCTCAACTTGGTCATCGTGAAAAAAGGGAAGAAGGATATTCCTGGACTCACTGATACTAATGTGCCTTGTCGCCTGGGGCCCAAAAGAGCTAGCAGAATCCGCAAGTTTTTCAATCTCTCAAAGGAAGATGATGTTCACCAGTATGTTGTGAGAAAGCCCCTAAACAAAGAAGGTAAGAAACCTCAAACCAAAGCACCGAAGATTTAGCGTCTTGTCACTCCACGTGGCCTCCAACACAAGCGTCGGCGCATTGCTTTGAAGAAGCAGCGCACAAAGAAAAACAAGGAAGAGGCTGCAGAATATGCTAAGCTTTTGGCCAAGAGAATGAAGGAGGCCAAAGAAAAACGCCAAGAACAGATTGCCAAGAGACGGAGGCTGTCTTCGCTGAGAGCTTCTACCTCAAAGTCTGAGTCCAGTCAAAAATGAGATTGTTTTAAGAGGAACAAATAAGTTTATAAGATCAGACATAAAAAAAAAAAAAGCACTTAGCTCAGCAATGGAGCATGGTAAACCCTCATAAATGTTAACTATTAATTTTTATTTAAATATTTAATTTTGCTCCAATTTTACAGATGGAGTCATTTGGGCTAAACTTTATGCACAGCAACAATGATAATAAAGTTCAAATGAGTTCCCAGCTATAGTTTTAATATCAAATAAACATAGCCACTATCAACTTACCTTTCCTATGAAGGTGATGACATTTTTTAAATCTGCCCTGCAACCCAATCTGTCCTTCTTTTAGCCATTCATTTTCTCATATTAGTTAATAAATTAGATTAGGCAGTTTTTATCTAGGAAGTCAGAACCCTGTAAACTTGCAGAACACTAATCCAAAATTATGCAGGTTCTTGAGGGCTGACAACTCGCAGGACTCTGATGAACGGTAAAAGAACACACTGCCATTGTAATAAGTCAGTGTGGTGTTTTCTCTTTTCCCATCATATGCCTGAATCCTGCCCTGAAAAATACCTACATGTGGCAAATGGAGATTAATCAGCTGTTCTCTTCATCCATTTAAAAGTTGATCTATCCCTATTTTGGACCTCACTCTTCCCCGACTTTAAAGAAAAAGAGGTGACAGGGGCACCTGGGTGGCTCAGTCGGTTAAGCATCTAACTTCAGCTCAGGTCATGATGTCACACTCCATGAGTTCGAGCCCCACGTTGGGCTCTGTGCTGACAGCTCAGAGCCTGGAGGCTGCTTCAGATTCTGTGTCTCCCTCTCTCTCTAACCCTCCCCCGCCTGCTTCTGCACTCTCTCTCTCAAAAGTAAATAAACATTAAAAAAAATTAGGGGTGCCTGGGTGGCTCAGTCGGTTGAGCATTTGACTTCAGCTCAAGTCATGATCTCACAGTTCGTGGGTTCAAGCCTCATGTCAGGCTCTGTGCTGAATGTTTGCTCAGAGCCTAGAGCTTGTTTCGGATTCTGTGTCTCCTTCTCTCTCTGCCCCTCCCCACTCACGCTCCGTCTTACTCTGTCTCTCAAAAATAAATAAATGTAACAAAAAAATTTTTTTAATTAAAAGAGATGAACAGATTCAGGGTCTACTCCTGAGATCTTATGGTCTAATGGAGAGACAGAGGAAGTTAATTAACATAACCCAAATGCAATAAGCATGCAAGTCAAGATATACAATAGTTTTATGGGAACACATGGAGGGACTCATAACTCAGTACAGGGAGGCTTTCAAAACAGTCTAAATTTTGAGCTAACTTTTGAGGGATGAGTAGTATTTAATAGGTGGAGATGCAAGGAAGGGCATCCAGTGAAAGGGAATAGTATATGCAAATGCTCAGCAATGAGAGTTTAGAGACTTCCTTGAGGCTATTTCCTTCATAAGCCTCCCTTATGAAGCTATGTGTGTTCTACAAAAGCTGCCTCCATGGTCAAAGCTGGGCCAACACGAGTCGCTTGCCTGGGGTGTTTCTTCGAATTTCCAATTGATTTGGAGTGATATAAATTCACTTATGGAGGAGCTATGGGCAGAAACTAGCAGAGAAAGCTGGTATGCCTAGAAAGAGGAGTGAAACAGACCTGCTAAATGAAGAAGAGGTGAAAAACCAGTAGCCCCCCAAAAAAAGAGAGCCTGCTCTTTGTTTTGGTGCCTCTTGGAATCTCTTGACTTCTGGTTCCATCAGATGAACCTTCCACTAAATTCCTTTTAGGCTTTGGTCTCTTTAAAGCAAGCTTCTGTTACTGTCAACCAAATAAACCCAAAGTAAAGCTGACAGCATTATGTATTAAGGGAAATTTAAGGAAAACAGTCTGGCCAAAGCAAAGGTCATAACAGATGTGGGGATAAGAGAGATAGGACTGGGCCAGTAGGCAAGGCCAAACTTTAAGAGGCCTTGAGTGCTATGCCAATATGTTGGAGCTTTATCCCACAAGCAATAGGAGCTCTGGAAAAGTTTTCAACTGATAAATAATGCAATCAGACTGTTCCATGAGTGATGTGTGGATGGACCCAGGGGGCTAGAGGTTCAGGCAGGAGTCCAGTCAGGAGGCCATAGCAGAAATGGTGAAAGTCTGGGCAAAGTAATGACAATGGGGGTGGAGTTTAAGAGATCTTTAAGGGCAAGACAACAGGACTTAGCCATCAAGGATAGGGGTGAAGAAGTGAGAAAGAGGGAATGGGTCAAAAAGTTTTCTTCCACCCATAGCTTGGACAAACAGCTTGAAGGGAGCAAGTTTTGGAGAGAAGATACCAGCTTTCATTTTGAATCTATGGTGAGGGTCCAAGTAGGCACGTCAATGTGCTTTGGAAAATTTAGTTCTAGTTCAGGAAGCCCGGGTAAAAATTGCTAACCTAGAAACAGGTTTTTGAATATCATTTTCACAGAAATGGCAGCTCATGAAAGCCCCAGGGGTAGATAACATCACCCAGGGAAAGATGATAATAGATAAAAGGCAAGAAAAGGGGAACAATGAGATCTGGAAGAATGTCAGCATTTAAGAGTCTGGGAAAGGAAAAGGAGCCTTCCAAAGAGACTGAGAAGAAGACAAAGACACAGAAGGAAAGCAGGAGACCAGAGATAATAGACCTTTAAGGAGAAGGAAGTGAGATATGTGGAGAAATAATGCTCTCCTTTGCTACTGGTGGGCTTGGAAATCTGACCACCGTTTTCTTCTTGAGCTCTTTCTTTGCGTACAACCTGTATATAGACACCCAGTGAACAAGTGGTGATTTGTCACCACAGGGAACCTCCCTGGGACTGTCTTCTCACCTGCCCCTTTGAAGCTCTTTGGCCTTCTTGTCAAGCTGGCCTTCATCCCTCTGCCAATTCCAGCCTAGCCACCTAGAACGAACAGGGCCAGTTTCCCTGACTATGTTGCCTGTACAACATCTCCCAGCATTTTTCATTTTCTCTCCCAGCCCCATCTCCCTAACACTTAGGTGAGAATCCATGAGCCAGAGTCTAACCACAACACCCACTCCCATTGCCCCCGGTTCTGACTCATTACCCTCCTCAGGCCATGGACTTTATTCTTGTCTCATAGGGATGAGCTCACTTCCTAAAAGGCCGTTGACTTTGTGTTCCTTTCAGGTGTGCTCAGACTTACATGAACCCCCAGAGTGACCCAGGTCAGGTTCCAACTAAGACTCTGCTAAATGTCCTTCATCTCCCTTCATGGGTTTGAAGCATTCCTTGAGCCGTAAGACTCAGACCTTAGTTGCAAAGTGGAGCAGAGAAAGAGGACCATAGCTGACAGGGACGTGGGGTGAAGGGGTGGTTATTATAAGAAGGGAGCTTATATGCTAATGGGGATTATTCAGGAGAAGAGAAAAAATGGTTGTTGTAGGAACATGAAGCAAGACCATTGATCCCCTTTCCAAGCTTTGTCCTTTCATCTCAGAATGGCCTGATGCCTTTGAAAGTAGTATATACCAACTCTCCTCTTAGCCCCCAGCTGCTGTGACATCATGCAGGAAGCATTGCCATTAAAAGTAGAAGGTTTGAGGATACTTGCTAGTTCTTCAACTGAGTCACCCTTCCAAGACTCTGCTGTGATAATAATGTCCGCCATTTGTCAAGGCCCTGGTCTATTCCAAGAGTCTGGTACATATTACCGTGAGCCTTGACAAACATCTAATGCTATCATCCCTTCAAAGAGACAGGAGTTCAGAGAAGTTAAGTTACTTGCTCAAGATTATAAAAGTCAGGATAGACCATGACCAAGCCTCACTCAAAGCCGCACATGGCTCTCACTTTACCACAGTGCTTTACCACCTACCATGAGCAGTTGAGAATCAGACTCTGAAAGCACTTAGTCCTTGATTTAATCTCCAATTTTGCCACTTACCTGCTGCTGTGTTACCTTGAGTGAGGTACTTAATCTCCTTGGGTCTTATATCTCTAATCTGTAAAATGGGGATAGTAATCATTTCTAACATAAGGCCTTGGTGAGCATTAAATGAAATAGTGAATGTAAGAATTGCTTTTCACAGTGCCTGGCACAGAGTAGGTTTTCAATTAGAAGACACATCTGTTTAGCAACAGGCTAAGATGATGTCAGATTGAAGCGTGCAAGTTTCTCATTACCTTGAAGGCTCAGAAGGAGAGTCTTCTGTGTGAATGAATGATTCCACCAATTTTTTAAAATTTTTTTAACGTTTTTAATTTATTTTTGCGAGACGGGGGGGAGAGAGAGAGAGAGAGAGTGAGGAGGGGGTTGAGGGCAGAGAGAGAAGGAGACACAGAATCCGAAGCAGGCTCCAGGCCCTGAGCTGTCAGCACAGAGCCCGACACGGGGCTCAAACCCACAAACTGCGAGATCAAGACCTGAGCCGAAGTCGGACGCTTAAACGACTGAACCACCCAGGCACCCCATCAAACATTTTTGTTCTAGGCTTAATGACTGAAAGAAAAGTATTTTCCTCACCCAGAGGCAGTTGCCCTTTTTGCAGTTGACCTGCCTAACCCAAAGGAATGAATTGATGATAGATGAGAAAGGAAGATATTGAAAGGGAAGGAGGGAGAAAGGAGGCAAGAGGGGAGAGCAAGAGATAGAAATGAGGCCTCTCTAGAACCCCTCATGTTAGGCCTGGTCAGCAGCTGCCTGGAAAGCACAAAGTGGCCTTTTATGATGTATCTAATCACTAATGATCATGATCTAAGCAAAAATAAAAGTTTCTCATCAGGTTTATATGAAGCTATACATCTGTGCAACTATAGATGCATGTGTACTTCTCAGTAGACTCTTAGATTTAGATCACTTCTTAGAACTAGAAGGGAGTTTACCTAACCAAACCTCATTTCAATGAAGAGGAAACTAAGGTTCAGAAAGTTTAAGTGAATATCCAGAGTCACACAGCCGCTAATTCTTTCTTTTCTTTCTCTTTTATTTAATTAGAAGCATTTTCCCAAATCTTCAGAATCAGCTTGTAGTACAATGGGACCCCCAGATAGATCTCTTTGTTCTGGTCATCATGATGCTACAGGAAATTTCATAACTCTTCACATATCCTCCATTCACAAGTTTCCTTTGTCCTCTAAGTTTTGTTTCTATAGTACATGCCCTTGTCTTAAGGAACTAACACGAAATTGGGTGCATAGTAGGCATTTGATACATAATCCAATGACTGGTTATTCGATCTTTACTTACTAACTTGTGTTTTCTAAAATACCTCAGTCAATGTGCACAGGAGATAGTACATGTTAAGTATTATCAAGACCCCAGCTAAGAGGAGGGCACGGGACGCTGTCAGAGTAGGGAGCCTTGTACTGCGTCCCTAGTTTCCCTTCACCCTCAACACTTTCGAAGTTGGAGCAAAGCCAGCCCTTTCAGGAAGACAGCCTTGTTTACAACATGGGAACCAAAAGAGGTACGGATGTGGCCTCATATTTCTGTTGGGCAATACAAGTTCTTCCCATGTCGGAAATGACTGGATTTCTTCAGAAGCACCTTCCTACTTACCTTTATATCTTACTTCTCCCACACCCCAATCTGAACCTGGCAGAAAGAAGAGGGTGACAATTCTGGGATAACACAGTGTGTCATTTGACTCCATCACACTGTGAGTTAACTAGAAATCTGGTCAATGTGTCTTCCGGGTTGACATTTAAAATGTATTGAAAGAAAGTTTTAACAATCCTTGTCTTTGCTGAAAAGATGTAGAGTACAGGAAGGGACAGTTTATTTTTATTTCATGTGATATTTGAATTTTTACTGATATCCCGTCATGAGGGCGGACCGAGGAGGCACAGGAAACAACAGCAGCAACAACAACAACAACAGCACACACACACACACACACACACACACACACACACACACACACACACATACAATCTACATAGAAATGTTAGATAACATGTATTCTTAAGTTTTTAAGGAAATACCTAAGATCAAAAGCAAAAGGAGAGAGAGAGAGAGAGAAGAAGAAGAACTTAGAGATGTTTGGACTTATTAGGAAAGACTTAAAGCCACAGGAACCCAGAAGGATGCCAGAACTGGTCATGTACCTTAATGTTGGGAATAGTAACAGGAGAAGGTCTACAGTAAAACTATACACCCTGCAGTAGGGAACTGGAACTGGTCCCAGCAAAAGGCTAAGGACCAGGAAAGAGTTGGCCCACCCTTGTCTGGAGACAGACAAACACCACTTAGCTCTGAGATATGATGTGTAAGTGAACTGCCTGCCCTAGGTCGTACGGAAAAGAGAGCCACTAGGGGACAGTCCCAAATCCCAAGCCTGAGTGACAAATGGTGAGGACAAAAATCTGCCCTTTGAAATGGTGTGGAAACCTAGGACTAAGAAATAACAATAATAACAAAAAATGCTCTCAACCATGTAACCCAGTAGAGCTCCAGCAAAGGCAGCCATGACACTTCCCCTGTGCAGACTTCTTCATATTCCAAAACATATGCAAGATGCCCATGAAAACAAATGCTCTTCAACAGATGAGCTCACAATCGATATCACATAGAACTAATATCACTACAACCAACAGTCAGCCAACATAACAAATCACTTGAATGTGGCTTTACAATAAGCATATTTTGGGGGTGCCTAGGTGGCTCTGTCAGTTAAGAGTCTGACTTCAGCTCAGATCCTGATCTCATAGTTCATAGGTTCAAGCCCCGTGTCAGGCTGTGTGCCGACAGCTCAGAGCCTAGAGCCTGCTTCAAATTCTGGGTCTCCTACTCTCTCTGATCCCTCCTACTCAGGTGCTCTCTCTCTCTCTCTCTCTCTCTCTCTCTCTCTGTCTCCACCTCCCTCTCTCTCCCTCTCAAAAATAAATAAACATTTTTAAAAATTTTAATAAAATAAAAACAATAAGTATATATTTTTAAGCCAGGTGAGTTTTATCTTTAAAAATGCAAGATTGAAGGAAGGTTTTTTTATCTCTTCTCCCTCTCAACAATCCACTAAAAATGACACTAAAGGTATGATCCCACAAGGTGCAAAATCAAAGAAACTGTGAAAGAAAATAGAAGAGATTTTTTTAACAGAAATCAAAAAGTAGATGTTATTGGACCAGAAGACACAAAGACAATGAAGGGAGCTAAAGAGATCTTCACAAAAACCATAATATCCTCAGAAAGATAAGAGGAAATATTGCATTTGTGAGGCAAGAAAGAGGTGCTATAAAAGGGAACCTTAGGGAACAGAAAAAAGCCTATTGGGAATTTAAAACATGATGTAAGAAATTTTAAGTTCCAATTAGCAGGCTGGAAGATAAGGGTAACTTCATGAGAAGTGGAAAGATCAAGACATTGAAAAACAAAGAGTGATTTAAAAATATATATTAGAGAATCGTCTTTGGGGAGTCAACATGCAAGTAAAAGGAATCCCAGAAAGAAGAGAATAGAGAAAATGAAGGGTAGAAAAGTACCAAATAAATACCACAAGAAAATTTCACAGAACCTGAATTTCTAGATTAAAAGAATTCACCAGCAAAATGAATGAGAAAAGAGCTCCCACCAAGGCACATCACTGTACATTCCAAAACTAAGAAGATTGAGGTGCCTGGGTGGCTCAGTCAGTTGAGCTTGACTCTTTTTTTATTTTAATGTTTTTTATTTATTTCTAGGAGAGAGAGAGAGAGAGCGTGAGCAGGGGAGGGTCAGAGAGAGAGGGAGTCACAGACTGAAACAGGTTCCAGGCTCTGAGCTGGCAGTCAGCACAGAGGCCGACGCGGGGCGCGAACCCACGAACCGTGAGATCATGACCTAAGCGAAAGTTGGACGCTTAACCGACTAAGCCACCCAGGCGCCCCTGAGCTTGACTCTTGATTTCAGCTCAGGTCATGATCCCAGGATTGTGGAGGCTGCTTGAGATTCTCTCTCTCTCTCTCTCTCTCTCTCTCCCTCTCTCCCTCAATCATGCATGCTCTTTCTCTCAAATAAAAGCAAAAAATAAACTTAAAAAATAGTGGATAAAGAGAATATTCTAAAACTTTCTAAGAAAAAAGCCAGTCTCATAAAACAGATCAAGAATCAGAACAGCATCAGCCGTGTCAACAGCAGCCCTAGAAGCTAGAAGAAACTAAGAGCCTGAAAAATTCTGAAGGAAAATGAATTCCAACCTATATTCAATACTCAGCCAAATTCCGATCAAGTGCGGGAGCCGAATAAAAGCTTTCTTGGAAATTCATGGTCTCCAAAAAGTCATTTCCCATACATCCTTCCTTACCATGATCCAATAATCCAGCAAAATAAAAGATAAACCAAAATAATGATGACAGATGATGTATATATAGCACCTATTGTATGCTAGGCAATCTTCCAAATGCTATATGGGTGTACGTGTGCTCATTTAATTTAATCCTCATAGATTTTAGCTGAGCGTTGCTATTATCCACATTTTACAAGGTTGTAGAAGAGAGCTAAGAAATCTGCTCTTGGTGACAAGGCAGTAGTAATAGTAAGCAGGAAAACACCAGAACTATGCACTCAAAGAAAGGGGAAGATTTAACATCCATTCATGAAAGGAACTTCCTCAACCTTAATAAAGATCCACTATGAAAAACCTTTAGCTAACATCATATTTAATAAAGAAAGGTTGAATGCTTTCCTAAGACTGGAAACAGGGCAACTTCTCACAACTTCTGTTCAGCATTGTACTCGAGGTCCTAGACAATGAATTCAGGCACGAAAAATGAATAAAAGACATTTTGTTTTATTTGTTTATGTAAAAAAATTTAATGCTTTATTTATTTTTCAGAGTGAGAGCAGGAGAGGGAGAGGGACAGAGAGAGAGGGGAACAGAAGATCGGAAGTGGGCTTTGCACTGACAGAAGCAAGCCTCGAACTCACAAACCGTGAGATCATGACCTGGGCTGACGTTGGTAGCTCAACCGAGCCACCCAGGTGCCCCAATAAAAGAAATTTTTAAAAAGGAAGAAATAAAACTGTCTTTATTCTTAGATGACATGATTATATACTTATAAAATCCAAAAGGATCTTTAAAACTAAAACCACTGAAAGTAATAGGAGAATTTACCGAGGTCCCAGAATACAAGGTCAATATATGTAATGCAGTTATATTTCTATATACTGGTAAGAAAAAGAAACTGGAAAATTTTAAATACCATTTATAAAAGCATCAAAATAACCACAAAATACTTAGGGATACATTTAACAAAATAGGTACAAGATCTATGTACTAAAAGCTATAAAACATTGCATCAAGTAGAAAACACATAAAAAACTGGTGGGAGCGCCCAGGTGGATCAGTCAGTTAAGCATCTGACTCGATTTCAGCTCAAGTCGTGATCCCAGGGTCATGGGATCAAGCCCTGATTCCAGCTCCATACTAAGCATGGAGCCTGCTTGGGATTCTCTTGCCCTCTCTCTCTGCCCCTCCCTTGTTCACACTCTCTCTGTCTCTCTCAAACAAACAATTTTTTTTTTTAAAGAAAAGATGTAAGGGCACCTGGGTGGCTCAGTCATTAAGAGTCTAACTCCTGCTCAGGTCATGATCTCAGCGCTTGTAAATTTGAGCCCCACATCAGGCTCTGTGCTGACAGCTCTGTTGTTTGGATTCTGTGTCTCTATTTCTCTCTGCCCCTCCCCTGCTCGCTCTCTCTCTCTCTCTCTCTGAAAAAATAAATAAACATTAAAATTTTTTGTAAGAAAAGACAAAAAACTGGAGAAAGATATCATGCTGTGTATTAGAAAATTCAACACTGTTAAGATGTCAACTTTCTCCAAATTGATCTACAGATTCAAAATAATCCATATTAATGGGGTGCCGGGTGGCTCAGTCAGTTAAGCGTCCAACTTGGGCTCCAGTCATGATCTCACACTTCATGAGATCAAGCCCTGTGTCAGGCTCTGTACTGACAGTTCAGAGCTTGGAGCCCGCCTCATACTCTGTCTCCCTTTATCTGCCCCTCCCTCACTAGCTCTGTGTCTCTTTCTCTGAGAAATAAATAAAAACACTAAATTATTTTTTAAATAACCCATATTAAAATCCCAGTAGGATAATTTTGTAGAAATTGGCTATCAGGCTTTAAAATCTATCTGGAGTGGCACCTGGGTGGCTCAGTCAGTTGAACGTCCGACTTCGGCTCAGGTCATGATCTCACAGTTCGTGTGTTCAAGCCTTGAATAGGGCTCTGTGCTGACAGCTAGGAGCCTGGAACCTGTTTGGAATTCTGTGTCTCCCTCTCTCTCTGCCCCTCCCCTGCTTGTGCTCTGTCTCTCAAAAATAAATAAACCTTAAAATTTTTTTTAAAATAAAAATAGTCTATCTAGAAATGTAGTTAAAGCAATTTAGAAAAAAAAAAACAAAACAAAACACCCCAGGCCTAGAGACTTAACCTGTCCAAATCGAAAACGGGACTATGAAGGGCTCCAGGAAAGAAGTCTCCAAGAAAGAAAAAAAATGTATAGATTACCTGATGAATATTAATGTATTGAGGGAGATATTTGAGAATGATGTAATAAAAAGTAATAGAAAATCCTATTGTTAATTCCAGGGAAAATAGAACTTGTACAAAGAAAGGAAATGTAAACATTGTATCCAACTCTTGACTTTGGCTCAGGTCATGATCTCATGGTTCGTGAGTTCGAGCCTGGAGTTGGGCTCTGTGCTGACAAAGCAGAGCCTGCTTGGAATCCTCTTGATCCCTCTCTCTCTCCCTCCATCCCTCAAAGTAAATAAATAAAATTTTTTTAAAAAAATATATACAGCACCATTAAATGAAACAGCTATGAGAGAGTAGTGTAGCAGGGCTGCTAATGTTCATTATAAGCTTTATAAAGCTATTTCACTTTTTTAAAGCAATGTGCATGAAATACTTTGATTTCTTAAAAAAAACTAATTTTAGAAAATCTGAAACATACTCTGTTTATTATATATAGTTTTAATTCTTTAATTCATGTTTACTCTCAAGGTTGGAAGAAGGATCTTGAGTTTAAACACAGATACAAGGATGGATACAGACAACCGTGTTAAGAACATAGGTGTTAGCCACTTGGGATTTTCTAAAAGGGCCAAACCCACAGATCTTCAGCTGCTCCAACCTCTGTGGCAAAAAGCTGTAGTCCATCATGATTTCTTGGTTAGTCGTCCTCTGAGAAAAGACATATCTCGGGAAGGACCCTTAGAGCAAAGAGAAGGCGGCCCTTTTATTCTGATGGCATCTATGAGATTTTCAGCCTCTGAAAGACCCTACCTCAAATCCAAGTTGCACTGAAAGGGGCCGTCTTAAACCCCTATGGAATAAAACCCAGACTCTCAATTAATGTCTTTGCTGGAACTAGTAAGAAGAGGTCACTGAGCTGAGGGCAAGCGTTGGTGAGGGGGCCATGGTTGGTCAGAACTGTAACTAGGGTTGGGGAAAATAGTATATTTCAACATAATTACATGGAGACTGGAAAATTTTAACCAAGCTTACAAAACAAATTCTCTTTATTTAGTTTAATTTGGTATACTTTATTTAAGTTCACTCATTCATTTTTAGTAATCTCTATACCTAATGTGGGGTTTGAACTCATGACCCTGAGATCAAGAGTCACATGCTTTTCCCACTGAACCAGCCAGGTGCCCCCAAGACAAACTTTCAAAACTTAAAATTAGCAAGCAGTTAGCAGAACATACATTCACATCCCAAACCCTGTCCCCCACTCTATCCTTATGTTCCCCACAACCCTAACCGACTCCCATCCCTTGCTCTCTACTCTCTCTGACACCCTAGTCCCCTCCTAAGATGCACCCATCTCTGATCCCAGCCTCACCTTGGACACTAAGCCCTTTCTGAGGTGAACCATCTCCCTGACCTTGACTGGTATCTAATCCTTATCCTATCTAGTGGTTTAAACACTCATTTTTGATATTTCAGTATACTGTGTTATTTCAATACCCACATCCTAACATTGTTACAGATCTGAAATCCAAATCATTTATGTCCTAAGCTAAACCCAGAGAATTACACTGCATTGAAAATCTCATTGAACAATGTTGCCCTTGTTTGGAGGGAGTTCTGACTACGGTTGACCCTTAAACAACACAGGGTTAGGGACACTGACCCCACCTCACATAATGCACTCAAAATCTATATGTAACTTTTGGCTCCCCAAAATCTTTTTTCTTTTATTTTTTAATGTTTTTCTTATTTATTTGTGAGCTAGAGAGAGACAGCGTGAGCAGGGGAGGGTCAGAGAGAGAGGGAGATACAGAATCTGAAATAGGCCCGGAGCTCTGAGCTAGCTGTCAGCACAGAGCCCGACACAGGGCTTGAACCCACGAACCATGAGATCATGACCTGAGCCGAAGTCAGACGCTTAATCGACTACGCCACCCAGGCGCCCCTTGGCTCCTCAAAATCTTAACTGCTAACACCGTACTGTTGACCGGAAGCCTTACTTTCCTTACCGGAAGCCTAATCTAATAAATAGTATATTAACACATATTTTGTATGTTATATGTATTATATACTGTAGTCTTACAATAAAATAAGCTAGAGAAAATGTTATTAAGAAAATCATGGTGGGGGGGGGCCACCTGGGTGGCTCAGTCAGTTAAACGTCTTGATTTCAATTCAGTACCTGATCTCACAGTTTGTGAAACTGAGCCCTGAGTCAAGCTCTGCACTGACAATGCGGAGCCTGCTTGGGATTCTCCCTTTCCCTCTCTGTCTGCTTGCCTCCCCCATTTGCCTTCACTCTTTCTCTCTCTCTTTCTCAAAATAAATAAATAAACATTAAAAATGAAAATCATGAGGGGGTACCTGGCTTGCTCAGTCACTAGAGGATGGGACTCTTGGTCTTAGGGTCATGAGTGTGAATCCCATGTTGAGCCCAATGAGTGTGAGCCCCACATTGAGCCCCATGAGTGTGAGCCTCATATAGATTGTATTTAAATATTTTTTTTAAATCAGGAGGAAAATACATTTATAATACTATATTTATTTTATTAAATCTTCATATACGTGGAACCACACAATTCAAACCAGTGTTGTTTGAGAGTCCACTGTATATCCCTTCCTGTTTAAAACACTTTTAAAATATTTTATTGCTGTTTGATTCCCACTTCCCAGGTTACTAGCAAGGCCAAGCATCTTTTCAGGTATGTATTAGTCATTCCTATTTTCCCAGGCCCAATATGGATCCATATTTGCTTACTGAAGCCCTGGCAGAGCTGTCTTTGGAACAGCAGAGGATGAAGGAAGATGGACATTTAGGCATGCAGTTGGAGAAGGCAGAAAGGCATTAGGGGAGGGAGGGAGGGAAAGGGGAGGCTCCCATGCCCAGTATCCAGCCTTCCTCCCTGGACTCCTGCATTCTTCTGGCTTCTCTTTGCACCAAGTCTATCCCCTAGTGCTTGAGCCCTAACTCCTTTCTCATCAACCCCCTTGGAGAGCCTCAGCTGGATAGGCCAAGGCACCTCTATCCTGGCCTCAAGAAAAGCATTGTAGACAATGATCCCCAGAAAAATGGTGACTCTCCCAATGATGTCTTTTTGCTCCAGACACTTTTTGCTCCACTACTGTACTTGACTACAGTAATGTACCCTGTGCATTCATCCACTCACCACACCCCCACACTCATCCTGTTCCTACATCTCATTCCATACCTGGTCCTAGGCCCATCTAAACCTCCCTGAATCTCATTAACCCCATCCCCAGCTTCTCCCTGCTCTGGATTTCTTCTTATTCCTGATTTTCATCCATCTCTGACCTTCCATCTTGTTCCAAGCTGCCACCCCATCCCTGGCTCCCCACCACATCACCTCTAACTCCAACCTCATCCCTGATTCCAATCTCAACCTTGATCTAAACCTCATCTCTGAACTTCTCTCCATCCTCAACCTCAAACCAAATGAAGCTTTTCTTTTACATTTTCTTCCAAAAGTTTTATAGTTTCAGCTTTTGTTATTAGGTCTTTGATTCATTTTGAATTGACTTCTGTACATAGTGTGTGGGAAGATCAAGTTCATTCTTGCGCATGTGATTATCTAGTTTTCTCGGCACCATTGTTGAAAGACTATCCTCTCCCCATTGAAGAGTCTTGTTGCCCTTGTTGGAAGCCACTCGACCACTTTTTCTTTCTGGGCTCTTTATTCTCAGATCCTATTAATCCTTTGGCTCCATCTGCCTAAGTGGAGCACACTTTTTGCCTCTTTGTCACATCATATCCTATAACCATATTTAAAGGCAAGAACCAAGGATGTGTGTGTGTCTCTCTCTCTTTATTATTTTTTTGAGTTGATTTTATTTTATTTTAGAAAAAGAGTATGTGTGAGTGGGGTAGAAGGGCAGAGAGAGAGAGGAAGAAAGAAAGAGAATCTTAAGCAAGCTCCACACTCAGTGTAAAGCCCAAAATAAGGCTCGATCCCATGACCCTGGGATCATTACTTAACTGACTGAGCCACGACTGAGCCAGGCATGCCCTGGGATCATTACTTGAGCCCAAATCAAGAGTCAAACACTTAACTGACTGAGCAATACCAGTGCCCCTCTCTCTCTTTTTCAATCAGGAATACTTCTCAGGAGTCCTCTGGCCCCAGCAGACTTCCTCTTAAGCAATGGTGCGCTGAAGTCAGTTTGTACCTGCTTGTGAAAGCAGATCATTACATTTCCTAGATTTTTGTGAGCTGGTTACTAAACACCACCACCCTTGAAATCACCACGGTGGGAGCATTTACACCAGACAACTTGGCAAATGCTACAAGTCAGGACTTTTTTCCCCAGAATGATTGACCGGCACACTATTGCCCTTGAATCTTATTAGTCAGAAGTGAATGATAAGGCCACTCCCAGCATAAGAGAGTCTTAGAAAGAAAGTACCTGGCTTTTTTGGCCTCTCTCAAGGAAAGTGGACTTTGCTGACAGGCAAGAAAGGGAGAGTTGGGGCAGCAACTAATGCCATTTGCCACTAATGGCTCCCAATGGTGGGAACTTTCTGTAGTCACTTAAAAAGAATGTCTTTTAAATGTCTCTAAGTGTCTCTGAGACCAGAGTGCTATAGGCTCAGTGGTAGGATGGACTGAGCTCTAGCTGCTGACATAGCAACTACAGTAAGGGGAGGGGCCCCCAGGGCAGGTTGTCTAAACCATGCAATGGGGGTCTGACAAGAACATGACCCAGTAACTTCTTGTAACCACAACAGAGGCTGCCTTGATATGGAGGCTGCCTTAATACTGGGCATGAGGTTTGGAATGGGGTGCTGAGGCCAAGGCAGGAGCCCTGAGGGGCTGCAACAGGGGCAGGGGCTTAGAAGGTAGTAGAAGTGTTCCCTGAAGAAGAGCCAACGAAGGAAGGCCTGCCGTCCTTGGACAAGTGCTCCTTGCTGATGAGCCCATGGATGGCCATGATCTTGAGGAGTCCATGGCGAAACTTCTGACCAATGAAGGCATAGATGAGGGGATTGAGGCAGCTGTGGAAGAAGCCCAGAATCTCGGTGGCATCCAGGGCCCGGCCGATGTCATTGCGGCGCTCACACGTCTCCTTGATCACCCGGAGCCGCATGAGGGTGTCTGCCACCAGGACCAGGTTGTAGGGCAGCCAGCAGAGCAAGAAGACGAGCACGACAGCAAAGATGACCCTCATGGCCCGGTGTTTCTGCCCCATGTGGGCCTCAAACAGCGTGCGCAGGGTGAGTCCATAGCAAAGCAGCATGATCAACAAGGGCAGGAGGAAGCCGAAGGTCTGGGGCAGGACCCTCATCACCATCCGCCATTTTGTAGTATTGGTACCCAGGTCCTCATAGCAGACTGGGTTGGAATAGGGAGGATTGATGGCCTCACGGAAGATGAAGATGGGCAGGGACAGGATCAGGGACAGGGCCCAGATGCCTGAGCATATGAACTTGACCCAGTGCCGCTTCTGGGTCAGTGTGCGTGTGGCATGGACGATGGCCAGGTAGCGGTCCACGCTGATGCAGGCCAGTAGTAAAATACCACTGTAGAAGTTGATTTCCTTCAGAAAAGAGACCACCTTGCACAGGGGTGTGCCAAAGATCCAGCCCTTTGCCTTGGAGGCAGCCCAGATAGGCAAGGTCAGGGCAAAGAGCAAGTCGGCTATGGCCAGGTTCAGCAGGTAGACATCAGTGACAGAGCGGCTGACCCGACTGTATAAGACAACCAGGATCACTAAGGCGTTTCCCAGCAGGCTCAGCATGAAGACCAGGGCATAGATGACCACCACGGCATACTTGTTGACTGTTTCAGTGTCTATCCTACAGGGACTATATTCTTCTGTGGGTGGTGTGCCGGTGAAATTTGCAAACTCATCATCCAGCCAATCCTGCCAGTCCGTACTATTCCAATAATTTTCCATGAAGAAAGTCATGGAATCTTTCTAGTTGAAAGATTAGAAAGAAAGAAATGTGATTTAGTAACTCAAATTAAAATCACTCATCAAGGATGTGAGATCAGTTACTGAAATATTTTTTCTTCTCTGTTGGTTTGGCAACAGGAGATCCCTTCCTTCACCTCTATTTTGGACTTCTTTAGAGGTCAGTTTCACAGCATCAGCATTTGAGAGAAGTCCCCATCTTGTTCCCTCATATCACCACCTAAATATCCACAGAATCATCATCAGTTTTAAATTATCTTCTTAAATGGTAAAATATTTTGCTGAACCAAATCATACCACAAGACCAATGTGTAAAACCAATCTAAAGTCATCTGCTGGGGGTGCCTGGGGTGCTCAGTTGATTAAGCATCCGACTTCGGCTCAGGTCATGATCTCTTAGTTTGTGAGTTCAAGCCTCACATCAGGCTCTGGGCTGACATCTCAGAGCCTGAGGCCTGCTTCGGATTCTGTCTCCCTTTCTCTCTCTGCCCCTCCCTCTCCTCATGCTCTGTCTCTTTCTCTTTCTCAAGAATAAATAAACAGTAAAAAAAAATTATTTTTAAAGTCATCTGCTGGGAAGGAGGAGGTGCTCCATCTCTACCCAGACAGCTGCTAAGGCGGTTCCCCCACAACTCCCAGGCTTTCCAGAAAATAGTCTGGAAACCTTTGGAAAATTACCAAGACCAGAAATAAGAATACCCAGTATCCAGTCTTCAGTCTATCCTGATTTACCGTTAATAAGCTGTGTGACCCTGAGTGGGTCATTTTACCTTTATAGATGTCAATTTTGTCATCTGCAACTTGAAGAAGCAGAATATTTAACCCTTGAGCCTGAGGTTTTAGAAATTCATGCAGATCCACACGTTTTAGGATGCTCTCTCCTTGCCAATGCTTCATTTTTTTACAGAAGACAACATTTTAGGGCAAAGCAAGCCTCTCCCCCTCCCCCCAAAAAAGGGGGAGGTGTGAAAGGAGGAGGTGACAAGACTGTGGTCTGCTTGTTACCAACTACCATCACGTATGAGATCAGAATTGAATACATAGGCACAAGGGAGGAGGCAAAAAGCCAAGTGATCAGAAATCTTCAGGTCCCACAGAAATGGATGCGTTTTGTAAAACATAGCCAAACCAAATCTCCCTCCCCAAAGAAAGTCCTGGCAATAGAGGCTGCTTCCTACCTGAGGCATTGCAAGGTGTGTCCAACTGTAAGAGCCTGGAGCTCAGAGCTCAGAGTGACTTAACAGTTAGACGAAACTTGATGAATAAAGGGAAATAGGCAAGCCTCTTCAGACCACACCTCCTTTCTGAGCCCTGTCCATGCCCATAATTGGAGAATACATGAAGTCAAGGGATCACAGGGCATTAGAGACTCCCAGGATCCATGTGTCCAAGCAGGGGTACCAGACATGAAGATGGAGTCAAGGGTCCATTATCTGAATTTTCCACATGGATGACTATTTTTATTTTCTTCCTTTTCTGGCATTTGATTCCATTTATTAATCCCTTAAATTCCCTAGTAGATCATCTTTGAAAGTTTCCAACTCTCTTGGACATGAATAAAGGGGAGAGGATTTTGACAGAGACTTCAGGACTCCACTGTAAGTGAACTTGTAGGAGCCCCGAACTTAGGAGGGACGGTGACAGGGAGGGTAATCTGGTGGGAAGGAGGGGGAGGTCTGTACTTAGGCTGTGTCTGGACAACAAGCACACAATTATTACTTATCTTTGGGTGGCCGTGGGGCTGGTGGAGATGTTGTGAAGATTAGAGGGAGAACTAACTCCCCAGCACACCACACAGCCACTATCCACAACTGGTTCATTAGAATGCCCTGAGGCTGGAGGCAGGAGCACTCTTGCAGTCTGGCTGTACAACAGGGACACCATTGGAACTGGGGCAATCCATGAACAGAGGGGTTGGAGTTAACGTCTTCTTGCTTCTCTCCCAGAATGAAGGGTGACTTCTTGTCGCCTGCCTCAGCTGCTCCCAGCAGCTAATGTTTGTCCCCTGGTTGCATTCCTCCGATACTGTAACCACTCCTCTAATACAACATGAACCCTACTGTATTACAATGATGGGTTTACAAGGCCTTCCCCACTGGACTGTGAGCTCCTAGACAATAAAGACCCTCTCTGATGCACCTTCCCATCCTCTGCCAGGGAACAAAGTAGGGGCTCAAATGATGGTTGTAGAAAAAATGACATTAGACATACCTCTTGTGATTCATGGATGGGATCACCACCATGATTCAGAGCGTCTATTGCTTTCGGCCACACAGTCATATACAAGGTGTGCCTGAAAGCTTCACTTCCACACAGCCAGGCTTGTCTGTCTGGGATTGTTCTTTCCCCATCATCCTCTATTGTTAACAGTTAGCATCAATCTGTTCAAGTCTAAAATCTACCCTTACCATAAATGCCAATTAATCATGCCCCAGATGCCTAAAATCCTTCCATGGCACTCCTCCTGGGTTCTCTTATCATTCACAAATAGTAGCAAGAAGTATAAGAAGATAATTGTCCTGGGGCCACCCATGCTTTGCTTTCACTGATGCCCTACTATTCTGATCTGATGTCTAGATCAGAAAGCACTGGAAGATGGGGTAGTCCCTGAAGGGAATAGACATTCCCCTATTAATCATCTAGGGAGTAAGTAATCCTGGGGCAGAAAACAACAGTGACTGGTAACACAGGAGAGAACAGACTGTCTGGGGCCTGTCTGCAAACCGTCCACACATAGTCAAGAGCAAGCTGAGGCCATGGGGAAAGAGAGTGTTCACCACACGGGGGCGGCAGTTGCAGGATGGGGAAGTCCTTGCAAGGGACCCAGTGAGAAAGACCAGGGCAGGAGCAGCCCTAGTGAATAACTATTTTAAGTTCCTCTTTGTATAAAACTCCCACTGCTTTTCTTAGGCCCTCAGTCCATTCAGTACAACATTCCCGTCTAATCCAATGAATGACTGAGGTATGAGGGGAAGGGTCTGGTCCACCCTCAAGCCCAAGGAGCAAAAGAGAAGCAGTCTTCTGGAAGATTCTAGGGGTAGCAACATTTTTAGCTTAGGTCTCCAAGGGGAAGCTAATCTGAAGGACAAGAGTTAAACATCCAGATGGCCAACAGACCCATGAAAAGATGCTCAACATCACTCATCATCATGGAAATACAAATCGAAACCACAATGAGATATCACCTCACACTGGTCAGAGTGGCTAAAATTAACAACTTAGGGAACAACAGATGCTGGCGAAGCCGTGGAGAAACAGAAATCCTCTTGTACTGTCAGCAGGAATGCAAACTGGTGCAGTTGCTCTAGAAAACAGTGTGGAGTTTCCTCAAAAAATTAAAAATAGAACTACCCTACAACCCAGCAATAGCACTGCTAGGAATTTATCCAAAGATACATAAGTGCTGATTCATAGGGGCACAGGTACCCCAATGTTTATAGCAGTGTTTTCAACAATAGCCAAATTATGGAAAGAGCCCAAATGTCCATCAACTGACGACTGGATAAAGAAGATCGTGATTTATATATATAATGGAATACTACTTGGCAATGAGAAAGAATGAAATCCTGCCATTTACACCAATGTGGATGGAACCGGAGGATATTATGCTAAGAGAAATAAGTCAATCATAGAAAGACAGAGATCATATGTTTTCACTCATATGTGGAATTTAAGAAAATTAACAGAAGACCATGGGGAAGGGAAGGGGAAAAATAGTTTCAAACAGAAAGGAAGACAAACCATAAGAGACTCTTAAACATAGAGAACAAACTGAGGGTTGATGGGGGCACAGGAGGGCAGAGGAAATGGGTGATGGGCCTAAAGAGGGTACTCACTCAGATGAGCAATGCGTGTTGTATGGAAGCGATGAATCACGGGAATCTACTCCCAAAGCCAAGAGCACAGTGTATACACTGTATGTCAGCTAACTTGCCAATAAATTGCTTATTAAGATATTTTTTAATTTTTTTAATGAAAGAATTTCTCCTTCATGGAAGGAAAGAAAGGAAAGAGTATTTCACTGAAGGAGGGGAAAGGCACACATAGACACTCTTGGAATAAAATGTTATCCACTTGAAAATGTTCCAGCAAGTCCACCCACCCAACATATCCTCTGTACCACTCCTTCCTACTTCAAACTGCTCCCTCTTCAGCTGATCTATGATGTTCCTAAGCAGAAAGCATGTTTCTATTCTGTGCAGAACATGCAGTGCCACAAAGATTGTTGTGACATGTGTAGCCTGAATGCCAGTCCTCTGGTAAAATGCAGAGGCCACTCCTTGCCACTCCATTCTAAAAATGGAAGCTTCTAGGCAAGAGCATGTGAACGGCACAATATGGCTGTAAGTCTATCTAGTCCATGTGTCAGCTTTGTCAGCTGCGTCAGCTTTGATGCCAGCGTCAGCATCTCTTTACATTCCTGCAGAAGGACTCACTTGGACTTGGGGACCAAATTAAGGCAAGGGAGGTGGAGAAGAGGATTCTTCCCTCTCTCCAGTGATCACCTCCAATGCCACAGTGACAGGTGCGGGGTACATATGTGACCTAAAATGATCTACACAGAGTCAAGTTCAGGATGGTTGTTTGGTGGCTGTGGAAAAGCAAGGTCGTGGTCTTGTTACGGCTGGGCGCCATTGTCCTATTATGAAGGGCAAACCGGTCCAAAGACAAAACCTAACACACAGAGGAAGACAGAACTGAGAGAATCAGAACCAAGATCCTGAACGAACTACACCCAGAGGCAATCCTCCCTTGATACTTTTCCGTTCCGTAAGCCAATAAATTCTCTTTATTGTTCAGACCAGTTCAGGCTGAGTTTTCTGTTGCTTGCAACCAAAACGAAAGAGTTCTGGAAAACAATAGTGATCTGGGATGAAAGGAGAGGGGAGGAATGTCAGTGGATCACAGGGTGCAGGCTGTGACACTCAGGGTAAAGAGGACTTAACAGAGGTATGGGCAGGTGCAGACCTCCTAGCCCTGACTGCCAAGCTCTGGCAGAAGCCAAAGGGGAACCTTGAAAAGTAAGCCCGTAAAACCCACCTGAGAACACGATCCTGAATGAATCGAGAAATCCTCACAAAGGATCCAAAAAGCTCTGCTTTGGAGTCAGACAGACCATCATTCAAATACTGGCCTTCCTTGGGGCACCTGGGTGGCTTAGACACTTAAGCATCTGGTTCATGATTTTGGCTCAGGTCATGATCTCACAATTCTTGAGTTTGAGCCCCGTGTTGGGACTCTGAGCTGAGCAGTGTGGAGCCTGCTTGAGAGCCTCTCTCTCTCTCTCTCTCTCTCTCTCTCTCTCTCTCTCTCTCTCTGTCCCTCCCCCGATCTCGCTCTCATAATAAATAAACATTAAAATAGATAAAACAAATAAAATTAATTTGTTAATAAAACAATTAAAATAAATAAAATAAATAAACATTTAAAAAATACTGGCCTTTCTTTATTGGTTTATGATCTTGGACAAGTTTCTTAATGTATATCAAAATATCATTATCCTTAGAGTTAAACCTTTTTTAAGACTAAAAATAATCCTTATCCATAAAAATGGGGATGATAATACTTGCTTCATGGAGCTGTGTGATGATGGGAACTGGGATGGAGCACAGGCTCTAGAAACAAACCACTATGGTGCAAACCCGAGCTCTGGCCGGTTGTGTGGCCTTCAGAGGCTTGGATACTCGCTCAACGCCCTAGTTTTCTCATCTGTAAAATGGGAAGAAAAGCAGCACCTAGCTCTTAAGACTGATAGGTAGATCAATGAATTAATACATGTAAAGTGCTTAGCACAGTATCTGGTGGATAATAAATGTTCAATCACCTTTTGCTGACTTTATACACACCCCTCAAGGTCCTGTTGGGAGAATATGCATCAAACACACTAAACAATGCAGACCCTCTGACCCTACATCCCACTTAATGTGAGGGAAGGAAGGAAGGAAGGAAGGAAGGAAGGAAGGAAGGACAAAGTTTATCACAGGGTTGTTCATGTAATACAAGTTGATAATAACTTCAGTGTCCTTCCAAAACTTTTATACAAATTATAGTAGGTCTATAAAATGGAACACTATGCATCTATTAAACATGGCAATGTATAGCTACAATTAATGTATCTATGACAGGATTAATACAATTAAGGAAGCTATAATAGGATGCCAAGTACATGTAAAGGTTAACAAGCAGAATACACAGTATGATAACCCTTTGTAGTCAATGTGTGGTACATGCACAGGGAAAAAATAGGAGAGTCAAATGTTAACAGTGATTATCCTTGGGTAATGGGATTACGGACAGCTGCTTTCTTGTTTATATATTTTGATGTTGCCAAGTTTCTAAGATGAGCATTACTTTTGCAATGAAAAAATATGTATTTTGGGGCGTCTTGGTGGCTCAGTCGGTTGAGCATCTGACATCAGCTCAAGTCATGATCTCACGGTTCGTGAGTTTGAACCCCGCATAGGGCTCTGTGCTAACAGTTCAGAGCCTGGAGCCTGCTTCGGATTCTGTGTCTCCTTCTCTCTCTGCCCCTCCCCCACTCATGTGCATGCTCTCTCTCTCTTTCAAAAATGAATAAACATTAAAAAATATATATGTATTTAGTCATTTTCACTGAAAAACAAGTATATAGCACGTTAATCGTTATATACCCCTCTCCTCACCTAACCGGTCCGGCTAGGTTTGTGAGCAGACGTCCAGGACTCTGAGCCCCCTGTCCATTGAACTCAACTCCTCAAGACCTAGGGGCGCCTGGGTGGCTCAGTTGGTTAAGCATCCAACTGCAGCTCAGGCCAGGATCTCATGACTTGTGGGTTTGAGCCCTGCATCAATCAGGCTCTGTACTGACAGTGTAGAGCCTACTTGGTCTCTCTTTCGGTCCCTCCACTACTTGTTCTGTCTAAAAAACAAGCAAACAAACAAACAAACAAAAACTTAAGTGCCACCTCCTCAGCCCCTAAATGCCCTGCATGCTCCTAGCTCTCCCCTAAGGGCTCCCATGTCACCCGCCCAGGTTCTCCACTGTTGTAGTTTTCAGACTGTATTACGGTGTCATTTTTAGGAGTCTGTGTCTCCCCATGGGCTGTGAACAGGCGAGGCTCTGGCACAGAGTAGTGATTCATTCTTTCCTTGCCCTTCCTTGAAGGCAGAAACCAGAAAGGATTCCATTTTGCATTCTTGGTGCCCTGCAAAGTGTGCGACACATACTAGCCGATGCTGGATGGGGAGTGGCTGTATGACCCATGCATGGAGCCCCGACTCTGAGCTTGGAGCGCGATGCCTGTCTTGCAATTCTTAATAACTTGATCCTGGAGGGGTGCCTGGGTGGCTTAGTGGGTTAAGCGTCCGACTTTTGCTTAGGTCATGATCTCGCGGTTCGTGGGTTCGAGCCCCGCGTCGGGCTCTATGCTGACTGCCAGCTCAGAGCCTGGAGCCTATTTCAGAGTCTGTATCTCCCTCTCTCTTTGACCCTCCCCTGCTCATGCTGTCTCTCTCTCTCTCTTCCCTAGAAATAAATAAAAATATTAAAAAAAAATAACTTGATCCTGGAATTTGTGCCTTATGCGTGAAGTCTAGCGGGACACTGGAGCGCACACCAGAGCTCAGCTCACGCACAGTCCTGCCCCTTATTGCCTGCTTGGGCTCAGCCACCCACTCTCCCAGCCCACAAGCCCCCCAGGCTCCAGGGAGCAGAGCATTAAATAGCAACTAAAAAATCTTGGAGTCCAGTTCAGGGAAAGATTGCAAAAGAAAGAAACAAGCTTTTGTCTTGCTTTTGGAACAAGGAGCCCCACATTTTCCTTTTGCACTGGGCCCTGCAGCCAGCCCTGATGCCAAATAAATATTGGTTAAATGGACGAAGGAGTAGAGAAGAGCGAAATGGTAGATTGGAATCTGCATCTTAGCTCAGTCAATGGCAACTCCATCCTTCCAACAGCTCAGGCCGCCATTTGTAGATTCTTTGTTGACACCCTTTTCTCTCTTATACCCGACATTCGACGTTCCATCTACCATAAAATCTTGCCGACTCTGGCAAAACAGATTCCAGCTCCTATTTTCTCACCACGTCTGCTGCTGGAGCCCTGACCCCTGCCACCTTCTCTTGTCACCCGGATCACTGAAGCGACCTCCCCGCCCACCTAATGTTGCCTCTGCTCTTCTAGTCTGTTCTCACCATGCCAGCCAGATCCTTTGACATTCCAATTAATGCCTTTTTAAATTTTTCATTCCAGCATAGTTAACACACAGTGTTGTATGAGTTTTACTTTTTAAATCAAGAATAGGTGTTGAATTTTGTCAAAGGCCTATGTAGATAGTCCTATGACTTTTTTTTCTTCTTAGATATATTAGCATGTGAATTATATGAACGGTTTTCATTTAGTTTGCACTGGAGGGGGGACGATATCCCATTTAATCATGAAAAAAATGAATTTGAAGAAAACCGGAGACCTTTAAGGCCTTCCTCCATCATTCCATGCTCCACGCCGGCAAGCCCCACCTGCCCCATCATCCCCATGTGTTAGTGTGTGAGAACTGCCACAGCCAAGGAGCACAGATGGGGCGGGGTGGGAGAGGGGTGCTTACGCAGCAGAAATGTATTGTCTTCCAGTTCCGGAGGCTGTACCGCCAGGACAAGGGCGTCAACAGGGCTGTTCCTCCTGAAGGTCTGCAAGGGAGGCTGTTCCAGGCCGCTCTCATCACGCCTGCTGGTTTGCTAGCCACCTTTGGCATTTCTTGGCTTGTAGATGCATCACTTTGATCTGTCTTTATCATCACATGGTGCTCTCCTCATATGCAGATGTCTGTGTCCAAATGTCCCCCTTTAAAAAAAAAATATTTAGTTTTGGGAGAGCCCAAGCCGGGGAGGGGCAGAGAGAGGAAGAGAGAGGATCTGAAGCGAGCTCGAACTCATGAACTGTGAGATCATGACCTGAGCTCAACTGACTGAGCCACCCAAGTGCCCCCAAATTTCCCCTTTTTTCTAAGGACACCAGTCATGACGAAGTAGGGCGCCCTCTAACGGCTGTGTCTTAACTAATTACATCTGCAACAGCCCTATTTCCAAATAAGATTACATTCTGACATACGTCGGGTTAGGACTCCAACATATATGAATCTGGGGAGAGGGAGATGTAATCCAGCCCATAGCATCCTCTGCATATCCGCTTCCTTTCCCCCTTAGCTCTCTGTTAGCCTGGTTGCTCCGTTCCTGCCTTAGGGCATTGCTTCGAATGTCCACTCACCTCTGAATGCTCTCCTGTAGACCTCCCAAAGAGACCCTCCCCCCAACTCTGGGAGTTTGGTCAAATGCTCAAGGCCCACCCTGTCCACCTATTCACAATCGCCCCTCCCCTAGCATTTCTGATGTTCCTTGCTACACTGAATTCTAAACATTTTTCTTCTCTCACAGCACTTACCACTTCTTAACATATTATATAATCTGCTTGTTTATTACATATACTGTTGTTTATTCTCTCTCCTCTCTAAACTATAAGCTTCAGGAAGGCAGAAACCCTTACCTATCTTGCTAGCTGTATCCCAAGCGCCTAGGAGACAGCTTAGGGATTAGGATGTGATAACAGTGATTGAAGAAGGGGGTGCCTGGGTGGCTCAGTCAGTCAAGCATCTGACTTTGGCTCAGGTCATGATCTCACAGTCCATGGGTTCGAGCCCCACGTCAGGCTCTGTGCTGACAGCTCAGGACTCAGAGCCTGGAGCCTGCTTCAAATTCTGTGTCTCCCTGTCCCCTTGCCCCTCCCCCACTCACACTCTGTCTCTCTCAAAAATAAACCAATATTTAAATAAAAAGTGGTTGAAGAGGGAAAAAAATGGGTTCTATTTCTAGACACTGAGAGACCCAGAAGTAACTTGCCTCTTGTTACCTCACCTCCAGCCTCTGGGATATAGCACTGAAGGAAAGCCGACTTCACCATGGCTGTAAGAGATGACTTAGCCACGCCTGGGACCCTACTGGACAACACCCGAGATCAAGCAAAGGGCCAGGTGGCGGGCGTGGGTGGGGTTCACTCTGGGTGTCCAGGGGCTGTAGTTGCGAAATCAGTCCAGCAGAGGGCAGCATTATCCTCAAATCCAAACAAACGGGGTGGGGAGGGGAAATGAAATCATCTCCCTGAAAATACCCTCTACCCCACAGAAGTTGGGCCAGTCAGCCAACATCTAGAACCTAACACCACCCTTGAATGTTTGCAAGTGCTTTCACATGCATTCATTCTCTCCTTAAAGTCCTTCCAGAGGAGAGTTTAGCAGTTGCCAGAGTGTGAGCACAGCTTGTTACCAGCCGTGAAATTAATCACCTGTGTGCCCACGTCCAGTCCAATTTCTCTCCGGCTCCAAGCACGGAAAAGTCCTGCCCTGTGGTCGTCCCTTTCCTCCACACAGTCTTCCTCCAGACCAATGGTTCTCAGTCTCATGTGCACTTTCAAATATAGCGCATTGGGACACTTTCAGCAAAACAATTCAAAGGTATATTTCAAAGCACTGACAGTCTTTTCGCTGTTTGCTCAGAGCTCACTTCTTGGTCCCAGAACACCGTCTTAGACAGTTGGAACTGCAATCACAAAACAGCGTGGACTCGGTGGGGCCAGCATGGTCGAGTTCTCTGTGAGAGCTCCCTTGCTGGTTTGCAGACAGCTGCCTTCTCACAGTGTCCGCACCCGGTGACAACAAAGAGCTCTGGTCTCTTCTTCTTCTCCTAAGGACCCGAAGCCCATCCCAGGGGCTTCACCCCCATAATTTCATCTAAACCTCTCAAAGGCCCCACCTCCAAATACCATAACATGGGTTGCGGAGGTTAGGACTTCAACATATGAATTTTGACGAGACACAATTTAGACCATAGCAAGCACCATGTCACACTTTATATAGAATGATTTCCTGTCCTGATGGTGCTCTCTTACCTTATTCACGAAGCAAGGTTCTAGAAAGTTCTAGCAAATTTCTGTCTAGCTTTAATGCAGGCTTCCTTATTTTCTCTTACAGACAGCCAACTGCACCAAGCTCTACCCTACACGGCCCAACCAGCATCCTTGACATTCTGTCTGGTAGACATGGCTGCCAAAGCAGTGTCCTTGGCTGCGGTAAAAATAAACTGCACAAATGGCTACCTGGGGGTGGAGGGGTTGAAGATGGGAACTGGGCAGATGGGAGACAGGTGGGGGAAAGACTTCTCATTAATCATTTTTTATTTTTTTTTTGTTTTTGAAACATGTGATGTGGTTCTCGTTACAAATTTTAATTGTAAAATATAACCTTAAAATGGTAAAGATTAGAAACTTTAACTTGGGGATGACATGCAGGTGGGGCTGGGAACCGTCCTTGAAGCTCTGGCGTCTACGGTCAGATGTCTTCTGAATGCTCTGTCTCAACCTTCCACCCAGAAAGCCAAAAAGGCCTCCAGCCAATTCCAGGAGGCGTCTTTCTGGGCCTGGGCTTAGAAGACTGTCTCTTCTTAGTTACTTCCACTCCAGACCCTTGACTCCGAGTCAGCTCACCCTCTCGGTCCTCATCTCTTTCCTGTCACTGATCTGTCTAGATGCCTACGCTCTCAGTGACCCCACTGCGACCAGGGTACCCTGGTCTCTCCTCATCTCCTACCTGGCCCTCTCTGCCTGTATTTTTTCTAGATATGATTGCAAATACCTCCACAGATGCACTCCCCCAGTCTCCTGGGCATCAGACAAACCTCAGGCCTGGGTTTTAATCTCACCCGGGCGGTGAATTCTCATTAACTTGCACTGACTGTGGAAATCCACCTGCCTGCCCTTGGGACAGAAAATTCGCATTTTCTTTCACTTAAAATAAGGCCCTTGATTTATACTTGAATGTATGTATAACCAGCTTCCTGTTGAAATTACCTCCCCCTCCCCCCCTCCAGGCCACACACCCAATGAGTTACTTTGATCTGCACAGAATCAGTTTCTTTCTTTGTTTGTTCATTGAAACTAGATTAGCGTTCAACGTTTAAAATTTTAGACTCATTTACATTAAAAACAACCTGTGTTTTCTAAGCTGTCCTCTAAAATTTGGGAGGCCTGGCAACACCGAGCCCATGGCAAAAATCAGCTAAAGCCGGTACAGGAAAGAGACCTAGAAACAGAATCACACTCGTACCATTGTTTGATTTTCAATAGAAGTGCCAAAGCAGTCAAATGGGGAAAGGAACGTTTTATCAATAAGATAGTGTTTGAACACTGAGGTATGGAGAAAATGCGAACCTTTACCTTGCATCATACGCAAACATTATTTGAGATGAATCATAGGCTTAATGTAAAAGCTAAAACCATAAAGCTTCTAGAAGAAACATGGATGAATATCTCCATGACTCACGGGTAAGCAAAAAGTTTCTCAGACAAGTCAAAGAACGGAATAACCATTAAAAACGTCGGGGCTCTGTGCTGACTTCCAGCTCAGAGCCTGGAGCCTATTTCAGAGTCTGTATCTCTCTGACCCTCCCCTGCTCACACTGTCTCTCTCCTAGAAATAAATTAAAAAATATTTAAAAAAATGTTTTTGCTAAGTTCGGAGCACTTGCGTGGTTCAGTGGGTTGAACATCCCACTTGGTTTCAGCTCAGGTCATGATCTCACAGTTCATGGGTTTGACTCCCACATCGGGTTCCACGCTGACAGTGCAGAGCCTGCTTGGGATTCTCTCTCTCTCTCTCTCTCTCTCTCTCTCTCTCTCTCCCTTTCTCTCAAAATAAATGAACTTTTTTTTAAATCTCTTAAAAATATTTTTGCTAAGTTATACTTCATCAAAATCAAAACTTTCTGCTTATCAAAAAGATACCATTAAGAAAAAGGATAGAGGTGCCTCGGTGGCTCAGTCAATTAAGCATTCAACTCTTGATTTTGGCTCAGGTAATGATCTCATGGTTCGCGAGACTGAGGCTTATGTTGGGCTCTGAGCTGACAAGATGGAGCCTGTTTGGGATTCTCTGTCTGCCCCTCCTGCACTCTCTCTCTCTCTCTCTCTCTCTCTCAAAATAAATAAATAAACTTTAAAAAACCTTATGAAGAATAAACTTTTTAAAAAATGACTTTAGGGGCACCTGGGTGGCTCAGCTGGTTAAGTATCAGACTTCAGCTCAGGTCATGATCTCCTGGCTCATGGGTTCGAGCCCCGCATTGGGCTCTATGCTAACAGCTCAGAGCCTGGAGCCTGCTTCAGATTCTGTATCTCCCTCTCTCTCTGCCCCTCCCCTGCTCTGTCTCAAAAATAAATAAGAGTGTTCCCATTAATCATCTGTCTCTCTGTCAAAAATAAACATTAAATATTAGTCATAAAAGAAAAACTATAACTATTCATCAGTAGTTAATGCTATACGATCTGATGTGTTTAGGGAGGAGTGTTCTGCTGTCTGCAGCTTACTTTGAAACATATCCAAAAAGTAAAATGGATGACTGGATATATGGATGATTAGATGCATAGATACAGGATAAGGCAAGTCAAATGTTAATGGAAGAATCTGGGTGGTAAGTATACAGGTATAGACTGTAAAATTCTTTCAACGTTGCTATACATTTGAAACCTTTCACAATAAAATGTTGGGGAGAGGCCTCGGCCAGCATTCAGTCTTGGCAGTCTCTTTTAATGGGGTCTACGTCCTCCAGTAGGCCACACTCCCCATCCTACCTGATTGCCCAAAGCCCACACTGCTTCACTCACTTACATTTCCTGCACCCCCTGGTACAAGAGTGTTTTGTCCTAAACATATACTGCAGATCCTAATGGTTGTTAGAGAAATATCCGGAAGAGGCAGAATTAGCATGGCACCAATCCCACCACTTACCAGTTTTGTGATCTTCAGCAAATGAACTCACTTCTGAGCCTCACTTTTCCCATCCATAGGATGAGGTAAAATAGTAAATGCAAAGTTTCTAGCACACAGTGGGCACCAGATACATGTTGATGATTACTGACTATCATTGACTGTTATATTACTAGTATATTGACTTCATAAATGTAAACGGATAATGTTTGATTCTCATGGTAAGAACCTTGATAGAGTTTACACTCACAGGAAAAGAATGGGAATGCTTTTTCCTGGAAACTGCCTTATGTGCTTTCACTAAATTTCACCTCACATTGGAAGAGCAAATATCACCTGTACCCTGTGCGCTAAACATAGTTTCTGCAATAGAGAAGTCAGTCGGACAGCTGCAACAATATACATACATTTGAGGGGCACCTGGATGGCTCAGTCATTTAAGCGTCTGACTTCAGCTCAGGTCAAGATCTCACAGCTGTGAGTTCGAGCCCCACATCAGGCTCTGTGCTGACAGTTCAGAGCCTGGAGCCTGTTTCAGATTCTGTGTCTCCTTCTCTCTCTCTGCCCCTCCCCCCCTCCCCACTCTCTCTCAAAAATAAATACAGATTAACAATTTTTTAACTTTTTAAAATAAATAAACACACATTTTGGTCCTAGGGATGGCAAGGAAAGCTTCAGGGAAGAAGGAACATTTGAGTTGGGTCTTGCAGGATGGATAGAAATTTTCCAGGTAGCTCTGGGGAAGGAGAGCTGTCTAGGCAATAAGAATGGCATATGAAGTGAAATTGAGCAACACATTTCATTGAGCAATGAAAAGGCCATGGGATCCTCAGATCTGACCAACAGTTTTGGCTATTAGAGCCCAAGGAAGGCAGGTGATAAGACCAGAGAGGGAGGTAGTGACTAAATCGTGCCCTATTTGTCATGCTGCAGGGTTGGGTTTTCTGCTGCAGACAAAGAGCTACAGGCCCATCTTAGGAAAATAGTTCCACAGCCCTGAGGCCGGGAAAAGAGCTCAGTAGCAGTGGTGCCTGGTGCTCAGAAGAGTCCACTGGGATCATTCATTGTTAAGCACATAGATGCTAGGGCTCCACCCCAGGCCTATTGAATCGGAGTCTAGGAGAAGGGCCTGCGAATCTAGATGATTAACGAGCACCGCAGGTTTCTAACAAGCTTAGAAAACAATGAGTCCAGGAGATGATGTCCACTATCTTCCAAAAAGAGATTAAGGCCGGAACTGAGGCATCGGGGTAAGAGGAGGCGAGGCGTATTAAAGTATGATTAATCTTAAATAACATGGCAAGCATGCAGGGGTGATGACTTCCAGGCATGGCTGTGAAAGATGGCCATGCCATTTCCCGAGATAAGGGATGCAGGAGAAAGGTCAAGTTTAGGGAGAGGAGATAATGACTTCTGCTTGACCAGGATGAATCACCATCTTGATAGCCGGCCCTGTCTGATGGCAGCAGAAGCTCTGGCCGGCTAAGGTCACCCAAGGAGAGACAGTGGCGTGAGAAGGCGAGAGCGGTAGCTCCCAGATGCGGTTCTTTTTCTTGTGCTTCTCATACAAATCTGTAACTTGAATAACTCACATCTTCCAACCACGTTCAACTGTGTAATCAGGACAGTAAATTACATGCATAAAGTTTGAAAATAGTCAAGCAGAAAACTAAACATTCCCTGGGTCTCCAAAACCCAGATGCATGACAAGCCACCCCCTGCTTTTTGACTTAAGCCAGAAACGGAGCTGATGGGTGACCCTGACAGGCCCCAGAGGAACCTCCATCTCTCATATATTTGTCCCTTCTGCCGCTGATGCTATTTATGGAACAAACACTTCTCCTGTAAATGATCCTCCTAAAACTACAGAGACGGCTTAAAGAATATATTAGTTGTCAGAAAACCTGGGCCAGAGTCACATGAAAGTGGGCAACCTCACATCTCGGAGCTTTTTCCTCTTACATAAGATGACAATAGCAGCTGCTATAAGGAACAAATGAGGAAGCACACGTAAAGACGCGTCAAAAACTCTGCTCAGGGCTACAAGGAATAGAAACTCACTCCCACCAGCTCAAGTCGGAAGGAGAGTTTATGGAAGGTATCCAACGGGCAATCTCGCCAACTCACAAGAGCAGGAAGTGACTTAGAGATTGGGACTGAAAGCCCAACGTTATTCCTTACTGTGCCATTCTCTCTGGGGCCACATGGCCTCCCATCTCTGCCTCTCTCTGCAGGTCCACGCATTCCCACACAGCAGACACAGCACTGGTCTGTCCACCACCCATTCCTTCCCTCCTCTCTGTCAGGACCCAGCTTAATGAGGGTGGTCAAAGCCAGTGTTGTCCACTTTCCCAGCCTCCTTTACACCTAGCAGTGGATCTGGCTAAATGACACTTAGGAAAAGACTCCTGAAAACTCTAGGAAAGCTCTTGCTTTTCCTCACAAAAAGGAAAGATGCTGCTTGGTACCATGTCTTCCCTTTTCCTCCTTTTGGTTGTGATAGCTGGAGTGGCAGCAGTCATAATGGCACCGTGAGTAAAAGGTCAGAAGAATCAGGGAGAGGCTGTTCCCCCTCGGACATCATTGAGCCCCTGACTCCACATTAATGGGGATGATATATAAAAACCCCAAACAAAAATACCACTACGTGTTTGAGCTCTCATGAGTCAGGTTCTTGTTTCTTGCAGTGGAGGGCACTCTTAACTGATTGAGTGATTAGATTATCATCTAATTTGGGATTTTCCAAACTTCAATCATCCTCAAACCACCTGCAACCATTGTGCCATGTCTATTCAAGTGCCATGTTCTTCTTTAAATTGATTCACTTTAAGGGCGCCTGGGTGGCTCAGTCAGTTGGGCATCTGGCTTCAGCTCAGGTTATGATCTCACTGCTCGTGAGTTCAAGCCCCACATTGGGCTCTTTGCTGACAGCTCAGAGCCTGGAGTCTGTTTCAGAGTCTGTGTCTCCCTCTCTCTGTCCTTCCTCTGCACTCACTCTATCGCTCTGTCTCTCAGAAATAAACATAAAAAATAAATAGATTCACTTTTATGAAAGTAACTTAAATACCTATGTTAGCCTTGTGGCTCTCATGTGTGAGTGTTATCTTTTTCTATTACTTATTACAATGAATATGTAACAATTGAAATTAAAACAGGTTTCCAAATTGGTAAACACATCCACCCACCACGAGGGTGGTGCACCCCAACTCCGCGGAGAAGTTCCTGCCCTCAGGACCCTTCCAGACCTTCCCTGTTCACTTGGTTGTTCATTTGTATCCTTTATAATAAACTGGTAAATGTAAGTAAAAAATCATAATAATTTTTAATTTTTAATTAATTTAAATTAAAACGATTCACTGTGGGCCACCCCAAATCATCCTATTTTTACCAGGGGAGCACTTTGCAAAAGCAAAACCAGCTTTGTCTCTGTCTTTGACACTCCCATTCCAGATTCCCGGGAAGGAACAGTAGGGATTTTTCCTGAGCCACATGACACATAAGCCCATTCACACCTCAAGGAATTCAAGGGAGACGGAGATAATAGGTAGGTCTATCACAGCCTTATAAAGGATGGTGATGATGGAGAAGGAGGAGGAGGAGGAGGAGTAGAATAGGGGAGGAGGAAGATAAAGGATAAAATTTTTTTTTAATGTTTTTATTTATTTCTAGGAGAGAGAGAGACAGCGTGAACAGGGGAGGGTCAGAGAGAGAGGGGGTCACAGACTGAAACAGGCTCCAGGCTCTGAGCTGGCAGTCAGCACAGAGCCCGACACGGGGCTCGAACCCACGAACCGCGAGATCATGACCCAAGCGAAAGTCGGACGCTTAACCGACTAAGCCACCCAGGCGCCCCAAAATTTTAATGAAAAAACTACAATAGATAGAGAAACAATAGGAGAATTTTTTAATGTTTGATGTGATAATCAGCTTTCTTAGAAGTGTGTCAATGAAATGAAATGAAATGAAATGAAATGAAATGAAATGAAATGAAATGAAATAATGAAATGAAATGAAATAATGAAATGAAATGAAATAATGAAATGAAATGAAATGAAATGAAATGAAATGAAATGAAATGAAATGAAATGAAATGAAATAATGGGGAGGGGGGTGCCTGGCTGGCTCAGTCAGTAGAGCATGTATGTGACCCTTGATCTCAGGGTTGGGAGTTCAAGCCCCACACTGGACATGGAGCTAACTTAAAAAATAAATAAAAATAACGTAAAATGACAAAAATCAGAAAAGGAAACATTGAGAAATTTGACATGAAAGTGTAAAATCTCTATATTCCAAAGCAAACCAATGGCATAACAAAATGGAAAAAAATATTTGCAATATAATAAAAAGTAATATTATTAAACTATAGATTATTTAGAAATAAATAAGAGCATTATAAACCTAATAGAAAATGAATGGAGGCATTAAGGCATTAAGAAGCACTTCATAAGGGTGCCTGAGCTTGGGTGGCTCAGTTAGTTAAGCATCCACCTTCAGCTCAGGTCATGATCTCACAATTCGTGTGTTTAAGCCCAGCGTCGGGCTCTGTGGCGACAGCTCAGCTGGGAGCCTGCTTCAGATTCTGTCTCCCTCTCTCTCTGTCCCTCCCCCACTTGTGCTCTCTCTCTCTCTCTCTCTCTCTCAAAATAAATATTAAAAAAAAAAAAGAAGAAGAAGAAGCACTCCATAAAAGAAGACACGCAGGGGCACCTGGGTGACTCAATCAATTAAGCCACCAACTCTTGATTTTGGTTCAGTTCATGATCTCAGTTTGTGAGTTCAAGCCCCATGTTGGGCCATGCACTGATGGTGCAGAGCCCACTTGGGATTCTCCCTCTTCCCCTCTCTCTTCCCCTCCCTTGTGCATGTGTACTCTCTCAAAATAAATAAATAAATAAACATTAAAAAAAAAAAAAGAAAGAAAGAAAACATGCAACTGGCCAAAGCTCATGTTCAAGATATTCTACTTCACTAATAACTACAGTTGAGCAAACTAAAATGGGATGTCATTTTTCATGTAGAATGACAGGGTTAAAAAAGACTTATATTCGCCAGTTGTTGGCAAGAGTGTGGAGAAACAGGCAGCTTTTGATTCTCTTCATGAAAGCCCCCACTGGCAGAGCCTTCAGGAGGCCAATTTAGAGACAAGTACCTAAATTTTAAAGGTGCACACGTGTTTTCCTCTTCTAGAAATTTATTTTAATGAAACAATGGTGCAGGTGTGCAAAGTCGTATGAAAGAGAATTGTCCTTGGGGCGCCTGGGTGGCTTAGTCGGTTAAGCGTCTGACTTTCGCTTAGGTCATGATCTCGCAGTTCGTGGGTTCGAGCCCCGCGTCGGGCTCTGTGCTGACTGCCAGCTCAGAGCCTGGAGCCTGTTTCAGTCTGTGACTCCCTCTCTCTCTGACCCTCCCCTGCTCACGCTGTCTCTCTCTCTCTCCTATAAATAAATAAAAAAAATTAAAAAAATTAAAAAAATTAAAAAAAAAAAAAAAGAAAGAAAGAAAGAGAATTGTCCTTGTATTGAAAAACCAGAAAGAACCTAAGTGCTTATCAAAGGGTTCTTATTGAATAAATGTATGAGACTCGGAGGTGTTATGGAGACCAGGTGGGTGTTATGAAAGATAAGGACGATCTTTACATATTGACACAAAGGATATAATGTTACAGTGAGAAAAACAGCTCACACAGTTCCACCTATTGTCTTCTGTTTAATATGTAACCCACTGGCAAGGTAGACGCTCACCATTAACAATGGTTATCTCTGCAGGGTAGGAAATTTTCTATATTATTTAAATTTTTTACAAGGAACATGTGTTACATGTATGATAACTAAAGTCAATAAGAATTTCATCTTGAAAAAGTAAGGGAAAAATACACTATATATGCTGTTTTTTAAAGGGTTTCTGCATGTATGGGGCGCCTGGGTGGCTTAGTCGGTTAAGCGTCCGACTTTCACTTAGGTCATGATCTCGTGGTTCGTGGGTTCGGGCCCCGCGTCAGGCTCTGACTGCCAGCTCAGAGCCTGGAGCTTGTTTCAGTCTATGACTCCCTCTCTCTCTGACCCTCCCCTGCTCACACTGTCTCTCTCTCTCTCTCTCTCCTAGAAATAAATTAAAAAAAAACACACATTTAAAAAAAGGGTTTCTGCATGTATTCTTTCATTCAACAAGTATTATTAGTTTATTATGTGAAAGAGGGTTGTCTCGGGGATTGAGATGAACATAAAAGACAATTGGACCTGAGTTCTGGGAACCGCCCTCTACTTCCTGACACCAGACCAATAGATCACTGGGCCCACGCCTCGACTTCCTCCTAAACCCTGCCACAGCAGAGTTGCTATCTGGTCACCCCAAAGCCAATCTTGTACCCTAGAACCCATCTCCTAGCCATTTTCTCAGAAGTCTCCCACTGTTAATGATCATTTTTGCTCTTTATCTTCAATTGTTCCTCTTTTCTTGCAGCCTACTTGGCAGCAATGATAACTACTCAAGACTCTTCCATACTAATGAAAGGAAGGAAAGGAAGAGGGAGGGAGAGGGAAGGAAGGGAGGGAGGGAAGGGGGAAAATTCTGGGCAGAATTATTTGGGATGAGGAAGAAGGAAGGCAACAGGAGACAAAGGGAGAGAAAGGAGGCTCTTTGAGCATATTTTCCATTCTTAAGGAACGATGTTCACTTGACTATAATAGAAACATGATGGGAAAGCAGTATAAAAGCAAGATCATGAGCTAGGCCAGGGCTCTTTCTCCCTCTGACCAAGAGGGCCACCCACCAGCATATCCTAACACCTGCCTTAAGCTGCCATCTCTTAATGTTAGAACCTGGATGATCTCAAAAGGGGAGGATTCCTCTCCCTCCAGCTATTCAATCTCTCCTCCCCTATGGCCAGACTTCTAGAAAGAACTGTCTGCTTGCCCTCCCTTTCCTCACCTCCTGAACATTCCTCAGCCCATCGAATTGGCTGCTGAGCCCCACCAGTCCAAGACCAGTTCTCCCCAAGAACATCTCAGCCCTATCTCAACTTTTCAGCAGCGCTCAGTACCACATTCTTGTGTCTATCCTTTCTTGGTGGCCTTTGCCAGTGTTTCTTCTCCAGCCTGACTCTTCAGTTTGGGAGACCCCGGCACTCAGTCCTGAGATCCTTGCTCTCCCTCTATCTTCCTTCCTAGGTGATTCCATCCAAGGCAGTGTGTTAATCAACGTACACACACCAGTGACCTTCCTGAGATATTGGCCTTATCCCTATCTCCACTAGGATGTCTCACAGATCTCATTCAGTCATTCATTCATTCATTCATTCATTCATTCATTCATTCATTCTACCGAGCACCTATTCAGTGTCAGGAACTACCCTAGGTACTGGATAAAGAGGGAAGAACAGAAGGGGCATGGCTCACACCCTTGAGCAGTTTAACTTGACATGTCCACAATTGAACTCAAGATCTCCCATCAACCAACATGCACCCCCGTGTTCTCTGTCTCTGTAAATGGCAACATCGTCACCCACCTGCTCAAGCCAGAAATCTCAACTTTATAGCTGGCAGTTTGCTTTCCCTTATCCTACCAGTGAGAGACACACTCTAAGGTGCTTCCCCTCGCCACCTCCAATGAATCATGCTTTTATATAACTCCTTCCCCTTGAGGCAGAACCTGTGACTTGCTTCTAATCAGTAGATTATGGCCAAGGTGATGGATATCAGCCCCTTGTTTAGGTTGTGTTATATTGCAAGGGTGACAGAATGTCATGCCCATGATCGTGTTATATAAGACTCCATCTTGCCCGCTGAAGTGAGAGAGACTCCCTTCCTAGCTTTAAAGAAGTAAAGCTATCATATTTGTCAAGGAACTGTGGAGGGTCCCCTGAGAGAGAGAACAAAAACAGAGATCTCAGTGCTACAATTGCAAGGAGATGAATTCTGCTAACCACCTGAGGCGGTTTGGAAGTAAATCTTTTCCCAGTTAATCCTCTGATGAGAACACAGCCCAGTCACCATCTGACTGAAGTCTAATAAGGGCCTGAGCAGAAGACCCAGTCAGGCTGCGCATGGACCCCTGACCCATGGAAACCATGAGATCACAAAAGAGTGTTGTTTAGGTTGCTGAACTTGTGGTAATTTGTTATTCAATATAGAAAACTAATGCAGCATCCTTCTGATCTGCCAGAACTTTTTGATTTCTTCACTGAAATAATTCTTGAAAACATTCAATCCTCTCCATCTCCACTACTCCACCCAGAGAAGCTGTCATCAGCTCCTATGCAGACTAATAGAAAAGTCTCCTGATCTCCCCTGTCACATCTGTCCCTCCTCTCAGCACTGGGCCAAGACATGAGAGCATCCTCGGCAAGCAAATAACTTGGCATTTCTTCAGCTCCGCATTTACTTAGCAGATATGAGAAGAAATTGTCTATTAATAAAAGTGGTATGCCTCTCTTTTTCTGCCAAAATGGGAGGTTTGATACACGTGATTTTCCAAAGCAGATAATTCTTCAGGAGGAACATTAAGCCACAGAAAATTTGAATAAGATAAATCACTAATTTCCTGTAAATAGCACAGCCCATTGCATTATTCATATTCAGACTTTCAGCTGACTATACTTAATAACAGTTCTTGGCTGACTCATCTAAGGTTTGGAGGTTCAACTTGTAAGCATCTACCACAAGTTTTTTAATTTTAAAAACATTTTTTATTTATTATTTTTGAGAGAGAGAGAGAGACAAAACACATGAGCAAGGAAGGGGCAGAGAGAGAGGGAGAGAGGATCTGAAGCAGGCTCTTGTGCTGACAGAAGAGAGCCTGATATGGGACTTGAACTCACGAGCCATGAGATCATGACCTGGGCTGAAGCCAGATGCTTAACTGACTGAGCCACCCAGGCTCCATAAGTTTTTAATTTTAAAGAACAGCTTACCTGTTTTTCCTTTTCTTGCTTATGCTTTTAGTGTCAGGTCTAAGAATCTACTGTCAAATCTGAGGTAATGAAGATTTTGCCACTAGGTTTTCTTCTAATAGCTTTATAGTTTGGGCATTTCTATTTAGGTTGTGGATCCATATTGAATTAATTTTTGAATCTGAGTGAGATAAAGGTACAAGTTCATTCTTTTCCATGTGATTAACGAATTGTTCCAGTACAATATGTTCACAAAGACATTTTTCTGGGGCACCTGGGTGGCTCAGTCAGTTGAGTGTCTGACTCTTGATTTCAACTCAGGTCATGATCTCACAGTTCATGAGTTTGAGCCCTGCATCAGGCTCTGCACTGACAGTGTGGATCCTGCTTGGGATTCTTCCTCTCTCTCTCTGTCCTTCCTCCACTTGTGGTCTCTCAGTGTCTCAAAATAAATAAAACATTAAAAAAGAGAGAGAGAGAGAGAGAGAGAGACTCTTCTTTTCCCCAGTGAATGGTCTTGACACTCTGTCAAAAATCTGGCCATATGCCTGAGTGGCTCAGTCAGTTAAGCCTCTGAGATCAGCTCAGGTCATGATCTCAGAGTTTGTGGGTTTGAGACCCATGTCAGGCTCTGTGCTGACAGCTCAGAGCCTGGAGCCTGCTTCAGATTCTGTGTCTCCTTCTCTCTCTAACCCTCCCCCACTCATTCTCTCTCTCTCTCTCAAAAATAAATTTAAAAAATATTAAAAACAATCAACTGGCCATAAATGTTTGGTTTATTGCTTGGACTCTCAATTCTATTCCATTGGTCTTTATGCTAGTACTAGTTTTATTGCTGTAGTTTTGTAGTAAATTTGGAAATCAGGATGTGTGAGTCCTCCGATTTTGTTTTTCTTTCTTTAAATGTAGTTTTGGTCATCTGGGGCCCCTTGTGGTTCCCTATAAACTTGAAGATTGGCTTTTCCATTTCTGGGAAGAAAAAAAAGCCCCTGAAATTGTAATTGGGAGTGCAGTGAACCTGTAGATTACTTTGGGGGGCAGGGGTGGATGGGAATACTACCATCTTAACAATATTCAGTCTTCCAATTCCTGATTATGGGATCTTTTCACTGATTTCAGTCTTTTTCAATTTCTTTTAACAATGTTTTGTAGTTTTTAGAGTACAAGTCTTTCATCTCCTTAGCTATACTCATTCCTAGATGATTTATTATTTTACTTTTTTAATGTTTATTTTTGAGAGAGAAAGTGGGGGGGGAGGGGCAGAGAGTGAGGGGAAAGAGAATCCAAAGTGGGCTCTCAGAAACCCCAGTGCAACTGCTAGGAATTTACCCAAGGGATACAGAAATGCTGATGCATAGGAGCACATGGACCCCAATGTTCATAGCAGCACTCTCCACAATAGCTCAAACCTGGAAAGAGCCTAAGTGTCCATCAACAGATGAATGGATCAAGAAGATGTTGTTTATCTATACCATGGAATACTACATGGCAATGAGAAACAATGAAATCTGGCCATGTGTAGCAACATGGATGGACCTTGAGGGTGTTATGCTGAGCGAAATAAGTCAGGCAGAGAAGGACAAATATCATATGTTTGCACGTATAGGAGGATTAGGAGGAACTTAACGGAGGACCATGGGGGAGAAGAAGGGGGGAAATGATGGGGGAAAGGGAGAGAGCAAACCATGAGAGACTCTTGAATGCTGACAAAAACTGAGGACTGATGGGTGTGGGGGGGAGGGGGAGATGGGTATGGAGGAGGGCACTTGTGGGGATGAGCACTGGGTGTTATATGGAAACCAACTTGACAATAAACTATTTATAAAGAAGAAGAAGAAGAAGAAGAAGAAGGAGAAGAAGAAGAAGAAGAAGAAGAAGAAGAAGAAGAAGAAGAAGAAGAAGAAGAAGAAGAAGAAGAAGAAGAGAAGAAGAAGAAGAAGAAGAAGAAAAGAAGAAGAAGAAGAAGAAGAAGAAGAAGAAGAAGAAGAAGAAGAAGAAGAAGAAAGAAGAAGAAAAGAAGAAGAAAAGAAGAAGAAGAAGAAGAAGAAAGAAGAAGAAGAAAAGAAGAAAGAAGAAAGAAAGAAAGAAAGAAGAAGAAGAAGGAAGAAGGAAGGAAGGAAGGAAGGAAGGAAGGAAGGAAGGAAGGAAGGAAGGAAGGAAGGAAGGAAGGAAGGAAGGAAGGAAGGAAGGAAGGAAGGAAGAAAGAAAGAAAGAAAGAAAGAAAGAAAGAAAGAAAGAAAGAAAGAAGGAAAGGAAGGGAAGAAGGAAAGGAAGGAAGGGAAGGAAGGAAGGAAGGAAGGAAGGAAGGAAGGAAGGAAGGAAGGAAGGAAGGAAAGAAAGAAAAAAGAAAGAAAGAAAGAAACCCCAGTGCGAGGCTCGAACTCACAACCTCGAGATCCTGACCTGAGCCAAAGACAGACACTTAACCAACTAAGCCATCCAAGTGCCCCTGTAATTTATTATTTTAGAAGCTATTGTAAATGGAATTGTTTTCTTCATTTCCTTTTTGGGGGTTTTGTTTGGTTTTGGCTGGGGGGGGTTGTTTTGAAAGATTTTTTATTTCTTTAAGTAATCTCCACACCCATCCTGGGGCTCAAACTCACAACGCTGAGATCAAGAGTAGCACATTCTACCAAGTGAGCCAGACAGGCACACCTCATCATTTTCTTTTTGGATTTTTCATTGCTAGTATATAGAAACACAATTGATTTTTGTGAATTGACTTTGTACCCTAAAACTTTGCTGAATTGGTTTATTAGCTCTACATTTTTTGTGTGGATTGTATGGAATTTTCTTTACATGGACTCATGTTCTGCATATAGACATAGCTTAATTTTTGATTTCCAATTTTAATGTCTTTTATTTCTATTGTCTAATTGCCATGGCTATGCCTTCCAATACAATGTCGAATAGCAATAATGAAAGAGATATCTTTGTCTTGCTCCCAATCTGAAAGGGAAAGCTTTCAATCTTTCACCATCAAGGATATTATTAGTTGTGGGGTTTTTCATAAGTGTCCATTATCATGCTAAGGAAACTCCCTCTATTCTTAGTTTTCTGAGTATTTTTTTTTTTATCATGAAAGGGTGCTGAATTTTGCCAAATGCCTTTTCTGCATGTATTGAGATGGGTTTTTTTTTTCTTCATTCTGTTAATGTGGTTACTACATTGATTGATCTTATGATGAACTATTGCCTTATTTCTGGGATAAATCTCACTTGGTCATGGTATATAACCTTTTCAGTGTGTGGCTGGATTTGGTTTGCAAATATTTTATTGAGCTAGTATTATTTGTATCTATATTCAAAAAAGATATCACTCTGAAAATAAAATTAAAAAAATAAAAAAAGATATCACTCTGTAGTTTGCTTTTTTTTATGGTATCTTTGTCAGGGTAATACTGGCTTTGTAGAATGTGTTAGGAAGTTTTCCTTCCTCTTCTGTTTCTTGGAAGAACTTGAGTAGAGTTGATATTAATTCTTCTTTAAAGTTTTCTGTTAGGTGGGGCGCCTGGGTGGCTTAGTCGGTTAAGCGTCCGACTTTCACTTAGGTCATGATCTCGCGGTTCGTGGGTTCGAGCCCCGCGTCGGGCTCTGTGCTGACTGCCAGCTCAGAGCCTGGAGCCTGTTTCAGTCTGTGACTCCCTCTCTCTCTGACCCTCCCCTGTTCACGCTGTCTCTCTCTCTCTCTCTCTCCTAGAAATAAATAAAACATTAAAAAAAATTAAATTTATAAAGTTTTCTGCTAGGTGCGCCTGGGCGGCCTCGTTTGCTAAGCATCCGATTTGGCTCAGGTTCTTACAGTTCAGTTTATGAGTTCGAGCCCCACATTGAGCTCTGCACTGATAATGCAAAACGTGCTTCAGATTCAGTCTCCTTCTCTCTCTCTGCCTTCTTCCACTTGCATGTGAGTCTGTGCTCTCTCTCTCTCTCTCTCTCTCTCTCTCTCTGTCTCAAATAAATAAATAAATAAACACTTTTAAAATAATTTTTTCTGTTAAAAGACTTGTCTTTCAGAAGGGAGCTGGGCTGGGGGGTGGCAGAAATAAAGGACATTAAGAGGCTCAAACTTCCAGTTACAAAATAAGTAAGTGATAGAGATGAAACATACAGCATAGGGAATATAGCCACTAAGATGGTAATAACGTATGGTAACAGATGGAGATTACACTTACCATGGTGAGCACTGAGTGATTGTTGAATCATTATATAGTACACTTGGAACTAATAATAATACTATATGTTAATTATACCTTAATTAGTGACTTTTTCTGGTGAGGTTCTTTATTACTACTTCAACATCTTTGTTATAGGTCTATTGATATTTTCTACTGGTTCTTGGGTAATTTGTGTGTCTCTAAGAATTTGTCCATTTCATCTCCATTATCTAATTTGTTGGCATACAATTATTCATAATCTAAAAATACTTTTAATTTCTGTATGGTCCCCATTTTCATTTCTAGCTTTAGTAATTTGCATTTTATCTTTTTTTTTTCTTAGCCAGTTAAGCTAAAAAGTTTGTCGATTGTATTATCTTCTCAAAGAAAACTTTTGTTTTGGTGTCATTGTTTTTTCTTTATTGCCTTTCTAGTCTCTATTTATCTATGCTCTAACTTCTTCCTTCCTTTTGCCAGCTTCAGGTTTGGCTTGCCCTTTATCCAGTTCCTTACGGTGTAAAGTTTGGGTGCTGTTTTGAGATTTTCCTTCTTTTTTAATGGAGGCATTTGCAATTACTCCTGCTGAGCACTGCTTTTACTGCATCCCATCCATTTTGGTATTTTGTGCTTTGGGTTTTTTTTTTTTTTAATGTTTTTATTTTATCTTTGAGAGAGAGAAAGAGACAGAGAGCAAGCAGGGAAGGGGCAAAGATAGAGACAGAATCTGAAGCAGGCTCCAGGCTCCAAGCTGTCATCACAGAGCTTGAACGCTTGTCATTCACGGGCTTGAACCCATGAGCAGTGAGATCATGACTTGAGCCAAAGTCAGACACTCAACCGACTGAGCCACCCAGTGGCCCCATTTTGGTATACTGTGCTTTTGTTTTTATGTATCTCAAAATATTTTCTAACTTCCCCAGTGATTTCTTCTTCTATGTATTGGTTGTTAAAGAGCATGTTGTTTAAGTTCCGAGCATTTGTGATTTTTCCAGTTTTCCATCTGCTACTGAATTCTAGCTCATTCTCTAGTGGTTGGAGAAAATATTTTGTATGATTCTGATCTTTTCAAATTTAAGATTTTTTATGGCCTAACACATGGTCACATGGTCTATCCTGGAGAATGTGCCATGTATAGTTGAGGAGAATGTATATTCTGCTGCTGTACAGTGGGGTGTTCTGAACATATATGTCAAATTTAGTTGGTTTTTAGTGTTCTCCAAGTCCTCTATTTCCCTATTGATCTTCTGTCTAGATGTTCAATCCATTATTGAAAGTGGGATACTAAAATCCAACTCTACCTATTATTGTAGGACTATTTCTCTCTTCAATTCTGTCAATATTTGTTTCAGATATTTGGAGGAGGGTCTGTTATGTGGTGTGTTCATAATTGTTACATCAGCTTTATGAATTGACCCTTTTATCTATATATAATGTCCTTCTTTGTGTCTTGTAACAACTTTTAACTTAAAATCTACTTTTTTCCCCCTGCCAAAATCTACTTTTCTGATAGTAGTATAACCACCCCAGCTCTCTTTTGGTTAGTACTCACATGAAATATCTTTTTCCATCCCTTCATGTTTAGCATCTTTGTGTCTTTGTATCTAAAATAAGTCTTTTGAAATAAAATAAATAAAAATAATTATAAAAAATAAATAAATGAGTTTAGTCCATTTACATTTAAAATGATTACTGATGGGTGCCTGGGTGGCTCAAACATTTGACTTCCGCTCAGGGCATGATCTTGCAGTTTGTGAGTTTGAGCTCCACATTGGGCTCTCTGCTGTCAGCACAGAGCCCACTTTGGATCCACTCTCTCCCTCTCTTTCTGCCCCTCCCCACTCTCTTTGTCTCTCTCAAAAATAAACATTTTTTAAAAATGATTACTGTGGGAAAGGTGGGGGAGGCGGTGCACCTGGGTGGATCAGTCAGTTAAGTGCCTGACTCGTGATTTTGGCTCAGGTCACTATCTCACGGTTCATGGGTTCGAGCCCCACATCAGGCTCTGTGCTGTGTCAGTGCAGATCCTCCTTGGAATTCTCTCTCCCTCTCTCTCTCTGTCCCTACCCCACTCATGCCCTCTCTCTCTCTTTCTCTCTCTCAATATAAATAAACTTTTAAAATTAAAAAAAAAAGATAATGAAGGACTTACTTCTACTATGTACGATGTGTTTCCTCTATGTTTATATCTGTTTTGGTCTTTATTTTTTCCAGTACTGCCCAATTTCATGTTGATTTATTTTTCTAGCATACAGTTTTGATCCCTTCTTCATTTCCTTTTCCATACATTTTTTTTAGTTATTATCTTGGTGGTTACCATGGAGATTACAAATGACACCCTAAATTTATTTTAAAAATCTGGTAAGTTGGAATTGATACCAACTTACTTCAATAGCATACATTTACCCTGCCTCTATCCAGCTCTATCCCCTCTTTATTTTGTCATTATCACAGGTGACATCTTTATACACTGTGTGCCTGTTAACATAGATATATAATTATTATTTTATGCATTTGACTTTTAAATCATATAGGAAATAAAAAGAGAAGTTACATTAAAAAATACAGTAATACTAACTTTTACATTTATCTATGTGGTTACCTTTACCAATAACCTTATCTAGGATAACTTTTGTTTCAGCCTGAAGGACTCTTGTTAGCATATCCTGTGTGGCAGGTCTACAAATAATGAATTCCATTTGTTTTTGTTTATCTGGGAATGTCTTAATTTCCCCTTCACTTTTTAAAGGATAGTGTTGCTGGATATGGAATTCTCAATTGGTAGTTTTTTCTTTCAGCACTTTAAAGATATCATTCCACTGCCTTCTGACCTCTATGTTTTCAGATGAGAAAACAGCATTAAATCTAACTGAGGATCTCTTGTAAATAACAAGCCACTTCTCTTGCTACTTTCAGGATTTTCTCTGTGATTTTAGCTTTCAACAATTTAGTTATAATGTATTTCAGTATGGATCTCTGAGTTTATCCTGCTTTGAGTTCTCAGAGCTTACTGGATGGTGTATATTCATGATTTTCAACAGATTTTTAAAGCTTGTCACCATTATTTCTTCAAATATTTTCTCCTTTTCTCATTTTTCCTTCTGGGATTTTCATAATCTGTATGCTGATATTCCTGTTGGTGTCTCATATGTCCCTTAGTCTCTGTTAATTATTCTTCATTGTCTTTGCTTTCTATTCCTCATACTAGGTAATTGTAATGTGCTTTATCTTCAAATTTGCTGATTCTTTCTTCAACCTCCTCAGGTATTCTGATAAACTACCTTTATGCTTTGCAGGTCCAGAATTTCCATTTGGTTCCTATTTATAATTTTTTATCCCTTTATTGATATTATATTCTCATTCATACATCATTCTCCTGATTTCCTTTAGTTATTTGTCCATGGTTTCCTTCAGCTCTTTGAGTATATTTAAGACAGTTTAAGTATTTTTCTAGTAAGTCTAATGTCTAGGTTTCCTCAGGGATTGTTTCTATCAATTTATCCTTCTTTACTATGAATAGGCCATATTTTCTGGTTTCTTTGTATATTTTGTAATTTTATATGAGAATTGGGAGTTTTGAATGTTAAAGTGCTAACTATGAAATCAGATCCTCCCACACACAGGGATTGTTGTTGCTTCAGGAATGTTGCAGTCGTCTTTTTATTTAGTGCCTTTCTGAAACTATTTTTACAAAAACTATATTATTTATTTTGTGTAGTCATTGAAGCCTCATTTTATTATCTCTATAGTCAGCCAATGATCTGACAGAGATTTTTCTCAAATGCCTGGATCCAGAAAGGAAAGGAATGGAAAGGAAAAGATAGATAAAGGGTGCTCTATTTCTTTAAAACTTCTTAATTGAGGGTGCCTGAGTGGCTCAATTGGTTAAGTGTCCAACTTCAGCTCAGGTCATGATCTCATAGCTTGTGGGTTCAAGCCCCGTATCAAGCTGTGTGCTTGCTGACAGATAGCTCAGAACCTGAAGGCTGTCTTCAGATTCTGTGTCTTGCTCTCTTTCTGTCCCTCCCCTGCTCATGCTGTCTCTCTCTCTCTCTCTCTCCTTCTCTCTCTCTCTCTCTCTCTCTCTCTCAAAAATAAGTAAAACATCTTTAAAAATTAAAACTTTGGGGAACCTGGGTGGCTCAGTCCGTTGAGCAGCTAACTTCAGCTCAGGTCATGATCTCACAGTTTGTGGGTTCGAACTCCGCATTGGGCTCTGTGCTGACAGCTCAGAGCCTGGAGCCTGCTTCAGATTCTGTGTCTCCCTGTCTCCCTCTCTCTCTGACCCTCCCCTGCTCACACTTTGTGTGTCTCTCTCTCAGAAATAAATAAAAACATTAAAAAAAAAAAAAGAAGCAGATGGGAGGCTTAAGACAGGATAGCTCAGGGGCGCCTGGGTGGCTTAGTCGGTTAAGCGTCCGACTTTCGCTTGGGTCATGATCTCGCAGTTCGTGGGTTCGAGCCCCGCGTCGGGCTCTGTGCTGACTGCCAGCTCGGAGCCTGGAGCCTGTTTCAGTCTGTGACCCCCTCTCTCTCTGACCCTCCCCTGTTCACGCTGTCTCTCTCTCTCCTAGAAAAAAAAAAAAAAAACATTAAAAAAAAAAAAGACAGGATAACTCAAAGAGGGTGTATTTATAATGAACTATTTACAAAGTGTGGATGTACAGGAATCACAAGAGAGAGTGCAGTAATGGAGGACTAACAGTAACCAAGCTGATACCACCTCTAGGCCCTAAGAGTTGAGGAAAAGAGGTGGTTACCAGGCACTGAAGGAAAGCAAGAGTTGTGCTGAGGTGGTCACCTAGAGAGGAGCAGTGACATTTGCTTGAGGGACACAGCCAGCCTGAGGAAACCTCACAAGGAGGAGAAAGCAGAGGATTAAATACCCTGATTTCTCTCTCTCTCTCTCTCGCTCTCTCTCTTCGCTCTCGCTCTCGCTCTCACTCTCACTCTGTGTGTGTGTGTGTGTGTGTGTGTGTGTGTGTGTTTCTCTCCCTCTCTCCTTTCTCCTCTGTCTGGGCTTCCCTATTAGCCACCAAAGCCTGAATGCAAGGGGGTCCAGTGAGTGCAAGGGGGTTCAGCTGATGAGAGTAAAGAAGGTTGAAGAGTAGATCCCGAGGTACCCAGGCCCCCAAACCCAGGATGAGCTCCAGCCTCTAACTTTAAAGACCAAAAGGAACATATTTCTGGCTATTTTAGAACAGTCCATTTCCCTACTTTGGCCACCAAGGTTCAGCAGAATGAAGGTTCAGTCACGAAGCTGCTGTCATCATTTTTAATGGAGTGTTAAGTCTAGTTTTCTTATACTTTGATTTTATCACACTTGAACTAAAATACAGAACTATCCAGTTCAGCACTGGATACCAATATTGCATAGTGGTCAAGAGCATGACATTTGGGGTCTGAGTCTCACCTCAGCGACCAGCCACACATATGATTTTGGACACAATTCTTCAGCCTTTCAGTATCTGTTTCCTCATCTACAAAATGAGGTAATAGAAGTGCCTACCTCTTAGAGTTGTCCCAGGGATTTAATGAGATAATACATGTAAATAGTACCTACCACAGAATAAATCCTCAACTGCAATATATGTTAGCTATTATTGTGCCTCCAGCTGTCAATTACGTGGCCTATGCCCCCTGCAGACCCCACAATTATTGGTTTGCTTTCACTGTCTGCAAGATATCATGTTCTCTTGTTTTCGGCCGTCATAAATCCCTCTCTTTCTGCCTAGCTAATTCTTATTTTTAAAACAATCAGATGCTTTTTCATATCCATCCATTTCAAAGGCTGACAATACCAAGCACTAGTAAGGACAGGAAACAATGAGAACTCTCATATACTGCCAGTATAAGTATAAATCAGTACAATTACTTTGGAGAGCAATTTGGCAATACCAGCAAAGTTGAAGATATATATAGACCACATATTAGCAGTTACATTCCAAGGAATATACCCTAAAGAAACCATCACATCTATACATAGGAAATATGTACAAGAATGTTTAAAGCAGCATTGCTTGTAATAGCAAAAATACTGGAAAAATTTTTTAGTCTCTTTCAATAGAAGAATGGATGAATACCTTTAAAATCAGGATGTACATTGGAATGCTATATTGCAGTTAAAATACTTACATGTTACAACATAGGTAAATCTCAAAAATATATTGTTGACAAGTTTCTTGGAAACTTTGTTTCTTTGAAACAAGTTTCAAAGGAGATGTACAGTAGAAAACTATTAACAAAAGCTTAAAATCGTGCAAAAAATGCTATACATTGTTTATGGATACATACTTATGCAGTCAAAGTGTAAAAACATGCATGAGAAGGATAAACACCGCATGTAGGGTGATGGTGCCTTTATGGAGTGGAGGAGGAAGGAATGAAAGCAATGGAATTGAGTGGGATTCACAGGAAGTTTCAACTGTATTTCTTTTTCATGAAGCTCTGAAGTAAGTTAAATTATAATATGTTAAGATTCAAGAAAAGTGGGCGGTAGCACAAAGACATATCTTCTATTAGTCATAAATTTAAGTGAACCAAAAGCAAGATAAAGAAAATGGGAAGAAAATCTGTATCAAAAATCTTTGGCATTCTAAGTCCACTAGTAGTCAAGGGATTATACCCTTTCCCAACCCCCACTCACTCTACTGCCACCCCTTCCTCCATTATCACCACCAAAGATTTCTTTTCTATAGACTCTAACCCAGTGGAAAGCAGTGGGGAGACACAGGGCTAATAATAGGATTACGTGGAAGTCAGCTGGGATTCAAAGCTTTCTTCCTGCCCCCATATACTCTGGGAATGCTCATAGTCAATTTATAAGCTCCCAACACAACTCGAGGGTTCTTCTCCAGAGAAAAGGTCTCCCAATAGTGACATATGTGGGCCCCCCAATGAAATCTGGCACATCATTGGTGCACCTTATGGTGAAGCCCATTAATCCAGTGCTTCTCACAGCATAATGTACATTTAAATCATCTGGTGATCTTGTTAAAATGCAGATTCTAAATCTGTAGTTTAGATTTAATCTGTACTTTAGATTCAAATCTGTAGGGATGGAAATTCTGCATGTCCGAAAAATTCCCAGATAAAGTCAATGCTGCTGGTCTCTTTTGAGTAGCAAGCCATTAAGGAACTCACCTTGCCCACATACTCAAGTCTCTAACTCAGTTTTTTAGAGACTTATTCTTAAATATAAAGAGACTGCTAAAGTAACTAGACATTAGAGGATGGCCATTAACATAAAAGAAAAAAACCTAAATAGCATTAAAAAAGACCCAAAGAAACAAATCAAAGCAGAGAGCAGAAGAAAAAGTGAAAACAAACACACTAGCGTCCAGAGAAATAGAAGATATTCTTGTCCATAAAACAAAGACAGAATAATATGGGGTGAGGTCAGTCATTTAAAAGGTCTTCGGAAATAAAGGTAGGAAAACTGAAACTTAAAATGTTTGAAGATAATGACTAGGAAATATCCCAGAAAAGTAGGACAACAAAAACAAACAATGGGTAGAGAATTCCAGTTTTGCAAGATGAAACAAGTGATTATATAACAATGAGAATATTCTTAACACTACTGAACTGTTAAAATGGCTAAGATATCAAATTTCATGTTATGTATATTTTACAATTAAAAACAAAAATTAAACAAACAAACAAAACCCAAAGAAATAGGAAATAGAAAAGAAAATTAAAGGATCAGTCCAGAAATCAAACTTGTAAATAACAGGCATTCCAGAAAGAGAACAAAGAAAATGGAGAAGAAAGCATCAAGGAAATAATAAAAGAAAATTTGCTCCCAAATTGAAGTACATGAGTTTCCTGTTTGAATGAGTGCTCAGCACAAAAACATTAAGAGTCATAGCAAAATACATCATTATACAATTTCCAACCAATAGCTTAAAGAGAAAATTCTAATGTTTCTAGAGATGGGGAAGATACAAAGGATCGGGAATATGAGTAGGAGTCAGACTTTTTATATAGCAGCCCTGAAAAGTTGAAGAATGTGAAATAATACTTTCAAAATTAAGAGGAAAAATTTATTTTCAAATTTGAAATCAATAACCAGCTGTTAAAAAAAACAAAATTTAATTGAGTAAATTTGAAGATGTAATTGGCTTTATTAAACTATTCGTGAATCAGGCAACATCCCTTCCAACGAGTAGAGGGGAGCTCTGAGGGGCTGTAGAAAAGGACAGGTTTCAAAAGGCAGGACAAGGAAGCCATAAACAGAAAAGAGGATTATTTCACGTGAAGTCACCTTCACTTGGGAACAAAAGGGTCTTGGTAGATGCATTACCTCATCTTCCTTTGGGGGATGGAGAGGGTCCATAACACTAATAACCTTATTGGTGCTGATCAGAAAGTTCCTGACTAGATTAAGGCTACATTTCTGGAGGAGGTTGAAAGTGTAATTCGATTAGGTATTAAGCCCCTGTTTGGTGAGTTGGCCTAAGTAATACCATTTTGGGTTTCTTTTTTTCTTTTGTTTTTTTTAGGGGTTTTTTTAATGTTCATTTATTTGGGGGGGGGGGCACAGCATATGCAGAGAGGGGCAAAAAGAGAGGGAGACAAAGAATCCAAAGCAGGTTCCAGGCTCTGAGCTGTCAGCACAGAGCCCGACACAGAGCTCAAACTTGTAAACTGTGAGATCATGATCTGAGCCAAAGTTGGACGCTTAACCAACTGAGCCACCCAGGTGCCTCATTTTTGGGTTTCTTTTAAACATAGCCCAACTACAATTCAAGTGTTAGAACAAAGATATTTTCAAATATGGGGGCACCTGGTTGACTCAGTTGGTAGAGCATGTGACTCTTGATCTTGGGGTCCTGAGTTAGAGCCGAACTTTGGGCACGGAGATCACTTAAAAACAAAGATAATTTCAAATATGTAAAAATTCCAACAACATATCCCTTAATTAAGCCCCTTCCCTACAAAGTTACTAGAGAAGGTACTTTAGCAAAACAAGAAAGTAAACCAAGGAGGAGGAAAACATGGGATCCAGGAAATGGGCATAACAGCTCAGAACAACAATGAAGGAAAATCCCAGAATGACACCTGTACAGCAAGTCTAGAGAGCAGTCAATCCAGATTGAAACAAGATAGAGGGCTCTGGGACAAAGACTCCAGAGAAAAAGCGGAACTTAATGTATTTGTGTATATGGAAAATATTGTTAGACTTTGACAGAGTCTTAAGAGTACTTACAGAGGGGATAGGCAGGTAACTGTAGACAATATAGAAAATTGACAAGAGAGACAAAAGGCAATAATTAACTCTAAGAAAAATGAATGGCTGTATAAACTAGAAGGCATGGTTGTAACGTACTTTGGGGCTCATTGGTAAACAATATTTGTATATGTAATAATTTAGATGCTGATTATTGGTTTCACCAAAATTGTTATATAACTTTGTTGGGGGGGCAGGGGCAGAAGTGAAAGGTCATGTCCTTAACTATCATAGCAAGAAGTCATCAGATAATGCTTCAAATTAACAAATCAAGAATTAATAGTATAAGCATTTGTTTCTATATATGGAAATACATAGAATATGTACGAGTTAAAGATATTGCCTCTAAAAAGTAGGCCAGGGAACTGCTTTTTTCATGACAAGACTTTTAGTTTATGTATACATTTTTACACTGTGTATATGCAGTATTTTAATTCAATGAACATTAATGCTAAAATGTTAGCATTTAAGAAATGTTTTAAAGAGCTGTGTGGGCCTTGATGACTAGGGCTAGTTTTCGTTCATGTTTTGGATTCTCCCACTCCCACCCCAAGAGTACATGGTAGAAAATAAGTCCGTGCATGCAGAAGAAGTTCAACTAAGTGTGTTAGATTCTCCCTGGAGGAGGGAAAATACAGAAGACACAAAGACAGGAGGTACAGATTCTGCACGCAGCTGAGTAGGAAGGTAGGTATCTGGCAGGGTTACTGTTAGGTTAAGGGTCTCAAAGACAGAGATCATGTTCGTGGCACCCAGGGGCAGCTCTCCAGGCACACAAACGGAGACATGACAGGAACCTGGGAAGGAGCATTCACCTCGGAGACTTCTCATTTCTTTCCTTCATTACCCGTTTAACGATTCGTAGTTCTAATTCAGAGTTTATTATGCTCCCTTTACCAGACTGTAAGCTCCACGACGGCAGGACGTCGTTATCATTCACCACTGCGCCTCCAGCACAGAGCACAAGCCCACCGAATACGGTTGGAGAAATAAATTCGTGAAATCGTGATAGTGCCGCTGGACAGCCACTAGTGTGGCATGAGAAAGGGACACACCGAAACGAAGAGCAAAGGAGCCGCCTTGGAGAAGACACCGGGGTCCCCGAAGTGACAAGACCGGAAGGGTGGAGCTGGACCTCCGGGACGAGCGGTTGGGAGGGGCTGCACAGTGAGGCGAGCGTTGGGGAATGACAACCGGCGAAGACACAAACTTGCAAAGGCAGGAAGTGAGGGGGAACTGAGGGAAAGCGGAGGCGGCCAGCGGACGGGGCGGGGGTCGCGCATGCGCCACCCGTCTCCGCGGCGACCCTGCGTGCGCGCGCACGCGCGGGGTCGAAGCGGAAATGGCGCCGCGGGGCCGCGCGTCCGGGCAGCGAGCGGAAGTGGGTGTGAGAGCGGAAGTGGCCGGCTGGAGCCGGGGGCTGGGCGGGGACCGGGCTTGTCGGTGAGGCGGCAGCGGCGGCGGCGGCGGCTCGGCAGGCGTGTTCAGGCTTCGGGGGCCAGGTCGGTCGGGTGGGTGGGTGTCTCCACAGTCAGTGCGATCGCGGGCGAGCTCGCGCGTCTTCCCCTTCCCCCCACCCCGGTCCCTCTCCCCTTTTCCCTTAACCTCCTACCCCACCCAGCCCCCCTCCTCAGGGGGCAGCAGGGCCGCTCCCTTCGTCCTTTCCTTCCTTATCCACCCTCACCGTCCCTTGTTTCTCCATCCCCTGCTCCGGGCAGCCGCCGCCATGATCCTGCTGGAGGTGAACAACCGCATCATTGAGGAGACGCTCGCGCTCAAGTTCGAGAACGCGGCTGCCGGGTGAGCGCGCCCCGGGGGCCGGTGGGTGGCGGGGGAAGCTGAGTTGACCCACGCTAATCCCTAGTATCTATCGCTCAGTTCCCCCCAGTCCTGGAGGCACGAGGTGGGAGACCTGGCCGGGTGTGCGGACGGCCCGGGCGGGGTAGACGTGGGAGGCCACTGGGCGCGGCGGGGTGAGGGGCAGAGATGCGCGGGTCGAGAGGCTCGGAGCAAGGATGCGGAAGCGGCGAGTGGACAGGAGCGCGCGTGCCAAAGGTCAGGAGACCTATGGGACGTGAGGGCAGCTGGGCCCGGAATTCTGGCCGAGCGAGCAGGGGACCCCTTCCTTCCGTATTCCCCGTCATTGTTCTGAACCCGAAGAAAGCCCGTTTGGGATTGGGTTGAAAGGAGTTTCCAGGAATTCCCAAGACTGGAGGAGGGAAGAGGATTCAGGGCCAGATCACCATCAGCCTTCTCGCTCCCTGTCCCCACCTCTTCGTCTAAAGGAACAGGAGGCAAGACTGAAAGCAGACTCAGTCTTGCAGCCGGAAAAATGCGACTTCTCTGGTTTCCCTTCTTGGAACAGAGCTGTAGGACACATTGGCCATTTTGTTACATACGTCTCAAGCAAAGCTCACAGTCTCCCCGTCCACACCCCTTCCTTATCGCTCTTCTGAGGTTCTCATTCTCCTTTCCCCACCCAATTATCTTTTAAACTCTTACACAAGATCCCTGCTCTGTGGTTTCTTCCGTGGTAATCCTGGCCCGGGTACACACTTCAAAGCATACAAAGTCTGTATGTAAAGTTTTTAGATTACCTTTCTTACTATTGGCCTTTGTAAAGGTAGGTTTAGCTCTTGGGTCCAAGGCAGCCTTCTCTGCGAAACACAGGAATCTCCGTAGAAAACAACCTTCTCCCCCAAAGCTGCTTGGCTTTCTAACATTTAAAACGTGAGCCGAGGATTTTAGCTTCGAATTTATGGTGGCTTGTATGTAGTCAATCCCTTTGCATCACTTCCTCATTGTGAGGATGGGGCTTCCCATCATGATTGCACAGTTGAGAAAATAAGTGCAAACTTTCTGGTGAACCGGGAACTAGTGATGGGAAAGTAGGTGCTTGAAGATCTGCAGACAGAGGATTGATCGGTGGAGGGGAAATTCTGAGTAGTCATAATGAACTTAGGGCTTGGCATTTAAAAAAATACTTCTAACTCACTGCTTAAATTGAATATTTTGTGTCTCTTATCCCTTTTAGTAGGGTTACAGATTTTATCTGTAAAATAAAGCACGGCTTTCCATGATTTAACGCATACAGTAAGCAGTAGCTGCTGCTTCCTGCCAGGGGCTGCAGTTGCTTGTATTTTAGGGTAACTTAACTTCTTGTCTTCAGCCTCACATACCAGTCGTTTGCATTTTAAGTGTTCAAGTGAATCAGATCAGAGTCTTATTTGGGGTGATTGCCATGGACTTTTTTGAACAGTGTAGTACAGAGGAGGAAGTTAAATTAACTTCTGCATTTTCACAGCTGAACCTGTTACATGCATTTTCGAGTCCAGACTAGCAAAGAAGGAGATCTGGGTGGCTATAAGCTGATCAACAAGATAAATGCCTGTTCATCTTCAAGTAGAAGCATGCCTTGTAGTGTAGAAGTACAGTCACATCTATTTTGTGTATTTGTGATTCCAAACTGAAGCCCATTATCCAGAATGTCAGCTAGAAAATTAACTCTTACAACATATACTCTTTCTGAGGAATTAAAATAGACACTCAAGTCTGGAAGCCTAAGTTAGAATTTCTAGGACATTTCTTAGCAAAGCATATGTTCTAGCAGTATTGGATATTGGGGCAGGGCAGCCCAATATGGCCTGTCTTCCCTTTGAAAGGTGGCTTTAAATAGATTGCCCCAAAACATATTCTGCTGAAAAGCACTTTGAAAATGTTTGAAAAGAGACCCTAATATAAGGCCTAGGAAGTAGGGCTTTCCTGGAGTTGTAGATATAACAACCGGCAGAAGCTGGCATCTAAGCCCACTGTTGAGTTTCCAGGCATGCACTGTGAGGCAGCAGTGAAGTAGTTACCATGCTTATCAAGGCACATGGCTACTATACCAGAACTTCTGGCAAAAAATGAAGAGTGTGATAATCATAAACATTATGGGATTCTTCCAGTGCTCCAAGGAGGAGCAGAGAAAGGAGGTCTTTCTGAGAGAGCCTATTGGCGAAAGGGCAAGATGTGGTAGGCTGGAGATGGGAGAAAGACATTCATAAGGGGAGTAGCTGGGAGGAGAACCCCTGGAATTTGAGAGGCTTCACCGATGTGGGAACCTGCTGGGAGATGTCAGCTCCACCCTACTTGACACTTCTCTGCGCAGAGAACAGTTACACTGCTCAAACCAATTGGGGAAATTTTACTTCTGAGCAGCCTTTTCCTGAGTGAATCTCATCAGTCCTGTGATGCCCTAACCAGAAGCTACATGTGGCCAGTTAAACTTCAGAATTAAAGTGGAATAAAACTAAGTTCCGGCCATAGTCGTAGTGCTCAGTTGCCGCATGTGGCTAGTAGCAGCCATATTTGGACAACACAGATTCAGAACATTTCCATTATTGCAGAAAGTTCTGTTCTACAGCACTAGCACTGTTGCAGCTGCTGAAAATGCAAGCATGAGGTAGGCTTAAAAATAGTGCAGTGGTATATGCTGCAGAGTACACTTCAGTAATTTTCCTCTTGAGGTTGATTTTTTTTTTTCTAATCATGCCTCAGATCATCCTTATGGATCTTGCGTGTGACATCCTACTAAATGTCTAAACTTACTTTGGGTAGAGCAGTTCTTTTCTCTGAACTGTTTAGCACTGGGTCATGATCACCTTTTAATTTGGAGGCAGAAATGACAAAGCCTTTGAGACAAAGATTCATTCCAAACAAATGGCTTTTTATTTTTACCACACTCCTGTGAAAATGGCTTACTGGAATGATTCATATGTCCTCCCAAAATGAGAATTATTGATATATTGTCTCCCTGACAGCCTAGAGACTAAGAGAACACGCTGATTGAAAAGCCATGCTCAATACCGCAGATAACCTCACATGCAGGTCTTGTCCACAGCATCGTCTTTTCATTTAGGAATTCTTACCCAGGTACCCAATTAAAGCAGAAGCCATCTGGCAAATTAATTTAATTTTTTGTTGTTGTTACCGTGTACATACCAAAAACCTTTTCAGCCTCAGAAGCTGGGCCTGTCATCTCAGCTAGAGTCTGGAGTCCAGAATTGAGGAAATGCTGTCAGATGCGAATTGCTGTTGATTTTAAGTGCATGCTGGTCCCTTGCCACAGCTGTGCATATTGTGGGGCTCTGTGGTTCTGTGAGGGGGAGTGAGGCTCAGTAAGCACGCGGTGCCAGTTGGGGTGGGCAAGGACTGTGGGTGGGCAAGGACTGTGGGAGGAGAAATTTGAGAAAGGAATAAATTAAATCTTGCTGATACCCTGTTCTCATTCCTAAATATGCTGATATGTCCTCAGAGAGGCGTTCAAGTTTGGAGTGATTTGGAATTAGGACATTGTTTAAGCATTCAGAAGAAATAGAATGGTCAGATTGGCCTTTTAACAGATCGTTAGAGGTGCACACAGCTGCCTGACTTCTGACCTCTGCAGCGCTGCTTGGGGCATGAAGCCCCAGAGCCACATTCCCCCCCCCCAACTGATGACTCCTTAAGGGCAGGGCCTGTCCCTGGTCATCATTCTTTCCCAACATCCTCCACTGTATATAGAGTCAGCTCAGTAAATATTTACTCCAGGGAATGGGTGAGCCCAGATAGAATGGATCTTCATTTCTTTAAGTGCTGATTTATTACTTTTCTGACATTGTGTGAATCAGCTTTTAGATCATCTTTGTATCTCCTTTGAGATACAGCCTAGCAGAGAGTGAGGGCCACATTCCTGTAGTCTTTGCTCAAATGGGATGATAGGAGCCTTTTAGGAGAATTACAGAAGAGAGGTCAGAAACCTTATAGTGAGACAGCAGAATTCAATAATTCCTCTCATTCAGCTCATGGAAGGGATAAGTAGAAGAGGGACATAAATGCCCAGATGGGGAATTGGATGCATTCAGGAGTAAAGACTCCAAGATCCTTAATGAGAAAAGAGGATTGGAAAGTGAAGTTGTCAGGAGTTCTTTATTGATTGATTAGTAACATTCTAGAAACTTCCTTAGATAAGGATAGGAGTAGGGGTGCCTGGGTGGCTCAGCTGATTAAGCGTCCAACTTCCCCTCAAGTCATGATCTCACAGTTAGTGAGTTCAGGCCCCACGTCGTCCTCTGTGCTGACAACTCAGAGCCTGGAACCTGCTTCAGATTCTGTGTGTCTGTCTCCCCCTCCTCCGTTCATGCTCACGCTCTCTTTTTTCTCATAAAAATAAATGAACGTTTACTTATTTATTTATTTTTGAGAAAAAGGATAGAAAATTTTTTCTAAGGATTTTAAGAATAGTTTTTGAAACCCATCTTAATGGATTATCCAATTCATTGTCTTGTGCTATCCACTCAGTAACCCTGAAGGCTTATCTAGCTGGTTTGTTTTAGAATTCTGGACATTACAACACTCTGATACTAACAGGGTTCTGTTTCTCCTTGTACTGCTGACCAGTTCCTGATTCTGGGATTTAGCACAATCCCACAGCTTCTCCCAGTCATGGCTTCAAAGTGTGGTCTCTCCTGACTCCACTTAGAAGAAATACTAACTCATTGATGACCATCTATGAATTAGACACTTTTCTGTAAGCTTTAACATAATTTAATTTGATTTCAAAATGTGCCTGTGTGACAGCAGTTCCCATTTACAGTTGAGAAAACTAGGGCTCTTGGGAGCTGCGGAGGGAGTAGACGGATGTATTAAGTACTGTGCAGATACCCTTCTCTGGTGACTTCTGACCTTGTTTATGATATGTTACACGCAGAACATGGTATTTTTAAGGTGCATTGGGTGGATGGCTTAGCCTAGAGGCCCTGCCACTGGACTGCCCTAAAGGCTGCAAGGATCGTTATTCTCTCAGCAGGTCTGTAACTTAGTCACAAGACACGGATTGGGAAACTTGTACACATGTCATCTCAATTAGTCTTCACAACAATCTGTTAATCTCCATTTTCTAGAAAAGGAACCTGAAGCTCAGCAACATTGAGTAACATTGAACATGGTTACATAGCCAATAAGTGACAGGACTTGAGGCGAACAGTCAACTAAGAAGGATTTGCTTTTATTGTGATTAAAATCACCCTCGGCATCTGAAACTTTAGCAGATGGTAAAACAAAAAACAACTTACCCATTTATCTTTTTACCTATTAAGTGGTATGCTTTCCCCCAGACCAATCTTACTCCCCTTTTGCTCCTTGGTTTTAAACCACAAAAGTAAATGACAAACACTTGGTCTTGGAATTGACACCATCCTGTTTGGGCCTTGTCCCACTTGGTATGGTCTCCTTGTTGGGGCAGAGTTGTGACCCCCCCATGTAACTTCTCAGGAAGACACCTTTGGCCTAGTGCTCTCCTCTACAGCCTGTCTCCTCTACAAACTTTTGTGCACTCGTAAATAGCAAACTAAAATATTGATGGCGGTTATTTGATAGGTATTCCCAAGTCAGGCAGCAAATCACTTAGGATGGCTCTTAGTGAGCAACTTCTCCCTGTGCTTAGGGAACCTTACAGCCTAGAGAAATTCAGAGTTTCAACTTAAGGGGTTTACGGCTTAGAATCCTAAAGTTGTTTATACCTAATTTTTCTCGGTCTATTGATGAAGTAGAAGAGTGGGAAACTCAGTCCTCCTTTGGCTGAGTTAAAGATTTAAAAAAAAAAAAAAAAAAAAAAAAGACCCAACCACCTACTAAGTGATCCAATATGGACTTTTACAAGCCTCCACCCTGACTTTTTGGCACAGCCACCCTTCCCCAGAAAAATATACTTTGGTGCTTCCTCCCATTGTGCAGCCTCTTAATGTTTCATCTAAATGAGTCGTAGATTGTTTGTCCTTCTTCTTCCTTTGTCCTTGTTGTTTAGAGAAGAGGAATGGTGGTTGGGCATTTATTGCCTTTGTCTCCTGGGTGCAGTTTCAAAAGAAAGCTCAGAAGCAATTTAAATTTTCATTTCTTTTTTTTTTTCATCATATTCTGAACTCACTGCTTCCCTGTAAACACACTTGATGCTTCCATTCGTAGAGACTCCTGAAGTGTTTTTCCTTAGTCACATATGGATAGCTTTGACAGGGTAGGGTGGAACTTCATATGTGACTGTATAGGTTGATTTTTCAACAGGGCTAACATATGCTTAATAGAAACCAGTTTCCTGGAAGGGGATTGTTTAGCATCTGTAGCAGCTTTTTTACAGTCATAAACCACACTCTCTGTTCCATTATTTCCCAGCAACCCTGGAGGACAATTCGGTCTTGGTTCCCTTTACAGGTGAGAGAGCAGAGATAGTATAAAAGATACGTACTTGATTGTGAGGTCTTGAGCAAATTAGGCAAGGATAAATGTGAAAATGTGTATGTCTTGTCTGCTGGTCCATAAAACAAAGACTCATTTGAGTCATAGGTAGCAAGTGATAAAACCGTGGCGTCTTCCTTTGTTTCCTACTGTTGGGCTTGGAGGAGAAGTGGGGCTATCACGTAAGGTAGCTTTTCACAGGAGGTTAATTGACCATTATTGTTTATAGCTGGGATGTATGTCATGCTTTCTAGGTAAGAACTCAGCAACATTTATCAAAGAGAAGTTTACGTACGAGGCTGAGCGGCGAGCTGCACAGAACGTATCAGGCTGTCGTCTTTGCCTTCCAGGATAAGCTGTTTCATGTCCGTTCTTTTGCTTTATCTTTAGCAGTTCTATGAGGTCAGTAGGGTCATTATGTTCTCCCATTTTATAGATGAATAGGTGAGAAAATAAAGGTGTGTGGGTGTTAACTTGTCTGAAAACATGGTCTTGATGAAAAGCTAAAGTTGGAAAATTGGAGTCCTGACTGTTCCCAGTGATTTCACTGTTACCTTGTGCTGCGCTTTCTGTGGAAGCGTCACTCTGGAATTTAAAAACAAAGCAAAACTAGGGTAGAATCAGTCAGAGAGGGCTTCGTGGAAAAGAGTGGTGAGGACTTTCGTGACATAAAGGGAGAGGAAAAGGTGTGTAGGAAGACGTACAAGTTGTCTTTGAAATGATACAGGACTTTCGTGTTTTGTTTTATGGCCTGCAATCATCCTTTCATCTTAAGTAAATTAAAACCATTCTACATTCTGTTTAGCAGTTTTCCTGATGAATGTACTACCTCCACCTCCCTCACTGTTGTCCTGTGGGAGAGACATCGACCAAAAGATAGTGTTTTGTAGTTCACAGATGCAAAGGTGTATATCATAGTCTTAAGGAATTCTGAATTAAAGTTAAGTGCCAAACATGGCAGAGATTCGACAGCAGCTGGAAAGCAAAAACTGTACCCGCCCTGCTTCCTTTTTGTAGCCTCCACTGTAGTTAAGCCCAAAGGTTCAGGTACATGAGAAATTGAATCGTGTACTCAGATCATCAGTCGGCATAGGATTGGTACTGAATGCGCTGATGGGCAGTAAAGCTTGGGAGCCTTTGCGGATCTCCTTGAAGGCAAGCAGCAATACAGAGGTCTTAACTAAGGGACTTCTCTTTTGTTTTGCAGTAACAAACCAGAAGCAGTAGAAGTAACATTTGCAGGTAAGTGTTCTTACCTCAACCCTGTGAAGATAATATAAAAATAGAAAAACAAAATAGTTTCTAAAATAAATTTTGACATTGGTGGTACCTTGATCATCAAGGCTTTTTTGAGGTCTTTGTTTTAGATGATTATTTTGTGGATTTATTAATACCTTAGAAGGTTGGGTTTAATTTTGTGGTACCAACTAAAATTTAATTTGTAAGTATTAAATTACAGTCTTTAAGTAGCCTTCATCTCAGTTTGCCTAGCACTAGAGTAGTGGGGAAACATGGAAAATGCTAGAGACCTGTTCAGCAAGTCAGAGATTATTGCTTTTTATTTCCTATAAAGAATTAGATACTGATACTACACACTTGTTATGTGAACTTCAAGGAGTTAAACAGTCACCCTCTGTAAAATGAGGGTACTTGACTAGATGGTCTTGGAAGACTTCTTGCAGTTCTAGTGCTGTGATAGGAGTCCAAGCACTATCCCTGTCCCCCCCTACTGACTAGCAATGCCACATCTCAAAGTGATGGCACTCTGCACGTGGTTTCAGGAACTACACAGGGGGAGCCCTCTCTGTGCAGGAGAATAGCCGAAGAGAAGGAAGACCTATATAGAGATTAGAAGAAACTCAAGAGATAACCAAATGCAGTGTTGGGGACCTTGTTTGGATCCTAATTCAAATAAGACAACAGTATTTTAAACCCGTTTTTGTTGTTGTTGTTTTGTTCTTTGAGACCGAATATTTGAAGACATGACTGGATATTTGATAAGTTGTTATAAAAAATTTAGGCATGGCAACAGTATTGTGGCTGTATTTTCTAAAAATTCTTCTTTATCATTTAGAGATACATTCTGAGATATTTATGAATGAAACGACGTGATGTCTCAGATTTGTTTCAGAATAAGTCATTGGGAGGGGATATCCCAATAAGATTGGGCTGTGTGTTGATCATTGGTGAAGCCACATGGTGGGAATTAGTTCGTTATACATGATCTCGTATGCATGTTTAACATACATCACAACAAAAGCTTTTTAAGAAATAATTTTCAGCACCAAGCTGTGATGAAGATAAAATAGCTTTGTAATTTTAGGGGCGCCTGGGTGGCTTAGTCGGTTGAGCGTCCGACTTTCGCTTGGGTCATGATCTCACGGTTCGTGGGTTCAAGCCCCGCGTCGGGCTCTGTGCTGGCTGCCAGCTCAGAGCCTGGAGCCTGTTCGGTCTGTGACTCCCTCTCTCTCTGACCCTCCCTGCTCACGCTGTCTCTCTCTCTTAGAAATAAAAAAAAAAAAAAAAAAATTAAAAAAAAATAGCTTTGTAATTTTAGTAAAGAGCAAAGAGGGGCACCTGGGTGGCACAGTCAGTTAAGCGATGACTTTCGATTTTGGCTCAGGTCATGATCTCTCAGTTTGTAAGATTGAGCCCTTATGAACCCTGCATCAGGCCCTGCACTGACAGTGAAGAGCCTGCTTAGGGTTCTCTCTCTCTTTCCCTCTGTCCTGTCCCTCCCCTGCTCCCTCTGTCTCTCTCCCAAATTAAATAAATAAATTTTTTTCTTAAAAGGAGTAAAGTGGGGCGTCTGGGTGGCTCAGTTGATTAAAATTTCTGACTCTGTTTTGGCTTAGGTCATGATCTTAACTGTTCGTGGGTTCAAGCCCCACGTCGGGCTCTGCACTGACAGCACCGAGGCTGCCCTGGATTCTCCGTCTCCTTCTTTCTGCCCCTTTCCCGCACTTGCTCTCTCTCAAAAATAAACATTTAAAAAAAATTTTTTTTAAATAATAAGCATTTTTTTAAAAATAAAGAGCAGAGAGAAGTACTTGAACAGTTCTGTCTCAGTGTTTATACTTTCTGCATGGATTTAAACTTGTGCTTGTATGCAGATATTTTGCTTATATGCCTGCTTACAAAGGGAGACCTCCTTGTGGCCTATAATAAGGTAGGCAGGTGCTTTAAGGTCTTATTCCCCATTACCAAGTTAAGCAGTTTTATTTGCTTTCCTCACAGATTTCGATGGAGTTCTCTATCATATTTCAAATCCTAATGGAGACAAAACAAAAGTGATGGTCAGTATTTCTTTGAAATTCTACAAGGAACTTCAGGCACATGGTGCTGATGAGGTATGTTCCACATCATTCTCCTCAGGACTCTTGTTTCCTCCTCACCTTTAACCGGCAGCTTGCCATTCATAGAAGGTCCACGGCACTGGCCACTTGGGACAGCTTGCTCACCTAAACAAGGCCTCTTGACTCCATTTTCCATAATGATACAAAGGGTGTTTTTCAGAAAGGCTTTGGCTCTTTGCTTGGCTGTTTATTACTCTGGAAAAATAAAGATGTTCCCTAACCAATGAGAACAAAAACAACTCTCGTTCTCCAGAAAATGCACTGAAGAATATATTCTTTGACCAACATAAAAATAGCTGTTGCAAGACTTAGGCTCCATTCTATTTCTGTAATACAGTGAGGCAGGTGTATAACTCTGGCTATAAAGGTTTATGATTTAATTTCTTATTCTGGAAAATGAGACACAAGTCTACCCTTACAGTTTTTTTATTTAAACTTCTTTAGAGCTAGCCTCTTTGAGTAAGTATCTTTTCGTCCTTATGACTACCATAGGGGAAATAAAAGATGTCCATGCATTATGAAATTCTTGATGGCCATGCCTCATTCACTGGCTTCTTTCTATAGCTAAAGTAGCAGGTTTGGTTCCTGTTGAACTATATTTGCTCTGGGGAGAGCCATTTATGGAAGAAAGAAAATGCTGTTACACCAGTGTGCACACGTTGTGGTTGGGTCTCAAAGCAGGAAGTATGACTCAGTTCCTGAATCAGTTTTCAAATATCTCTTAGTTTTAACAAGCTAGGTTCTCTTTAATCTGGTGAATGAAGATATGGCCATTTCTGTTTTCTTTGTGATTAAGAGTAGTAGCTTTTCAGTTACTTAAAATTTATGCAATGAAAAGGCTATCTGCAAAAATAAAATCAGAATCTGAATAATATTTTGGTATAAAAACTAAAATTTGATGTTAGCCAAATAGAATACCAAGAACCATAGGCAATCATTTCTCTTAAATATTCATGTGTAATTGATCTGTCCCAGCATTTCAAGGGAAGAGCCAAAACCTTTTCTGATTTGCCTCATAAGTTCAAGGGTAGAAGAAACATTTAAAGAATTTGTGTTCGAGGTTATTGTACATGAAAGAAAAGCTTCAGGAGGAAGACCTGGCCCTATAAAGCATAAGAAGGATCATTCTATAAAAGCTAGAGGCCGACTCTTCTCTTTACCAGATTAAGAGCAAGAAGAAACAAGTGACTGTTAAGGTGGCCCTGCTTTTGATTAACCGCGAAATAACTAGCTGAAAAGAATGGCTAAACCTTTGAATAGACAGCTAAAAATTACATAATCATTTTCCCTAATCAGCCCTTTCTGTGTAAAGATGCAGGTGCGGTGATAATAATAATCCGTGGAAGGGGGAGAAAGTGTTACAGCTAGGTTTCTTAAATCTCCTTTCCAGACTGCTCTCCTCGCACTGGAGCTCCCTAACAGTGCTATTCTTGTAGCTCCCACAGGGCCAAAGAGCCAGCTCCACCCGCTCAAGAGGGTGGAGCAAGTAACCTTCACAGTTTCGGAGCAGAGTGCACGGTAAATGGCATCCTGGTTTGGTTAAACAGTGACCAGCCTGTGATAACCAGAGGAAGCTTGTTACTTTGAAAGCCTCTGCTGCTAGGGTGGGAAGGTCTGATGGTGAGGACCAGCAGTTGCCTCCCCCCATCTCCTGGTGTCAGGTTGGAAGAGGAGCCTCTCATTGAAAAAGGAAATTATGCATGGTTAAAAGTGCAAGTGAAATAAACAGGGAAGGGTTCATTGGTTTCACCAACGGGAGGGAGCAAAGGAGTTGAAAGTGGTAGAAATTCAGCCAGAAGAACCTCTCAGATCTCAGAATATTAACTTAGTGAACCTGGAATTTAACTAAATCTTAGGAGCTATAGGTTTTTTTCTCCCACATCTAACGTTCCCTTCCTCCAGATACCCGTAGTGCACACAGTACAGAACTGTAGCTCAGAGGTAGGGTGCTAATGAAAATTCTCAAGGGATGTGCCTGTTGCTACCCCCACCCCTCCACCAGAACTCCTTGGGGGAAGTGGATATAGGACAGCTGAAGGTCAGATCTCCCTCAGTTGGTTGTGCCACCAACAAACTCTGTGACCTTGAACCTCTCCCTTCAGTTCCTCTCCTGTAAAAGAGATAACCTCACAGTGGCTATATGGTCACCAGATCACAACTGCATGCGGCATCACTGGTCTTTTGCCTTTTTATACAAACAAGTGTCATCACTAATCCATGCTTTGAGGTCCATTCTGTTATCTGTATTTGCACATGGAGAATTTCTTCCACCTGTAGGAAAATGGTTAAATATGTGGAATCTTAAAGAATATTTAAGACTAGGGAGGAAAGAACTTCACCACGTGATACTTTTTCCAAATAGGACGTAAATACATGGTTAGGGTTTTTTAAAAATAGAAAATACATGGAAAGTAAGATTAGAAGAAACAGTATTCACTCAGCTCTGTTTATTGCAAGTCCCTGTATGTGGGCATGTGTTGGTGCAGAGACCACAGTGCAGAGCAGGGCTGAGGTGAGCAGGGCTGAGCGCCTGCTTGCATAGATCTCCCCTCTAGTGCTCCCTGTGTTCGCAGTCCTTTTCTCTGTTTGATAGAATTCTGTTAAAGATGCATGTATAACTCTTACGGTTAAAACAAAAGTTAATGGTTTTGTTTACTTTTAATCAGTAACTGGGGCGCCTGGGTGGCTTAGTCGCTTGGGCAGCCAACTTCGGCTCAGGTCATGATCTCACGGTTCGTGCGTTCGAGCCCCATGTCGGGCTCTGTGCTGACAGCCAGCTCAGAGCCTGGAGCCTGTTTCACGTTTTGTGTCTCCCTCTCTCTCTGCCCCTCCCCTGCTCGCTTGCTCGCTCTCTTTCTCTCAGAAATAAATTTTTAAAAAACATTAAAAGTAAAAAAATAATAATAATAATTGGTAACTTGTCACAGAATAAGTGTCTTTTTTTTTTTTTTTTCATTTTTGGTATCCTAGAAAATTTCAGAGGGCCATTATGTGTTTGTGGTGAGATAGTGTTAAGACATTGACTGAATGTCTGAAGACAAAACCGTGCAGCCCTTTACACTACTGTTACATACACCATTATGTATACTGGCCTCAGGGGTGACACTTTCCCTCCCTAAGTATGTTTTTAATGAGGGTTAAGAATAAGTTATGTCTGTGTTAATCTCTTAGTGATATAAAGACTACTAAACACCAAAAAAATTATTAAGTTCTGATGATTCTAATATTTACTTTCTTGTATCTTTAGATAGCTGCTTTTCTACTGCTTAATGTATCCTATATAACATTTAAGTCTGAACTAGTCCTTCCAAAATAAAAGGTTTGTTTCTTAAACTGCCAGCCTAGGAGAAATTACCTCCAGGTGAAGTAGTCGTACTGACAGAGAAGAAATAGGAAGGTGTAACAAGGGCTATTTTATCATTTACTCCCAAAAGCTAGAGAGTAGCCAGCAGTAACTATTGGTTTTAGGGAAAAAAACATTAGAGAGTACAGTCTTCTGTGGACCCTCCAGTATAAATAACTGGCTGTGGTTCAGTTGTCTTTTGTCTTTTGCCGTAAAACTGGTGATGAGCTAAATAATTTTAAAGTTTACAGGATAAGCAGGCTAACTGGAATCCGATCCCAGCAATTCTGGTTTTAGCTCTTCACTTACCTCAGTTACTGGTTTGGCCTGTACTTAGTAACGGACATAACCCACTCACACTCGGGTTTGGCATCCTTCTGCACTTTTGAAAACATGTTGGTGTGTAGTATTTGCTCTGGAGGAAAACAGAGAACATACAAAGGGTGTGACTGAGTCCTAAAAGAGTAAAAGATGAGCCTTGACTGAAAAACAGACCCTAGATTAATTAACTTTTTGTATTCAATCTCTGTTCCATGAGTGACTTGCTTGGTAACTCAGATATATCTGCTTCTCCTTGTGTATCCGATGTCCCATCTACCAAATGAAAGTCAGGAAGAATTCTGGCTTAGAAGAAGCTTGGCAAATTCAGTGCTTTTTAAAAAAAAAAATGACATTATCATGGCCTTTGGATTAACATTTGTTTTTTGTATTTTCTAGTTACTAAAGAGGGTATATGGGAGCTTCTTGGTAAATCCCGAATCAGGTATGTAGTCCTGTAAGCAACTGTGGAGTGACCTGAAAAGAGACCTGTCTTATTTGTACTCTGCTTTTTTTTTTTTAACCAAAGCATTTCATTTAAATATTGTTCATTATACACGTATTTCTGCCTGAGCCCAGTTCCCACTTCAGTCTTCTCCATAAAAATAAAAATAAAGCTATTTTTAAAAGCTAAGGGACTCTGCATTGTCCAGTAGTGGTTCACAGTGTGGTGTACAGGAGTGATGCATGTTGTCACTTTTAACATTTACTTGGTGGAGTCAGATGACTCTTCCTTAATCTTTCAACCAGTGGGCCTTTTTTGTTTGCTTGCTCATGGTGATTAAAATGTCTCTTGAGACTAAGCAAACATTGGTTTTCACCCCAGCCCCTAGAAACACCATTTTCTGTACTACACATTTGGAGAAGGAAACACAACTATTCTCACATATTCAAGTAACAAAAATTCCAGCCCTTTCTTTTAATCTGTTCTCCTAATAAAGAACAAATAGCCTCTTTGCAGCCACAGGTATTGAAAAGCACCATGGTCTTCCTTGATTACAAGAGCTGTGTTGCGCTGCTTATAGGAAATATAAAGCAAAAAAACTGAACAGTTTTTTCATCCTTGTGAATAGGTGGCAGTCTCCAATTCTGAGGCATTTAGTTGAGCCCCCTGATGAGGACCAAGTAATTAAGTTCCTTTGAACATAATATCACTCAAATTTTGTTCCTGGGGTACCTTGCTTTGCAAATTGTTCTAAGGAAGGTGTGTCTGTGTCTTTTAACAGCAGTTCTTACTTTTGCTAGCATATTTCCTTCCCCAGCCTTTGTGGCATTTTTCTTTGTTTTCATGTTTATAATATGACATGCTTCACCACTCCCAGTAGAATACCTTCCCCTGTCTTCTGTATGCTACTCTGGAAACAAAAATACCAAATACAGAAAGAAGCCTTTGGGATGTGACTTGTTACTAGGAGTCCTGCGAGTGGGAGCGTTGACTGCAGTCCAGAAAGAGTACTACAGTGTGCTTATCCCCAAATTGATGTAAAAGTGTATCGCAGAAATAAAAACCAAAAAATAAATAGCATTATAGGCTTTAAGAAGAATCAGAACAAGGAAAGGGAGGGAGGAAGGGAAGAAGCAGAACTAGAACAGAAACCATCACGTAGGAACTCTTGGGCATGCGTGTCACGGCTCAGTTAAAACAGTGTATCAGAACCACTGGGATGTAACAAAGAGCTTGAGATTCTGTCCCTGAGCCTTTTCTTCTACTTCCTCCTAAAGGACAAGCGATACCAGACTGCAGACCTTGCGTGCATACAAGTGTGAAGTATAAAACATGTAGAAGTAGTGTCTGTCCTGTTTATCTAGGCAAGTTTGGGGAACTCACCAGACCATACTAGACCTTTACTTCTAATCTCTTCTCAGGATGTTCTCTTCATCATATCAAAGACTTACTTAAAGTCTGACTTCAGCTGTGGTTTTACTTGGCGTCTTCAAACTAACAAGCCTCAACTTGAAATATTTTATTCTTCTATCTAATCTTGTAGTCTGTTTACAGCTTCTGTGGTTTGTTTTCAGGTACCCACAATGGAATGATGATTGGTATTTAGTATTGTGATGATTGATATTATTTAGTATTGGAGTACCAAAAATGTGCTAATCAGTACAATCTGGAACAGAGATTTAGATAGCCCATGTTCTATCAACAAAAACCACAGACCTGAGGAATGCTCTTAGAAGAAAATTAAATAGTAGCAAAGGATAAGTGTGTAAGATATTCCATACAGTCCTGGTAAAATTATTTCCAGCACTTACCTAGAATGTGAAATGATACTCAGTGATGTACAGATATTCTTGCAGAACCATCTATAGACTTTTTGACCCATATTAATCATTTGATCAGATAATCAGTTGTCCCAGCCTTGTTTGCTGGAACTCATACTCATCATGCTGTAAAGAGGCAGAATAGTATGTGGTAGTCAGCAGACTTAGCTTGGGGCCCATTTATTGATGACCTACTGTGTTCCAGTCTTTTTAAAATACTGTTTTAGTTTTCCCAGAGGCCACCCCCATCCTACCACCCTTTTTAAACAGATGCCAGAATTATAGAGGTTAGGCAGTTTGTCCAAGATCACAAAATGGCAAGGCTAGAATTTGGACCCTGTTCTGTTCAGCTCAACGTAGAGTTGCCTACAGCTCTGTATCCTGCTGCATTTAGCATGGTGCTTTGCTCCTTTGAACTTCCTTTCCCCTCTTAAATGAGAATAACCATATCTGGCCTGTGTACTTCAAAGAATTTTCACAGAGCTCAATGAAGTAAGATATTTTAAAACACTTTGAAATTTTTAGTGTATACAAGGAAAAGCTGTTGGAAAGATACACACACACACACACACACACACACACATTATAGACATACACGCTCTTTAGATTTTTCCATACCTTGCCTCCTTCTACAAAGGGTTTGTGATGACATGCAACAAGTTGTGTTGATGTTGTTTTTAATCAGAAAGCCACTGAGCTGCTGACTGTGTTAGCACTTTGCAGGTTAAACAGTTGAAAAAAATATGTAACTAATTATAGCTTGATAGTGTATATAAGCCCCCTTCCCAGCAGTGTCTCGGATGCTAAATTTCTAATCAAAGTTCCTGGAAATGACTTCTTCCTGTTCCTTATTTATAATCTATTGTCTTTGATATTGACTCAAACTTTTACATAAAATTTGTTAATTAGCTGTGTATATTTACAGTGCTTTTACAAGAATTAGGGTTTTATTTGCCTTACCTGATTTGCCGTATGAGGCAGATGGGAAGGCACAGCAATCTACCTGTGTTAAAAGGCACTGAAACAAAATAAAATGTCATTAGAACTTACAAAGTTTTTTGGGGGGTTTTTTGTGTGTTTTTTTTAATATAACCTCTGGGTTTTTTCCCCCTCCAGGATACAATGTCTCCTTGCTATATGACCTTGAAAATCTGCCTGCATCCAAGGATTCTATTGTGCATCAGGCTGGCATGTTGAAACGAAATTGTTTCGCCTCTGTCTTTGAGAAATACTTCCAGTTCCAAGAAGAGGGCAAGGAAGGAGAGAACAGGGCAGTTATCCATTATAGGGATGATGAGACCATGTGAGTATAGGACTTGGTCCTAAAGCCTGGGTGTGGCTGTTCTATGCCCTTACCAAAAGACACATGGTTAGGTCAGACCTTAAATGCGTGAATGTCCCTAACATGTCTTTCTCATAAAATTTTTAAGCCAAGGTGTAGATGACAGGGGGGAAAGGGAGGGCCACTTCTTCCAGTCTCCAGGTATCAAAAATTGGCTCAAGATGAAAAGCAAATCCAGTGCTTTTCCTTTAAGACCCCACTGTTGAAGGTCCCCTTCAGTAATACAGCCTGGGTAATCAAGAGGTAGAGGGTGACCGTGGATTCTATGTCTGCAACTCTTGGATCATCTATATACTAGGAATCTGATAGTATATAAAGAAATAAACATGTTTAGAAGTGAAGATCTGAGAATCACTAACCCTGGTAGATTCCATGTCCTACCACGTAGACAGGTTGTACCATCTACTTTGGGGGATCTTCATCTCCTGCCCCTCTGGGGGCATGCATGCATTATGTCGACTTTGTGGGTCATACATGCTTGTCTCCTTTGGCATGCCTTGATTTATGAATTTAAAGATTTGTGACTTTACCCACCTACTCCACTTAGAGATCAGGTTCTTGACAAAACCCCATTCTGATTCTGTACTTACTACTTCATTGGGTTGTGTTCCCCTCAGGTATGTTGAGTCTAAAAAGGACAGAGTCACGGTAGTCTTCAGCACAGTGTTTAAGGATGACGACGACGTGGTCATTGGAAAAGTGTTCATGCAGGTATGGAGGGACATATTTTGGGAGAGGGACACCGCAGTGTGGTGGTTCATGCTGGCACCAGAGCACACCATAAGTCTAGATAAGGAGAGTTGGCGGCTCTGCTGATGCCAGAACTTGTTGGAGATTTAATTAAACCGCTCCCACCCAGCTCACTGCATGTAGTTGTTCCTTAGTGGCTTTGGTCTTTTGCAGGACTAGACTGAAAGAGTGAATGGAGTACTAAACATACTAACAGTATGACTGAGTAGTAAGCACCCTTGCTGCCACTGAGTCTTTGATTTAAAGCTTCGTCGTGTTTCCTACCGTCTTGTGAAGTTTCCTGAGGTTTCTGGCAAGTTCTGCCCTTGGCTTGGTTCAGTCCTAACGTCTTTTCAGAACGGAGTCCCTAGAAAATTCCCAAGTAGTAGATAGTACATTAATAAGGTCAAATCCTTGAGTGGACCGTGAGGCACATTGACCCACGTTTGCCTGAGGTCACCGTCAGGTGCCTCCCTCAGAAGCAGCTCACCTGCCAAGAAGGCTAATGGGGCTCCGCGGGGCGTTGTGTAATCAGATTTATGGTACAGTTGGACTCCGGGCTGATACAGTACCCCATTGTGGCTTTGTCATGCTGTCTGCTAACCAGCTGCTGACTCTAGGACAGGGGAGCTTGTTGGCGGAGTGGCAGCTAGGCTGGTCTCTTCTGGGATGGCTTAGCGTCCAAAATCTAGCTCAGTGGTTGCATTTCCAAACACCTTTGGTGCATTCATCCCATCCCTTGGCAGGGTGAGGAGATTCAAGAGTTCTGGACAGAAAATCTTTTACTACATAGAGTTGAAAGATAGTTTTGTTTAATAAGGATGTTCTATGTGTAACCTCTCTAAAGTGACTAGGGAAATATTCAAAAGTGATACCCTGAATTTGATGCCTCTCTAGTGGCTTTTTGTGTTTAGTCTAATTAATCAGAAATGCTAATTTTAGAGTCCCTAAGCAGAAAAATTGGGATATTGACTCTCTGAGCATTTGAGAGTACTAAACTTTATGAGAGTGAGTGAGTGAAGAGTGTGTGTGTGTGTGTGTACGTGTGTGTGTACGTGTACAGCTATATAGACCTCTATCGTGGGTCCTAAATGTAAGCTTCCAGACAGGCATGTCATGTGTTTTTATGCAGAATTGACAGGGGAATTAAATGCAGTAGCTTAGAAACTGGGCTGAATCCAGACTGACTGACTAATTTTAAAAGCTATGAAGTATATATTTAGATTTAGCTAGTTTTTTACCAGTCTTGTTCCATTTTATTCCTGGCGACATCTTAACTTATTTTTATGCTTTAAACAGATCTTCTCTTGGAGAGCTTACAGGAGATTTGTTCCTTAGGAAGATTTTGTATATTTTTTGCACATGAATTTAAACTCCTCCCTCAAAGTACATGTGATAGGGGCACTGGTCTAAAAGGGAAAAGAAAGTCTCTGCATTTTTACACTGACAGTATCTCTGGTTAGTGACTGCACTGGCACCACGCAGACCCATCTGGTGTCCAGGAATGTGAGAAGGCTGTGCTCAGGAAGCCATCTGCCTTGCCTCCCTCTCCAAAGTCAAAGGCTGGACAATTTATTTGAATTGACCTTTAGAATCCAGGGCTTATTTTGCTGGATTTTACCCCAGAATAAATCATCGGAGAATTTTCCTGGGCCTGGTTATTTTATTTTATTTTATTTTATTTTATTTTATTTATTTATTTATTTTTATAAATTTTTTTTTTTTTTTAATTTATTTCTAGGAGAGAGAGAGAGACAGCGTGAGCAGGGGAGGGTCAGAGAGAGAGGGAGTCACAGACTGAAACAGGCTCCAGGCTCTGAGCTGGCAGTCAGCACAGAGCCCGACGCGGGGCTCGAACCCACGAACCGCGAGATCATGACCTAAGCGAAAGTCGGACGCTTAACCGACTAAGCCACCCAGGCGCCCCAAGGGCCTGGTTATTTTAAATTTCTAGGAGAATGGAGAATAGCAGGTGCCTAGCACAGAATGCCGTGACTCAGAGACACTATTTAAAGTTCCCCCTGGTCACTGACCTGCTCGCTATGCACGTTTGTGGGTTTCTGGATCCTGGTATGGACCTCTAGCTGAGCCACGATTCCTGCTTTTGTCATTCAGCAGACTCCGAGGGATGCTTACTGCCCTTCAGAGAGAGGCAGGATTTCTGGGAGAGGCATACTCACAGGAATATTCTAGTATTTGCCCTTGGTGCATTATCTCTGTGAACATGTGAGCTGAGCACCAGATTCTGATATCATTTCACTGCTTATTCCATAAAAAGCATTAAGAACGGTCCAGTTTTGGAGAGAAGAGTATGGTGAACTAGAATATTTTTCATATTTTTACATCTTAACATCAGCCCAGTAATGAAGAAAAGTTAAGTGGAAACCACTGGTTTCTCTGTGTTCAGGGACAAGACCTAAGCAATCTTCCTCTTAAACAGTCATGAAGATACTGTGTTGAGGACCCTTTCTACCTGGATACCTGTGTGCTTATAGCTGTAGGATATTTTCCTGAACTGGGAGCACTGAGTCAAAGTCAGTAATTTCGGTAGGTACTGCCAGCCTCCACGGCGGTTGTACCCTTTTCCCTCCCACCCACAGTGCGTGAGAGTACCTGTTTTCCCAAGAGCATGTTGTCAGACTTCCCGGATTTCTACCAATCTAATAGGTTAAAAATGGTATCTACATTCTTTTGTGAACAAGGTCCAGTATCTTCTCTTCTGTTGAAAACTGTTTTTCTTTTCCTTTGAGGTGTCTCTGTGTCCTTACCCATTTTTCTGTTGGGTTATTGATCTCTGTTTCTCTATGTACTAGAAAGATTAGCCTTTTATCTATGGTAGGAGTTGTAAATATTTTTTCCAGTTTGTCATTAGAGTGTATGGATTTTCTCCTCCCTCATACAGAAGTTTATTTTCACATAGTTGAGTGTCTTCTGTGGCTTTTAGAGTTTGAGTCATTCTTAGAAACACCCTCCCTACTCCAAGATTGTAAAGAAATTTACCTGTATTATTTTCCTCGTATTTTTACAGTTTCATATTTTACACATGATCTTTTGATTATCTGTTTGGAGTTTCTCCTGGCATATGGTATGAAAGATGGGTCCATCTTTTTTTCTAAATGGCCACCCAATGGTCTTAGCAGTTATTTAAAGGCCTATGTTTACACTACGGATTTAAGATGCTGCTTTTATCACTTATAGGACTCGATTTCTCTATGTATTTGGACTTACTCTAAAGTTGCTATGATAAATCCTGCTTTGATGGAAGAGAGAAATGGTATTGTGATACTCAAAAGACATCCTAGTTGGAGGAGGAAAAAGAGGCATCATTGCTGACCTGTACATAACCAGGACCCTAATGAAAAAGAAAGGGGCCTCTGGCGGGTTCAGTTAGTTAAGCATCTGAGTCTTGATTGCAGCTCAGGTCATGATCTCATGGTGGTCAGGCTCTGCACTGACAGTACAGAGCCTGCTTGGGATTTTCTTTCTCTCTCTCTCTCTCTCTCTCTCTCTCTCTCTCTCTCTCTCTCTCTCTCTCTCTGTGTGTGTGTGTGTGTGTGTGTGTGTGTGTGTGTGTGTGTGTGTGTGTGTCTCAAAATAAACGTTTAAAAAAGAAAAAGAACAGTTTGGGTGTGTTGGTTGATTGTTTCTTAGGCGTTCTTTAGGAGAGAACACAGAGTAGCAACAAAGACATGAAGTTGGCTCAAGGGTAGTCCCCACATGGGAGTATCGTTACCCAGATCTTGAATGTATTGCTTTCCATCTACAGAACTGATGAAATGCTAGTAAGTCACCACAGGTTTACACACACGCTGTTGGGTTATAAATGCCACAGGTACCGTGAATTGGAACCTTCACGAAGCTTACTAAACACAAGAAAATGCCAGCAATTATTATCTGTTCTGTTTTCTCCCCTGGAGCTAAAGAGTAAAAATAATAGAAGTTTGAAAACCTCCCAAACCCTTCACAGAATGAAAAGTGTTCTCTAGAGAAGGGTAACCTCAGAACCTTTGCTTTAGAAATTTCCATGTGAATGATCTTGACTCCTTCCCTGCCTCTCCAAATATTTTTCCTCTGAGGAACAAAATTTACAAGCAAGTAACCTAACCTAGCTAAGTTAGATTGTTTTTCACCAACCTTTAGAAACCAAGCAGTGCCAGCCCATGAGCCAGGCTGGTGGAACAGGCGAGATGCCACACTAGGCATTAGAACTCTGCAGGTGTTACCCTTCTTTTGCCATTAGTTTGCTCAGGGCTCGCTGTATTAGCCCCCATCTCTTCCTGTACAGTGTGGCGGCACTAAGTCAGCTCGGGTGGAAGTGCCGGCTTCCCAAGCCATGTGCCATCTGGCCTCTTTGAAAGAAGAGGAATGGATGCAGAATAATAAAGGAAGATCTTGGCTTGTGGAGCTTACAACCTGGTAGGGACACCAGATGCATTAGTGACTAGTAAAGTGTCAGAGTAGAGGCTTAGAGAGAAGACATAGGACCTCCTAACAAGAGAGCAGCCAGGTGCTCCTGTCTGTTAGAGATGGCATGTTAGAAGAGATCATATCTGAGCAGCAGAAGAGCATTGCAGACCAAACAGCCATATAAACATGCTTTCAGTTCTCCTGAAACTGAAGTTTTGCAGAGCCCTTGGTTCCATCCTCTGCTGTCACTCTGTGAATTTGGATCACCCTGTTTTACTGGCAGTGCTGGAAAATCTGGTTCTGTTCTTACAGATCTATCTGGGTTGAGACAGGAATGCCTTGTGTCACTTCCTGTGTACACAGGAATGCATGCGTTAAAGAGCATGAGGTTTGGAGATTAAAACATAGGGGGAATGGCCTGGTTTTTACCTCCTCAATCATTTTCCTGTCGTCTTGTGATGAGGATGGGTCCGTTTTGTCAAGGGTAATGAGTCCTTACCCTGAGAGGTGCTGGGTGAGTCCATAGACCAGAGTGAACAGTCAGGCTTTCCATTCTCATGTCGCACAGCCTCCTCCTCTCAGTGAACCCTGGAACAACTCAGCTGAACTCCATTGTCTTCTGTCCCCAAGAAGAGCTTACATTTAATCTGAAGTTCTGATTTGTGGATTCCAAACCGTAACAGTGTAAGATACCTCCATGAAGTAGAACTTGTGCAAAGGCCCAGAGCCCTGAGAAAGCATGGTATTCCTGAAGCTGGAAGGAGTGGAGATGGGCATAAGGAGGGGTGAGAAATGGGTCAGCTCATAAGAGGCTTTCACACAGAGATGAAAGGAGTTAAGAATTCATCTGGAGTCTTAACCAAGCTAGAGCCTGGGTTCCACGCACCCTGAAATTTTAAAGACTTCCTGAAAAATAAAAGCTCTGCACATTAAACCAAAAGAAACTAATACGCAGTAGTCCTTAATCTAAAATGTAATCTGGTTCTCTCATGCTTGCAATTCGTTGTCTGTTTAGTCTCAGATACGCTTTTATTGCCTGTGTTGTTCCAGAACAAGAGAAAGGGAGTGGGATTAAGAATGCTGTCATCACGTTTTGAAGATCCGACTTGTTAAATACTCTGTGATCTCTCCTTTCTGAGTCCCAGTCACATTGATGGCAGCCAGCACTTGTAATATTTCTTATTAGGTGTTTATTTTTATCTATCTGCCAATCCAAAGTGCTAAAAGGTCACACCCCATGGGGCCCATCTCGTCATATAAGTTGCCATTCATCTTATACCAGATTCTCTTCTGGTTGCTTTGTGCTTCTTCCCGGCAGGAGTTCAAAGAAGGACGCAGAGCCAGCCACACAGCCCCACAAGTCCTCTTTAGCCACAGGGAACCGCCTCTGGAGCTGAAAGACACCGATGCTGCCGTGGGCGACAACATTGGCTATATTACCTTTGGTGAGCGGGGCGGCATCGCTGACATTGGGAGCCTTTGATGCAGACATGCTGCGGGATACCGAGACCCAGACAGACCTTTGTTAAAACGTGAAAGGGGCAAGAGCAGGCATGCCAGGTCGATCTTGGCCATCACTGTGGCCCCGGGAGGGTGTACCATAGTCCTTTTCTTCCTGTTGGTGTCAAGTGTTACGAGTTGGGACCACATAAGCATTGCTGAGCAGCTGGCTGGGAGTTCTCTGTCGTTTGGCAGTTCTTGTTTTTTTTACTTACTAAGCCAGAACTGCAGCCATGATTCACTTATTCCACTAAAGAAATTTAAGTCTTCCCTTCTTATAGTTGCTCCAGACCAGTGAGCTGGCTCGTTACTATAGCTAGCGGTGTGGAGTAACCGCTCATTCACTGCACCTGATGCCACTAAAATGTTGCCTTTTGTGAAATGTAAGTTCCCTCAGTACTGAAGGTGGACCTGTTTATTGGTGAAGAGCCCACTTATTTACCTTATTTCATTAAAACTGAGCTATGCTTTTTTTCATGTTACTGTCTTTGAGGTTGGGGTGCAGCTTGCAGATCATGTCCGCCACCGGGTCACTGGCAGCCTTTCTTTATGGTGTATAAACCGGCGGTCACCTTACAGTCATTGGCATCTTAGATTCTGTGTCCTGTAGTGTCACTGTCTCTTGTTCTGCTATTTGTTTCTTTTCAGGGTAAATTGACACAGAGGGCCTACCCTTTCTGATGAGGCATTCCTTTGGCATTTTAGCAAAACCTCATACTTGGAGGATTTTACTGCTGCCGAGACCACGGAGTAGAGTAGGTGCAGGAGATGGAGAGGATTCCCAAAAGCCAAAGGGAAGGGTGCAGAGAGCGAGGCTTTAGCTCATGGTGCCGAGGGAGGAGCTTTTCTCATCCCCTAGCAGAGCAGCTCCTACTCCCTGTCCGCTTCCAGTGGGGTGGGGCCCTTAGAGTTTCGTGTCTAGTTTTCAAAAGACCACAGAATCTTCTCTGGAAACAAGTTCCTCTGAAGGCTCACTGTGCTGCGGCACCGGGGACGTAGGACAGCCAGGCTGTTTCCTAACCATGATCGCTGCAGTGAAGTGTTTTCCCTAAAGTACTCCGGATTGCCCGTTGTATCACCTTCTAAAGAGGCTGCCGCGCTGCAGAGGCAAGAGCGAGTGGTGTGCAGCCAATGGGGACTGATTTCAGAATGCCCGGCCACAGGATGGGATCCAGACCTAGAATGATGCCCGGGTCTAAGCCCTTTCCCCGGGAAGGCCTGGTTTTCTCCCTTCGTCTCTTCCATTTTTCTTGACGTCTGACATTTGCACTCACTGGTCCCTGCCCTGGTGCTGGTATTTATGTGTCCCTCACCTAAAGGAGGACCCAGGTGCATTGCCTTCAGGCAGGGAGAGGTTGGAGCCAGCTGTAGGCTCTGATCTTGTGTCTCTCAGGCCTCACTGTGACACCCAGCCACCTTGTCTGTGACCCCTCCCCCCCACCACAGTGCTGTTCCCTCGCCACACCAATGCCAGTGCTCGAGACAACACCATCAACCTGATCCACACGTTCCGGGACTACCTGCACTACCACATCAAGTGCTCAAAGGTGAGAAGGGGCCGCGGCACCTCAGCTCCTCTGCACCGGTTTGTTCTCTCTGCCCGTTAAGAACATAAAGTGCCATTTCTGAGTGGGGTATGCCCGCTAGCTCAGTCGGTAGAGCATGTGACTCTTGATCTTGAGGTCGTGAGTTCGAGCACCATGTTTGGTGTAGAGTTTACTTTAAAAAAAAAAAAAAGTCATTCCTGGAGTCCAGCCTGTTGCTGTGATCTCTGATGGTCCTAGGGATGTTAAGATATGGCCTTTATTCCATCTCTCTCCTCCACTCTTCCCCATAGTAGAGAGGGATCTGTGTCTCCAGAAAGGGTTGCTCCTCTTGCATGACCTTATGTCGCTCTCAAGGAATATATTCCCAGACCTTTTCTACTGAAAGCAGAGCTGTCTTTCTAGAACATGACTGCTTCAGTATCCATTGTGTTTGTTCCCAGGCCTATATTCACACACGTATGCGGGCAAAAACATCCGACTTCCTCAAGGTGCTGAACCGTGCACGCCCAGATGCCGAGAAAAAAGAAATGAAAACAATCACGTGAGTAGGCAAGCCTCCCGGCAGGACCACCTTCCTCTCCTGATCTTCCCGAGAGGGAAATAGTAGGTTAGGGGCCTGGCACTCCGGGTGTCTGGGTGTGAGGCAGGCAGGAGTGGGGCCTGTAGCCACCTGACTGACTAAAGACAGGATGGACAGGTTTTCACTTCTCGGTGGGCCAGGCCGGGTTCCCATTTCCACAGCTTTGTGAGCCAGGAGAATGGCAGCTAGGGAGAACACAGGGGGACCTTTTTACTGAGATATGCTTATTTTCCTTGGGCAGTCTTGTCCTCTCAAGGTCTGCCTGGAGAGATTTGCTTAAGGACATCGGGTTGAGTGAATAGGCCTGGAGCGGGCCTCTAAGTGCTGTCATCCCCTTGTCCGCTTCTCAGCGGGAATTCTGCATGGAGACAAGTGGTCCTTCTCTGAGATGGAAATGCTGACTGGCATTCGGTGTGTGGCCCTGTGTGCAGGAGAGCCCGCGTGCCCCAGGGCCTACCTAGAGACAGGTCTGTGGCCAAAATGTCAGATCTTGGTTCCCCTTCTGCTGAAGCTTAGGCAATCATGTTCCCAAGAGGAGATAAGGGGCTCATCTGCCAGCGTTTGTGCCCATTGAACTCAAATCCTGACGTGAAGGACTTCAGTAGCTGTAGTAGCTCTGCACCTTCCGCCCAGACTGGACTCTCTCAGGGGTGACCTTTGGCAGGTGTGGTGTGCACAGGACCCAAGTTCCCTCCCTTGCCAGACTAGTTTCTGCTGCCACTTGTCAGGATGAGAGAGGTGCCTGACTCTTGGTACCTGAGCGGAAGGTTTCCAACCTCTGATGCATCAGGTGGTTAGAAAGGCAGTTTAAGCCACTCCTGACTTGCTTAGGCAAAGGCTTAGAGGCTGCCCATCTCATGAACTTGGTACCAGTGTCATGTAGTAGCTGTAGTAGCTCTGCACCTCCCGCCCAGACCCCCAGGAGGGGTGCGAACCCTGTAGTTGGACCCTCTGCTTCCAGAGCAGCGTCCAGATGCCACGGTGACACCATCACGCTTTCTACTCTGAAGCTCAGTGGCAGGGCCTAACTAAAATGGGCAGAACTAACCCCATGGGGCAGGCGTGTGTCCTAGGACACACACACTCTTGCTGTGCCTGCAGAATCTTGCCTTCCTCCTCGGTTTACCAGTTCCCCTGCCCTGCCCCCCTTGCTTTCCATGGGACTGCTCTTCTCACCGGGCACCACTTTGGTGGCTTCTAGTGTGAGGCAACTGACTCCATGCTGTTTTCAGGGCCAGTGGAGAGCCTGGCTGGGGGGTGAAGTGGCAGCTAGGCACGGCGGAGGGGAAGCTGGGCTCTGTCACTAGTCAGGCACAGGGCTGCCCGCCCCATCTTTGGCCCGGTAACTTCTTGTCTGTTCAGAAAAGCTCCCCAAGGCAGCCCCTGTCCGGTGTCTCCCTACAGGGCTTCTCCCCTCCGCTGCCCTGTGACCCCACCGGCAGGTGGCCTTGCAGTTGCCGCAGAGCAAGTGCAGCTGTCTCGGGCTGGGGTAGGGCAGCCCCAAGTTGACCGCAAGTCTCCTTCTTGGGACATGAGAAGAACAGCTTTACCTTTTTCTGTGCCGTGATCTCTCTTTAGCAGAGATGGGCCTCAGAAAGGGGAAGGGGCGGCTAACAACCATGTCCAGGTTGAAAACCAGATGATGTTACTAAGGATGAGTAGAAGCCCGGACCCCCACACACGGCAGAGAAGGAGAGTTTGCATGGAACAGGATGGCAGGCCTGGCTCAAAAGCCAACGGTCCGCGTCCACACCCCACAGTGCTCTTTGCCAGAATCGAACACTCATGAGCAGTGCACGGCAGGGGTAGGCGGGGGCTGATAAAGTATGATTTCGTTTTGGGGTAAAACATTCAGGGCAGGAAAAATTTAGCCCCCATATCTTTGCCCCAGCTTTCCGTAGTTCTCAACCCTAGCTTCCAGGCTGCGTTAGCAAATAACTTGTCTTTGGGAACCAGCCTGTTCCCAAAGCTGGCCCCTTGGAGAAATACCAGGTGGAACAGACCAGAACACCAAGACTCAGGACCCTAACGTCAGGCGAGTGTTTAATCCTGGGGCGTGGCCCCGCTTGGCAGCACAAAGGGCCTGTACTTGGAAATTTTGAGCATCCTGCTCCCATGGTGAAAAATTTAACCAACTGCTGTCTGCGAGTCTCAAAAAGTATAAGCTGTGTAGGAGGAGCCTGAGCTCTCTACTAGGAAGAGGGTTGAGCCCAGCCTGAAGTTCAAGTTGGTCTAGGCCATCCAGAAATTGTGGGCAAGGGATCCTCCCATCTAATGTGGTCCATTTAATGTCCTTCTGGGCCTTGGCTCAGATACTACGTGGGACCCCGAAGTATTCGGCTGGAAGAGCTGACGAAACTCTCCCAGCTGGGTCTTGTTCCTGGCCTAGAGGTCCTGCATCCTCTCCCAGGACGCCATCCCTAGTCCAGCAGTGTGGGGTGGCTGGAAAGGGGAGCCAGAAACCCGCCTTCACACTTCTCTCTGCTTTTGAAGGGGGAAGACGTTTTCATCCCGCTGACTCTTGGGAACAGGAAGAGGCGGCAGCTGGCAACTGAACGCTGGAACACTTGCTACTGGATAATCGTAGCTTTTAACGTTGCACCTCTTCAGGTTCTTAAGGGATTCTCCGTTTCGGTTCCATTTTGTACACGTTTGGAAAATAATCTGCAGAAACGAGCTGTGCTTGCAAGGACTTCATAGTTCTCAAGAATTAAAAAAAAAAAAAAAAAAGAATTCCACTTGATCCACTTAATTCCTTTTCTTTATCTTCCCTTTTTCACTCTCCTTGCCTCCCCTGCTCCCCCACCCCGTTATCCATGCTGTTTCGCTTTGCAATATGTTACTGGTAATGAGTTGCAGGATAATGCAATCTTAACTTGTTTCCTCCTAAGTATTTGAGTTCAAAACTCCTGTATCTAAAGAAATACGGTTGGGGTCATTAATAAAGAAAATCTTTCTATCTTACATGAGAATTTGCTGGGTTTCTAGACTGAGTCCAAAAGAAAGGAGGAGAGAGGAGGATACACTTGGCACCGCCCTTCAGCCTGCAAACCCAATCTGGAAAACCTTACCTTCAGGGGTCCCGTGGCCCCTTAGAGGAGAGAGAAAATGGCAGCTGGCTAGTGAGCCCTTGGTTGGCATTTCTGAATAAATTTGAACCTGTTTTCTATAAAGCTTTGTTACTAAGTCTGTCTGACTGGCCAAGAAGCTTCTGGGACAGTGACAATTACATTAAATTGTTTCTGGTTTACTCTTTTATCATGGGTGATGCACAGCATTCCCAGAATGTGTTCCGTGGCTTATGTTCTTCCACAGGACACGGATGGGTTAATTAAGATGTGGACCTAATGCAGACTGATTAGCCACCATTTCTCTTTTCACACGACAGCCCGGAAGACTGGCCCTCCACGAAATTCACTTCGTGTGATGCTCACATAACAGTAGAGAGACTAGCAAAGTAGGCTGATCCCCAAAATAAAATCGGTTCAGAAAGTGTGCTTGGTAAAGAATTATCAGGAGAATTTTAGGACCTGAAATGGGCGACAGGCCATCCAAATGGTTTTTAGCTTCTCGCTTTCCTTTCTAACTTGTCTCTACCTAGTGCAGTATGTTTCAAACTGGTTTGGGATCATTAATGAATTATGAGCTCTCCTGACACTTCTATTTCCTAAACGGTTTTGAGATCATCGTAGGATCATAGGCAGTTACAAGAAGTAATACAGAAATGCTGGGTACACTTCACACAGCTCCCCCTACTGGCAACATCTCGTAGAACTGTCGCACGGTGTCCCCACCAGAACCAGGTCATAGACAGTCCTGGCCTTTCTCATGCACATGTGTGTATGTGTGTGCTTTGTGTATTTCTGTGTGGGTCTCTCACGTGTGTAACTTCGTCACTAGCGTTTTTAATGGGATAGTACGGATCAGAGTGCGTGACATTTCTTAAGGGTAAGTACTGATTTTGGAACGTGTTTTAGCTACATACACTAAAAATGTCCTCTTAACAGTGGCTCAGTCAAGAAATCTGAAAGCCACAGGTCATTCAGTCATCTGGACATCACTGAAATGGGCTCTTAAGCTCAGGACGTAGCTAAGTGCCCATCCCACCAAACGTGTGCGCTGTGGCATGCTGGCCCTGGTGGGTGGAAAACCCGCCAACTACTGCATCAGCCTTCTTACCGGGAGCTGGTACTTAGTTGCCATTTCAGTTCCCTTTGGTCTCACTGGAAGTTAAGACCTCAACAGTTACTAAGGCTAAAGACCCAAGCCTGGGTGTGCTCTGTGGGCAGTTTTGAGTTCAAGCAATGCTGCCCTGTTCTGAAGATCACTAAAAGCACCACAGTGTGGCTCTTAGGGAGCCATGGAGAAGCCGATTTAACCCTAGCAGGAAGGACCAGGGTTTTTTCTGCCCATGGACCTGGCTTTGGGTTTCCTGAGGCCAAGATCCTGGCCAGGATTATCCACAGAGGCTCCCAGGGGCTTGTCTGCTCTTGTCTACAGGGAGTGCAGTTTTGACAGTGGCTCCTGGAGGCCAGCCAGGGTCCAGGAAACCCCGCTGCCCTGCTGCCTCCATTCATCCAGTTAGTGAGGACCCGGAGCCCTCATGTAGCACGCCCACCCAGTCCCAGGCACCAAGGGTCAGCAAAGAGCTTCAAATATCCAAGAGGATGGAGTGAACGAGGAGGCCCAGGAGGATCCCCTGGCGGGATTTGGGCCCTTGATGCATACAGACTCTACCTGAGGAAAAGAATGAGGACCACGAAGAGGTCTCTCCAGCCTTGCAGCTGGAAGGAAGCCTCTGGAAACCTGCACCAGAGCTCTCTTGTGGGCCAAGGGGAGTCTGGAGCCCACGCCAGAGATTGATGGAAGAGCAGAGAAGGACTAGATGGTCCAGTAAGGAAGAGATTGGGCTGAGCAGGGACAGAACCCAGGCTTCCCAGCTCCCGCCGCCTAAGATGTCCCCCTCATCCATCATCCCACACACAATGTTTAGACAAAGCAGCAAAGAAGAAACACAGACATCCTGGATCCCGTAGGGAGGAGGCCATGGCTGGGAACAGAAAGAAGTCTGTTTATTCCTGGCAATCCAGTATTCGAGGGGCCCCACGCCCACTTCTGTCCAGGCCCTGGGCTGAACTCTCCCAGAGCCTCTGACTTCTGCCCTAGCAGATAGCGTGGGTCTGAGGGCTGGCCGCTGCAAGCCAGCTCTGGCAGCCAGCTCCCTTGAGGATGGGTTTGAGGCTGGCTGGACGTTCTTGTCTCCCCACTTTCTGTCCCAACGGAAGTCCTGCCTCCCCATGTCCCCCCAGCCACTGTGCAGGGTTGGCAGAGCTAGACCCCTCGGCCCCCAGCCTTCAGCCCAGGTCTACCCCATCACCGCCACCTGCCGAGGGCACAGAAGTCCTCTGGCTTCGTCTACCCGTGCTCTTGAGCAGGGAAGTCTGTCCTCCTATCTCATCTCCAGCCTTCTTGCTGCAGTTTGAACCTGCTCCCTCCCACATCAGGCTTCAAGGGGGTGTAACTGGCTTCTCTCCAGTACCCCAGGGCCTCACCTGATACCAGTGAAAATTGGAGCCTCATGCCTCTTGGCTTCCTAGCCTTGCCCTTGCCCTTCCTCTCCTGTACTAGTTTCCTCCGTGTCTCTGTGGAGCAAAAGCGCCATTCCCCTCTTGCTTTTCATGTGCTTTCTGCCTTTCTCTAGAGTTCTTTCTTAGATGACACAGGTGGCTAGAGGGAAGGGGACATGCAAAGAAGGGCAGAAATCCATCCCAAAAATGTTCATAGTAGGGGCACCTGGGTGGCTCAGTTGGTTAAGCATCCAACTTCGGCTCAGGTCATGATCTCACAGCTTGTGAGTTCGAGCCCTGCGTCAGGCTCTGTGCTAACGGCTCAGAGCCTGGAGCCTGCTTCAGATTCTGTGTCCCTCTCTTGCTCTGCCCCTCACCCACTCACACTCTCTCTCTCTCTCTCAAGAATCAATAAAACATTAAAAAAAAATTTTTTTTTAATGTTCATAGCAGCTGCCTTTTGTTGAGTGCTCGTGTGCCTTGTGCTCAGTCTTCATCACACATTACCTCAGTCTCACAATAGGTGAGCACAATATATTCTACAGATGAGGAAACTAAGGCAAGAGAGCTTTAGTAACTTGCCCAAATTGACACAGATTAAGAAAAAAATAGGATCCCAGCCAGGATTCTGAGATTCAAACCCAGGCTTTCTGATACCACACTACTTAATCATCATGGAAGAAGGAAGTGAATCATTTGTTGAGACCCCCCCCACTCTCGCCCCACATTGTCAGGCACTGCGATATATGCAGCTACTACACGTGTTACTTCTTCGTGTTATTCCTCACTATAGCCCAGAGAGGTGATTTTTCTTGTTCCCATTTTACAGATAGCACAGGGGTAGCTTGCCCAGTGTCACATCCGCAGAGACATTTTTACCTCATAGCCCAGAACTTGACTCAAAGTAGTTGAGAAAAGTATAGACTGATCCCAGGTTCTAGAAGACGAGGTTGGCTCTGTAAGTGGAAAGGGCCATCAGGTGATCGGATGAGAGCAGCAAAGGTTCCAAACACCCCCTGCCACTGCTGCCATCAGGCATAGAGCTGGAGGTGCTGACAGCCGGCTGGCCATTCCAGGGGGTTAAAGATGTAAATGTATTGGGGCGCCTGGGAGGCTCAGTCGGTTAAGCGTCCAACTTTGGTTCAGGTCATGATCTCAAAAGTTTGTGAGTCCGAACCCCGTGTTGGGTTCTGTGCCTGCTTGCCTGCTTCGGATTCTGGGTCTTTCTCTCTCTCTGCCCCTCCCCCACCCACACTATCTCTGTCTCAACAATAAATAAACATTTAAAAAATAAAATAAAAATGTAAATGTGATTATCTGGTACAGGAACTGGCGAGGGACAGACAAAGCCATTTTTATTCATTAACTGGGATGCGTTTCTCAGATTAGCTGGGCTAGCGGGTGACGGCTCCAAGTTGGAAGTAGAGGTAGAGGACGGCTGGTGGCTGGGGAGGGGGCATGCTGGCACAGGATAGGGAGAGGGCACTGGACTCAGAGGGGAAGGCCTCCCAGCCACTGCAGCCCTGGGTGTGCCGGGTCCCACCCCCAGAGGCGGGGCCAGGCTGAGCCCCACCAGCCCCAGCTCCATCCCTCCAGAGCTCAGGCAGGGGCAGAGCCTGGGCAGCAGAGAGCCTGGGGCCCTGCCGTCCCTGGGGTGTGGAGGCACCATGCCCTCACTGGCAGCGACACCAGACAGCGACGGAAGTCCTGCAGGCCTGCCTGCAGAAGCTCCCTGACCCTCTGAGGAAAGCCCAGCCTGGGCTGGCAACACCTGTCCCCAACAGCCATGTGAGTAGCTCCTCCCCGCCCCCTGCCCCTGCCCCCACCCAGCACCCAGCCTCCCCTGGACTCCTCAGCCCGATCCTAAGAGGCCTTTGCGCTTGGTCCAAGCCACCAGAGCCTCCAGGGGGTGCAGATCACGGGGCCAGCACTCTGCTGGGAAGGTGGCCCCGGGGCTGTCCCTGCCTTTCTTGCTGCACTGGTGGAGGAGAGGGTGGGGACTCACTCCAGGGGAGCTTTTGGGAGCTCCAGTCCAGGACTTCAGAGTCCAGGTTCAAGTACTGGACCCTGAGGGCCCGTGGGGTTTCACAGAGTTGGTGGCGCAGGACGAAGGAAAGGAACAGAAACCAAAGAGCCTGCTAGAGAGGGAAGGATGTCCTGGGTAGAGGATACGGGTGGGGGGGGGGGGGGCGGAGGTTGAGGAAGAGGAAACAGGCTGAGGGGAGGAGAAAGGAGCAGGGGCCTGGTGGGGCCAGGCGGGCCTAGGGGCCCTGGGAAGAGAAGGAACATCTCCTGAGCTCAGGGTGGAGGCGGTGCACTCCGTTCCTATGACCTGGGGATGGGGGCAGCTAGGAATCCTCTCCTTGTTGACTTGATCCTAGCAACAGCAGCTGCGCCTAGGTTGACAGTAGCAGGAGCTCCCCCAGGGCCAGGACCCTGCTTCCTCCCCATCATGTGGCTCCAGAGGGCTAGGGTGTCAGAGCCCCCCCCCCCCAACCCCAGAGGAAAGGGAAGGTCAGGGACAGATCAGAGTCACAGAATGGCCAGGCCCTGCCCGGCGGCCCCTCTGGCCCTCCTCTGGGCTCCGCTTAGCTTCAGGAGGCTCAGGGAGTGTCCTTGCTGCTGGCATCTTCCTTCTCCCTCCTCTCCTCCTCCAGTTCCAGGAAGGGCCCTGTTGCTAGTGTGGTGCGATCAGTCAAGTTTATGGGCTGGAAGTCCTAGCCAGAGGCTGCTCACTGAGCTGTAAAGATGGCCCGGGCCGGGGGGGTGGGGACAGGGCAGGCAATGCTGGGGACAGGGACCCCGCTTGCTGCTGCCACCCATGGCCCTGGCCTTTCACTGACTCAAGTGTTCAGGGAGCCCTGCCTTTGCCTCCACCTCACTCCTGCCCTCACCCCACAATCCTCAGCAACCCAACCTCTCCTCTTACTCTGGTGCCAACCAGGCTATGGGCATCTTAGCACCCCCTCTCCTTCATCTTAGCACCACCCCCAGCACTGACCCCAGCCCAGCCTTAAGGAGGCTCTCAACTGCTGGACAGCCAGAAGACCGCGACACCCCAGCCAGACCCTGTCCTCCCTGTTGACTGATCTAGAGGCCTTGCCTTGTGGATCCAAAGATGGACAAAACGCTCTGGGGCTTGGTGGCTCTGCTTTTCAGTCTAGCCGGAGGCATAAACACAGCTGCCCAGAGAGAGTCAGACAGAAAGTAGCAATGGCCAGCTTGGCAGGGTGGGGACTAGGAAACTGATCAGCTCCAGCTGGTTGCTACCAGTGCAGGACAGACTTGTTGCTGGATGTGACTTCTAAAAAAAAAAATTTTTTTTTAATGTTTATTTTTGAGAGAGACAGAGACAGAGCAGAGGGGCAAAGAGGGAGACAGAATCTGAAGCAGGCTCCAGGCTCTGAGCTGTCAGCACAGAGCCCAATAGGGGGCTCGAACTCAAGACCTGTGAGATCATGATCTGAGTTGAAGTCGGATGCCCAATGGACTGAGCCACCCAGGTGCCCCTGGACGTGACTTTTTGGTTTTTTTTTAATGTTTTATTATTTCTAAGAGAGAGAGAGAGAGCGTGAACAAGGGAGGGTCAGAGAGAAAGGGAGACACAGAATCCGAAGCAGGCTCCAGGCTCTGAACTGTCAGCACAGAGCCCAACACGGGGCTCGAACTCACGAACCAGAAGATCATGACCTGAGCTGAAGTCGGACGCTTAACCGACTGAGCCACCCAGGCGCCCCTGGACGTGATTTTTTAAAGGAAGCCAGAAGTATGAATTTTTATGTAGATTTTTAGTCGGTAATTAATTGGGGGAAAAAAATGTGTATCAGCAAACGAGATAAGGCCAGCAGTCCGTTGGTGTGCTACCTCCGGTTGCATGTGCCCCCTAATTCTGGCTGCCGTCTTCCATCCAGGCGTGCAGACGGCTGCTCCAGACCTCCCCTGTCCCCAGGCCCAAGATGACACCCAACAGCACCAGGGAGGTGCCCAGCCCCATTCCCGTGGGCGCCTTGGGGCTCTCCCTGGCCCTGGCGAGCCTCATCGTTGCTGCTAACCTGCTCCTGGCCGTGGGCATAGCCAGGGACCGGCACCTGCGCACCCCACCTGCCGGCTGCTTCTTCCTGAGCCTGCTGCTGGCCGGGCTGCTCACGGGGCTGGCGCTGCCCGCGCTGCCCGGCCTCTGGAGCCAGAGCCGCCGGGGCTACTGGTCCTGCCTCTTCCTCTACTTGGCGCCCAACTTCTCCTTCCTCTCTCTGCTCGCCAACCTCCTGCTGGTGCACGGCGAACGCTACATGGCGGTGCTGCGGCCCCTGCGGCCCCGCGGGAGCACGCGGCTGGCCCTGCTCCTCGCCTGGGCCGGCCCCCTGCTCTTTGCCAGCCTGCCTGCCCTGGGCTGGAACCACTGGGCCCCTGGCACCAACTGCAGCTCCCAGGCCGTCTTCCCAGCCCCCTACCTCTACCTTGAAGTCTACGGGCTCCTGCTGCCTGCCGTGGGGGCCGCCGCCCTGCTCTCCGCCCGCGTGCTGGCCGCCGCTCACCGCCAGCTGCAGGACATCCGCCGCCTGGAGCGGGCGGTGTGCCGCGGTGCGCCCTCAGCCCTGGCCCGGGCCCTCACCTGGAGGCAGGCCAGGGCGCAGGCCGGGGCCACGTTGCTTTTCGGGCTGTGCTGGGGGCCCTACGTGGCCACCCTGTTCCTCTCGGTCCTGGCCTACGAGCAGCGCCCGCCGCTGGGGCCCGGGACTCTGCTGTCCCTCATCTCGCTGGGCAGCGCCAGTGCGGCGGCCGTGCCTGTGGCCATGGGGCTGGGTGACCAGCGCTACACAGCCCCCTGGAGGGCGGCCGCCCGGAGGTGGCTTCGGGTGCTGCGGGGAGGAGCCTCCCGGGGCGGCCCGGGCCCCGCCACTGCCTACCACGCCAGCAGCCAAAGCAGCGTGGACCTGGACTAAGGGCCTCTGCTCGCTCCCACCAGACGCGGCCGTCCATCTCGGGCCACCAAGCCTATCTCTTCTGATCCCCGTGTCTCTGGATCAGACACCCCGCCTTTATCTGACCCCACCCCGACGGAATAAAGCTCCTCTGGCCCAGTTTGCCGTTATCTCATTCCACATCTCAGAAAAGGAGGCAGGTGAGCCGGCAGCAGAAAGAAACTGAAGCCAGACATGCACTGACGGAGACTCCAACTCCCTCAGAATCAACCAGAGGTGAGGACGCGCCTCCGCCTGAGGGGGTAGGCTAAGATACCTTGAAACCCAGCAGATTCTACAGCGGGCCTCCCCCTGAGGGGCCCCTCACTGGCTCCTCATGTCCAGACGCCACAAAATCCACACACACGCGGTCTCTGGGAAGTATATTTTATTTACATTTTTAAAATCTGTAACTAGTATTTCTTCCTCCTTTCCACCCCCAGAAACCTGGGAAGGGAAAGAACGGGGACCTCAGAGACCTACTCCCCACATCCAAACACACACCCCCGTGGCTCACACCAGCAAATCAAAGTGAAAGAGAAAGAGGCCTGACCCCCCACCTCTGAAGGGTCCGCAGGTCTGGGTGAGGGTCGGGGGAGCCAAGGGGTGGGTCTCTTAAGAGAAGGGACGGGGGGCAAGTCAGTTTGAAGGGGTTGGAAAGTAGTCCGAGGCCCCCCCCCCTCTCCCCTCGTACCCTACCGCCTCTGCTGGTGGCGCTCCCCCTTCACCCCTCAACACCAGACACAGAGCAGAGGCTGCAGCCATTAGCGGTCAGGTCTCTGGACACAAAATACTTTTGCTTTGTGGTCTCCTGATGTAGTCACCACCAGGGAAGCATCTCTGTGGACAGAAAGCACAGAGAGATGGGACGGAACGACCTGGGGACCGGGCCCGAGCCCACTCACTACCCAGGGGCCCCTGGCTGGCCTCCCCCAGGGCATCCTCAATCCAGGGCCGCTAGCGCCTGGCACAGGGCTGCCGGGCCTGCCTCAACTGAACATGCTTGGATCAGTCCCCAGTAAGGGGGTCAGAGAAGAGCCGCAGCATCGAGGGAGATGATCCCAGCCCTCAGCCCCAGAACTGAGATGTGAGGCCCTGGGTACGTCACCATCCACCCAAGTGACAACTCCCTCAGGCTGCCCAGCACCTCTGACTCACAAGCCACCGCCAGGCCTTGGCTCCCAGCTTCCCTCAGGAACCCCCTCCCACACCCCGAGGACCCTATAGCTCCCCCCACGTGCTATTCCCACCTTCCGAGTACTCAAGTACTAGCCATTTGCCCAAGTCACTTACTTGCTGAGGGCAAAGTCCAGGATCTCGGCCGTGTGGCCCCGGTAGTCAGTAAGCAAGCGGCCGGTCCGGGCGTCCCAGAGGCGCACGACGCCGTCCAGGCTGCAAGTGTAAACCACGGCGGTGCCAGCCTCCCACAGCAGCTGCACGATGCCCGACTACGCCAGGGGACGACAGAGACACAGAGACGCGGCGGGAGTCAGGGGCAGAAAGCCGAGAGGCGTGTGCCCCTGGACCCCTCATGGAGGAAGGGGGGCGGAGAGGGCCATAGGGAGCCACAGCCGGAGCTGCAGGTTGCCTGTACCTGGTGCTGACACTGGTGCCTAAGAGTCTGTGTAGACAAGTCATAGATGGCCAAGGTCCCATCCAGGTAGCCAACAGCTGCCAGAGGCATCCTGGGCAGGGAAGAGACCCGTGGAGGCTTGTGGAGGGACCTGGACGCACACACCCTCCACTCCTCCCTGGTTCCCTGGCCCAAGCGCCCCTTGCCAAGCCCCCTTCTCCCCCAGCTGCCCTGGTCTCTGGGCCGAGGCCTCTCTCTCACTCACACGCTGCAGAAGCCTAAGGATTCCACGGAATTGGACTCGCTCTCCTCCCCTTCTCCCACGCTGGGCTGCGAGGCCACGGTTTCAGGTCTGAAAACACCCACCACCTACAGGTCACAGGAGAGAAGCAGAGGATCAGAAGAGGGCTGACTGGAAGGGGGAGAGGCAACAGGAAAGGGGCCGAGAGAACAATCAGAGAGGAAGAGGAGGACACAGCGAGCAGGGGCTCCCCAGGCCAGGCTCCAGGGCGCGCTCACCTTGCCAGTGGTGGCACTGACCAGCTTGGCCTGGCAGTCCACAGAGCCAGTGAGGATCAGGCTGCCATCCTGGTTGGTGGCGACGCAGGTCAGAGGGCCCTGGTGACCCTCAGTCCCTAGGATGGAGACACAGCTAAGTCAGGCTTCGTCCCAGCCCTGGAGTGCTACCCCAGGTCTTCCGCATAGGGGCCCAGTTAACCCCCACCCCCCTGCCTTGGATACCTTCCATTTACTTATATATTTTAATGTTTATTCATTTTTGAAAGAAAGGGAGAGACAGAGTACAAGCGGGGAAGGGGCAGAAAGAGAGGGAGACACAAGATCCAAAGCAGGCTCCAGGCTCTGAGCGGTCAGCACAGAGCCCGACGTGGGACTCAGACTCACAAACCATGAGACCATGACCTGAGCCAAAGTCGGATGCTTAACCCACTGAGCCACCCAGGCGCCCCTTGGATACCTTTTAACACGTGGATTGGGCTTCCCTGCTTCAGGTCCCAGACCCTGATGGTGCCATCTTCATAGCCGACCACAGCTCTCTTCCCTGGGGGGCCACAGTCGCACAGATGGAGAGAGAAAGACAGCACCCTCAGGCACACCCAGCGAGGGAAGGGAGGAAAGAGGGAGACAAGAAAGTAAGGGAACAGACACCACCCCAGGGACTAGTGGAGAAAACTGAGTTCAGGGTAGGAAAAGGGAAGCGGTCTACTCTGGGGCCTGGCTCCGTGCCCTGGACACCAGGCCCTGGACTCTGTAGGCCGTGGCTTGGGAGGGGGCCCAGGAAGGCAAGTAAACCTGGATCTCACTTCTCTGCACCCAAGACTCACCATCAGGGAGGACTCGGCCACAGGTAGCTGGGCAGTTGGGACCTTGGAAGGTCTTGCAGTCACCATTTGGAACCTTCCACATCCAGGTGTTGCCATCAGCCGTGCCCGCCAGTAGCACAGGCGCCCGAGGGTGCCATTCCATCCACTGGGCAGAGAGGCAGAGTCAGCAGGGAGGCCCATCACCCCACCCACCCAGGAGCCTGTCCAGTAAGCTCCACCCAAGGTCAGCAGGGGCTGTACAGGAAACAGACACAGACGCCCCTGCTCAAGGTACCCTGGCAGCACAGTGGCTTAGAGCTGGCTTGGTCTGGAAAGGCCAGACTGGACCCCCAAGTTCTCACTCTCTACTCAAGGTCCCACATAGCTGAATGCCACTCTGATGATCTCACCTCCAGATCTCCTGCTTCAAAGGACCAGACCTCCTCCTTGGTGTCTACCTGCCACACTTTCAAGAGGCCACTCATGTCCCCCGTGGCCACTAGGGTAGAGTCATGGCTGAAACCAGCACAAGTAACCGAGTCCTTATGGCCTGCAAGGGAAAGTAGGCAGAAAAGCGGAGTGAATCTCACCACCCCCCATAACAGGGGATCAAACTCACTGCCACTCCAGCAGTCAAAACCCCCAGGTCACCTCAGGGGGGACAGGGCTGGCCTCCCACTCAACCATGCCTGGCCCAGCCTATGTCCTTCCCGCTCTGTCCACTCCACACCTCTGCCCACAATACCCGCTCCTCCCTTCTGCCTGACTATTCTCACACCAGGGCGCCTCAGTCAGTTGAGCGTCCGATGTTTGGTTTCAGCTCAGGTCACTGTCTCACAGCTTTGTGGGTTCAAGCTCCGTGTCTGACCATGTGCAGCACAAACCCCCTGCTTAGGATTCTCCCTCCCTCTCCCAGTACCTCCCCTGCTCACACGGCCTCTCTCTCAAAATAAATAAACTTCAAAGAATTTTTTAAATAAAACAGACGAATAAATAAATATTCCCATGCCAGTGCTACCTCCGCCCAGACCTTTCCCACACTCCTCTGGCCCGCAGTGGCTCCCTCTCCTGTGCCCAAGACAGACAAACTTACTCTGCTTTGAGAGCCTCCGGCCCAGCAAAGAGCTGGCACAAAACGGGGGTCCCTAAATGGCTGCTGGATGCACAAGCACTGCAGGCCAGCCCCCTAAGAACTCCCGGGAGCGCGACCTCACCTGCACACTCGAAGAGCAGCTCCCCATCGCTGAGCCTCCACACGAAAGCTTTGTCGTCTTCCCCCCCTGTCACTGCCAAGGTGTTGGTCTTGGGGTCCAGGCTCACGCAAAACACAGACGCTGTCCCAAGAGACATTCCGTCAGTGGACAGGGCTCCCACCTGAGGTTCTGTCCTTCGGGACCTGCAGCGAGCCCACCCCCTTCCGCCCAAAGCAGCACCTATTTCCTCCTGGGAAAAGAAGGGCGCACCCACGTGCTTCAAAGTTTCAAGCGTCAGGTCGCTGGAGAAATCCCTCCACAGGCTTGCCAAGGCACAAGCCCTTTCACAGGCCACCCCCTCACCACGCCAGACTCGTGCACAGACAAGAGGAGTGTACGTGTGTGCAAGGCTTCCAGTTCTCAGCACGGGCTGGGGACAGCACCGTGTCACTTACCTTGTTAAGAGCTAACATTTGAAAGGATTCTATAACATACGCTCAGAAAGGTACTATTATCCTTAACTTACAATAAGGTAATTTTCTGGAAAGAAACTAGAACCCAGAGAGATTAATAAAGATCCTACGTCAGCAAGCAGCAACAGGAGGATGTGACCCCAGGGTTCTCTGCTGGCTCCAGGAGCCAAGCCCTCCCCCATTCCATCACAGTGTGAGCTCCAGGAGGTTTGTTTCCCCATCTCCACGTCCCTCCTAATGCTCCTACACAGCAGGTGTCTGACGTTCAAATGCCCACCTGGACGGAGTTTCCCACGGGTGTCCTCAGGGACCTACCTGAGTGCAAGGCAAAGGTGACTTCGCTATCATCTGGGCCCTCCATGGTGCCGACCACCCCTTCCTGGGGTTCCAGAACCCAGCCCTCCTCATTGCCCTCTTCCTCTTCTTCCTCTTCTTCAAAGTCCACATCTTCCATCTCTTGCGCCAGATCATCTGCTTTGGGGAGAGGGTTAAAAGATGGGGCTCGGGAGACAGGTAGGAAGTGGGCAGGGGAGACGTGTGGGCAGGCCGGAGGCTTGCGTGTAGCAAGAGGGTCGGCCGAGGTCACAGAGATAGGGTGAAGCGGGGGCGAGAAGCAGCAGGGAGGAGGGGGCATCTGGGACGGAAGACAGGAGAGGTCTGAGGACCTGGGGTTGGCCAGAGACAGTGTGGGAAGGGAGGACCGAGGGGATGATGGGAAGGGGGTGTGTGAGGGGAAGGGCCAGAGGAGGCGTCAGGGGAACCCCCACCCCTGCCAGGCCTGAGAACTAAGTGTGGGGGTAGGGCGAGGGGGGAGAAGGGCAGAGGAGGTCGGTAGGAATGACCGGTAGGCAGGGGAGGGGAGAGGGGGGAAGCAGGGGTCAGGGGCCAGGGGTGAGCGCCTCCTGTCCCACGGCCTGAGGAGGGACAGTTCTCACCCGGGTCCGGCGGACCAGGATCCAGTTCTACCACCTCGATAATCTCCTCATCACCATGGAAGCTTAGGGTCTCCAGTGGAGGGGTGTCAGCGGCGGCCCCGCTCTCGGATTCGGACTCCATGCGGCGCAAGCGGCCGATCCACTTCTCTGGGCCCAAACGCCTCCCAGAGTCAGCTCTGCGCGACGACGCGGAACTCGAGCCCCTCCTCCCAGGAGGAAGTAGGCGTAGGCGACTCCCCGGCAGGAAGAGCGACAGCCACTAGGCCAATAGCGAAGGGGGCTAGCTGACCGACTCACCAATCACAGAGCAGAGTTGGGAGAAGGGGACGGGGCGTGGCGGGGAGAATCCAAACTCCGCCCGGCCTGACTCCGCCTCCAACAGGAGGGAAACAAGCGAGCGTGCGCGCCTCCGGGGTCTCCCGGGAAGAGTAGTTCTCCTGGGTCCCCTTGCGGGCTTCTGGGAGATGTAGTTTCTGGTCTGTAGGCAGGACGGAAGGAGCGGGGGAGGCCCCTTACGCAAACTACAATTCCCGGCGGGGAGCGCGGTGGAGGGGGGTGGGATCTGAACATGGCGGCGGTGGTAGCTGCTACGGCGCTGAAGGGCCGGGGGGCGAGAAATGCCCGCGTCCTCCGGGGTAAGGAGAGGGACCCCGGGGAGGGCAGGCCTGCAGGGGATCCCCTTTTTTATACATCCCGACCATCGGTAGCAGGAGGTCATGGCTGTCAACTCGTGCCCGCACCCCTCTGCAAGATCATAAAGAGTCTGGGGGCTAAAAGATGCTCCCTGGAGGTCACCCAGTCTATCCCCCTGCCTTCAAGGTACACGACACCTCTAAGGTCATGCTGGAGAGGGAGCTGCGAGGAAGCCTTTTAGACGCCCGCGCTCCAGGTGTTTCACACTCACCGCAGTGCAGAGGAAAGAGCCCCGGGCTTCTGGAGACTTGGGTTCTAGCCCCGGATAATTAGCAGTTTGACCTTGGGCGAAGCAGTTCATCTCTCGGGGCTTCAGTTTCCTCTTCTATAAAATGAGGGGATGGAGTAGACTACCTTTAAGCTCCCAGTGCTAACATTCTGCAGTTTGAAAACCTTTTCTCGGATTTCCTTCATACGTCTTATGTGAGCCCCACTGCAGTCCTTCACATCCTGTCGTGCGAGCAGATGAAGAACAACGAAGCTCGCTCTCCTGGCACCAGGGTGATGAGCCCGCAGTGACGTGGAAGTGGCTTCCAAAGGTGCCACCTCGATGGCAGTTTTCCCATTTCCCTTTGGATTCTCCCTGGCACTTGTTACTCCAAACTGCAGTCACTCCCCTTCCTTCCCTCCCCCCCGGGGCTTTCTTTTCATCCTCTCGTACTGACCTTTCTTCCTTCCATCGCAGGGATTCTCTCTGGAGCCACAGCTAACAAGGCCTCCCAGAACAGGACCCGGGCGCTGCAAAGCCACAGCTCCCCAGAGTGCAAGGAGGAGCCTGAGCCCCTATCCCCTGAGCTGGAATACATTCCCAGAAAGAGAGCCAAGAACCCCATGAAAGCTGTGGGACTTGCTTGGTGAGTTTCGGTTAACTCTTTGCCCACCAGTGGGGAGCAGCACAGGGAAGGGCGGGACCCAGAGACTTCTCTGAGTTTCAGGTGGTGAGTTGAATCCAAGGTTGTGGGGAAGGAATTGCTTGGTGTGAGGACTGGAATCTCAGAGGAAGGGGGCAGGGGAGTTGGGAAAGTGTGTGGAATTGGAGAAACAGTGGGCTTTCTGTGTAGTAAGCTGAGCTACTCTGATGTGCATTTGGGCCCCTGGTCTCATTCTCTCTTTTGGGAGCTGGGGGTGAAAGCCAGTTGAGATCTTTCATGGAGATCGTGTGAGACTATATTAGCTGTGTAAGTAGCATCTACACGGTGTTCAACACGTCATTATTTGGGTCTGACTCTTAATTTGGGTCTTAGCCTTAATATGTGGTGTTGGTCAATATGAAAAGGAAAGAAGAGGGAAATTAACATTTTTTCCCACACCTCAGGTGTGCTAGTACTTTACAAGGTAATGTCTTAGTTTCTCTGAGATAAATATTACACTCCCTAAATACAAAAAAAACAACAACAACAACACACAAAAAGCATTACAAAAATTACATCCCGTCTCACAGGCGGGAACTACGGCTCAGAGATGGGTATTCTCACCGGGTCTTGTGACTGCATGCCCTTTCCCCCCACACCAAAGTGCCTCCCAGGTAGCGGTTACTGAGATTAAGAGGGGGAGTTTGGGAAGGGGTGTGGGGCAGTTAAGGCAGAGGGAAACTTTGCCAACACTTGGAGGAAAGAGAATGGCCTGTCCGGAGAACCCTGCATAGTCAGTACAGCAGGATTGCACGGCTCGTGTTGAGGACTGTCAGGCTATAGGGGAAAGGAATGGAAAGGTGGACAGAGACCCAGCCACGCTGGGCGTCTTGTGCTGTGCCTGGGAGTTTGGATTTGGCCCGGAAGTGACGGAGAGCTGTTACAGAGTTTTAGGCAGTGCAGCCGCAGGGTCTGATTTGTTTGGGGCCCTCCAGCAGCCCGTGCGGAGGCTGCCTAGACACAAGAGGTATTGCAGTGTTCATGTGATCGATGAAGCTGGAATGAGATTTCCCCAAGCTCCACTGGCTCAGGCTTGGCCCCTCCCCAAACCCCATGCCCATCTCCCCACCCCTAGGGCCATCGGCTTCCCCTGTGGTATCCTCCTCTTCATCCTCACCAAGCGGGAAGTGGACAAGGACCGTTTGAAGCAGATGAAGGCTCGGCAGAACATGCGGGCATCCAACACGGGCGAGTATGAGAGCCAGAGGTTCAGGGCCTCCTCCCAACGTGCCCCATCTCCTGAAGCCGGGTCAGGGGTGCAAAGCCTAAGCAACGTCGCAGCCCCCCCTAGACTCTATTAACTGGGGCCTCCAGACCGAGAAGTCCTTTGGGTTTGGCCGTGAGTCTGGTCCTCGCCCGTGAGGTCCACCAGAGGGCGCCCGACGCCCAGGCTGCTGCCAGCCCTTGCCCCACCCGTGCCAAGGAGCCAGCCAAAGGCAAATAAAGTTATTTAGTGTTTTGAGCCCAAAGGAACCAGGACTGGGCTTGTGAATCCCTTGGGATGGGAGGGGCAGAGGGAGGGTTGGTTACTCATGTGTGCTCCCTCCCACAGAAGCGCTCAGTGTCCTGGGCTGGCTAGTTGGGGAAACCACAGAGACTTAAGTACAACAAGCTTAGGCGCAGGCCCTGGGGACCAGGCCCTCAGTGCGCTGGCCAGGAGGGTGGAGTCCTCCTGAGCCTCTAACAAAAAATAAAGAGAATCAAAAAGGACATTCAGTGTGTGAGAGAAAAAAACAATCCTCTTGGTCTAGTCCAAGTGACTCAGCCTCTGTGGGCCTCAGTTTCCTTGTTTGTGAGAGGGTTTGGACTAGTGATTTCTAAGACATGAGTTTTAAACTTGAACCAGTGTTCTGTCTTCCCCCGTCACCCCCACGTGTGAAATCGTGTGTGTACATACAGCTTTGTGAGGAAGAGAGATCATAGCTCTCATGTGCTTTTGTAAAAGGTCAGTGATGCAGAGAAGGTCACACGTTACCGCTCTTATTCAGAGAGAGATCATCGGTCCCTGCCGGCCCCAGTATTGCCAAGGCGGAGCCCTTACCGATCTACTGTGTCCATCGCCAGGAAGCACTGGGGCGAATAGATTTGTGATCTTAGAAGAGGTAGAAGAAACCAAGGCAGAATGCAGAGGCAGGATGTGGAGGGTTTGGGCAGAGCCAAACCAGCCCCGCCAGAGTGGACCTTAAAGAAACCAGAGCCAAGCAGGATTTTAACTTCTAAATGCAAAACTTTATTACGCTGCTAGTTATGTCCTTTTGTGTGATATATTTAGGACCAAGTACTTAAGAGAAGTCCTAAGTATACCCTTGGGCTGATTTAGTTTCTACCCCCACTGATACAGGGACTCTTGTCCTCCTTCCCCATTCCAGCTCGAGGCACTTGGTGTCACAAAGAAAGTGGCAGCGGGCTGGAGAGATGAGGCTCGAGTCTAAAATCCCCCAGCACAAGTTAAGAACAAACTGCGAGGGGAAGTCTCCTTTTGCTTGGGGTCCTCCCCAGGTTAGCACAAGGAAAGAACACAGAAGTTTCCATGAACACCACAGGAGGCTTTCCTATCTCTCAGCTCAGATAGAGGACCACAGAGCATTTTCCCAGCCCCTACCCTGGCCTCTCTTCTCCCTGGTTACTTCCTGGCCCCACTTACAGTCCCACAAACCACCCCGTCTCCTGAGCTTTGCTCCTCACTTTCTTCTATGAGCAGCTTGAGCACAGGAAGCAAGAGGTCTCTCTGACCAGAGATCTCAGAAGTCCCCAAGGAGGCCCCGGGGAGCTTTGGAGAATGGGGACCAGATGGCTTCAAACAGGCCTGCCCCCTCCACCACCACAAGCCATGAGGAAGCCTAGGGCAGATGCTGTTCTGTATTGGCCCCTGTGCGTGACCTTGCTCGCCCCCCCTTGCCCTCCCCTACTCCAAATGAACAGTATACATATGCCATCAAAAGAAGAGGTACTGAAGCCGGGGAGACCCATGGGCGCAGATCTCTTCTACCTTTGTGAGCTGGAAGGCGCCAAGGGTTGTCAGAGGAGTACAGGGTAATAGTCTGTGCATCCAGGAGGCTGGGGACAAAGCCCTCTGGCCTTGTTGGGGGTTGAGGGAGGAAACAGCCCCAGCTACCAAGCTCAGAAGCCTATGGCAGAGGTGGGAGGGGACACCTCATCACCTCAAAGTCACTTCTTCTCATATTCCCTTTTGGCTGTAGAATAGGTTTGTTCTGTTCCTCCCTGCAACCCCAGCTGTTAAGAAGAATCTGGTGCCACGGAGTGGGTGGAGGGAGAAGGCGCGTCTTCTGCCTAGTCGCTGCCAGAGGCTAGAGTTAGTCCCCAGTTCCTCCAGCCGCGCCAGGTCCCCGCATATCCACCGCCAGAGACGCCACCCCTCCCAGGACAGAAAGGAAACTGAGCATGTTACTGGAGAGGAAGGAAGGGAGTCTGAGGTCCCGACTCCAGTCACAGGGCCCAGGCCCCTAGGGAAGGGAGAGCCCACAGTGCGGCGGAATGTGGCGCTCCTTAATTGCGATCCCCCACCAGCTGCAGCACAAAGGTGAAAATGTAGATGATGTCAGTGTAGATCTGCAGGGCACCAGTGATGTAGTCCTCTGGGCTGATGGTGTGCTTTCGGTTTCCCAGGACCAGCTGCGTGTCATAAGCCAGGAACTGCAGGAACAGGGAAGGCATGAGTGAGGACCCAGGGGCTTAGTGACCAGAGCTCCTTTATGGTTCTCTGTCCTCAGAGCCTCCGTGCCATGTGGTGTCCTTAGGGACACTTTAATGAACAGAAACCCATGGTCTCTCCCCTCAACGGTTCACAGTCTAGGAAGGCAGAAAGACACACCAGCATCTATAATACGGCCTGCTGGGTTCACAGCAGGCAGGTGAACGAGAGACGGCAGGGATGCCCAGAAAATCAGGCATCTCTTGATTCTGGAAAGAGGAGAGGGCAGTTATGGCCTCATTCCCCCGCCTCCCAAGCAGCACCCCCGTTCCCCTTCCTAGAGACAGCAGGGCCTTACTCACCAAGGTGAAGCAAATGGCCCCCAGAGCAGCATAGACCATGTGGAGCCAGTAAATCTGGGGAGAGGGGACAGGGACAATGTTAGAGATCTTAGCAGAGCACGGACCCAGGCTGTCCCTTGGGGCCAGTTTCCCCTGGAATTCTGGCATCTGAGTGGGGATGCCCAGGAAGCTAGCTACATGAAAGAGCTACTTCTGGCTTCCAGATCTTGGAAGAAATTAGGAATAGTAACATATTTGGGGTGCCTGGCTGGCTCATTGGGTAGAGCATATAGGTCTTGTTCTCAAGGTCGTGAGTTGGAGCCCCACATTGGATGTAGAGATTACTTAAAAAAATAAAATAAAATAACATTTGGCAGAGAAAATGCCAGGCCATCCTCCAGGGGTGGGAGCGTGCTACAACACTCCACACGAGAGTCTCCTGTGAATGTTAGGTTTGCGGACCCCAGCCCTCCCAGGACACTCACATATTTGAAGGACAGCACAATGGCGGTGACAATCCCAGTCACCATGAGCACAATTCCCAGGACACAGAAGAGGCCTGTGCACGAGGTGAAGTCCACCTGCCAGGAAGGGAGGAGGAGACACCTCTCAGACAAGGGTCACAACTAGCAGCCCTGCCTCCCCTTCCAGGGAGTCCCAGTGCTGCTTCCTGGAAGGTATGGGTGTGACCATGACATTCTAAGGACAGACACAGGAAGTAGTTCTCTAGGTGCAGCCAGGAGGGGACAAGGACTAGGCTCTCCAAGGGAAAGCTCTGTCAGCTGCCACGCCCAGAGGGCCTGGTTCATAGAAGAAAGGGGGGGTGGCCAGGGAAGGGTCCCCCATACGCTCACCTTGGTCTGGAAGCAGAAGATGGTGACCGAAATGGACACCACAGCAGTGATGATCATTGCAATGATGACGGCTTTGGTTTCATACACACTGAAGGGAAGGAGGAGTCCGGAGAGGCCAAAGAGATGAATAAGCCATGTATGAATGCCTTCAAACCATCGCTTCTAGAAGGATCCTGCCCAGCATCCACCCATGCAGATGACTGCCGGCCCAGGGATGCCCCACTCCCCCATAACACTTCACAAGAGTGCGGTGATTTGTCCCTGAACATACCTGGAAATGGTGCCCGTCATGAAGCCCAAGGCGAGAGTCTGAAGGAGGACAGAGACAAGAGTGAAACAGAGTGAGGAAGAGTGAGGAAGGGGGTGTGGAGGCACGGCCACAGGAGATTGCCAGAGCTGGGGGGGCACATGTGACTGAGTAGGAAAGAGGCAGCCCCAAGGAGACCAAGACCATGGGTCGGGTTAGGGTCAGGGAGGGAGCCAGGGCATCTTCCACAGTGGCGTCCCCAGCCCCTTCCCTGGAGCCAACTCTCACACCCTCACCACACCCTCCCTCAACCCTTCTAGACTTACAAAGAGGGTCAGCAGGATGATATTCCATGGGAAACGGCGTCTGAAGGGAAAGAGACCACAATTAAGCGACCTGGGTCTAGCCCGGTATCAGAGGCTCCTTTAGCAGAAGGAAGTTCTTGGCTCACGTGCGTAGAGAATTAGGCCTTGACTCGGGGTTGGGGAGGCTGGCGTGGCCTTTAGTACCTGCTCCGGTGTTCTTTGCAGGGACAGCATGGGGCAGTGGGACAGTTGCAGTTCTTACACTGCCTGTGTGACTGTGAGAAAGCTCCTCAACCTCTCTGAGCCTTGGGTCCTTCCTATTTGTTAAATGGCTAAAATGTTACATATCTTGCAAATGTACTGTAAACATAACCGCCACGTGGCTGAATAGATCTTACACGCCCAGGGGACTTTGTACCCACCTCAACTTCAGCTGCACCCGCGACCATGCAGCTGCGTAGGGACCTCCTGGCTTCCCCCAGACACTTGGCCCCTCGCCTGCCCCCCACCATCCCTTCTCATCTGTCTGGGACTCACCTGGGTCCCTGGCAGCAAGCGAGGGTCAGATAGGTGGCCAGGAAGACAGCACTGGGGAGAGAGAGATGAGGAAGTGGACTACAGGCCCAGCCTGCCCCTTAGCCCCATCGGGCCCCGCCTGGTGGCACTCACCAGGCCAGCAGGCTGGGGGCCGTTCGGAAGTCCGAGGGGAAGCCACCCAGGACAAGTACCCCCGCCAAGGGCACTGAGAGCCTCTGAGACGGGGTGTGGCCAGCAAGGAGGCTGATGGCAACCGTGGCAGACAGACCAGAAGGTGTGCACCATTCAGCAGTGTGTGTGCTGCCACCCGCTCCCAGCCCTGTGTGCCGCCGCTCCTCCCTGGGTGGCTCGCACCCCCTGCCCCCCGCTGCCCTTCCCAGCACAGCTGGCAGCCGAGGGGGGGGGCCTCAACAAGTATTCTGATCGCTGCCCTGAGAAAAGCTAGTCAGTTGTCCCCTCCCCCCTCGTGTCATTGTCCCATCCCCAACACACACCCACACACACACCCACACACACACCCACACACACACAGCAGAGAGAAGCAGAGACTCACTAGGACACATAGTAGACAAACAGGTTTCTCCTGACGAAATCACCAACCGGCTTCCTGTGGAGCAGGGGAGGACAAGGGAGAGGAGTCACACCGTCACTGTCTCACCATCACACCTCGGCCTGGCTGCCTCCCTGCCCGGGCCCTCCCGGCAGCCGGCCACCCTGACCACCGCATGCCAACTCCCCTTCCAGTCCATCTGGGCACAGTGCCCCGCCCCCCGCCCCGCACTCCCAGCAGGGGCCCCACAGCTGGTGAGCCTGGGGCAAAGTCCTCAGACTCACACAAAGGTGAAGATGGCGATGATGGCCACCGTGATGAGGAGCTGGATGGAGATGATGCTGTAAACCTGGAACACGGTGGGGGACGAGGGGGGGGGTGGGGGGGCGGAGCACGCGTCACCATCCCCCGTGTCTTCTCAGGAAGCAGCCAGTCCCCCCAAGGAGCCCTAAAGACCTACCACCCCACCCACAACTTTTACAGGTGGGGAGGGGGCTTCTTAATTATGAAGGATCTGCTTCTCACTTAATTTCCACTAGATCTCTCCTCGGCTACAGCCTGGCCCGAAGGCCACCCCATCCTCAAGGAGTCTGGCTCAGATACTATACACACCCTCAGAGCTGGCCCCCACCTCCAGCTGCTCCTTGACATCTCCCCCTCTTTGTCCAACATCTAGCCTCAGTTTCCTACTTATCCCCCTGCCTCGCTGCACTACTCCGTGCAACCTCCACACTTCCGGCAGTTCAGTGTGACATCTGTCGGGTATCTACCTACTCGGGTATCTACCTGCTCAGAGCAGGGCGTCATGCAGATGTGAGATGGGGGAGGGATGGGGTATAAAAAAGCATGATCGTGCTGGCTTCGAGTTGCTCACAGTCTAACAGGAGAAAGAAGTTTGGTGATGGTAGAACACTTTGGCAGAGCCCACCTAGATTTTCCCAGATTGAATCTGTCCCCCACCACGAGGTCAAGGAAGAAAGGAGTGAAAGGTGGGAAACGTAGGTCAGCGGAGCTGGGGGCCCCCCTTAGGGCAAGGCAGGACTAAAGAGAATTCAGAAGGCAGCAGCACATCTGTGTGGAAATGATGCCCTGGAGCTAATAATCCTGGCCTTCCCCACCCCTCCCCCGCCCCACCCCATTCCCACAGCCCCGCCCGGCCCATAGCTCACCTTTCGGATGAAGACGTGTCGGACTTTCCTGTCATCCCACTCTCCGGACCCAAAGCTTTCACTCACTGCTCTCTCCTCCCCATCATAGCCCTGGCCTGGACCTAGGGACAGATCAGATATGACCAACTGGGGCCTTGGGACATGTGGCCTCAGTCCCAAAGCCTGAATGACATTATCTCAGCCAAAAGACAAGGGCTGTGACTCAGGAACTCCTCACCCACGTCGGGTCCTCTAGATGCCCTCAGAGTAACCAGTGATGGCCTGGGCACCATATGGAACCGTGTGTCCCTGTCACAAGGAAGCTTAGGTGTAAGCTGTTCCATCAGTGCACATTCACAGATGGCAAGGGTGCTCAGCCAACACCTGGGTGCTCTGGGGGATGAATGCTCATGGTCTTCATCTAGGGGCAGCGATCTAGTGAGGACGCCAGGCAGGGGCTGCAATCTAGTGAGGGCCAGAGCAGGGGCGTCACAGATGGAAGGAGGAAGAGAAAGGTAAGAACACAGTGCGTTATGTGCAGAGGGTGGAGAACAGAGTGAGGACCGTAATCTACATCCAGCAAACATCACTCGGGGATGCCAGTGGTCTGCGTGCACAGGACAAGCGTGACTGTGACCATGACTGACACACTCATATTCCCACCAAAACAAATATGGCCAGCTGAGAGCTGGCCGTGCCCCAGGATTCCAGAGGCTATAGGACTCAAAACATTCCTTCGGTGCCTCCTGGGATGCTGCTTTCAAAATCCACATGTGAGCCATTCAGGAAAAATCCCTGCATTCTAATCTCTCATTTCTGGCCAAACAGAGTATTTACCTGCCATGACATTTATGAAACATCCAAATGACCTCTGGATGTCTGCAAAACTCAGGTGTTACCTTAAAGGATGATGACTTGTCCTCAGCATGAGAATGTTTAAGGAAAAAAAAGTGCCTCGGGTACCAAAGTTCCTAGAAGAGAGGGGTCCGGGGGGGTGGCAGCTGTCTAGTTAGGACACGGAAATGGCTCACCCCGCCACTTTCTCATCTGATGGGGAAGTTCTGCTGTGTGCCTATGGACTCAGTCTCCTTGCTCAATAAAGGGGCTAGTAGGTGGCTCAGGGGCCAGGTGCTGAGGGGACAGGTGGAGAGGGAGCAGGCAGCTTGGGGGACCAGATGCTGAGGAGACAGGGGGCAGGTAAAAAAGATGGTGAAACGGGAGAGATCTAAGGAGGAGATGAAAAAAGGGATGAAACAGGAAGCTGAGATGGAAGGAAAAGAGGGGTGGCCTCGTGTGGTGTTACACGTGCTGCCTCGTCCCACACCCCCCTCAGCTGCCTCTCAGGGACTCACCGTAGTTCATGGGCATCGGGTGGATGGGCGGCATAGGCTGTGGATAGCCAGCAGGGTGACCGTAGCCAGGCTGTGGATAGGCAGGGTAGGCAGGGTAGCCACCGGGCAGGACGGACGGCTGCCCGTAGCCCCCCTGGGGTGGAGGGCCAGGGTACAGGGGGTTGCGGTCCTCATACGGAGGGGGGGCACTGGGGCTGGACATGGCCGCTCAAGGGCTGAGGGCACCTCAACAGCTGCCAACAGCTGGCACCTGAAATGGAGATGAGAAAATCAGTCAGGAGTGCCCAGCCCCAGCTCACCGGGCCCCAGGCCAGGCTGCCTCTGTGGAGTGGGAACCCTCATATTTTTTCTCTTGATCATGATCACAGCGTGTCATCCTCCGCCCACAGCCCACCCTCCCCGTCCCACCAGCTCAGCCCCTGGCCCCCTGCCTTCATGCCAGCTTTCTGTCTACAGCCCTCCCTCTGGTGCTGCTCTGCACCCCTGGAAAACAGGAGAAGGGGGATTTATGCAGGAGCCCAGAGCAGTCACTGGGCACCGGTGGTGTGAGAGACGAGCAACGGGAGCCTGGGAACTCCCCTGTGCTCATTTAAGAAAAGTTTCCAGTGACCAGGGAAGGAGCCTGATGGCCCCAGCCAAGCCTGGACGTGAGTCACACGGCCAGCCGGCCAGCCGGGACCCATTGAAGGGGTCAGCCCAGCCCCCACGGCAGCTGGCAGGAGCGTCAGGCCTGAAACGCAGAGCTGGGGAGGAGCCAGGGCTCTAAGTGGAGGGGGCAGGGGTGGAGGACAAGCTAGCCCCAGGGCTGAGCCACCCGGCCCAAGCGGGAGGGCAGTGGGCCCGTGGCCAGTGGCTGAGTCAGGGGACGCCAGAGAGGCCTGGGCGAGGAGGTGCCCAGGGCTGGCCACTCAGGCTAGAGAGCCACACAAAAGGTCAGGCCAGAGACAGGACTTTCTGGTTCTTTCAAATAACAGCTAAGGTGCATCTGATGAGTGTAGCCGCGTCTGGCTGTCACCGTTCCCTTCACTGCCTTGCTGGGTAGTGGATAGCGTGTACTGGGCCCCGAATCCACCTTGTGGGGAGAGACCCATGTTTTGGACTCTGGTATCCCCGTGATTGCTGCCTATTCTAGCAGGGAGGAGAGCGCACTGACAAGTCATGCCTCAAGACCCAGCAGGTGCCTTCTCTGCCACAGGAAGAGTCCCGCAGCCCGGGGAGGACTGAGGAACGAGGAGGGAACCCCAAAAACACAGCTGAGAGGGACCTCCAGGTGTTATGGCCCCAAATGCTCAACTTAGAGAAGAGGAACAAGGCGCAGAGCAGTGAGGCGACTCGTGACTCCCCAGGGTCACAGAACCAGCAGGTTAATGGTACAACCAGACCCGAGGCCGCCGAGGTCCTGGGTCTGCGTCCTCTGTATTAGGCTGTGTTCTTTCTGCCTCTTAGGCCAAATAAATGTCCGCCAGCCCTGCTGATCCCCTCTGAGGTGGCCAAGATGGGGGCTTGGGAGAAGCTAAGGAGGAGGCCCCTGAAAAGCCTTGACAGGGCCACGACCTCCTCCTACAACATCTCCCAAGGGCCAGACCTTTAGGACCTCTCAGGGAGGAAGTGCCCCCAGATCCAGGCCGGGGACATGCTCAGCACCTCTGCTAGAAGGAAGAGAGACAGGCCCCTCCTGTGAGGGCACCCGCACCGTCCAGGGATCAGATAAAGGACTTGGCTCATCTCTTCTCTCTTAGGAGAACTGGGATAATTCAGAGAGGACGGTGGTGGCGAGGGCCAGGGAGGAGGCATCGAGTAACAGAGCAGGGCTCTAAATGGTTTACTTTGAGAAAAGCTGGTCTCCATCTTCCCCGAGTAGATGGCCCAGCGTGACGAGAATGCGCCAGGTCAGAAATGAGAAAGGCCCTTCTAACGGTGAGGATGTGACAGCAAACCAAGGCTTCAAAAGCAAGGTCATGGTGAAGGTCCTGCACAAGTCATGAGGTGAAGGTGAAGTTCGTGCAGGAGTCATGAGGAGTAGGTTAAGGTCCTACTCTGCGAGTGGAGAAGGGCGACCTGAGGAAGTTAAGGAGCAAAACACAACAAGGCCGAGCAGAGTGTGAGCTTAAGAGACGGAGATGCTGGCTGCTGTGGGGGTGCCCCGGCCTTCCGCACGGACAGGGAAACTGGTGCAAATAGTTATAATACGCTGGTCTTCATAGAATTTGAAAAAGTAAGAAACACAACTGGCTCTCCTCCCCCGAGGCAAGAGGCTCCTTCTCCCTGCACCCCTCTGCCCGTCCCTCTCCCAGAACCGCCCTTTTACTCCCCCAAGAGGATGGCATCCTGTTTATAGGCAGAGGCACAAACAGGTCGCTTCTGGAGTAGGGCTATATCTAAAGCTTATTTTAAAAAAAGAAAAGAAAAGAAAGGAAGAAAGGAAAGAAGGAAGCAAAAGGGAGGAAAAGGAAGAAAGGAAAGAAAGAAAGGGGCACCTGGCTGTCTCAGTCAGTAGAGCCGGTGACTCTTGACCTCGGGGGTATAAGTTCAAGCCCCATGTTGGGTGTAGAGATTACATAACAACAACAACAACAAAACCTTACTGTGGAGTAGGGCTATGTGCCATCATTACAGCCATCTCAGCCCCGGGGCCCGGTGATGCCCAACCATCTGGATGATGGCACACAGGTGAATAGGCTGAACACGGCCCAAGAGGCACTGGCAGGAGAGGCCCTGTGGTTCGAAGCCCCAGCTGGGCCACCACAGGGGATGTCTCCATGACCTGGCCCTGTGTCCTGCGGGGGGTGCTCCTCTATAAAATGAGGTGTTATGGGTCAGATGATCTGTGAGCTCATTTCCTGCTCTAACAGGCTGTGAACTATCTGAGGCACCCAGCGACATGGGGTTTGCCCTTTGCCCAGCCAGCGGCGGCCCCTTCCTCCTTCCTCTAAGCCCAGCCCAGCAAACAGGCTCCTTCCCAGACCACAGGGGCTGTGGCCCCAGGGTGCCGGGTTAAATCACAGAGAGGAAAGTCAGCCTGGGATCGACCACCAGGTCTCCAGGGCCTGGTCCAGCTCAGAAGGCTGCTGACTCACCAGGACGCCCTCTGCACTCTCCCACCCCTCCCTTTGACTCCTCTGGTTTCAGAGGAATTCACGAGTAGACCCGCCTGCTGGAGACACAGCAATTCACAGTCCAGTTCTCCAAGGGCTCAGCCACCAGCCCATGCTCACCAGAGACTGGCACTGACCACGTCACCTCACTATGCTTTAGTTTCTCCACCTGGAGAATGGGTTTCCCACTCTAATGGCACCCTCCTCAGAGTGTAAAAATATGCATAAAGCACTTAGAAGGGTGCCTGACCCCTGACAAAAACAGTAAATGGTGGCTCTTTATGGTTATTATATTATAATCCTTACAGTAGTCCACAGGGTGGGTAATGTTACCCCTGTTTACAAATGAAGAAATAGAGGCTTAAGAGAATTCAGTCACTTGCCCAAAGTTACTTAGCTAGGGTGGACGAAGTGAACATCTGAGTGCCAAGACAGACGGCAGAGCCCACACTCTCATCCCTCATTTTGATGCCCCGTCTACCTATGCCTCTTGTCCCTACTCACGGCTACCTGTCTAAGACCCTCGAATGACAGCAGAAGGCTTACATAGCAAAGGGACACCGAACCATTCAGCCCCCTCCATAATTCCCCATCTCCTGGTTCCCAGAAAACCACCAGGAGGTGAGGAGGATAGTCAGAGCTAGAGAGTCATAAATGCCAGAGCTGAAGGCAATCTCGCTCATCTAAGGCAGGCCAACCCCCTTGCTTTACCAACCAGACAGGGAAGTCAAGTGACCTCTCCATGGTCATGGTCACAGAGCTGGGGCTGGGCCTACATCTCGGCTCTCTGGTATGAAGTCCTGGGCGCAGGAGAGAGAGAGTGTGCAGTTGAGTCAGAGGGGTGGCCGAGCGCAGCCACACTCCCCTCTGAGCAGTACCGGGTGGGCAGGGACCTCGGCCCACAGCAGCCATGCTTCCAGGCCCGCCCCCTGACACCTGCCCAGCCCTCATGCGGACCCCGGTCACTCTGTGTCATCAAGACCTCAGAGAAGGATGAGGTTTGGGGCCAGCATCTGCCCAGGCGGCGGGGAAAGAGGGAAGTGGTGTTTACTTTCAGAGCTGTGGCGAACCAACAGTAGGTGCTGGAGAACATGGGGTCAAAAGAGAAGGAAGGGAGAGAGGAGAGGGCAGTCTGGTGCCAAAGGCTAGAAACCAGGAATCAGGCCATTTGCGTTCTGCCAGGAGCCAGGAGCTAGTGGAGGAGCTCACAGTCTCCACCGGCTAAAGGGGACCTTTAGGGTCCCCACTGGAAGCCCAAGTGGTCCTAAAAGACAGTAGGCGTTCTGTTTCCCCTGAAGACACTCGAACGACAGGAAGCAAGGCGGTGCCACTTGCAGACAGCCTAAATCAGTAGAACATTCTTCCTCACCATGCCTGTTATCAAGACATTCTGACTGCCCTGTCCTTGCCATGTTACAGATCTAAGTCTGCTCCCCCATCCTCACGGCCCCATGGCCCCAGCAGAAGGAGCCAGAAGCTCTCCTTTCTCCTCCAGACTCAGGCGGCCCAGCAGCGGCAGTGGGCGGGCTCAAACGCAGGACTTGTTGGCTGTCAAGGTTTTCAGGTACAGCCTTGGGGAAGCGGCCCCTTCCCCCCCACCCCCCACCCCAGCCACCTCAGTGTGGCCACCACCAGCCAGCCAGCCAGGGCCCAGGCTCAGCTGCCCCTGGGGCACCTGAAGGGTTAAGGCTCCAGAACCTGCAGAGAGGAGTTGCTAGCTTGCTGTAAGCGGGTGTGCTGTGCGTTGGAGGGAGGGGCGGAAAGGAGCAGCTGACAGGGCCAGGCAGCCTGCCCTCCTCGCTGCCAGGAACGGATGCCCGGAGCCAGAGTGGAAAGAATAGCTCAGAGTGTGCATCTCAGGAAACCCCACCCAGCAGACACAGGAGCACAGCCCCTGCCTCTTAGGTCGGTCTCCTTCCCCGCCTTTTCCTCCACCTGCCCCCAGCTCCTCCAGCTCTCCCCAACCCCCAGGAACCGCACCCCACCTCCACACCCTGGCACAGAGCCCCCCAGGGCACACGAGTAAAAAGATACACCCAAGAGTGTCTGGGCAAGTCACCAGGCCTCTGCACCCGGACCAAGAGGCCCAGAATCAACTTATCCTTCTGTCTGCCTGGCTTCTGGGAACAACAGCATGACTGAGGGGATCTAAAACCTGACGCAAGAGCTGGAGTGGCCTTTAGAAATCATCCGGTTATCTGACAGACAAGGAAGCCCCAATGCCAAGAAAGTTCCTGTCCCAGCCCACAAAAGGGCCTCTTGGTCAGAGGTTTGGAACTTCCATTCCCAGCCCTGCCCAGTAAGGCGGAGCCAGAATGAGACACCCTTCTCCCCCCTCCCCCCACCATTCCCCTTCCCTGGCCGCTGCCCTGGTGCCCTCTTGCTCAGAAGTAGATAAGCCTGCCAGCCCACGACTTCCGTCCCAGCCCCCAGGCTCCAGCCAGGGCGGCCTCTCTGGGACCTGAAGCTGACTGGGGTGAGGAAGATGCCCTGGAGAGCGGGGTGACCCAGGCCCCACAGCTCCATCCCCCTTCAATGGGGGGCAGTGTGCGTAAGCCTAGTGACCCCAGCCACATCTGTGGCTCCCAAAGGCCAGGAAATGCAGATGAGGAAGGAGAATCCAGAAACACAGCCCCTATCCACCTCATTCTTTGCGTTTCATCTCTGCCTGTCAGCTGGACTTCAAGGTTAGGAAGGAGGAGAGGCAGACATAATTAACAACCCACCATGAGAATGGAGACTAACCCTTCTCTGTGACAGGCAGAGAAGGAAGAGAACCACTCACAGCAGTAAGCACCGTGTACCTGTCACTGGCTACTCAGCCAAGTCTGAGCCTCACAACGGCACTCTGGGGTGCACGTCCTTACCCCCATTCTATAGACAAGAGAACTGAAATTCACACAGAAACAGACCTAGGGTCCCACTGCAGGCAAACAGCAGAGATGTGTCTGAACCCACATTTGATGTCGGATTTTAGAGTTCATGCCCTCTGCTTTGACACCTGCTGGGAACAGACGCCCCTGGGGCACCCCCACCAGCCACCTGTGTGCACAGGCCAGCACCTGGGGCGGGCCAAGGTAGCGAAGACCTTTTCCCTTGCACAAAGTCAGTCCATGCCAGAGCCCTGGATTAGGAGGCAGGGAGCGGAGTTCTTGTCCTGGTCTTAACCCCACTGTGAGTCAGGGTGGGCCACTCCACATCTCTGTACTCTCTTCTCCATAAAACAAGTACGTGCGACCAAAAGATCAAGTCTGTTCCAGCTCCAAGAGCCTCTGATTCTGGATGAGCAGTGGGTTTCAGGGCAGAATGATCCACTTCCTAAAGCATCTACGCTGGGGTCACTACTGATGTAAAATGTCCACAGAGGCAGAGGCACCTGACATATTCCGGGTTTGGGACTGGCCCTAATGCCCTCTCCTCCCAAACTGCCCCCATATTGCCCTCTGGACCCTACAGCCAGCATTTCCTGCGTGCTCACTTACCCCAGAGTCTGCAGAGAAAGCGTGTAACTCCGTAGACAGGGAAGAGTACCAGGCAGGAAAAGCAAGAGATCTGGGCTCAAAAGTCCTAACCCTGCCAGCAGGCCAGTGATCTATTCCTTTTCCCCCAAATCAGCCCCCGTGGGGCAAAGGGGAGGGACTCTTACCCAGAACCATGGAGTGAGTTGAAAGCTAAAATCATCCAGCCAGGCATTTCCCAGACTGCTCGAAAGAACACCACCCTGGGACATGTTAACAGATGTCTGAAACAGAGAAGCCTGAAAAATCCATACCCCTTTTGGAAACTCCCAAGGCACAAGGGCATATTTAGCCTCTGAGCAGCCCTGCAGTGAGCAGAAGCTCTTCAGCTCTGTTTAACCCAGTTTCCCTCCAAACTTGCTCACGCCTGAAACATTTTTATCAGAGCATACCTAATTAATATCCATTGGGATCCTGACCAGGCCACCTTAGTTTTACAGAGAGACCCAACCCTGAGAATGATTCATGTCCTAACTCCTCATATCTTAAAACCCTTGTCCCTCTACCCAGTCCTCAAAGCAGTCACATGAAGTACAGGCATGCCCCCTCACTCTGAGTCAGCTCAATGCCAGAGTCCACTGCAAGGGTCCTTCCTCTCCTCTCCACCCCCCACCTCCTAGACAGCTGCTATTCTCATCTCCACGGTGGAATTTACTGATTTACTAGCCAAGGACCGGGGGACATCCTCAACTAGCATAGCACTAGGAGACTGGCATCGCCGAACATCACCTTGAAGTCAAGGGAAAAAACACAAATTGTTAAACACAAGAAGAAGGACTTATTCTTATCTTCCTCCCTGACCAATGTTGAGTACTCTCAGTACCTAGCACTGTGGCCTGTGGGCTTCTGAATATCATCTCTGCTTCAAAACAAGACCCAATGTTTTGGTCTAGAATCTCAAACTCTGAGGGCTGGAGAATCTGGTCAAGGCCCTCCCCTGTACAGCAGTCCTGACAGAATACTCGAGAAAGCCCACATCAGTGTTAACCATATTGTTAGCAGAGACCTTCTTCCCAGAGAGCTGTCTCAGCCTCCACTCTGGCCCTGCTACTCAGCCCTCCATAGACACAAGTGTCCCTTCTCTGGGGCCTCTGCTCTTTCTGAAGGACCCTGGATGAGAAGTTTGGGGGGGGTGGGGGAGTGCTCTGAGGCAGACAACTTCCAGCTGAGGCCCCTGTTCTCATGGGAGGAGTCTGAACTGAGGTGGCTATTACCCCGGCTCACGACATGAAGCTCTCCCCACACTTAAGGTGTAACCCATCATTACCTCTCTGACGTGCCCGTTTTTACAAGCGAGGCCCTGAAGTCATGGCACCAGAAGACAGAAGAAGTCAGTGCCCGTGACATTTGTGTGGTCCCACCACTTCTAAGTTACAGACTGGGTCCTCTGTTTGGGTCCCATGGCTAGAGAGACAGGGACAGCAGGCAGGTGAGGAGAAAGTATGGCTGCCCCTTGGCCCCAGACAAAGCAGCCCCAAGGCGGCACCTGGCTCCCCCTGCCCCCACTGGCCAGGCCAAAGGCGCCAGCTTTGAAACCAAAGCTTACTGGTGAGATGAATATTTCAGAGCCCCAGAGAACTGGACACCTGAGGGACCTGCCACGACATCTGGCTCTGACCCTGGTTCCCAGGCCCACCCCCACTTCATCCCATGTCCAGGTTCCTCAGGTAGAACGCCACCGCCCGATACCACACCCGGGCCACAGTGGGGTGAGAGGGGATGGAGACCCCTCCCCCCCGAGGACAAGCTGATGCAGGACCACAGATCAGGGCCCAAGCCTCCCAGCAGCCTTCCTCTGCTTGCCTGCCACCGGCTCCCGGCTCCTTTCCCAGCTCCACTTGTTTTCCCCTTTCCCATGTTCCCATTGGGTTTCTATGCTGACCCAAAGGGGCGACGAGGAGCACAGTACTTCCCTGTAGCTTTCTGAATCCAGCCTGAGGACAGCGGCTGGAAGTAGGCAGGCTGAGGCAAAGTCATGGTGACAGGGGTGGCACTTCCCCATGCCAAGCATAGAGGGGCTGCCGACCCCTACCCCCACTCACTCAGACTCATTTACCTGTCTACATCAAGGCTGGCACCAGGCTCCCCGGCTGCTCTCTTCCCCCTCCCACCAGCCGAGGGACCTGACAGCCTCATCCCACGCGCAGCTGGCCACTCTGGGGGCTCGTACAGTGGACACGCCCTGTGACACACGCGCCAGAAAGAGGCGGACGTGACACCCTGAGACCCTTGCCCGCTCGCTGGTGCCCACCACCCACTGCTCGACTCCCGACGCTAGACAGGCGCCAGTCGGCCTCCCGAGGAGCAGCAGGAAAGCGAAACTCCAAGGGCGAGGGCCACAGATTCCTATTCCAGCGCCGCCTCCCTGGGCCGAGCACTCGGACAAAGTTTGGGGGGCCGCCCAGCCCTGGCTCCGGCCCCGCCAGAATGGGGTCCCCAACTCCCGCCGGCCCCGGCCCCCTGGCTTGCCTGGACGCTCCGACGGTGCGCTCTTGGCCTCCCTCCCGGCGCTGCGAGTCCGGCACCAGAGCGCGCTGGCCTGGCCTGGGCTGGGCTGGGCTGGGGCTCCGCGCCCCGCCCCATCGTCCCAACCCCGTGGGGCGGGGCCTCGTGGCGCCGCCAGGGGGCGCTGGGGTCCGCCCGGGGGTCCCGCCTGCGTCCGCCCGCGTCCGCCAGCTGCGCGCGCGCCTCCCGAGGCCCCCGACGTGATTCTATGGTTTTCAGGTTAAAAGGCAATATGTGATCACCGATGGAAACTTAGAAAAACAAGAAAATAGAGGAGGAACATCACTTCTTTCCACGCCTACCGACCCCCTGCGGAAAGCGCTTGCGTTCGTGCTTCTTTGCTTTCTGTGATGTTTTAAATATTACTTCTATTTTACTTAACATTTTATCAAGAACATTTTTCTTGCCACTAGATAATTCTTCAGAAGTGTAATTTTAACGCCACAAAGTATCCTACCACATAGCTATGCTGATTTATTAAATCAATTTCCTACTAGAGGACATTTAAACTGTTCCCATTTTTTATTATTAAACATAAATCCGTGAACACCCTTGGCAATTCCCTTCTTTTAAGCCAGACACACTTTTCAAGTTTAAAACTTCAAACGTCCAAATGTAGAGAGGGAACTGGGCATCTCTGACCCTGGGAACTGAGACATTGCCTGCTTGAAGTTACTTCAACCGGGAAGGCGGGTGTTTGAGCGTCAGAAGGCCCGACTTGGGATGTAGGTTACTAGTATTAGTGTGCCTGTTGTCCCACCCACCCGGTCACTAATGCAAGGATGCCCTCCTAAGTACCATTTCACAGACCAGGAAATGGGTCTAGGGAAGTTTTGAAACATTGCCCAAGTTCGTATAGTTGCAAAGTCCATGTTTTTTTCCATTACGCCAAAGCTGCTGGTAGATGAACAGCTTATTTCAGGTGCTTATCTGGTGCTTATCTAGTGCTAATAAGCTACAGATCAACACTACATCAGAATGTCTTTCACAGCCTGTGGGCGCTAACTTTCTGAATGGAGGGGGCTGGTGGGGGTGGGCAGGTAGACTTGAGAAAACCACAGCTAGAAATGAATGAGGGTAGACCACCAAGACGACCTGAAACCCTCCTGATTCCACACCCATCACTAAGCACTTTTCTTTACGTGATTATCTCTGGTGATCAGTCCAGCTCTGTCACAGAGCAAGACTTAAGAAGGAGGGGCGCATGGACTTATCTGGAAGCTCATGTGCATACCAAACATAAGTGAAAACAGTGTGCTTACTAGTAAGCATAGTAAGCAAACTTACCACTTAGATTATATATTTCAAATGAACTAAAATACAGATGTTTTTAAAATTACTCCCCCCACCCACACATGCATGTACTATGTATGTTTATTTGTATAGATACCATTTAAGGAGTTAACTTAGGGGGGCTGGTGGACATTATGGCAGGCTCAGTCCCCCAGCCACCCCAACCCCCAATGTAAATTCAGTTCTTAGGGGGCCACAGACCTCATTTTAGGAAGTCCCCTCTCTAAGTGTGAGCTCACCAGCAAGAGCTGACAGGAGCACAGCCCCTGATAGCAGAATAGAGCCATAGGTGAGGTGCAAAGGCTTGCAGAATCTGGACAGATCTCCAGACACTCCTTCATGTTCTCTACCCTTGGACCCGTTCCCCAGAAGGTACCCCTCCCCTTTCTGGGAACTGCCAGAACAGTCTCCAAGGAAATTTGTTTTCCAGCCAGCAGTCACATCTGTGCCATGGGAAAGTGGAATGTGGGGACACACATCGCCCCATGGAAAAGTGGAATGTGGGGGCCCACATCGTCAAGCCCTATGTAACCCTTGCTGCTTGCTTTCTCCTGGGCCCATTTTCTGATCATGGAATCAAAAGTATAATCCTAAGAGAATCTGAAACGAAGCACCTGGCCCAGGGCACATGAGAGGCCTTCAGTAAATGATACCTCCTTCTCTTGACCCCTATTTATCCCTGGATAGAAAGGATAAAGGTGTTATTTGTAAGACTCTTAGCAGATCATTAATTAAGCCCTACTGTCTGTCAAGCAGACAGCAATTTCTCATTCTGGACAAAACTGAAGGACACAGCTCCTGTCCTCAAGAAACCCACGGTCTAGGGGAGATGGTTAAAGACCACCTAATTATAATTTTGACAGTTTGGCAAGTGCTGAGGTGAAGAAGTGTTCACTTGGGAACAGTATTTTATCTTAAGCAAGGGGTTTAGGGCCCTCATCCCAGCAATCTAGGATTGGGAGGGTGGGAGTGGTGAGAAGTTGGGCTGAGCAAGGAGACAGAACTGAGATTTTACCTCCAGGGCAATGGGAGACATGTGACTATCAGCAGCCACCTAGAAGGAGGGTGGGAAGGTCGTGGGAGGCTCGCTGGGGCCCCTGGAGTAGAGTCGCCAGCTTCAGCAAATGAGGATGCGGGATGACCAGTTTTATTTGAACTTCGGACAAACAACAAATAATTTTTTGCTGAAGCATGTGTCATTGCCCCATGTAATATTTGGAAATACTTACACTAAAAATTACTCCTTGCTTATCTGAAGTTCAGATTTAACTGGGCGTCTTGTATCTTTCTGTCAACCCTGCCCTGGGAGGAAAGTCAAGTTCAGTCAAGTCAGGGCAGCAGGAGGCAGGGTAGGGGGAATGAAAGGAATCAGCGGCTGTTTGTTTTAGGGACTGGGGGTATCCAAAGCTTAATGATTGATGAGAGGAGAGGCCGAGGGAGGTAGGGAGGAGTGGGCCCCTAGAGTGGTTTCCCAGGAGCCCAGGTGGAACCAGAAGGGAGTGGGTAGGGAAGGTTCAACTTTCTCTGCACCCAGCCCCAGGGCTCCAATCATCTGTCCTACAAATCCCTCCAACCACGCCCCTGATTACTTAGTTATGCATTACTCCACCCAAGAAAGGTCTTTTCCAATTATCATTAACTTTCTCCAAAAAGCTGTCCCTCCTCCTTTTTTTCCCCCCCAAAGACTTTGTGTTTACTGACTCAGGCATTTAACCCAGCCTGGGGTAAATACGCCTCTTTCTCTCCACTGGAGGGCTAGGACAAAAATCTCATTCATCTCTAGCTTCAGACAGCCCTGCCCCATCATCTGTTGAATTAAAGGGATTGTAACATTAAAAAATTAGAGCTCTTTCCCCTAAAAATTAGTCTTATTATTATCCATAAACATTAGTCAGCACTTAATTCTTCTTCTTTTCTTAAGTTTATTGATTTATTTTGAGACAGAGACAGAGATAGAGATCACAAGTGGGGGAGGGGCAGAGAGAGGAAGGGACAGAATCCCAAGCAGGTTCTGCATCATCAGCATAGAGCCCCATACGGGGCTGGAATCCACGAACCGAACCGTGAGATCATGACCTGAGCTGGGATCAGAAGTTGACTGCTTAATTGGCTGAGCCACCCAGGTGCCCCTAGTCAGCACTTTCATAAAGAAATTGGGAGCAGAAAGAATGGTGCCTGTGGATGTCCCAGGAACAAAAGGTTTGTCCTAGCTTAGCCCCTGAATGGCTGTCAGGCCTAGGGCCCATCTCTTTACTTATGAATGAGTCTAATCATACCGTTCTTTCCTACCTCCTGCACTTTTGAGGCCTCCGATGAAATCGCCTACGTGAAAAGCATTGAAAATAGCATGCACGTGGTGCTGTTGCTAGCGATCTTACAGCTCAGTAGAACTGGAGACGGGTTAGGTAAGAGCTCGTCCTTCCTGGATGTGTCTGTCGCCTTGCGACAAAGGCTGGGCCACGGAACCCGCCTGGCATCCATTGTGCGTGGCCAGGGTACAGGGCAATGCTTTCCAGTCTTCCCTGACCATCAGAATCACCTAAGGGGCTTGTGAAAGCATTCCGGTTCCTTTGGGGATACCTCTTCCTAGAATCAGAAATGTGAATCAGCATCTTAGGGGAGGCTGAAACAAACGCCCTCTGGTGAATCCGACTATCGGCTGGCTTGGGTGCTAGACAGACCTGGGCCCTGTTCACATCATGTTAGTGGCTGTGTGACACTGGGCATATTACTTAGCTTCTCTGAGCCTTGATATCCTTATCTGTAAAAAGGGAGCTTAGGGGCGCCTGGGCAGCTCAGTTGGTTAAGCATCCAACTTAGGCTCAGGCCAAGATCTCAGAGGTTGTGAGTTTGAACCCTATGTCGGGCTCTGTGCTGACAGATTGGAGCCTAGAGCCTGTTTTGGATTCTGTCTGTCTGTCTGTCTGTCTCTCTCTCTCTCTCTCTCTGCCCCTCCCCCACTCATACTCTGTCTCTCTCAAAAATAAATAAACAAAAGAAATTTTTTTTTAATATTTTTTATTTATTTCTAGGAGAGAGAGAGAGAGAGAGAGCAGGGGAGGGTCAGAGAGAGAGGGAGTCACAGACTGAAACAGGCTCCAGGCTCTGAGCTGGCAGTCAGCACAGAGCCCGACGCGGGGCTCGAACCCACGAACCGCGAGATCATGACCCAAGCGAAAGTCGGACGCTTAACCGACTAAGCCACCCAGGCGCCCCAACAAAAGAAATTTTTAAGGGAGATAACAATAGGGCATAAGGATTAAAAACGGCAGTTTTCAAAGGCTTGGAGCCTAGCAAAAACTGTGAATTGTTGTGGCCGGTTGTGAGAGAGAAGCCCGGTATTTCAGCGATGAACACACTTCCCTTTGGCCAGTGGTGTGATTGCATTCGGAAGACTTAACAGGACCTGCGTAGGTGGATTTGTCTTTGTGCAGCTCAGTTGTGCCCTCACGCCCTGCTCTCTGCCGCCGTGGACTTTGGCCTCCTCCGTCACCCTGACCCGCTGGGGCATTCCCAGCTTCAGCAGGCCTCTCGTGGGCAGGAAGGCCTTCCTCATATTTTACCTGCATTTGCCTAAATAGCTGTGTGCTCCGAAAAGCCAATAGCCATTTCCTCTTCTCTTATTCCCAGCCCAAAATAACAGCTGCCCTAGAACCTCTCGTTTTGCCCATAACTGCACCCCCTCCATCTTCTCAATTTCAAGTGCCCACGCCCTGACCCTCATCTGTCTCTCCAGCTCAACGACACCAACTGCAGTGATTCTGACCACACCAGGACTGACAACTCGTGTGTCTTCTGTCCTCCTCCCTGTCCCCCCTGCTTCTTCCCCCCCAACCAGCAGTGATCCCTGATCCCTCGTGAGAATCACCGCATGCTCTGCCCCTCTTCACCTGGGGGAACCCAGCAGCACCTCCCTGCATGCACCCAGCTGAAGGGGAGAAGGAAAACACGGAAGGTGCTGACTGATTTCACTGAGTTCATGAAGACTTCGGTTTTTTTCTCATAGTTCATCTTGACATCCCCACCCTAGGTGATTCCACCACTCCTCCCTCCATCTCTCCAGACCTCCAACACCTTCTCCACAGCCTCACTCTCAGTCTTGGCCTTGCTTCCTATGTCTCTAAGCGAAGAAACAGAGAACTGCCCCCTGTGTCTCCACATGGCTCTCCCCGAACTTTGATGTGCAAACCTGTGATGTGCGGATCTTGTCTAAATGCAGATTCTGCTTGGAGGGGGGTGGGGCTGAGAATCTGCATTTCTAATGATCTCCCAGCAACTCACTGCTGTCTGGTGGACCGCACTCTTCCAGATGAGGTCATAGGCATCTCAACCTTAATGTGGCCAATGTTTAACTTTTTTAAAATTAATTGATTTTGAGAGAGAGAGAGAGAGAACACATAATGAGGGAGGGGCAGAGAGAGAGAGAGAGAGAGAGAGAATCTCCACTGCCAATGTGGAGCCTGGTTCAGGGCTCGAACTCATGAACCACGAGATCATGACCCAGACTGAAGTCGGACGCTTAACCGACTGAGCCACCCAAGTGCCCCTGGCCAACACTTAATTCCTAATCCCTGTTCCCATCCCTATACCTAGTATGACTGAGGATCCTAGCATCTTCCTTCATTTCCATCAAGGATGCAAGATACACAGGAGGGGCTGGAAGGAGGGATGTCAGAAGGAACTGCAGCCTTGAGAGTGCTATCCATGAGAAATATGATTTAAGCCACATAAATAGTTTAAAATTTTCCAGTAGGCCCATTTAAAAATTAAAAATAAGGGTGCCGGAGTGGCTCAGTCAGCTGAGGGTCTAACTCTTGGCTTCAGCTTATGTCATGATCTTGCGGTTCTGTGGTTCGAGCCCCATGCCAAGCTCTGGCTGCACTGGTGGTATGGAGCTTGCTTGGAATTCTGTCTCTCTCCCCATCTCTGCCTCTCCCCTGCTCACACTCTCTCTCAAAATAAATAAATAAAATTTAAACATAAAATAAAAAGTAAAAGTAAACACGTGAAATGAATTTTAATTATTTCTTTATTTAACCCAATATACCCAAAAACATTGTTTCAACATTTAACCAATTATAAAAAATTATTGGCAGGATTTTTTTCATGCTAGGACTTTGAAATCTCGTTTACATTTATAGCACATTTCAATTTGGATGTTAAATTTTCATCAGAAATATTGACTTGTTATCTAGATTTTATAGAAACATCCAGTTGAGAAAGCATTGTTCCATATATATTTGAGTAACTGATGTGTTGACTTTTATATTTAAATTTAAATGAATTGAAATAAGACAAAATTAAGACTCAATTTCTCAGTTGCACTAGCCATAGTTCAAGTATCCAATAGCTGCATGGGGCTGGTGGCTACCATATTAGCACAGATTTATAGCAGTTATACTGGTCATCAGTCGGAGAAAGACTCTACGGGTCAAGATCTATGATGTAATTCATCTCATACCCCGCCCCCCAACATCTCCCCAGATCCCTAGCATAGGTCCTAAACTCAGCACTTTTCACTTGGAATGAATTTATGTACTGAAAAATATTGACCTCTAGGATGACAAGCTTAGTTCTCAAAAATAACCACTAGGGGGCAGGATCTGGCTATCATTGTTTGGCAAGAAAAGACAAGCCTAACAATTTTCTAGATAGGTGGAATATAATCCAATGCAGTGTTCTTTTATTGCTGATCATGACCCATTAGTGAGTTCAATTAAGTGGGTCATACCGGCAGTAAAAAGTAGACCAGAAAACAGTGAGACTATAAGCTCTACTACCATGTGGAACTTTGCTTTAGTTTTCCTTACTTATCTATTGTGTATGAGTCTTGGTGTAAAACGTCCTTCTTATTGAGAGTCATGGTCAGAAAAGTTTGAAAATCACCCTAATCTTCCTTACCTGCCGATAAAGAAACGAAACACCACAAGATGACCAGTGTTGAAGCTAGCAAACGGGGATAGGAGAGCTCCTTCTACTGTTTTCTTTTTCATTTAGCTGTTCTAAATTCACCGTAATAAGGAGTCAGTTTGAAAAGGAGCTGAGCTCAGAGCAGCAGAACACATATGCGGCCCCTGGCAGAGGAGCCGCGGAGTCGGGCCGCACCGGGTCCTGTCTGTCCTACTAACCCAGCAAGCGCTGCTGCGGGCAACCATGCGCTCAGCCCTGCACTACAGGGCGGCTAGACGGGAGGGACAAACAGAAAGAGATCGGGCCCTCTTGGAACTTGCAGTGGGGCAGACAGACAGCAGCAACTAATCTCACAGGTAAATCTCTCACGACACAGTAATACCTGCGCTGAAGAGAAATGGACGTGGTGCCCTAGGAGGGCAGTACCTGGGACCTCATCAAAATCGGAGAGGCCAGGGCAGCTGCCCTGACAGAGTCGCCTGAGTCAGATGGGCAAAAGGGATGTGTGTGTGTGTGTGTGTGTATGTGTGTGATGTGTATGGTGTGTGTGTGTGGATGTGTATGGTATGTGGTATGTGCATGTGGATGTGGATATATATGGTGTGGTGTGTATGGTGTGTGTTTATGGTATATAGTGTAAGGTGTGTGTGTGTGTGTGTGTGTGGTGTGTGGTATGTGGTAGGTGTTGGGGGTATGTGCATGGATGTGGATGTGTGTGGTGTTTGTGTGGATGTGGATGGTGGATGGTGCATGGTATGTGTGTGCCTGTGTGTGCTGTGTGTGTGTGTGTGTGCTGTGTGTGTGTCTGTGTATGGTGTGTTGTATGTATGTCTATGTGTGTGAATATGCTATGTGCTGTGTGTATGTGTGGTGTATGGTGTGTGGTATGTTTATGTGTATGTACATGCTATGTGCTGTGTGTGTGTGTGTGTGGTATCTGTGTGTATGGTATGGTATGTGGTATGTATATCTATGTGTATGAATATGCTGTGTGACACGTGTGTCTATGTGTATAGTGTATGGTATGTGTCTATGTGTATGTATATGGTATGTGATGTGTGATGTGTGTGTGTGTCTGTGTGTGTGGCATATGGTGTGTGGTATGTGTATCTGTATGTGTGTATGTATGTGCTATGTGATGTGTGTGGGGTGTGTGTGTGGCAGTGGCAGGCATGCTGTGTCATTCTCCACTGAAGGAACAAGGGTGTGGAGTTGGTGGCGGTAACCCTGAAGCTGAGAGTGCCTGGGGTGCGGGGGGAACTTTAAGGTGAGGGTGAGCACTGGGGGTGTGGCCTAGGAGGAGCCTGGGAGGTGGGCAAGGCTCAGATCTACAGGACCTCTTGGTCCTCATTAACGATTTGAATTTTACCTCAAGAGAAGCCACTGAATGGTTCTGAGCTGGGGCTCGGGGTTCATATTTTAAGACAATCCCCTGGCTCTGAGTGGAGAATGGCCTGGGCAGGGGGGGCGGGGTGGAATGGAGCGTGAGAGCAGGGAGGCTGGTTAGGAGCCATCGGATGGGGGGTGGCAGACCTCCCCCTCTGAAGAATCAGTGAACTTCCACCCATAGCTACTCCGACCCACGTATCTTCTTTGGCCTCCTCGTTTGGCCGGCTGGCTTCCATGTGCCCCCCACATTCATCTCTACCCTTGTCACTGTGCTCAGAGCTGACCTGTGTGGACACATCAGTGGGACCTTTGTCCTCCAGCTTCAGTTGGGTTTGGCCAATGGAGAGAGGGGAAGCAAGGAGCCAAGTCAGGGTATTCTCCTTCTCCCTCCTGAAAGGTCACCACAGACTTAGTCCTCAACCAAAGTCCCCAGTATCCCTCCACCCAAGGTCAAGTGCCCCTGTCCACACATCTGTGTCCCTCCAAGTCCCATACCTGCTCCATCCCGCCCCCTGTCAGGCCTACAGGAGGTGCAGGGCCGCACTGTCACTAGCCCTGGGGAACTGCACTATCCCTTGTTTCCTACACTGTGCCCTTCGCTTTGTAATCAGTTCACAAAGCTCTCCTCAAGCCATTAGTTTGAGTGTTTCCTGGAAGACGCTGACCGAACCATCTTCTACCCCGGCGGGCAGCACAGTGTCAGGGGGATGAGCCTGGACTTCGGGGTCAGACAAAACTAGGACTGAACCCTGGCTCTGTCACTTACTAGCCAGGGATGGGGTGCATCATTCAGTCTACCCGAGCCTCAGTTTGTTCATCTCTAACGTGAGGACCTTACCTACCTTACACAGTCGTTAGGACGCTGAAATAGCACACACTCAAGGGCACGGCTCATGCCTTGTGCAGAGGAGAGCGCCACACACCCTCACATTGTTCTTCCTTTCCCTGCACCTGAGCAAAAGCACCTATCACTCTGCACCGACTCGACACCATGCTAGGCACTGGCATGAGGGGGTAGACTGGGACGCCACAGTCCTGGAAACCACATACAGTAGCTCCCCCAGTGGACTCCCCACACACCATTCAAGGTAGGAAGTAGTGAGGGTTACTTTTTAAGCTTTTCATTTCCTTTTGACAACTATGAGGCATGCATGTTTCTAGAACCTGGAGACAGAGTAGTGACCAGGCATCAGTTGTGATCAGAAGGAGGTCAGATCAGAAAAGGAGGTCGAATTTACTTTTAGTTTTAAAGGAACCATATAAGGGGCGCCTGGGTGGCTCAGTCGGTTAACCGACCGACTTCGGCTCAGGTCATGATCTCGCGGTTTGTGAGTTCAAGCCCCGCATTGGGCTCTGTGCTGACAGCTTAGAGCCTGGAGCTTGCGTCAGATTCTGTGTCTCCCTCTCTCTGCCCTTCCCCTGCTCATTCTTTCTCTCTCTCTCTGTCTCTCTCAAAAATAAATAAACATTAAAAACTGAAATAAAATAAAAGAGCTGTACTCCCAGAGAAGACATCTCAGGCTCCCTGGGGACTGCCCTCACACTCCTCCCTTCCTCCCTGTGGGAGAGACCGCAGAACTCCTTGCACTGAGAATTGGCCTTAATTAATTACAGCTATTTCTGGGAGTGTATTAGATCACCCAGGTGTGAGGGTGCAGGCAGAAGGTACCCAGAGAAGTGTGCCTTAGGGGATTTGTCCAGGCATGGGGGGACAGATGTAGGAAGCAAAACCCCCAGGACAGTGCAAGGCAGGCTGTCTGCAGGGGCGGGGGCCACACGGAAGGGATCCGGGGGAGCATAAAATGCTGGAAAACTGGATTGAGGCTATATTGCTAAGTCAAGCAATGTGAATTTAACGGTGTAGACACTGGCTTTGAGCAGGGGGCTCAGACCTGATGGAGAGCTGGGCTTCCAAAGGCTTTGTCTGATAGGCTATGTAAGCTGGATGGGAGCTAAAGGTGGACCGGCTGTTAGGACTTGGGTGATGGCAGTGGGAAGCCGAGGGGGAAGGATCACACCCGTTGTTTGCATCCATTCATAAGATGTGTCTTTGAGCACCCACAAGGACCAGACATTGATGTTGCAAGAATGATACAAGATTCAATAACGTCCGTGAATGAACACCTCCAATGAGCCAGGCACTGTGTGCTTTCCTTGGGTAATCACAGTTAATCATCAGAATAGCTCCATGTGGATCCTCAGTCCCTTTTGCCAAGAAAGAGACTGGGGCCCCTCTATACCTGCCCAATCACACCCGGAAATGACCGGAAAGAGAATGGGGATTTCAATTTGGAACTTGAGAGGGAAGCCAGGGGCGTTCCTCTCTGGGAATGATGCCTTTCACGTCAAACTGAGGCAGAGAAATCAGTGAACGTGGCTCCAGAAATTTAAGGGCCACGTCATGAACTCTGGGGAACTGGACATGTGAGTGACAGCTGCAGAAGGGGACGCTTATGGGAGGACAGTCAGAAGAGACCATGACAAGGAAGGCAAAGCAAAAAGAAGGTTCTGCCCAGAGGTTAGGTGAGCAGAACTGAACAGTGACAAAGGGGTTTGACGTAGGAGTCAAGAGTCAAATTAGGATGGAACGGTGAGGGCGGAAGCTCAGAGTGACCTGCAAATGAGTGGGGAACGAGAAGTAAAGGCAGGAAGGAGGACTGCTTTCTTTGTTTTAATGAAACAATATAAAAATGTTTTTAAGTAAACCCTACCCCTGATGTGGGGCTTGAACTCATGACCCCGAGAGAGTCGCATGCTCTACTGACTGAGCCAGCCAGGCACCCCTAAAATAATCTTTTTGGTTAAAATAGTAATGCATTCTCATTCTAGAAGGGCATAAAATATTTTTTAAATTAAAAAAAAGAAAACAAGGAGCGCCTGGGTGGCTCAGTCAGTTAAGCGCCCAACTTCGGCTCAGGTCATGATCTCACGGTTCATGGGTTCGAGTCTTGCGTCGGGCTCTGTGCTGATGGCCAGCTCAGAGCCTGGAGCCTGCTTCAGATTCTGTGTCTCCCTCTCTCTCTAGCCCTCCCCTGCTCACTCTGTCTCTCTCTCTCTCTCTCTCTCAGAAATAAATAAAACATTTAAAAAAAAGAAAACAAGTGGTACCCCATAAGTTCATCAATCAACAGTCATCACTGATAGCATCTCAGAGTTTTTTCTATGCATTTTTGTTACAACAATAATATCAATTATACGAAATATATACACTTTGGCATCCTGTTTTCCCCCCTTTATATCAAAATAGAAATTTTACCCACAGTGTTAGTTTGAATGTTTTGGGCTGCAAGTATCAAAAAATAAGAACAAAGACAAGAACAACAACTAAAAGTGGCTTAAACAATGAAGACAGTTTTTCTTTCACATAATGAGAAGTCCAAGGGCAAGGTAATCCAGACTGGTTAATACAGGGACTTGGTTATGTCTTCAGGGACACTGGGTCCATCCTCACTTTGGCCCTGCCATCTCCAGTGTATTGCAATACCCTCATAGACTCCTCCCTCAAAGTCCTAAAATTGGCAGCCACAGTTCCAGACATCACAGGCAGATGACAGCATCCTAGAGCAAGAAAAGAGCACAGTGCTATGGTACCCCTTTTCAATCACTAGGAAAACCTTCCCAAGAAAGTGCACAGCCTATTTCCTGCCCCCACCTCACAGCTGCGCAACGTAGAACAATTGACTTGATCTCTCATTGCCTCGATGTTCGATGTTCGTATCTATGCAATGGAAATCATAACTATTTGACTTAAAGGGCTCTTGTAGGAGCTGAAAGTTTTCTGCATAAAGGCACTTAGAACAGTGCTAGTATGTGATCTGTGCTATATAAATATTTGCTATTATTACCCAATGGCAAGAATTGCATCAAATTCCTGAGTCTAACCAACTACATGGCAGGGCAGTGAGAGCACCAACTGGCTTGGACCAATCAAGATCCACCCACCAGGGCTGGAAAGGGGCTCACTTGGAAGCTATGGAAATTTATAAGAAAGCTAGCAAAATAGGGGTTAGCAGGGAAAATGGGGAGGGGCAGCAGGATATGCCACACATGTATTGTTAAAAAGAAAACCCTATGAATGGGAATTGCTTTCTAGAAAATTGTATCAAATAATAATCATCACAAGCCGTGTATGAATACCCATCTTCCCATAGTCTTTAAAACCTCCAGATTTTATTAATCTTAATCTTTTCCATTTTGCTAGATGAAAATCGTATCTCATTAGTTAGCTTACATTTTCTCGATTTTTTTAATTTAAGAAATTTAATTTCACTCTGAAATGTTAAGGGTTTAAGTTTTTTTCATGTATATTAGCCATTTATCCATTTGTTAATTGGGATCTTTGTGTTTTCTCGTTTATTAAGGTCTTTATATTAGAAAGATCTTTATTGGGACCTCTGGGTGGCTCAGTCAGTTAAGCCTCTGACTCTTGGCTTCAGCTCAGGTCATGATCTCAGGATTCATGGGATCCAATTGATCCGATCTCAATCGAGCCCTGCATCAGGCCCCCTGCTGACAGTGTGGAGCCTGCTTGGGATTCTGTCACTCTCTGCCCCTCTCCTGTTCATGTCCTCTCTCTCGAAAATAAATAAACTTTTTTAAAAATATTTTTTAATATTTATTTATTCTTGGGAGACAGAGAGACAGAGTGCACGTCTGAGAAGGGCAGAGAGGGAGACACAGAATCTGAGGCAGGCTCCAGACTCTAAGCTGTCAGCAAACCCACAAAGCACGGGATCATGACCTGAGCCGAAGTCAGGCGCTTAACCAACTGAGCCACCCAGGCGCCCCATAAATAAACTTTCAAAAAATATATATTTTTTAAAAAAGGTCTTTATTTACTAAGTAGATTAACTCTTTGACAAATTTGGGCCAAATATTTTCTACATTTTTGTTTTTGGCTTCTTCTCGTGTGTATGTGTGTGTGTGTTTTCTTTTAATACACAAAAGGTTTAAAATTTTTCAAGTAGCTAAAAGGGTCATTGTTTCCCTTGTTAGGTCTTTAGTTGCTTTTTGGCTGAGTTTAAGGGTAATATATGCCTATTAAAAACTTAGGAAAACACTTCTATTGCTTTTAGCCATAGAAAGTCTTCCACTATCCAGAAGTTGAATATCTATGTAATTTTCTTCCAAGTTTGTATGTTTGTTTTAATGTTTATTTATTTTTGAAAGAGAGAGAGAGCGCGCAAGAACACTAGTGGGGGAGGGGCAGAGAGAGAGAAGGAGATGGAAGATCTAAAGGGGACTCTATGCTGACAGAAGAGAGCCCAGTGCGGGCTTGAACTCATGAACTGTGAGATCATGACCTGAGCCAAAGACAGCCGCTTGACTGACTGGGTCACCCAGGCACCTCTAATTTTATATGGTTTAATTTTATGTCCTAAACACTTTAATTCACTTGGAATTTATTTCCGTATACTCTGCCAGGCACATATCTGAAGTGCTCTTTTCCAAATAGCTAATCAGTTATCCAAGCATCATTTCCAGCACCATTAATAACTAAACTTTTTGCTTCCCCTATCTCCATCAGTTCTTTTTGCAATAATGCTGCATAATGAGCAAATCTGAAACTGAGATGCATACAATAAGCATTATTCTCTCATGCATTTGTAGGCGGGCCAAATTTCAGCTGACCTAGGCTGAACTCTGCAGGGCTGGGCTGCCTTCTAAGCTGCAGTGGGGTCAAGTTGGCTCCATGTGTTTTTTATCCACCTTAGACCAGCAAAGACCCGAGGCATATTCTTACGGCAAAAGGCATGGGTACAGAGACCGAATTTAACCAGTTACATTTTCAAGACTTCTGCTTATATCATGTCTGAACATCCCACTGGCCAAAACAAATCACAAAACCAAGCCCAACATCAATGGTGCAGGGAAATCTATTTTGCCTTTATGGGAATGTGTATGGTCACGTGACAAAGGATGTGTTTACAGGGAGAGAGGAAGCATTAAGAGCCAAAACAGGGGGAGGGGAGGAGGAAAAAAAGAAAGAATTGAGAACTAAAATATAACCTACCAAACCCATGGAGACAAACTTTCAGGAAAGTTGAGGTAAAGGCAGAATAGAATCTAGAAAGGAACCCAAAGTCAAGGGATGTTTGTAAGGCAGTGAGATACTCAAGTTTGCTTGTAGGGTGAGGAAAAGTAGTGGCCAGGAGGAATACCACTTGAAGAAATGAACAAGGCTAATAGCATTTCCTCTGAAAATTCATATGGAAGTAGCAAAATTCCTAGAAGGAGGGTGGACACAGAAATGATCTCCTCTACGGATATTGGCTGAAAGTAAAGTAATTGGAGGTGTGCCTGAGGTTTCAAATAGCAACCGGGGGTAATGAGAGAGCATTTCAGCAAAGTCGAAGCACTGTCAAGTATAGGTGTTAGGGGTCCCAGAGGGCTATTGGGGGTCCCTGAATTGTAGAGGCTCTGATTCACATGGGATGGCCATTTTCTCCAGCCTTGTCCATGAGGTTTGAAAAGAAAAGATGGGTGACTGTCAGGTTAGTACTGGAAGGTCTCTGGACATTGGTAGACTCAAGATGAGGGACAAAGTGGGTGAGGAAGCTGACAGCTGGTGAGTGGTTCAAGGGACGGAACTCAAGTTCTCACTGGAGGGAAGAAATGTGCGCAAGAAGGGCTGAGGGGCTGGGAGAAAACACATGGTTTCAGGGACTAGAGATAAAGGACGTGGGGCTGAGAGGTCAGAGGGAAGGACACTGGAGCTGGAGGTTTTCAGAGTAGAGAAGTTCAGAGGGTGTGTCCACGTGAGTAGGCTACTGAATTACACTGAAGGCCTTGGAATTGAGGTCAGGAACTGAGGCCAAGGCGGCGTTCAGAGTTACCTATGCAAAATGCACATTCCTGGGCCCCAGCCAGATCTACCAAGTTCGAATCTTTTGGGGAGAGGCTCAGGAGTCTATATTTAACAGGCTCCCTGAGTAGTTCTTAGATTCCCTAAAGCTTGCGAACTGCTGAGCTACAAGTTTCAATGAGCCACACTTGTTGGAATTCCCTGATAGCAAGAAGTAGGCTGGAAGACCAAACCAGGTGTCTAACTCCTCAGAGTCTGGGCTGGGTCAGTGGCTGCACTGACCAGGAGGATTGGAGAGAAGCTTTAAAATGAGGCAGGAGCACCTGGGTGGCTCAGTCGGCGAAGGGACTTTGGCTTAGGTCATGATCTCACAGTTCATGGGTTCGAGCCCCATGTCGGGCTCTGTGCTGACGGCTCAGAGCCTGGAGCCTGTTTCAGATTCTGTGTCTCCTTCTCTCTGACCCTCCCTTGCTCATGCTGTGTGTATGTCTCTCAGAAATAAATAAAACATTAAAAAATAAAATGAGGCAGGAGGAGCAATGATCTTGACCTGGAATGGCACATGACAAATGTAGGAGGAGGCTGAAGGTTTCTCCTCCAGAAGGCAGAGCAGCAGGAGGGAGGAAGGGAGTAGAAGGGAGTAGTAGAGAGGGGTCATGGTCAGTCAGGCCAGGGCAGGCTGTCAGGAGGCAGAGGACATCGGAGGTTGTTTCTATGCAAACCAGAGTGTACAGCACACACCTTGGAGGGAGGTCCACATGAGAGGCTGAGCTCAGTGTGGGGGGCAGCAGATGAGGGTCCAGGCTGATATGAATGGGGCTGCGCTGAGTGGGGGCCAAATTATCCTAGCCACCACTGCTGCATCTGGCTAACTTCTACACTGAACTCACTTGTCCACCCTGGTCCAACAAGATGTCTCTTTTCTCTCTAATATTCAAACAGTTCCACCATATCAGCTCCTTCATGATGGCTCATCGTCCTTGTTGTTGCCGCCATCATCATCATCATCATCATCATCATCATCATCATCATCATCACCACTACCATCAATACCATGACTTCCTGAATGCCAGCCAAGCACCCGGCATGAAGCCTGAGCCATGATACAAGAAGAAGGCAGGCTTTCAATCCTAATGGAAGGTCCCAGGCAAGTTGTGAAGACAGGATTCAGACACCCGGGACAGATGAACTGAGATGGCAAGTGGATAAGGGGCAGATTTGAGAACTCCTGCCCCCCGCCCCATAGGAATCTGGAAGGAGGCTTACTCTTTAGGAGTTAAGCTCTAAAACCATCACATCACAGGCCAGAACTGCCCGGCTGCCAGTCACCTGACTCAGGTCATTAAATGGGTCTCTCTCAGGAGAGGTGCAGAAGCAAACCTTAGCCTTGCCAGTGCACCCCAGGCTGCTCAAGGGAGGAGGTCACCGGCAAGGAGGGGTTCCTCAGACTTGGGTCCTCTGCAGCCTTCCCTAATGGTATGAACCATGGGCAGTCACCAGGCTTGATCTGACTCCCTGTTCACTAGCTTTCCTCCTGCATAGGGCATGGCTTCCGCACGCCGTCCTGCACGGACTGACCCTACTGCTCAGGACTCGAGTCTTCCAGCAGTCATGGCACTCAGTGGCAATAAGCAAATTATCATTCACTCATTCTTTGTGTCTATCATTCACTCATTCACTCAACAGATGCTTAACTGGACACCTACTCTGAGCCAGGCATCGCACACACCACCGGGAATGCAGTGGTGCGAAGACAGACAGATCCTTCCCTGACTTCATGGGGCTTACATTCCAGCAGGGTGGCAGGCAAGAATCACAGAATCCTGTCATACTGGGAAAAGTGTGACAAAGGAAGTGAGCAGAACCGTATAATCGAGAGTGATGGAGTGGGCAATGAAAGCCTCTCAGAAAGGGTAACATTTTCTCTTTAATGTGATATATAACTTAAATATGGTAAATGCACATATTTTTAGGGCACAGTCTGGTGGATTTTCATGTGTACATAGGCAAGGGTTTCTCAGTCTCTGCACTATTGACATTTGGGGCTGGAGAAATTTTTGTTGTGGGGGCTGTCCTCGTCGTCACAGGATGGTTAGCAGATGCTAAACTCTACTTGCCAGATGCCGATAGCACGCCTCCTTCGCCCTTTTGTGACAATCAAAAAATGTCTCCAGACTTAGCTAAATGTCTTCTGGGAGGCAAAATCACCCCTGTGGGGAGCTCCTGGTATAAGCCATGCAGGCACCAGTCAGCTCAAGGTATAGGCTCTTTCCATCACAGAGGGGTTGATTTGAGCTGCAACCCGAGGGATGAGAAACCACTACCTATTCAAAGAACTCAGGGAAGAATGTTCAAAGAGGGAGCATGAGCAAAGGCCCTGGGGTGAAGGTGAGCTTGCACATTTGAGGAACAGTGTGCCCGGTCTGTCGTAACAAGGGTAAGAGTGGCATCTGAGAAGGTGGAAGAGTTAGGCTTGGCCTCATCAAGCAAGAATCTTGGAGTCAGACATTTCAAAGAACATTTGTGTGGGGCACTTGGGTGGCTCAGTCTGTTAAACGTCCGACTCTGATTTTGGCTCAGGTCATGATCCCACAGTCGTGCAATTGGGCCCTGCATTGGGCTGCATGCTGGGTGTGGAGCCCTCTGCCCCTCCCCACTTGCTCGCTCTCTCTCTCTCTCTCTCTCTCTCCAAAAGAACATTTGTGAGTATTTGGTACGTGTCCGGTAACACCCCAGACACTGGAGATTCAAAGATAAAGAAATTAAACCATAGTCCCTACTCTTCAGGAAGACAGTAAAGTCTTCAAGACTCTAGACTCTGAGATAGACACCTACCAAAAAAAATAAAAAATACAGCATGAGGTATTCCCTTGAAAGATAGGATTATGTACAAGACCTAGTGGCATGAGGGGGGACATGCATAAGCCAATGCTTGAGTGGGAGGGTTCGAGAAGAGATTTCTCTTTTTCTTTTTAGTGTTTATTTATTTATTCTGAGAGAGAGCACGCGCATGCAAGCAGGGGAGGGGCAGAGAGAGAGGGAGACAAAGAACCCCAAGCAGGCTGTTCGCTGTCAGTGCAGAGCCCAACTCAGGACTCAAACCCACAAACTGTGAGATCATGGTCTGAGTCAAAATCAAGAGTTGGACACTCAACCAACCAAGCTACCCAGGTACCCTGAGAAAAGCTTTCTTGAAGAGAGCACATCTGATCTGAGTCTTTGGGAAATGAAGGATGAACACCACTCCCTCCAGGCAGAAGGCACAGCACGTACAAAGTCACAAGACTGAAGCAATGTGATGCGTTCAGGGAAATACAAGTAATTGGGTATCTTAAGGTATAAAGTGCAGGAGGGGCTAAATAATGAGGCATCAGTCTGGCTGGGACAGAAGATTCTCATAGGAGACGAGATGAAACTAAAGCAGATTCTGGGGTTCCTGGCTGGCTCAGTCAGTGGAGCATGAGACTCTTGATCTTGGGGTTATAAATTCAAGCTCCAAGCTGGGTGTAGAGATGACTTAAAAAATAAAATCTTTAAAGCAGATTTGGAGCAGGTATTGGAAGTCTTCCAGAGCTGACTCTGAGAAGGGAGAGGAGGGCTTCCTGAGCCAATGTGAGTCCCCTAAAATACCCACTCTCATTCCTTATCCCCGGCCCTGTCCTGGCTCCATCTATTTCATAAAATGCATCTTGGATGATTATTTACAATCTTGTCAATGTGTGTGTGGCTGGAGATTTAGGGCTCAGTCACTCATGCCTGAGCCTGCATTTCCTGTTTCAGATGACAGAGGCCGTGTTTTGATTTCTCAATGCAATGCCTGGCACAGCCTTACCTGCAGAAAGGTGTGTTCATGATGACTTTTGATGAGCCTTCATAATTCTTCCCTTTACATGTAGAGACACAGACTTAGAGACATACAAAGTCCCTTGGCCTAGAAGGGCTTTCTGCAAAGTAGCCTGTCAGTCTTCTCTCCCCTCCGCCTCCAGCATGGCACTCATAGGTGGGAAGCTAACGACAGGGGCTTAAATTCCATTCTATCTGATTTTTTTTTTTTTCTGACAGCCCTTGGAGAAGGAGCTGAATTGTTGGGCAAGGAGACAGGGAGGGAGTAGGCCATAGGCTCTGGCCCTCAAGATGCATCCACACAAGAGAAAGTCCATGTCCGGGGTTTCTCAACGAAACCAGGATTAGGTGCTGGGATAAAATTCAGACTGGAGATAAATCAACCCATCTCTTGGCTTTTTTGAAGGGTGGAGATGAGGCCTCCAATTCATCATCCGTATTGATCCTATACCTCTATGCTCTCCACACTGGCGACCCAGCCTTCAGGTCCAGCTGTCTAATCAGGGCCCATCAAGGAGAGTATATGATTTGGGGGTCAGCTTATCCGACCTCTCAGGCCAGAGCACAGGCAGCAGGGAAGAAAACAGGAGCATGGCCTCCCCTGCTACCCTCCCCAAACATCTCCCCGCAGGAGAGAGAGCTTACTGGACTGCTGATAGTGTTTCCTTCCCTTGTTCTGGGCCAGGGCTAGGGCTGGAGCCAGGTTTGCCCAAATTTGTAGGTGTCACCACGCCTGCCCTTACATCTACTTCCTTCCCTCTGACCTCAGCAACTTCTGGAACCCAACAGGAAGGTAGCAGTGCAGGGGGTGGGAGGCAGGGAGTGGGGGGGTGATGGTGTAGAAATCCCACTGGGCTTGGGAGGCGGGATACCAGTGTCCTAGGCCCGTCTCTGCCACCCACAGTTGCATAATCTTGGTTGAGTCACACCCTCGGAGCCTCTGTGGCCTTTTATCCTTCAGGGCATGGTTTACATATCACCTGCTTAGGGAGGCCCTCTGCTATCTAAATTGGTTCTCTGTCCTTCATATCATTGCCCCCTCTGCTCACTCCCTTTATAACAGCACATCTGTAATCACACACATTTGTAATATGTATGCGTGTGTGTGTTTATAAATATAAATATAAATAAATGCACGTGTTTGCTTATTTGGTTTGTTCCCCTGCCAGCAGACTCTAGGTTGTAGGCCCCGGGAATGTACAGGCTGTGTGTCTTTGACCCTTGCACCCTCAGAGTCTAGCACAGTGCTTGGCACATAGGAGAACAGAGAACAGTAATTTAGTGAATGAATAAATGAATGAAGGGCAGTTGACCCATACGATCTCCCAGGTTCCTTCCAGCTGAAAAAGTGTGAGTCTAAGGTTTCCCGCCAAGAAGACCATTCCAGGGTTTCTCCCAGAGTCCCCTGTTGGGAGAAGGTGGGAGGAAAGCCCTGGGGTTTGAGGGGGCCGGGGACCGTCGAGCTTCGGTCCGCTCCCAGGCCAAAGGAGATCTTGGATGGGGATTAGCGCAGGTCCGAAGCGCACACCGGCCCCGCCTCCCCGTCGGCCAGCGGGGGCGGGGCCAGGCCACCAGCAGGCGGTTGGCATTCGGGGCTTGCGCCCGGCCGAGGGTGGCGAGTGGGCGGGTTCGAATGCGAGTCGCCGGGAGGGGCGGGGCCAGAATGCCCCCACGTCCCCCAGCCAGGCAGCGCAGGGGGCGGGGCCCCATCCCGGCAGCTGCCCGGCCAAGGGGCCTGGGCAGAGCCGTCGCCTAGCAACGCCCCGCCCCGCCCGTCCCCGATCCGCCGCGGGCGCCTGCCCCCAGCATGGCCTGGCCTGCCTGGTCCGCGCCTTGGCTGTGGGTCGCCGGCTGCGGGCTGCTGCTCCTTGTCCTGGTCCTGCTCGTGAGCCCCCGCAGCTGCCGAGCGCGGCGGACCCTCCGCGGCCTCTTCATGGCGCGCAGCAAGCGGCTGCTCTTCCGAATCGGGTTAGTGTCGGGCTCCGGCGGGATGCGGGGCTCAGGAAGGCGGACGCGTGGGGGGAAAGGGGACTGAGAGGCGGGGGCCGCGGGAAGGGCTTGGGGGTTCGGGTGGGTATAGGCCTGGGGGATCCAGAGCCAGAGAAGAGCGACCGAAGAGGCGGGCTGGAGAAACCACTGATTTGGGGGAACTGAGGAAGAGAAGGACTTGAGTGGGGGGGCTGGAAAAATGGGCTGGGCTGGGGAAGGATTGGAAGGGCAGACGAGAATGGCCAGGGAAAGGGGGCGTGAGAGGGCAGCTGAAGAAAAGAGCCAGATGAGGGGTTGGAGACCAGGAAACTGGAAAAAACAGGGCAGGTGCAGGAGAGAAGGAATGCCTCAGACCGTCAGAGTGTCACTGGGAGCGGCCAGCTGCTTCCATGTGTCCCTGTCCTCCCCATCACCCAGCGCCCCACTGCACAGCGCAAGCGCTTCTGTCCAAAGCTAGAGCCCCAACTGTGTAGGGATTCTGTCCCTTTCCTTCTATTCCCGGACCCTGGCCTGAGTCCAAAGCCCCAGGCTGTGAAACCCGACTCCACTCACCCAGCCGGACTTGTGGAGGTTCACTGACCTCCAATGACTTTTTCCTGTCAGACCCCCTCCCCCGACTCCTCACTCTTTCTTTCCCCCTACTTTTACCCTTTCCTGGGCCAGACCAGGGCGGTTACCAGCTCTGATCTGCCACCGAGACACTAAGGGGCTGGGAGGGAACCACAAGAAGGCTTCCTAGGGCCCCTATTCCGTACCCAGCAGAGCAAGCAGAGCAAGGGGGCAGGACCTAAGCTTGAGGACAGCTCTGATGGGGACAGGGACTGTGGGAGCCCTGGCCACTGGCCAGGTTTGGGGGAGGGCCCAAGCCTGGGAATTTCCTGAGCTTCACAGAGGACATTGTACAATTATCCCTCCTCCCCAGACCACCCCAGGTCCTCCAAAAAGCTTCAGCCCTAGGATTCTACTCAAATTTGGTCTGAGGAGTAGAGCTATGAAGGCCTACTGGGGGGAAAACTGGAAAAACATGGTGGGGAGAGAGAATCTTGGGTGCCTTTGGGGCATTCACATCTCTAATGGCCCAAACATTGGTCATATTCCTTTTTTTTGTTTCCTTTTTAAAGCTTTTTATTTATTTATTTATTTTTGAGTAATCTCTAAACCCAACATGGGGCTTGGACCTCACACTTACAGCCCCAAGATCAAGAGTCACGTGCTGTACCCACTGAGCCAGCCGGGGCATCCTAACATTGGTCACATTCTTGATAATGCTCCAACCAAGTCACCATTGCTCTGCAAATAGCATTAAAATAATGAGATTTCCAAACATGCAACTAATTTCATACCTGGGACCTAAAAATTTTTTTTCTGCACAGAATTTCGAGGAATTGTACAGCTCTCTTTGGGGAAGGACTTTTTCATTTACTTCTGGTTTTCAAAATCTGTAATGTTGAAGTCATACAAACAGCCTGAGGAAGTGGAAAATAGATGTTTCCACAAAGACCTTGAATCAGAAGTCCTGAAATAAGAATGTCCCAAGATTGCCATCTCAGAATCCTGAGGGTTTGGGCATTCCTACAACTTAGGACTTGGGAGTTTCCAAATCCCAAAACTTGGAATTCTCAGAGAGCTTCTTTGGAATTCAGTATTCTTGCTGGGCTTTCCTGCGTCTGGATTTCACTGTTGCCTTGGAATCACCCAAATTTGCAGAGCAGAAGGGCGTGCCAGGAATCAGAATTCCAGACCCTGCCCCTCCATGGTCTGGGAAACAATCAGTCCAGTCCCTTGGGGGAGAGGCCGCTTGCTGCTGCGAGGGACAGGGGGTGTTAGCAGGAAATGGCCTGGGGGAAATGGACAGGTGTTGCTGCTATGGGGTTGTCTCCAGGAAGGATGGAGGGGGTGGGGTGGGGGGGAGGGACAGGCCATGATGGGAAGGGGCAGAGTTCATGGGCACACTCCACCCTAAATGTGTGGCTGAGAGGACCACAGATAGAGGGTTCCATTGGGGGCTGGAAAACAGATGATGGAAATACCAAAAGAGCAATTATTATCATTAATAACAGTAATCACTGGTGTTTATAAAGGGTTTTTCCTCAAACATAACCACAGTTGACTTGGGATGGGGGTGGCTGGGCATCGTGGAGGGTGGATCTGGTCTAACCTGAGACAGACACACACATTCGAGACTCTGCAGGGCATGGGAGACAGTGAAGCACATGGCATGCGTGTTTGACAAATCTGCTTTTGAATCCTAGGTTTGTTGCTTGGTATCCATGGGCCCCTGGACAGATAACTCAGCCCCTCTATGCCTGTTTGCGTCTGTAAAACGGGCATGGTGATAGTACCTACCTCATGGGGATCCTGCGAGGATCAACTAAATTGTGCATATTAAGTGCACAAGTCCTGGCTCATAGCATGTGCTTGGGAAATGTTAGCAGTGGCTCATTGTGTAGCATGGAGGATGGATGGGAAGGTGGCACCCGCTAGGATCCTTCTGGAGTTTCCTTCCCTCCTTGTCCTGTTTTCTAAGCCGATCCTGCCCACCCACCCCTCAGGAAATCTCACATCCCTTTATTCATTCAGTGAGCTCCTAACTCTTCTGGGTTGGGGTTGTGGGATCACAGATGTGAACAGAGTCTGGTTGCCTCTCTCCAGGAATAGGGGAAAGGAACATATGAAAGGGAACCAATCTGGGCCAGGAGATGGCACATGACAAATTATTCAGGGAGTGTCAGAGTTTGCCTACGGAGGCTGGGATCAGGAGTGTGGGAAAAGGAGTGTGCCTCCGTTTCCCTTTTGCCCCTTTGCCTTCTCTGTGGTTGTTGAATGGGGCCCTGAGCAGAGCCTCTGTTTGCAGGGGGCAGGGGTGAATGGGGAGCAGGGCTGGGCTCATCCAGCACCGGGAATGTCTTGCAGAACCGAGAAAGTAGATGGTAGCCAGCCTTTGGCGATAGACAGTCCTACGTGACAAAGCCCTTCTACCCTCCCTGACCAACCTCCCTCTTCATTCCTAGGCATACAGGGTCTTTCTTGCTCCCAACCTCAGTAGGACGAATTGTCCCTGGGACAAACCTTGCTTGCTCAACTTCTGCACGAGGAACGCTCTTCTCTGAGGCCAGCAGGGCCTACCACTGGCTTGATTTGAATGAGTGGCAAGAATCCTGGGCTAAGGATTCTTGAGTAAACGACCCACCTGCTTGTGACCTGAATGAAGGCTGGGTAGAAGCAGTGGGCTGGGCCATCCCCTGCCAGAGGAGAGCAGAGGGTCCTTTTCCTTCCTGCAGGCCTTTGGGACCCTCGTACAGCCCCTCCATACCTGCCCAGTGCCGTCTTCCCCAAGCCCTGAGCTCTTTCTATACGTCTGTCTGGGCCTGTCAGACCTTCTTTCTTCCCTACATCTCTACCTGTCAAATGTTGTGGCATCCTCAAAGCTCACCTTCAAAATATATCCAGGGGTTCCTGCCTGGCTCAGTCAGTAGAGCATATGACTCTTGATCTTGGGGTCTTGATTTCAAGCCCCATGTTGAGTGTAGAGTTTACTTTAAAAAAAAATGCAGAGTATATCCAAAATCTGAAAACACCTCTCCCCACTTCCACTGTTACCACCCTGGGCCAACCCACAGGCTCTTGCCTGGCCTCCTGAATTGACTCCTTCCTTTGGCATCTGTACCCCCAAGTATTCTCTGCTCAGATCCCTCCAGAATGGCTTAGAGGCCCCATGTGACCAGCCCATCCCCCGCCTCACCCCAGCTGCTGTTCACCTTGCTCATTCTGCATGTCGGGCCACTCCACCCTTCCCCAAACACTCTAAGACAGTGCTGCCTCTGAGCCCTTCCATTGCTGTTGTCTCTTACCAGAACCTTCTTCCCCTTGATGGCCCCATGGTTTGCTGCCCCACTCCCTCAGGTCTCTGCTCAAACTTCAACTAATTGGAGAGTCCTGCCCTGACCCCCCCCCCCATATAAAAATAGCAGCACTCACACCCCTGTCCTCCATCCCCTCTATCTGCTTTATTGTTCTCCACAGGACACGTCACCACGTGACATCCTGAATATTGACTTGTCTATGTGTTTATTGGTTTTCTCTCCCAACCAGAATATGATCCACACGAGGGAAGAAACTGCTTTCACTCCCTTATCTCAGCTTCCAGAATAGTGCCCGGCACAGAGTAGGCCCTTGTTAAAAGTTTTTGGAATGAATGAAAAGTTTGGCCCCCGTGCTGTCTCCTCCATGAAGCCTGCCTGCCCTTCCTCCCCAGTCAAAACTCATCCCTGCCTCTCCTGTGCCCTGTGGCCCTGGCTTCCCCCTTACAGCTTCCATTACACACTCTTGCTTGTTCTTGCGTTAGGTGTTCACAGATCTGATTCCTCCCTGGACTCCTAGCCCAGGGAGCCAGGCTGAATCAAGAGGGCCTGGCACCAGGCTAAGGGGGAGCTGGGGAAAGCTGACGTAAACAGACCAAAACCCAAATCAAGCAAAACGCAGGGGCCGTGGCAGGGAGCCACAGCCAAGAGGCCTCCAGCAACTGCTGTGCCTCTGGTCCTCCCTGAGAGCCCTGAGCAGCGACGACTCCTCCCTCTGGGGAGGACGGATGGAATCCGGAGAGGGCTGTGAAGGCTGCAGAAGCCCAACCCGGGACAGGCAGAGACTGGAGACAGATCCTGTGGTTTCCCCAGCAGGCCTGGTTTTTTTGTTTGTTTGTTTGTTTGTTAGTATTTATTATTGGGGGGGGGCACAAGGTGGGGAGGGGTAGGGAGAGAGAAAGGGAGACAAAGAATCCGAAGCAGGCTCCAGGCTCTGAGCGGTCAGCACAGAGCCACACACGGGCCTGAACCCAGGAACAGTGAGATCATGACCTGAGCCCAAGTCGAACTTTTAAGTGACTGAGCCACCCAGGCACCCCGGGGCAGGCTTGTTTAGGCCATGTGCAGGCACTGCCCCTCTCCTGGGCATGGGGAAGTGCCCCCCTCCCTCAATGCCAGGCATGCTGGCAGCCTCAGGAAACCCACTCCCTGAGGCCTTTTAACTGTCTCATTATCTTCTTCAGTTTCCTCAGTTTTGAGAAAGTGTAAACCACTGAGCCTCTTTCTGTTCCTAAGGATCCTGGGAGGAGGCCTGCTCCAGCAGAGCTCTGTGTCCCGGGGCCCTTAAGGCGCCTTAAGGGCCCCTCGTATCAGATAGCGTTTCTGGGTTTGGTTTCGTGAAGAGTGTGGGTCAGATGCAGAGCCCCGGGCAAGCTGGGTCCTGGGGGACACGAGAGGAGGTGCCCAAAGGACCTTCTGACCAGAGGCCTCAGCCACCTGGGCTTGCCCATCGGGGTCCCAGAGGAGGCTGGGGCCGGGACTAGCCGGGAGAGCTACTTGAGAGCCCTCAGGCCTCTCTGCCCAGGATAGGGAGTGTCCATGGGAGGCTGGGAAGAAGAGCTCCATTGTGCACTCTCCCTGTGTGTCTGAGGGAGCGGGGGAGGGCATAGGGTTGTGTCTCAGTCTCCAGCTGAGGCCCCACAGGGCCTCCCATGGGGCTGGAAGTTCAGACTCAGAAGCCACAGAAGCCACGCTCTGTTCAGTGCGGCTGGGAGTGAAAGGTGTGCCTGTGACCCCTCACTGGGGTGGCTCTTGCTGTGTCCCAGCCCTGACCCCTCAGGGCAACTGTGGGGAATCACCCCAGGCAGGCTGCTCCTCCCCTTCCTCCCTCCACTCCCCACCCCCACCCCACCCCCCACCCTGCACAGCGGTTTTTCTAAGTCCCAGAGGACCAATTAGGAAACTTTCTTTTCTTTTTGGTGAGGTGATGGTGGGTAGTTCTGGGCCCCAGAACTGCTGTATGAGAATCTGGACAGCGGTGGGGTGGGGAGTGGGGTGGGGAGTGGGGTGGTGCGCAGGCAGAAGAGGAAAAAGTAAGAATCTTCCTGTTGAACCAGCACCCCCAGATCACTCTGATGCAGTGGCCCAAGGGGTGCATCCCAGCTTTCTGACAATGCCTGGGAAGCCCATGGCAGAGTTTGAATCCCACATCGGGCCTGGGGATGTTTTGTCAACATCATCTTGTAAATCTTGTGACCTTTCTGGGCTGAGCTGCTCTTTCAGGGAGGAGGAGCACCCGGTTTCACTGAGAGAGAGACAGGCTTGGGGATTGAGTTCCTGCTTCTTGCCTCTGGCAACAGAAGAAAGCAAGTTGTAGGGGCCCGTGTATGGGACAGTGACTTCCGGCTAGGTGGGGGGCTAGGAAACAGGATAGATGGGACCCCTGGCTGGGTCTGTTCTTTTTCCTACTCTTCTGCATCTGGTACATGATGCTACTCACGGAACCCTCAACCCAGTCATAAATCCAAGATTGGGAATCAGAGTCAGGGTTTGAAAGGGTCCTTCAGGATTCTCCAGGTTAGGGTGCCTTACCCTGAGGTCCATGGGGGGGTCTCTGACCCTCTGTACCCATCAGTAAAATACCGCACATGTAGTAAGTTCAGCCCAAGACTGAGTCTCAGAAAGGCTAAAACCAGTGATCCAAGAGGTTCTGGTTGACCAGACCCTGGGCTGCATGCCTGGATCACTGAAAATACCGTAACATGTCATTTTTGTCAGCAGAGGCCCTCCGAGGCGCCGGGTCTACTAGTTCAGTTCAGGCCCACTCATGTCATCCTCCCCCCTCATTCAGGTTTTGGGGAGGATTCTAGCGGTTAAGGTGTGTACTCCAGGATCCGGCTGCAGGGATGAATCCGTGCCCCGCCACTCGCCTTGCTGTGACCCTGAGCGGACCCCTTCCCACCTTTCCAAGCTTCAGTGTCCTTGTCTAGTAAATGGGGGATTGATAGTAGCTGCCTCCAGGTTGCTTGGAGGCCTACAGGAGATGATGGATGAGAGATGATGGATGGGAGGCGCTTAGCTGAGCTCGGGCTATCCTGAGGTGAGCTTGGGAAAGAATGGGCCAGTGAGCTCCAGAGCTCCAACACCCAACATTAAACTCACTTGCTGTGAAGAAAACAGACAGTCTGACAATAGTTAACCTGCATGTGCAGATCCCCAGACAGTGCTTGCACCAGCTCCTCCATTCAGGGGCCCTGGGTCCAGACCCCAGGTCCTGGGCAGTTGGGATTTGGTGCTGTGACACAGCCCCACCCATGTCCTTGGGTCCAGGTGACCTGCTTACTGGAGCACCCTGCTCGGCCAGGAGTGTGGGGGCAGCATGGGGAAGGAGGAACTTGAGAAGCAGTTGGGTGAGCAGGGGAGGGGAGAGCAGGGGCAGAGGTGGTTGCAACTTGGCCCCCGTAAGCCCCCACTGGGCTTCACAGGGTCCACAGCCAGGCATGGTGCCCGCTGAGCTGACGGAACACATCTGTCCCTGGTTGCTTTAACACCTGCATGCTCGCCTCTCCCGCCCCCCACCCCAGCCAGCCTCTCTTGGGCACTCAGCCAGCATTTTCTGAGTGCCGGTCCTGTGCTATACTAGTGTGTGTGTGGGGGGGGACTCCCTGAGGGGCCAGAGGAGCCGCAAGGAGCAGGTGGGCCACCAGCCAAGTCTGCCTCCTCCATGCATGACACTGATTAGACACTGGATAGAAGTGGATAGAAGTGGATAAGGCCCCTGCCACTGAGCAGCTCAGCTCCTGCCACCCAGAGGGGCAGAGAGAAGCTGAGTGTTCTAGAGCACAGGAAGGTGGCTTTCTGCTGGGGTAATCTGGATGGGTTCGAGCAGAGTCCAGAAGGATACTTAGGATTCTAGTGAGAGGAGAAGGCCTGAAGGGTATGTGAGGCCAGAGACCTGCAGGAGCTGGGGCTGGATGGTAGCTTGAAAATTTAATGAGTTATTTCGGGCATTCAAAAGAAGATGGATAATATAACAACTTCCACCCCCACCACCCAGCTTAAGGAACAAAATATGACTGACACTGTGAAGTCCCTGTGGCCACCTCCGCAGCCTACTTCCTTCCTGCCCCCGAGGGAAGCCTGCTGACCTGCACGTTGACCATACCCTCAGCTGCCTTTATTCTCTGACTACGTCTGTACCCCCCAAACAATACAGATAATGAATTTGCAGGCTTTGGCATTTTTAAGAACTATTGTCAGATTGTCTGTTTCCTACAGTACGTCTGTTAGTTTCATGTGGTGTGTTCGAGCTCTGTGCGCGTTGGGGCCTGGTGCTCTAGATGACCCTGGTTGTCACACACTCTCCTGTCACCAGTGGCGAGCCAATGCAGGCTTTTGACCAGGAGCAAAGACTCATTCGAAGGTGGCATTTTAGGAACTTGAATTTTTCCAGTGGTTTGCGGTTTGGTTCGGAGGCAGAGAGCTGAGGAAAGGAGGCTTTCGTAAGGGCCTCGTGCAGAGCTTCTAGGGCCCCTTCTCCCGGGCAGCCCGTGTTGGGGGCGGGGAGAGCAAAACTGAGAGGGTGCTGTTTTGGTAGCAATGGGAGCTCAAGCTGTGTCACTGGGAGGGTGACAGGGCCTTTCCCAGAGAGCGTAGCCATAGGGGGAGGGGCTGACAGCCTGGTTTGGGACCCTGGTGATCATGACACCCAGCCGGCACAGGGGGCAGGTAAACAAGGAGCCACAGCTCTGAGACTGGAGGGAGTCACGCGGAGGTCACTGTCAGGGGAAGAGCCAGCCTGAGGACAGGATCCCAGCAGTCACTAGGTCCTTGCCCCACCCCAGGCCGGCCTTCCCCTGCTCTGGACAGTGATCTAGACTTCAGGACCATAAGGGCCACCTCGTCCCTGTCCCCCACAGCCAAGCAGGGCACAGATCTCAGGCCTGGCATCCATTCCCACCTTTCTCCATCTCCCCACCCCTCCATCCTGCTCCCTTAAATGGCTCCCTCCAACACTGTAGGCCGGCAAGTCAGGAAAGGAGGTCAGAGCCAGTGCCTCCCCGCTTTAAGAACCACCAGCAATTGGGGCACCTGGGTGGCTCAGTGGGTTGGCTCAGGTCATGATCTCACAGTTTGTGGGTTTGAGCCCCACGTCCAGCTCTGTGCTGACAGCTCAGAGCCTGGAGCCTGCTTCTGATTCTGTGTCTCCCTTTCTCTCCACCCCTCCCCAGCTCATGCTCTGTCTATCTCTCAGAAATAAACATTAAAAAAAATTTTTTTAAACCATTGAAATAATTTCAGACTTGCAAAAATAGGACACGGGACTCCCAGACACCTCTCACCCTGCTCCCCTGAACGTTACGTCTTCCATAAGCACAGACAATTAGCAAAACCAAGAAATTAACATCCATGTAATTTTACTTTACTCTCCAGACCTTACTGAAATCTTTCCAGTTGTCCCACTAACATTCTTTTTCTGGTCTCGAATCCAATCCCGGATACTTAACATTGTCCCAACCAACCCCCTCTCGTTGGGCACAGAAAACCACCAGCCCCTGCCAGCTGGCTCCCTTCCTCCCTCTGGGGACTTCTGCACTTCCTGTCTGTCCAGTTCTGGGTGAGCCGTCCCCAGATTCTGGCACAGCACGCCCCTTCATTTCTTGGAAACGTTACCCTCCAAAGAGGCCTTCCTTGATGTCATCATTCTCTGTTCTTCTGCCCGGTTTTATTTTGTCACTTTGCCTTGACAGTGTCTTTATGATCCTAGTCTGTCTCACTAGGATATAGGCGGCTAGAGGGCAGTGACTCTGCCTTACTCACTGTGTGTCCAGAGCAGGCTAAGAGCAAGGCCTCACTAAATATGGTTGAATGGGGAAAAGTGTGAAGAGGCTGGAGCTGATTTGAAAGTAAAACAGAGAGGGGGACTATGAAAACTGTGCATCCAGACCCAGAAAGTGTGACCAGACCCTTCCGTGCCGAATCCAAATCCCAACCCGCACATGTGCATCAGCACCCAGAGCAGGGATTGCAATGATCGGACTCTAGCAAAATCATGGAAACCAGCTTGTTTTTTGACCGTTTATGCAAATCAGCCAGCTCTTCCAAAAGTGGGGAGGGGGGGCTGAAGAGCGGCTGCCTCTGCCCCCACTCCTACCCCAATAGAGTCACAGCAAATCTCTGTAGAGATTTAGGGTGCATTATCGACCTCCGATCCTGTACCTCGACCTCTCTGTCCTGGCCTGAATCAGCCATTCTTCTGACCTGCTGTATAACCCTAAACATTGTAAACCCCACCCTACTCTTATTTTCCCTTCTGAGAGGCCAGGGTGTGAGACAGCTCAGGGTGACCCGTCCTGAGCCTGCTGGGCTGCTCATGCTATTTGTAGGGCCCGATGTAAAATGGAATTTGGAGCCTCTTGTTCAAAGAGCAGGAAAAAGATACTAAACTATAAGCTTTTCCTTTCTTCTACACTTTCTCATTTGACTTGTCCTCATATTTTTAATTTGCTACTTAACGTCATCCTGAGTAAAGAAAAATTAAGTCTGAATCATCAACATGAATTTTGCTTTTTGCCTTATTATTGTATAATTCCAGTTTTACATGCAAATATGAGGACATTTAAGTCACACATGGAATCACTGAAACTACGGAATTCACATTTCTTAGCGTGTACACAGATATGTATTTTGTTCTTACCTGAGCGGCAGAAAAGCCCCACAATACGAACTTGCCTGTTTCTATTTCCCTTTGGATACATGTACGTTCTACCAGCTCTGTCTGTCCTCGGCTTACTTATGAGCGAGGGAGGACAGAACAGACGGGGCCAGATAGGTTGCCCTCTTGCCATTTCCTTCTGTAGCATCTCTTGCAGTGTAAACCGGTCAGATCATACAGGGAAATAACACGAGTGAGAAAGGATGGAGCAGGGTTTCTTGGTCATTTGCGTTTCTTAGAATGCCACTACTTTCCTTCTGCATTTGAAGCAAATTCTGGTTTGGGCCAAAGGCATGGCCTCTTAGGCCAGCCAGTGTGCCCCCTTCATCACAGATGTGTACTCACCTGGTAAGCACTTGGAGTCTTGAATGCCCACCATGGTGGATCCACCAGAACTCCGGGCTGGTGGCCGCTGCGCACGTGGCATGGGCACGGGGCAGCAGGCACAGAGCACACCCCTGTTGTGTGATCTCCTCTGCCCACGCCTATGCCGTTGTCAGGCTTCACTTAGGGATACAAGTTCTAAGATAAAATCATTAAGAATTTCAAGATGGTGACAGTGGAGCGCTAAACCGAGTGCGGGGCCCTATGTGACTGCACAGGTCACATGCCTGTGAAGCTTGCCCTGCATGCCGGCCTCCTGTGCTTGGAGGACTCTGTCACCCACAAGTCCCCTCTGTAACTTGTGCTGCCTTTTCGCCTTTTCCTTTTTTCTGTGTGGCGAGTGGGATAGCCTGAAATCGGGGTGGGAGGTGGGAGGGAGTGTGGTCAGATGGGCCAGCCTACCTCTCCCTGCTTCCTCCACCAAACAGCCAGACAGAACTTTCTATAGTTCCACTAAAGAGAGCTCACGCTGCTGTCTGCAGCCTCTGGGCCTTGCCTGTTGTTTCCTCTACTCCAGTGGTTCTCAAAGTTGGGTCCCTGGCCCAGCAGCAACAAGCATCACCTGGAGCTGGTTAGAGATGGAAATTCCTAGGCCCCGCCCCAGACCTGCTGAGTCCCCAAGGCTGGGGATGGGGCCAAGAATCTGGTTTTAACAGCTCCCAGGCATGATTGTGATGCACCACTGCTCTTTGGAAATACTTTTTACACCTCATTTCAGTTTCCTAACTGGTACACCCTTCTCGTGGAATAACCGTCTCCCACTGGGGTCCCGTCTGTGAATCCTTCAGCTCACATCTCCCCTAATGGGCCTGGGGCTCAGGGTGTGCCTGTCTTATTGCCCGTGTTCAGAGCCCGGCAAACAGTAGGCACATGATAAAGGATGGTAATGGTGCACATGATAAAGGATGGTAATGGTGCGTGGACTTGAGGGGGGCGTGGCCAAGGGAGTGGAGGGGTGGGAGCTGGGCATCTCGGAGGGCCCCACTGCAGGGGTGGGGCTGAGCACAGACATCCCGCCCCCTCCCCCCATGCAGGTACAGCCTGTACACCCGCACCTGGCTCGGGTACCTCTTCTACCGCCAGCAGCTGCGCAGGGCCCGGAATCGCTACCCCAAAGGCCACTCCAGAACCCAGCCCCGGCTCTTCAACGGTGAGCTCTGGCTGCCTCCGGGCCACCATGGCCCCAGGCTGTGCCCACCCTCCCTCCCTGTCTCTGCCCTGCACCCCCGGCTGCTGGGCTCCCTGCTCCTCACCCCGTCCACAGCCCATCTCTGTCCCCCAGGAGTGAAGGTGCTTCCCATCCCCGTCCTCTCAGACAACTACAGCTACCTCATCATCGACACCCAGGCCCGGCTGGCTGTGGTTGTGGACCCCTCAGACCCTCAGGCTGTACAGGTGAGGGAAGGAAGTGGGGTGGAGGGCAGGGGTACTTGGTGTCACTAGAGAGGGGCTGACCCTGATCCCTCTGCCAGTGGAATGTGTCCCCTTGCATCTACCCTCATACAGAGACCCCTACAACCACAGTGGGGGGAGGGGCCAGTGTCCAGGGCATGGCTGGGGTAGTGGGGAGGACAGCCCTGGAGGATCCGAGCCAGAGGGAAAGGGATGCTGGCGCAGGACCACGGTCTGAGGTTTCTTCTGTCTCTCACTCTCTGTGGCCTTTCTGACCCTTTTTCTTCTCTCCTCATCTGTGTCTGTCAGTGTCTGGATCTCTCCGTCTTTCCTACCCATTTCCGATTTCTCTGTGTGTGCCTATCTCTGTGTGTTCACGCAGCCTTGAGGCTCCACCTCCCCCCTCCCCCGCCCCATGCCCTTGCTCAGTCTCAGCTCCCCCTTCTCCCCAGCTCTCTCCTCCCTTCCTCATTCTCCAGCTCCATCCCCTCCCTGTCCCTCTCCTCCCTGCTGTCCCCTCTGCAGCCAGCACCTACACCCCTGTCCCTCTCTGCACACTGCTCCTCAGTCTCAGTACCTCCTCTCTCCCCCCTCCCAGGCTTCCATTGAAAAGGAGGGCGTTAATTTGGTTGCCATCCTCTGCACCCACAAGCACTGGTAAGGGGCTGGCGTGGGGTCTGTGTACGGATGGGCTTCCCTGGCCGACCCTGGACCCAGTGGGCTTGTTGGGACTGGGCCCCGTGGGGACAGGGAGTCAGGATGGACGGGCACCCACCTTCTTCCTAAAACCACCAAGGCACCAGCAGAGAAGGAGGGAAGGGGCGGGTCTCCCACCCTGCACTTATCAGACTCCTGAAGCCCTAGAGGGGGACAGGGCAGACATTTATCTCTCATTCCGTGGGTACATAGTAGATGCCTGCTGTGCTCGGGGTGTGGGCAAACCTAGTGAGTTCTTTCCTCAAGGAGACTATAGTCCAATGGGGGAGACAGCCCTGCATGACAGTGTACACCGATGACAAACATTTAGGTGGCAGTTGGCACAAGGTACTGGAAGTGAGGGGCATGGTGAAGTGTGACCAGGTCCACTTGGAGGGACTAGAAGCCAGTGACCCTGGAGCTGAGAGAGTCCACAAAGATTGGTGGGCATTGGCTGGGCGATGGAAGAGAGGGGTGGCAAGTCGTGGGAGTGACCTTCTGAGAAGGGAAGGTCTTGAGCGAAGGCCCAGAGGTGTGGCCAGCTTGGCTCAGTTCAGAAGCCTGGGGCTCAGGGCTCAAAGGCTTGGGCATCTGGAAAGAGGAAGGCAAGGAGGCCCAGTACCGTTGGCCCTCAGAGTCCCTGCCTGTCTCTGCCATCCCACAGGGACCACAGCGGAGGGAACCGTGACCTCAGCCGGCGGCACCAGGACTGTCGGGTGTATGGGAGTCCTCAGGACGGCATCCCCTACCTCACCCAGTAAGTCTCTAACCCCGGGGTGGACGGCCCTTCCGTAGGCCCTTTCCCACACCCCATCCTTTGGTCGAAGATCACAGGACTGCCAGCAGTTGCATCCTTGCTGATGCCCTTCCTGACTCTTAGAGGGCAGATCACAACCCATCTGAAGACTGGTACTGCCCACCCCCAACTCATCCAGCTATGGTCCCCAAAAGAAGAGTCAAGGATTTGGATCTGAAGCCCTGGGCATCATGAGTGCCTTCCCTCTCTGGTGTGGAAGCTCCTTGGGCTTAGGGTGGGGCAAGGATCAGCACATCCCAAGTACTAGTACCTTCTCTCCGCTATTGCCTTGCTTCTCAGTCCCCTGTGTCATCAAGATGTAGTTAGCGTGGGACGGCTCCAGATCCGGGCTCTGGCCACGCCTGGCCACACACAAGGCCATCTGGTCTACCTGCTGGATGGGGAGCCCTATAAGGGTCCCTCCTGCCTCTTCTCCGGGGATCTGCTCTTCCTCTCTGGCTGTGGTGAGTTCCCCCAAACGGGAAGCAGAAGGAGGTGGGCAGAAAGGAGAGGGAGAGGTCACAGTCCCCCTCAAAGGCCCCCTCCTCCAGGGGCCCTCCTCCAGGTCAGGGCAAGGACCCAAGGACAGCCAGTCTCATGCAGTGCATTAAAACTTTGGTTTCATCAGATATTGCCTTGGCAGTTACTCCCATCTATGTTAGCTCCCCCCCCCCCCTTTTTTCTTTTAATACCTTCACAACTTCCCACAGGGCATGGACAGAATGAAACAACACCGGTAACTGAGTACAGACCTCGCAGGGTATTTGTTTCCACTGTGGAGCCTAGTTCTCTGATACAGTCACTGGAGAGACTGGGTTATAAAAAGTGGAGAATCTCCAAATGAGAGGGTGAGCCGTGGGGGGGCGTCACGGTCCCAGGCTGCATGGAGTCTCAAAGGGCAGCACAGGCAAAGAAAGAAGCGCTCTGTGGAAAAGAGCAACCCCACACCAGCTGTGCTTGGGGCCCTTAGAACTCAGCCTGAAAGTCCTGTACCCCCTCTCCACCCACACGTCAGTATGTGCAACAGAGGCCTTCAAACAGACTTGGTTGGGGTGTGAGTATGTGGGCTCAGCATCCAGTGGGAACGAGGGCACAGAGGCCTGGAGGCATGGGTATGGAAGGGGCCAGGCTAGGGCTGCTGGCCAGTCCCAGCTCTGCAGGCTGGTCCTCGGCCCTCTCCATGGTCCTTACTCCAAGCTGTGTTCTCCTTATATCTTACCCGCCGACCCTCCCCAGGACGGACCTTTGAGGGCACCGCAGAGACCATGCTGAGCTCCTTGGACACGGTGCTGGGGCTAGGGGATGACACTCTGCTGTGGCCCGGTGAGGTGCCCCTCCCACTCCTCCCTCACTCTCCTAGGGTCCCAGCCCACCCAGCTTGGGCCCAGAGGTGACGCAACTCCCCCTCTGATGACTCCTGGAAGCTAATTCTCGCAGTGAGGGTAGAGCTCCTTTCGTTTCTGAGTACTGACTCTGAACACCTCTGCCTTGCACACTAACTGCCCCTGACAGCCAGCCTTGCCGTCCCCGCTGCATCCCGGAGAGACCCCTGATATTTTATAGCCATCTGGAAGAGCAAATAGCCTTTGCTTATCAGAGAAGTCAGTAAATCTACTCTGCACGCATCCACCACATACATCCAGGTCTGTACTTGCATGTCTGTCCATCCCCATGCATGTACACTGCATGTCCGTTCATCCATCAATACAGACACTGTGTGTCCCTACACACATGCACGCACACATACACATGCCCACACACACACACATATCCGTAGTTTCTAAAATGCATCCCTAATATGTCAGTTAACCGTCAAAACATATATTTATCTATCCATTCAGTTGACAAGTACTTAACTGAACACCTAACATGTGTCAGGCTCTGTGCTAAGCACCAGGGACACGTCTGTGTTCTAGTAGCATTATTGTGTGTTTTCTCCACTTGCCAAATGAGAAGATTGTGGCTCAGAGAGGTGCCATGACTTGGCTGAGGTTGCACAGCTGGGCAGGGGCAGAGTCAGGGCTAGGATGCAGGTCTCCCCGCTCCAGGTCCGGTGGTTTCCACCCCCCCTCCCCAAACTGCTTCTGCCCCTTCACTCATGGCTGACTGGTACCCACATTTAGAGAAGCAGCTCCATGTGGTTGGGGCTTTCCTGGAAGGGCCACCCCTCTCCCTGGTTGTCAGGTACCCAGAGGCCTGGGGGTGCGAAGGACTTTCTCTGACCCCACCACTAATCTTCTCTCTGTCCTGCTCTGGGCCCCCATGATGGTCCTTAGGTCACGAGTACGCGGAGGAGAACCTGGGCTTTGCGGGTGTGGTGGAGCCCGAGAACCTGGCCCGGGAGAGGAAGATGCAGTGGGTGCAGAGGCAGCGGATGGAGCGCAAGAGCACGGTGCGGGCTTGGGTCCACGAGGGGCCCCTCTCTGCTCAGCTGGGGCCTGCAGGCCCCTCCCCAGAGCTCTGACCGGGCTCGGTACACAGGCCTTCAAGCGAGGCCTCCTAGACCCTGAGAAGGGGCAGGGGGTGGGGAGGCTTCCTGGACGGGGTCTATTTTCCAGATTCTCTCTGCCAAACCTAGCGTCTCCTGCCCCACAGTGCCCATCCACCCTGGGAGAAGAGCGCTCCTACAACCCGTTCCTGAGGACCCACTGCCTGGTGCTGCAGGAGGCGCTGGGGCCGGGCGCGGGCCCCACTGGGGACGATGGCTACTCCCGGGCCGAGCTCCTGGAGAAGCTCCGCCGGCTGAAGGACCTGCACAAGAGCAAGTGACCGTCCCCAGCCCCAGCCCAGCCCACCCCCCACGGCGGGGAGGCCACCTGTCGTCACCCGCGCCCCACCATCCCTCTCATTGCTACCACCACCACCTCCATCGGCGCCCATGGTGGGCCTTGGACCCCAGCCCACTGTCAGGGGAGGAGGGTCGAGGTGACGAGGCCATGCGACCAAGAAGGAGGAGGCTGGTGGAAGCCCATGGGATGAGGCTGAGTCGTCCAGGGAGTGAGGAAAGGCAGAGCCTTGGGACATCTCCAGCCCCACCCAGAGCTCCTCCCTTGACCTGTTCCTGCCCCAACAGCGAGGGGTCCTCTTCCCCCTTCTCCCATCCAGGGTTGGGAAAGACAGCCTTCCAGCGCAGCCTGAGGTGTGGTGCCTTGGAAAAAGCGGTCACTCAGAACTGGGCTCTGGTGTCCTGAGACACTGGCCTTCCTCCCCACACCTCCCTGCCCCCTTGTCTCCCCCCTCACAAAGGCATTTTTCAAACAGCCATTTCTGGGAAAGATGAAAGGGCTGGAAGTCTGGCTGTCTGGACAATCTCGGCCTCAGTGACTCCCCTACAGCCTGGAAGAGGGAGGGTCCTGCTTGTCACGGACACTGGAAACTGGGACCCCAGGCTGAGAAGACACCGGAAGCTGGGATTGCAACCCCACGGGCTCCTTTGTGCCACAGGCCTCCGTCCCTTCCTGGGGCCGAAGGGACCCCCCCTTTCCAGGGGAGAGAAAGCCATCCTCTGCCTCGGCCACAGCAGTTTTCTCCTGATGGCCCTTGTTCTTAGGAACCTCTGCCTTGCCCTGACTCCTGCTCTATCCTCTCAGTCCCTCTCTGCTTTTAAAGACATTCATTCATCTGGCCCTCTGCGGTTTGCCAAGAACAACCCCCTGTCACTTCTCCTTTGGTCCTTGGCCCCATCCTGGCTGGGGGTGGGGGTCTGTGCAGCAGAGGGCAGAAAGCAGAAGTCTGGGAGCAGACAGCTGTCAGCTTTCGAGTGGTGGCTTCCAGGACCCCGGGCCTGGCCCCTTTCTCTCAGCTCAGTCTCTCGGGTCTCTGGTCCAAGTCCCTCTGGGGCCATAGAGAGGAGCCATAAGGTCCTGGAGCGGGCATACCTCGGGTCAGCCAGGAGCCTTCTCTTGCCGTGCGCAAGCCTTCCCTCGGGCTCAGCTCGCCTCTGGTGAGGCTCCGAGAGGACCCCTCCCTTCACCTTCCCCCCATCACCCTGCCTCTGCCTCCGCCTCCGGCCACAGCCTCTGGTACCAACTCTAGCAATACCACCCGAATAGTTTCCTGTCCCCCAAGACATGCAGTTTCATGCCTCTGTGCCTTCGTTCATGCTGTTTCTTCAGACTGGAATGCCTTTCCCCTGCTCCTCCGGCCTTGTCTGCCTGGCAAACACCCACTCATCTCTCACAGTCTCCCTCAAAGGCCCCGCCTCCAGGAAGACGACCCCCAGGCCCCTTGCCCTCCAGGCTACCTCTCTGCTCTTTGTAAATGCTTCTCTCGTGGCACTTATCACACTGTATTTTACTTGTTTACATGTTTGTCTCCCCTTCTAGACTGTGAACCTTTCAGGGCATGGACTGTATCTTAATGCATCTCTGTATTTCTGCGCCTAGCACGGTGCCTAGCACACAGTAGGCGCTCAATAAATCTTGGATGAATGAATCATTTGACCGAGGCTTGAGCGCTCAGTGAGATCATCTTTTTTGCTGGTCCTGTTTTCCTGTCTCCGTCACAGGTCTGCTAACTTGGAGTTACTGCGCTCCCAGCGTCTTGGCTGCAAACCGTGCTATAAATACGTGTTCCCATGGCACGTGTGCACTTGGCCAAGGTTACTTAGTGTTCTCCGGAGCTTGAGAGGCACAGGTGCACCAGTGGCCGTGGGGGAGAGGAATAGCACTGGGGGCAAGGCCCCAGCGCTGGCCTCGCTGGCCCCTCTTCGATGCGTCCCAGCAATCAGACTCCGGGTCAACACTGCAGTCCGTCAACTATCTTGAGTTAAACTTTAACACCATGGTTGTGTTTTCATTGCACTTACCTTTGAGGTCAATATTTTTAACAAGCAGTTTTCTTTCTTTCTTTTTTTTTTTTAATTTCTCCACAAAGTGGCCGCAGTTTTCAACTCATGAAAGGAACAAAGTCCAGGTGGCATGCACCATGGCAGAACCCTTAAAGGTGGCCCTGAGATGGCTGAAGACTGGGAAGCACCGGCTTAGTCCCACATTTCCTTGGGCCCAGACCAAGGCATCATTTTCCCACCCCTAGCCACAATTCAGCCTTCCCTCTTAGGCGCCCCTCACCGGAAGCCAGGGACCTTGGCATTGGCCCGCACTATCCTGGATGAGGGCTGTGCCTAGGGTGGGCATGGAGGAAGGGAACACAGTCCTCACCTTCCTGAGGAAGGGAAGTTCTCTGTGTCCTGCGGTTGTCTCTGGGCCATTCCTGTCTTGAGTAGGAAAGCCCCCAGGCCCAGGTCTCTTTGGGGATGCCCAGCTTCAGGGGCACTTGGTGACCGGTCTCTGGGGCTGGTGAACCATTTGTGTAGGGCCTTGGGTGACCCTCCCCCACTGGGGCATCATCCCGAATGATAGATAGCACATGCTTTTTGAGGTCTGGAACTGACCAGCAACAACCATGCTCCCTGCCCTTGGCTTGCAAGAGAGCAGGTGTCACTGGCCTTAGAGACTTTGGCGTCATTCCCAGCTCTGTCGTTCAACATCCAAGTGACCTTGGGCAAATGTCACTTCCATGACCTCAGTTCCTTCACCTTCCATGGAGATGACAACCTTGAATGAGTCAGAACCCTTTCAGGTGCAAGTGACACACTCAACACTTAGGAGCTTAAAACCAAGAGGAAAATTTATCAGCCTGTGAAATTAAGAAGTTTGGGATTATGTCGGGGTGATTTCAGACACGGCTGGATCCAGACAGTCAAAGGGCAGTTTTATCATTCGGCTCAGTTTTCTTCTGCATTGGTAGCCTTCTCTGCCAGGCTTTCTCCCTGCAGCAGAAAGATCATCTCTGTAAGTGCTAGGCTTCCAGGCCACTAGTTCATCAAACTTAGCAGAACCTCCATAGGCCCAGAGATTGAGTTTCATTGGTTCAGCTTGAGTCATGTGCCCGACCCCGAACCAATCATAGGAGTTAGGGGAAAGGGCCCCTCTCACTGCCAGGTTAGGTCACATGGCCACACTTGGAAGGGCAGTGTCAGACCCAGCTGAAAGGTGCATTGTGTAGAAAATGTCCCCTAAAGGAATAGGGAGTCTGGTACCAGAAATGATGCAAGGCAGCAAAATCATAAATCTTCAACAATTCCACTTACTAGAGACTATTTGCAGAGTCAGGTGAGAAAAGGTATATGAAGTCAGTTTGGAAAACGGTACATCAGATTCCTGGTGCTATAATTACTTATATAGAAGAGATGGAGGCAGATTTGGTAGATGCTGATCCCAGTGGCTGGAGGACTCAGGCTGGCCCCGTCACAAGTTCAGAGAAGCCAACTGCTCAACATGGCTGCACAGCCAGCATGTCCACCTGATGCCGTATGGCCTTCCACTGGCCTAGCAGGCACTAGGGGGCATGGTAACGAGGGTCTGTAGCAGATCTCCTCCTGAGGGATAAAAATTAGATTAACAGGGCACCTGGGTGGCTCAATCATTAAGACTTCGCCTCAGGTCATGATATACTTTGTGAGCTTGAGCCCCACTTCTGGTGAACACAGGCCCCTCTTCAGGTAAGCCTCACTTCTCTCTCCCTCTCTCTCTTTCTCCTCCTCCCCCTTTTGTGGGTGAGATTCTCTCTCTGCCCCTCACTCACTTGCACCCTCTCTCTCTCAAAAAAATTAGATTAACAAACTGAATGCGCATCCTTCTGTGAACCACTTTGTCAAATTTGTTTCTCTCCTAGCAGCTGGCAGGAAATGGCCAGCACCAATGGGGAGGGATTGGGGGAGGGGGGGAAGAACCTGGGCTCCCAGGAGCGGCGCCTTTGCAGACAGGCAGGTGGGAGTCCTGTGCAGCTAGAGGGGCCTGACCAAGGAGAGGTGAAGGGGTAGGGGGAAAGCTCCAAAGGGTAGAGGGTTCTAGAAGCAAATCTTCCCTCAGGTCAGGAGTTGGGGGAGGTGGAGCACCATAAGGAGGGGAACTATGTGGACACCCCTCAAAGAGCATCTTGACCATAATTTGCTTCTTTTTCTTCTAACTTTGTCCGAATAATCAAACTTCTTGCAATTTACATATGGAAGCAATAGGGTTTTCTTTTTTTTAGATTTTATTTAAATCTTTTTTTATTAACAACTTTACTGAGATACAATTTACATACCACAAAATTCGTCCTTTCAAAGAGTACAACTCAGTGCTTTTAGTATGTGCACTGTTTTGTGACCATCCCAAGCTAATTTTAGAGCATTTTCATTCAGCCCCCAAAGAAACTGTGGGTGCTTATCGGTGCCTCCATGCACCCACACGAGGCAACTACTGATCTACTTTCTGTCTCCACAGAGTTGCATCTTCTGGACATTTCACATCAATAGGATCAGACAATATGTGGTCTCGTGATTGGCTCCTCTCACTTGCCATGTTCTCAAGGCTTATGGTGCAGCACGCGTCACAACTTAACTCTTAATGGCTGAGTAATACTGCATTGTGTATATATACACCACGTTTTGTTTATCCATTTGTCAGTTGACGGACAGTTGACTTTTTTCCACATTTTGCCTATGATGAATCATGGTGCTATGAACATCTGGTTTTTGTGCAGACAGATGTTTTCAGTTCTCTTGGGTATAGACCTAGGAGTGCAATTGCTAAGTCATACAGGAACTCCACATTTAACTTTTTAAGGAACTAAGAAACTATTTCCTAAAGCAGTTGTGAGTTTTCTTGATGCCCTGGCAGTCTTCCATGTGCAGCGAAACGCTTATTCAGAATTCACTCAAAATAAAATTTAAAAAATAAAATGAGAGGTGCCTGGCTAGCTCAGTTGGTAGAGCATGCAACTCTTTTTTTTTTTTTAAGTTTATTTATTTATTATTGAGAGAGAGACAGAGAGAGCTGCTTAACTGACAGAGCCACCCAGGCACCCAGAGCATGCAACTCTTGATCTCGGGACCATGAGTTCAAGCCCCACGTTGGGCATGGAGCTTACTTAAAAAATAATAATAATAAATAAAATTAAAAAGAATACTCAATTTCTTAAATTGCAAAATTTAAAAGAAGCATTTTTAAACTTTTAAGTTACTTATCAATCATATTTTAATCATAAATCCAGTAAATGTTAATAATAACTTTTAAGGGGGCTTTAATTAATACTTGGTCCTCTTTTCATGCCTGGGCGGCTCAGTCGGTTGAGTGCCTGGCTTCGACTTAGATCATGATCTCATGGGTCATGGATTCAAGCCCTGCATTGGTCTCTGTGCTGACAGCTCAGGGCCTGGAGCCTGTTTCAGATTCTGTGTCTCCCCCTCTCTCTACCCCTCCCCTTCTTGCATTCTGTCTCTCTCTGTCTCTCAAAAATAAATCAAAAAACATTTTAAAAACTAAAACAATTGGTCCTCCCTCTTTTCAAAATTAAAACTGCTTTAAGCAGTTTATGTTGTATTTATTCATTCTAGATATTCTATTTCCTTTTTATTTTTTTTTTAATGTTTTTTTATTTATTTCTAGGAGAGAGAGAGACAGCGTGAGCAGGGGAGGGTCAGAGAGAGAGGGAGTCACAGACTGAAACAGGCTCCAGGCTCTGAGCTGGCAGTCAGCACAGAGCCCGACGCGGGGCTCGAACCCACGAACCGCGAGATCATGACCTAAGCGAAAGTCGGACGCTTAACCGACTAAGCCACCCAGGTGCCCCTCTATTTCCTTTTTAAAAGCAAATGATCATACTTGTCAAATTATATCTCATAAAGCTGGAAAAAAGTAAAGTAAAATAGAAAGAATTCAATTCTATTTAAAAAAAAGAGAAACCAGCCCCCACCCCAAGTACTTTAATTGCAGTCTAATAAAAGTAAAGACAGAAACCCGGTAAATTTTAAGGTTTTTAAAAAAATGTTTTGGTTGTACTTACAATCCCAGTAAGAATTTATCTTCAGGGGCACCTGGGTGGCTCAGTCAGTTAAACGTCCGACTTTGGCTCAGGTCATGATCTCACGGTTCGTGGGTTTGAGCCCTGTGTCAGGCTCTGTGCTGACAGCTAGCTCAGAGCCTGGAGCCTGTCTTCAGATTCTATATCTCCCTCTCTCTCTGATCCTCCCCTGCTCACGCTCTCTCTCTCTCTCTCTCAGAAATAAATAAAGCATTAAAAAAAATTTACCTTCAATGTTCAGTCTAAATCAACTATTCAACTGCCCAACTTATTTATTTTAAGATGTTTTGTTAATTTGTTTCTAAGAAATCTCTCTACCCAACGTGGGACTCAAACCTACAACCTTAAGATCAAGAGTCGTTCACTCCACCTACCAAGCCAGTCAGTTGCCATTCAACTGCCTGATTTAAATTAGACTCTCGAGACCTCTTTTAAGTACCTTTCCATGCCAAATTATTTTAAAGAACTTGAAATTCTAAAGATGCACAATATAATACACACAAATTAATATTGTTAGTTCGATTTTCTCAAGCAGCTCTACACATAATTCTAAATCTTCCTGAAGATGGGGCACCTGGATCACTCATTTGAGCATCAAACTCTTGATTCCAGCTCAGGTCATGATCCCAGGGTCATGGGATCAAGCCCCACATTGGACTCCATGCTGAACGTGGAGCCTGCTTAAGATTCTCTCTTTCACCCTCTGCCCTTCTCCCCCACTCTTGCACTGTCTCTAAAAATAAATAAATAAACTTTTAAAAAATAAAACTTAACACTGTGTAAGGGGCATTTGGGTGGATCAGTTGGTTGAGTGCCTGACTATTGATTTTGGCTCAAATCATGATCCCAGGAGCATAGAACCGAGCCCCACGTCGGGGTCTTCACTGAGCATGCAGTCTGTTTAAGATTCTCTCTCTCTTTCTCTTTCCTGGGTGCCTGGGCGGAGCAGTTGGTTAAGAATCCATCTCTTGATCTCGGCTCAGGTAATGATCTCTCGGTTCATGGGTTAGAGCGACGCCTCAGGCTCTGTGCTGAGGACGCAGAGCCTGCTTGGGATTCTGACTCCTTCTCTCTGTCCCTCCCCCACTTTCACCTCCTCTCTCAAAATAAATAAATCAACTTTAAAAATTAAAAAAAAAAATTTTGTCTCTCTCTTAGGGTGCCTGGGTGGCTCAGTTGGTTAAATGTCTGACACTTGATTCCAGCTTAGGTCATGACCTCACCGCTTCATGAGTTTGAGCCCCAAGTCAGGCCCTGCACTGACCATATGGAGCATGCTTGGGATTCTCTCTCTCTACCTCTCTCTCTGCTCTTCCTCCCCACTCGTGCTCTCTCTCTCTCTCGAAATAAATAAATAAAGCTAAATGAAAAACAAAAACACCTTAACATTGTGTTTAAAGAAAAAAAGAAAATCGAGGTATCACTTTTGATTCTCAAAGCGTTTAACTACCATAGCCTACTATTGACCTGAGCCTTACAGATAACACAGTTAACACATGTTTTATTAACACAGTTAATACATATAACACAATGTTATATGTATTATATACAGTACCCTTCCAATAAAGTAAGCTAGAGAAAATGTTATTATGAAACCATAAGGAAGAGAAAATGCATTTACAGGACTGTACTTTACTTCTTGAAAAATATCCACATATAAGTGGCCCAGGCAGTTCAAACCCGGGCTGCTCAAGGGTCCGCTGTATTGGTCGTGTGAACTTGGAAGACATTTAACTCTTGGTGTCTCGGTTTTCTTAGCCATAAAGTGCAGGGGGAAAGTGTCTGCCCGCAGGGTTAGCCTGAATATTCTATGGGTTCACTTATGTGCAGCCTCTAGAGCAGTGCCTGGCCTGCCACAGTGTGGTTTAAGGGTTTGCCGTCACCATCAGTTTTGTCACCACGACTCTTACATGTAGCACTATTCACGTGGCATCTAAAGTGACTTCCATACACGCGAGGCCGTGTCTGACTCAGGGCCACAACTTCTAAGGTTATTCTTCTTTTATTTTTTTAGATTTACTTTTCTTTTCTTTTTAGTACTCTCTACACCAAGCGTGGGGCTCAAACTCACGACCCGGAGATCAAAGGTTGCGTGCTCTTCCGACTGAGCCAGCCAGGGCTCCCTAAGGTCCTTCTCATGACCCATGTCATCCCCCTGCCATGTCAAATGCTCCCTCTGCAGGACAATACTTCAGACGTGGCCTGAGACCCAGACCCCACAGTTCCTGCCATTGCCTTCAAGGTCTGGTTGTTTAGTGAGGTGTGTTGATGGCCCTTTAAGAGGCGGTAGCTGGCTTCTGGTTGCCATGGAGACAGGTGGACACAGATCGGCTAGCAGAAAGCCCATGTCCTCTAAACATCAATCCACAGGTGGGAAGAGGGCTGGCAGAATTAGAAGTTGAAGGGGCATCTTCCCCCTCACAATCCTCCTTGGGGTGGGCTTGGAGGATTCTGCTTTGGGGACCCCTGGCCCCCGCCTGTCCTTCTCCCCAAGGATGCCATCTCAGCCTTTCCTGCATCCCTAGGCCCCAGAGCCAAGGACCACCAACCATCAGCCCATGAGAGTCTGCCACCTCCAGAGGCCAATGCCGAAGCCATCCAGTTCCTCAGCAACCTCAGTGAATCTGGACAGTGTGGGGGGGAGGGGGGGAGGGGGTCATGGTGGGGGGCACGCATGTGGAGAGAAGGGAAGAGAGAAGACACAGACCTGGCCCTGGCTCTCTCAGCCTTGATTGGCCTGCGACTCAGAAAGGGGGGGAGACCTATTTGTCGATAAGAAAGACGCCAAGGACATGGGGACTGGATGGGGGGGAGGGGTCTTCATCTGCTGGCAGTTGTAGACGCCAATGGCAGGAGTCAGGAGCTGCCTGAGACACGTGGGATGAGGAGAGGGTGGCTGGAGGGTCAGAGGGTCGGGGACTGGGGGGCTGGGGCTTTATCTGTCCCCATGGGACCCTCACCCCCAGACCAGGAGGAGCTGCAGATGCTGCTGTTCTCCGAGACCCTGGCCATGGTCTCGGACAAGGGGGAGCCTCAAGGAGAGCTGACCATTGAGGTGCAGAGAGGGAAACACAAGGACGAATTTGGTGTTATGTCGCACTGCCTCCTCGTGCACGCCTTTAGCCGGGGCTTCATGGACAAAATGCTCTGCGGAAACTCCCTCCTGGGTAGAGTTCTTGCTGCCTGATGCACTTCACCTCCATCCTTCCTCCCCCTCCCCTCCCCCATTCCTAGGACCTTTACCCGGGACCAATCCTCCACCTCACCTTGGGAGCAGAATGAGGCAAAGAGGGTGTGTGGGAGGTGGGCGTGACAGGGAGGTTCATCACAGCTCCGGACTTAAGACAGGAGCACCCTTAGTTTCCCCGCGGTCACACTGGGCCACCACCCTGCCTTCCTGCAATTTCCAGTCCTGCCCCCGGTGATGGCAGTGTTCTCCTCCCACCCCAGGCTATCTCTCATGGGACCTGCATATCATGGAACAACATACCCAAGAGTTTATCAAGGTACCTCCGGGGGCCCCCAGCTTTGGCTCCAAACCAGGGTGTCAGAATAGAGACCCTGGGAGAGAGGGAGGGAAGGACGGGGGGCTCAATGGAATGTTAGCCCGACTCTCCCCCAGCTAGCCTGCAATCCGCACCACATGCAACTTGGAAACCAATCCATTGAGGGCATCAGGTTGCTTCTCATGACCTTCTCCTAATAGACAAAGCCTGGGAGCCCAGCATTTTCGGGAGGGCCACGCAGGCTGCCCTTTCCCAGAGCCTGGCCTTTCCCAACGGCCTGTCACCACCTCGCCTCCAAATTCCCCTGCTCTGTGCCTCCCACATCCTGCCCCAGCCACCTCACTGACTCCTGGCACATGAACCATATTACACATTGGAAACCACTTGTTTCCCACAGAAACTATTCCCATTTTTTGAAACCTGTATTCTGAAGTGCACTCATTTTTGGACTTTATATTACACCATAATATGCCTTCTGTTCCTTTTTGTTAAATTTTTAAAAAATCTTTATTTACTTATCTTAGAGAAAACACAAATGAGGGAGGGACAGAGAGAGAGGGAGACACAGAATCCGAAGCAGGCTCCAGGCTCTGAGCTGTCAGCACAGAACCGCACACAGGGCTTAAACCCACAAACCACGAGATCACAACCTGAACTGAAGTCGGATGCTTAACCAGCTGAGCCACCCAGGCGCCCCTGCCTTCTGCTCATGAACTTTACTATATACAGAAGATTTTTCTATCCAAATGTCCCTCAGTCTTCTCGTTTGTAAAGGAGAATAGGCAAGGTGGCCTCTGGGGGCGTCCTGTTCTGTACAAGCAGGTGAGCTCCTGATTCCCCGCTCTGTGCTCTGGCCCTTAGTTCCGCATCCTCCCCATGGAGAGGAAGATGAGTCTGGTGAAGCAGGATGACCAGCTGGCCATGACCAGAAGTGTCAAGGAGGGTGAGGTAAGGGCGAGAGACAGGTGGGAGCCGGAAGGGGCCAGATTGTGTCGGGCCAGGAGCCTGGCATGGGGACTCAGCAAGGACCATATGCCCAACACCTGGCTGTCCCATCCTCCTCACCCCTTCCCAGATCGATGTACCTGACCCAGATTTTTCCTGAACAGGAAGTGAAGACCAAAAGGGCTTTTTTCCCCTGGAGCTCAACTGAAGGCTTTGTCTCCGAGGCTGCCAACCTGCTGCTGCTGAGGGTGATGGCCTGGCGGCAGCTGGTGCCCAGCAACGCCCGTTTCCTGGCCTTGGACACAGAGGGCAAACTCTGCTATTCCACCTACGTAAGGAGTCTCCCTGGTTGGGGGACTCAGTCTGGGGAAAACCGGAAGGGGCGCATTGATCGCTCAGGTGGGAGGAAAAGCCAACTTCGGGGTGAAAGAGGGAGTGGGCTGGGGCCATGAAGGTGGGACTTCCAGGGCAGGAGAAAGCAAGCCCGCATTTTCCAGAAGGTCACCTTTGACACAGGTGGAGTGAACAAGAGAGACCAAAGCTGGGAGCAGTTGAGAGAAGCAATGCTTTCGCACCAAAGTCACCCCAAGAAAAAGAAAGATGGTGGAGGGCTGCTTTTAAAGACATATTTTTTTTTTACAAATAGTTTATTGTCAAATTGGTTTCCACATAACACCCAGTGCTCATCCCCACAAGTGTCCTCCTCCATGCCCATCCCCCCTCGCCCCCCTCCCCACAACCATCAGTCCTCAGTTTTTGTCAGCATTCAAGAGATTCAAGAGTCTCTCATGGTTTGCCTCTCTCCCTTTCCCCCACCATTTCCCCCCTTCTTCTCCCCCATGGTCCTCCATCAAGTTCCTCCTAATCCTCCTATACGTGCAAACATATGATATTTGTCCTTCTCTGCCTGACTTATTTCACTCAGCATAACACCCTCAAGGTCCATCCATGTTGCTACACATGGCCAGATTTCATTCTTTCTCATTGTGTAGTATTCCATGGTATTGATAAACCACATCTTCTTCTTTTTTCTTTTTTCAATATTTTATTTATTTCTAGAGAGAGAGAGAGAGACAGCGTGAGCAGGGGTCAGAGAGAGAGGGAGTCACAGACTGAAACAGGCTCCAGGCTCTGAGCTGGCAGTCAGCACAGAGCCCGACGCGGGGCTCGAACCCACGAACTGCGAGATCATGACCCAAGTGAAAGTCAGACGCTTAACCGACTAAGCCACCCAGGAGCCCCATGAGAACCACATCTTCTTTTTTCTTTTTTTTTTTAAATATTTTTTATTTATTTCTAGGAGAGAGAGAGACAGCGTGAGCAGGGGAGGGTCAGAGAGAGAGGGAGTCACAGACTGAAACAGCCTCCAGGCTCTGAGCTGGCAGTCAGCACAGAGCCCGACGCGGGGCTCGAACCCACGAACTGCGAGATCATGACCCAAGCGAAAGTCGGACGCTTAACCGACTAAGCCACCCAGGCGCCCCGAGAACCACATCTTCTTGATCCATTCGTCCGTTGATGGACACTTAGGCTAAAGACATATTTTCTTCTCTATCACAAACCACAAACAGCAATGTTCTTGACACAAACAGGCACACCTCACTTTCCCCTATCTTCTTTGAAACACATGTTTTATGTTAGCACTTTTCTCCCCATGGCCGCAGCCAGTAGAGGAACTTAAGTTTTAACTACAACAGGGATACCTGCCTGCTGCAGCGTGGGCTCCCCAGAGCCACAGATCTCGATCTGATAACTGCCCCATTCGATAGCCCAGCCCCCTCGCCCCCCACCCCACGCACTGACACCTAATTGGTTGAGCCTCATCCCTGTAATGAATCTGCCAACTAGAAGCCCTTGGTCATCCAGATGATGCAGGGAGGGTTGGGGCACAAGCAGTGAGGAACTGGCCCTCCAGGGGGAGACCCCCACGTAACGTGGGGGTGCATCTCAAATCCTCTGGTGCCTGAGGGTCTGGACAGTCAAGGGGTGCTTATCACTGACGAGCAAGGAATGAGGCAGCAAGGTGGAGGAGAGGGCCAGGGTGAGACAGGGGAGACCCTGCTGGGCATCCACCTCACCTCCCTCCATGTCGGCTGCTGCCAGCAAGCCCTGGGCACCCAGACGATCCAGGTGGGCCGCCAGCAGGTGGACGTGTTCATCGTGGAGCAGACGGTCCACTCCGACGAAGGCATCCCCAGTTCCTGCCAGTTCTACCTGCTCTCTGATGGGTGAGCTACTGACAGTGGCGCCAAGGGGGCAGTGTTGAGCACAAGCATGAGCGCTGGATCTTGGGGCCCGGGCATGGGGCAAAGGGAGACTGCGCTCTCTGGGGACACCTCCTGGAAGAATGCCCCCTTGCTTTATCCCCATCATTCCCGCTCCCTTTATCTACTCATTCTTCAACGCGGGCGGTGCCTCCCAGCCCCTCACCAAGGAGCTCTGAATGGCTGAGGAGGTCAATGCTGACCCCATGAGGCCTAAGGCATAATAGCTAAAGCGGCTGCCGCGGGTGGTGGGTGTGCTACTGGAGAACACCAAGGTCTGAAGGTGACACCCGATAGACTCCTGATGTGCTGGGGAAAGCATCCTGCCGCACGCACTGCCAAGCTGTCGCCAGCATGGCACAGGCACCAAATCACAAGAAAATTGGGGCAGGGGGACAGAATTTGATTCTTGAAATTTACAAAGAGGTATTGATGTCATCGTCCGTTTCGCTGGGAAAAAAGTCATCAGAACATTGTTGGTTCCTTATTTGATAAGTTAGTGAGTTGTTTCTATTTTGAGCGTCACATAGCTCGAGGCTCATCCCTTTTAGCGCTGGAGATCTCATGCCAGACCAGGCACACCAGGACACGACAAAAAGGGCATGAGCAGGAAAGGCAGGGGCCATTACCTGGGGATCTAGAAATGAACGCAACCCTAGAACTCAAGCAGAGGTGTTGGGGGGGCAACGAAGGGAGGCCCCCGGGATGGCTCTCAAGGGAGCGAGCAGGTCTGGGAAGACACCCTCTCACGCCTGTGTTGTACTCCAGGCATCTGGCCAAGAGAATCCAGGTGGGCTCCCCGGGGTGCTGCATGATCACCAAGATGCCTATCTTGAGGGAAAAAGGTGAGTGAAGCCTCTGGCTGGTGGGAGAGTGAAGGAGAGGTGGGAACACCGGGGACCTTCCTGGGTGCAGGGGCTGGACCGAGTGTGGGATCAGAACCTGAAATCAGAGAAGTTTTGCTCTCCAGCCCCTGAGCCCAAGGCAATTAGGGGAGGATCATTTTGCAGGGAACTCCTTCTGGCAGCTCTGGCCGGGTGAGCAGAACCCTGGGGTCCCCCCCACACACCCGAGCCTGCCATGTGAGTGTTCTTGGGCATCCCGCTGCATGTGGGGAAGGTTCTGGGGGTGGGGGTGGGGTGCAGCCTCCCTCTCTCCCCACCCAGATGAGATCGAGCCCCGCCCGGTATTTGAGAAGCAGCCCCTGGTGTGGGAGGACGATATGGAACTCTACTCGAGATTCGTTGACCGGAAGGTGAGAGAGGCTGCGGCCGGCCCGGGGTCCCCATTCCCCCTTGAGCAGAATCCCCACACCATTACTGATCTCCCTCGGCGCCTTCAGGAAATGCACACCCGGAGGGAGCGAAGGGAGGGGCGGGCTCCCGGGGCGCCGGGTCCCGGGGCGCGCTCACGCTCGGCCCCCGCCAGGAGGAGCTGCGTCTCAGCCACGCCAGCTACCTGCGGCGGCACCCCGAGGCCCAGGCGCTCGTCTCGGACTTCCTGCTCTTCTTGCTCCTGCGCCAGCCGGCCGACGTGGTCACCTTCGCCGCCGAGTACTTCGGAGCCTTCGCGAAGCGCAACCCGCCGACCCCTGCCTTGCGCTCCTCCGGCCGGCCCAGCCCCTTCCGCTCGCTGGACCCCGAGCTCCCCACGGACTAGGGCTGGCGGGGCGCAGCGTGCGGGGACCGGGCAGGAAGCCTGGGCATCCCTGTCCCTGCAGGGGACGCAGAGGGACTCGCTCCGGAAGTGCGCCTATCGGGCTGCGGGTTTTTGCGGGGAATTAAAGGGGCGCCTCCGCGGTTCCGCTGTGAGTGCCAGAACCTTCCCTGGCCAGTCCTGTGTCTTGGCTAAAAAGAGGAACTGTAACAAAGTTTGTCTGCGAATTTCAGCCTTTTTCCGAGTTGCTATGATCAATATCCCTATTTTACAGATAAGAAAATAGAGGCGCAGAAAGGTTAAGTAACTCATAGTGCGTAGGGAGCAGGATTCAAACCTGGACGTCGGATGCCAAAACCCACACTCTTAGTCACTAGGTTAGTGGGAATAGAGGGGCGGGGCTTCCTGGCCCTCAGAATCCTTCTGGGTGTCACTAAGCGCAAACCAAATTGCCTCGCTTCCATCACCCAACCAAGGAAAAGAGCAGGGATCCTTCCTCATCACCTCTGAAGTCTCCCAAAACACACCGGCTGCCAGCTCTCTCACTCCACCTGTTTTTCCACGGACACCCAGGAACCCCCAAACAGTGTGCAGGATCCCCAGCTACCGACTTTCTGAAAAAAAGGATAGGCAGGTGATCATCATCTCCTCTAGGCTCCTTGCACAATGTCAGTCTGGCCAATGGCTTGTTCCTGCCCAGGGCTGGCTGCCGCTCATTAGTAAATATGAGGCAAGCTACTCAGGGGCAGCTGGTAATGGGGGTGCAGGCTTCATCTCTCCTGTCTATTTACTCATGGGCCTGCCTCTTCCAGATGAGGGACCCTGGAGAAGCCCTGTGCTGTGAGGACGGTGGCCATGACCCAGGACTCAGGGAAGCAAGGGTTCATGAAGAACCATTACTTGAGTTGAGCCTTGAAAATTTTTAAAAATATCTTTTATTGTCCCCATCCCTTATTTCAAAAGAAACACACGTTCACTAGAGAAAACTGGGGAAAGCGTGACAAACAAAAAGAAGAAAGAGAGTTCACCCCAGTTTCTCAACCTGGAGGCAGCCACTCTTAATATTTGGCAAATACCCTCTTTATTCTTTTCTTTATGCATAAAAGTGGCCACTGTTTGTTCAGCATTTACTCTGACAAGCAATTCTTTGTTTACTGTCTTAACATTATCTTATTTAAATTATTATTGCAGTATAGTTGCGATACAATGTTATATTAGCTTCACATCAAGCACTTTTTTTATAGTAATCTCTGTTCCCAAAGTGGGGCTCTAACTCACAACCCCAAGATCAAAATCTCATGCTCTTCTCACTGAGCCATCCAGGAACCCCCATGTCAAGCACTTTTATATAGAATGTTTCATCTGGTCTTTACAACCTCAAGGGACTTTTTTTTTTTTTAACGAAAATGAAATCATATAGTAACAAGTGCCCATTGACTGATAATTACATTCTTAATTATATTCTTTTTTAAAAATTTTTAATGCTTATTTATTTTTGAGAGACAGAGAGAGAGACAGAGTGTGAGCAGGGGAGGGGCAGAGAGGGAGACATAGAGTCTGAAGCAGGCTCCAGGCTCTGAACTGTCAGCACAGAGCCTGATGCAGGGCTTGAACTCACGAACCGTGAGATCATGACCTGAACTGAAGTCAGATGCTTAACTGACTGAGCCACCCAGACGCCCCAATACAGTCATCTATTTTTGATGGCTCTACCATAATTTGACTAATCCTCCCCTCCGCCCGGCCAAGCCTGCTTTTTGGTTTTGTTTTTGGAGTTTGGGAGTGGCTGCTATAAACAGTGCTGCATTGAACATCTTTGTAGCTAAACCTTGGCATGAATCAAAAATACTTAAGGATACATTCTGTGTAACTGTTGAACTGATCTTAAGGTTTCTTTGTTTATTTGTTTTAACATTCTCAAATTCTACATGTGTAGGATTTTTATTAAGGATGGGATAGAGCATTCCAGGCAGAGAAAAAGACATGAGTGAAGAGTAAAAGTAGAAAAGTTATGGTCTAGACCAGCATTGTGCTATGGAACTTTCTGCAGTGATGGAAATTCTCTATCTACAATGTCCAATATGGCAACCATAGTCATATGTGGCCTTGGAGTACTAGAAATGTGGCTAATATGACTGAGGAACTGGATTTTTACTTTACTTTTATTATTATTTTTATTATTTTAAGTAGACTCCATGCCCAACATGGGGCTTGAACTCACGCCCTGAGATTAAGAGTTGCATGCTCTACTGACTGAACCAGCCAGGCACCCCTACTTTAATTTTAGTTTCAATTTAGCCACATGTGGCTAGTGGCTACCGTATTGGACAGCAACAGCCCTAGAGGGTAAGGTCTCTTCATTCATCCAGGTACTTAGCTCAAAAAATATTGGGTCCCTTCCATGTGCCAGGATTGTTCTGGGCAGTGGGAAGTCAGCAATGACAAGACAAAGTCCCTGTCCTCATGATGCTTACACGTTGAATGGGGAGATAGGTAATAAACAGAAGAAGTAATTTCATATGTGCAATTTCAAACATTTATGAAAAAAAATAGGGGTGCCTGGGTCACTCAGTTGGTTGAATGTCTGATTCTTGATTTCTGCTCAGGTCATAATCTCACAGTTCGTGAGATTGAGCCACACATTCAGCTCCATGCTGACAATACAGACCCTGCTTGGGATTCTCTCCTTCTCTCTCTGCTCCTCCCCACCCCCTCAAAATAAGTGAATCAACTTAAAAAAATATTTTTTAAGATAATAATAAAGCCAAGTCGTGGGTAGAAAGTGATTCAAGGCTGGAGGGTTGAGGGCTGAGACTTCAGGGAAGGCCTTCTTGGCATCTCACTTGAACTGGGACATGAATGAATGACAAGGGGTCACACCTGTGAGGAGCTGTGGGGGAAAGCATCAAAGGCAGATGGAACAGCAAGTGCAAGGGCCCTTGAGCATGGCAGTCAGAAGGCCAAGACGGCTGGAGCACAATAGGGCAGGGGAGGCTGGATTCCAGAGTGCTCGGTCATGGTGAGATAGGCAGGACTGGATCTGGATGGAGGCGGGGCCCTCCTCCCTCCCCTTCTCCCCCCAGGCCATGGCAAGTTCATTTCATCTGTGGAGAACTGAAACTGATGTCGCTCAGCCCAGTGCATCCGGAACATTCCTACAAAGATCTTGAGAGTCCCCTCCAGTCCTTGACGCTCTGTGGCAGCAGGAGGGGGGAGGGCAGGGACATCTGACCCACAGAGATCCTTCCTCTGCTGAGCTCCCTTGTGTCAGGCAACGTACGAAGGAGCCCACCACTCCCCTGCCTGCTCTGTGACATCCATCTCAAAACGGCTTTGCTTTCAGATCATATCATTTGTCTCTTGCTTCATAATACCAAGACATATGTGTCTCTGAAGAAGGAAAAAACCCTCATTGAGCGCTTCTGAAGCAACAAGCACCGGACTAGGATCTGGGGATGCTAGGGGAGGATTGGGGCCAGCCCTCCCCACACGGCACACAGTCAGCCTAGAAGAGAAGAGACATGAGTAAAGGATCCCATGGATGAATGTGTAAGTGCAGACCATGGAAAGTGCTAAGAAGGAAAGGTGTACATGCAACAGTGGAATGTTTAATGTGCATTTGACCTGGTGAAGGGAGCCCAGGGAGGCAGAGGGCAATGAATAGTGATAATGATAAGAGCAAGTACTGTATAGCACTTTTTATTCAAATCCCTCTGCGCATGGTAATTCACACAACACCCCTGTGAGATAGGTTCTATTATTGTACCCATTTTATAGATAAGGGAGAAGTTAAAGCCAAGACCATGCAACTGGCTAGTGGCAGAGCCAGGATTTGGACCTGGGGCGTCTGACTCGAGTCCATGTGTAAATTCACTCTGATAAACAGATCAGATATGGCTCTCTGGAAACAGCCTGGAACAGAGAAGAGGCACCTTCTTGCTTTAGATACTTGCAAAATAGGCTTGAATGTACACTCTCTCTCCCCTTCCTGGGCATCCAGAAACTGCCCATTCCCTACCTCACTATCCCTGACAGCAGCCTCACTGCTGAGTTACCTGAATCCATGGAAAGGGCATTGTGCTGAGGGAGCACACAGCCTGGTGCTGGAGAAATCAAAGAAGGCTTCCTGGAAGAGGTCACACCAGAGTTGAGTCCTGAAGGACAAAAGGCTGTTTGTCAGCAAAGGGTATGGAGGATATGTGAAGAGAATAGGCAGAGTCCTGGAGGCGGGACGGAGGGAGCACTGAATTTTTGAGCTACTGCAGGGGGTTCAGGATGAGATGGTAAAGGGTCTGGGAACCCAACAAAAGCACTGCCTGCTGTCCTGGAAACTGAGAGACACTGGAAGTGAGTTAAGCAAATGCCTACATGCCTACCTGTTTCTGTGTTTTCTTTCCTCGCACAAGAAGCTGTAGGTGAGCAGATAAACTAAGAGCACACTACAGACAAATGGAACCCTATAAGAAAGTCTTAAGTTTTGGCCTTCGACAATAGAATATAAGTCCAGAGCTGGCAATGTCCTTGGAAGGTGTAGATACGGCCTTCTGAATCTCTGCCATGTGCCTCCTTTCCTTTGGTTAAATCTGCTGTTCCCCCACCACCAGCATTCATGATAAAACCTGTTTGTTCATGGGGCACCGGGGTGGCTCAGCCAGTTAAGCGTCCGACTTCAGCTCAGGTCGTGATCTCACGGTATGTGAGTTCGAGCCCTGCATCGGGTTCTGTGCTGACAGCTCAGAGCCTGGAGCCTGCTTCCAATTCTGTATCTCCCTCTCTCTCTCTCTGCCCCTTCCCTGCTCGTGCTCTCTCTCTCTCTCAAAAATAAATAAACCTTAAAAATTTTAAAACAAAAACCTGTTCTTGTTCAGTTTGATGGTTTTCTCATTTTGTTTTATGTTATATTGCATGGAATTGTCCTTTGTTATTCAATCATCACAAATGTCCCATGTTTGAGTCTCACTGCCTTAAAGGCTTTGGTGGGTAAGACTGAATCAAACCATCACAGGCAGCAATATTTGTAGCAGAAAAAGCATTTGGAGTTCCAAAGAACTGAGAGTGACCAAGGCCATCTTGGAACCCAGTTTACAAAAGCAGCTAACCGTGGAGGTTTAGGTGTGTTTCTTGGGCTTCACAAAAACTCTTAGGGGTAAGTACTTTTATTATCCCCACTCTCCAGGCGAGGAAATGGAGGACCTAAGAAACTTGCCTAAGTCACAGAGCTAATAAGTAAGATACAAACCCAGGCCATTCGATTTCAGAGGCTCTGGTGGGTTGGTTTTTTTTTTTAAATCAGTTTTATTGAAGTATAATATTCATTCAATCAACCCCATCCTTTTCCTCTATTATAAAAACTTAGATAATTGCAGACTCACACGTTTCTGTAGGAAATAATTCAGAGAGATCTCACGTACACTTTGCCAACTTTGCCCCGGTGGTAACATCTTGCAAAAACTCTTCTACAATATTACAACCAGGAATTTGTTCCCACTTTTTTGGGGGTAGCAAAAGATACATAAAATTTACCCTTTGAATCATTTTTAGGTGTACAATTCAGTGACATTAAGTCTATTTGCACTGTTGTGTAACCATCACCATCATCCATTTCCGGGACACTTAATCACCCTAGACAAAATTCCGTACCCATTGAATAATAACTTCCCTTTTCTCCCTTCCCTTAGCTCCTGGAAATTCTCATTCTACTTTCTGTTTCTATAAATTTGTCTATTCTGAGTAACTCATATAAGTGGAATCATACAATATTTGTCCTTTTGGGTCTGGCTTACTTCACTTAGCATGATGTTTTTGAGATTCATCCCTATTATAGCTTGTACCAGAATTTCATTCCTTTTTAAAGCTGAATATGTTCCATTGTGTAGATATGCCACATTTTGTTTATTCATCTGTTGATGGCCATTTGGACTGTTTCTGCCTTTTGGCTATTGTGGAAAATGTTGCTGTGAACATGTGTCAAATATCTGTTTAAAACAGTGCTTTTGATACAACCAGGATATTGACATTGACACAATCCACTGATCTTTGTCAGATTTCCTGTTTTGTTTTTATTCATTTTTACTCATTTGTGCATGTGTGTATGTGTGTATGTGTGTGTGTGTTAAGTTCTATACAATTTTATCACGTGTGTAGGTTTGTATAACCACCACCAAGGTCAAGATACTCGAACAGTCCCACCATCAAAAGGAGCCTCCAAATTACCCTTCAACAATCACACCCACTTCTCTCTACCCTCCACCATACCCACTGGGGGCCACTAATCTGACATTCACTTCCAAAACTCTGGTATTGCAAAACTGGTTTATAAGGGGAACAATACAGCATATAACCTTGTATATAACCTCAACATATAACCTGAGATAGACTTCTTTCACTGAGCATCATTTCCTGAAAATCCATCCAAGTAACTGTATCAATAGTTTGTTTCTTTACTTGCTGAGTTGTAATCCATGGTTTGTCCTGAAGTTACTTTAACCATTCTCCTGTTGAAGGACATCTGGGTTAATTCTAGTTTCCAACTATACAAATAAAGCTGCAATTCATATAAAGATTTTTGTATGAACATGCTTTAGTTTCTCTGGGAAAAATGCCCAGGAGTATATTCTATGGTTTAGATATACCACAGTTTGGTTAACCATTCATATGTTGAAGGACAATATGGGTTACTTCCAGTTTGGGCTATTATGTATAAAGCTGCTATAAAAATTTGTGTGCAGATTTATGTGTAAACATAAACCATTTCTCTGGGGAAAAATGCCCAAGAGTGAAATTGCTAGACCATATGGCAGTTACATCTTCAGTTTTTTAAAAATTAATTCATTTCTTTTTGAAAGAGAGAGAGAGTGGGTGGTGGCAAGGCAGAGAGAGAGGGAGAGAGAGAATCCTAAGCAAGCCCCATGCTGTCAGGGCAGAGCTGGTCACAGGGCTCAAACTCATGAACCATGAGATCATGACCTGAGCTGAGATCAAGAGTCAGATGCTTAACCAACTGAGCCACTCAGGCACCTCACATCTTAGGTTTTTTAAGAGAGTCCTAAACTACTTTCAGAATGGCTGTACCATTTTACATTCCAGCCAGCAATATATGAATGATATAGTTTCTCCACATCCCTGTCAATATTTGGTATTGTGATTTTTTAATTTCAGCCACTCTGGTAGGAGCATAGCAATATTTCATTATGATTCTAATTTGCCTTTCCTTAATGGCTAATGATGCTGGATACCTTTCCATGAGTTTGTTTGCCATCTGTACATCCTATTTGGTGGAATGTCTGTTCATGATTTTTGCCCATTTCCAACTGGACTGCTTGGCTTTTCACTGTTAATTTTTTTTAATTTTTTAATTTTTAAAATTTATTTCTGAGAGAGAGAGAGAGACAGTGTGAACAGGGGAGTATCAGAGAGAGAGGGAGACTCAGAATCTGAAGCAGGCTCCAGGCTCTGAGTTAGCTGTCAGCACAGAGCCTGATGCGGGGCTCAAACCCACGAACTGTGAGATCATGACCTGAGCTGAAGTCAGACGCTTAACCAACTGAGCCACCCAGGCACCCCAATGTTAATTTTTTAATGTTTATTTATTTATTTATTTTGAGAGATAGAGAATGAACGGAGAGGAGCAGAGAAAGAGGAGGAGAGAAGGAATCCTAAGCTCGCTCTGCGCTCTCAGCCCAGAGCCCAACATGGGATTTGATCTCATAAATTGTGAGATCATGACCTGAGCAGAAATCAAGAGTCAGATGTTGAACCAACTGAGCCACCCAGGAGGCCCTCACTGTTGAGTTTTAAGAGATTTTTCTATTTCTAGATACTGGTTCTTTGTCAGATATGTGGTTTGCAAATATTTTCTCTGAGTCTCTAGCTTGTCTTTTCATCCTCTTAAAAGGATCCTTCATGGAGCAAATATTGGTCATTTTGATGAGGTCCCATTTATCAATTTTTCCTTTTATGGGTCATGCTTTTGGCATTGAGTCTAACAAGTCTTTGTCTCACCGAAGATCCTGAAATTTTATCCTACCTTTTTTTCTAAAAATGTTATAGTTTTATATTTACTTTTAAGTCTGTGGTCCATTTTGAGTGAATTGGGTTTCATGAAATCTCACCCTTCTCATGCAGGGTTTAGTATTCAGCAATGGCTCCAAATCCAAGGGGATCGTGACATGGATTTCTGGAGCTTTAGCTTCCTACTTGCTGATACCCTGCCCAGAAGCTCTGCTCTTAACCATTACACTACACTACCTCTTCTGTAAGGTGGTGGTTGTGCAGTACTGATTGGTCATGAACCAATTATATTCATTGAGTCCTAACTATAAGGAAAACCCCACAAAAGATGCAAAGAGGAAGACATGTGTCTTAGGGCTCTTCAAAGAAAGAGAACCAATAGAAAATATAGATAGAAAGATGGATAGATGATAGATAGATAGATAGATAGATAGATAGATAGATAGATAATAAGGAATTGGCTCACGTGAGTATAGAGGCTGAGGAGTCCCAAGATCTACATCCTGGAGACCCAAGAGAGCCAATAGTATATGTAATTCCATTCTGAGTCTAAAGGACTGAAAACAAGGAGAGCCAATGGTCTCAAGTTCCAGTCCAAGCCAAGCCTGAAGGCAGGAGAAGACCAATATCCCAGTTCAAAGACAGAGAAAGCAAACTCTACCTTACTCAGCCTTTTGTTCTGTTCAATTGGTTGAATGAGGTCCATTCTCATTAGGGAGAGAAATCTGCTTGACTCAGCGTATGGATTCAAATGTTAATCTTTTCCAAAAATACCCCCATGAAGATGCCCTGAAAGTTTGACCAAGTATCCAGGCACCCTGTGGCCCTATTGGGTTGACACATAAAATTAACCATCACAATATCCTACCCCAGCTCCAACATCCAAACATCCCCACGTGAGCCCAAGGTAGTGATTAGGAAATGTAAGATGGTGGTGCTATCTTAGGCAATAGGATTGCACAGTGACAATCCTGACGCTGCTCTCTCCCCTATGACCCATTATTCGCCTTTCTCCCTGCACCCCCACTTCTCTAGCCCCTCCAAACTCCCCAGTCCACCAGGAGCCAGGAAATAGGATGACAACACCCCCATCTGATTGACTCCTAGTTTTGGCTAATGTGTTTGACTCAACGTGGGGATACATCATATCCTGATTCAGGTCTGGGTCTGAGAGCTTGCACCTGTTTTCTCTGGATCCTGAGGTCTCAGACTGTGGAGTTGGAAACCCCAAAGGTTGGTCTTGAATCTTCTTGGAAGAAAAGAAAAACCACAGGATAGAGGGCAGGAGTGGGCATGAAGAAGGGCCTACGGGAGGTAAGTGGTGGTGTGGGTACAGGGACTGGCAAGGAGAAGCAACCAGGAGCTGGAAAAATCTTGCCCACCACTCACCCAGAGGTTACAGACTCATAACGCTCAAGTGGAAGCTACCCTAAAGGAATGTTTCGTTTAGATTACACAAATATTTTCCACTTTTTGAGCCTAGGAGTCAAATAGGCCTATGTTGTCAAAAGTACAAATTGTCCAACATCCTTGACAAAATCAGAAGATATGGTGACGGTAGGCACACATCCCCACATGACAATTGGCTAGAAGTCTGTAGGCACCGACCTCTTCAGACCGAGCATAGGACCTTTGTTTAATACAGTTGCCAGCACTCCCTATTGCTCCCCCCCAACACTGAGGCTCCACGTCGTTTGTCATTTGACGCTGTTTTTCTTCCTCCCAGTGTGTCTCATAGTTTATCTCACCTGCCTGGCCTCCTTGGGCACCTAATTTTTTTTTTTAATGTTTTATTTATTTCTAGGAGAGAGAGAGAGAGAGCGTGAGCAGGGGAGGGTCAGAGAGAGAGGGAGTCACAGACTCTGGAACAGGCTCCAGGCTCTGAGCTGGCAGTCAGCACAGAGCCCGACGCGGGGCTCGAACCCACGAACCGCGAGATCATGACCTGAGCGAAAGTCGGACGCTTAACCGACTAAGCCACCCAGGCGCCCCGGGCACCTAATGTTTTTACCTCTTAGCTAGTCTGAGCCCTTCATTTTACAGAAGAAACGAGCTCAGAGAGAGGGATGGTCTGGTGACAACCTCAAGCGAATCAGTGGCAGATTCAGCTCCAAATTCTGGTGCCCCTTTCTTCTAAGGCTCTCCTTGGCCTGAATCATCAACACGTGTCCCTGTGACAGAAGACCTGAAGGTCTCCTCTGTGGCACTTAATGGGAAACGGAAGCCTGGGTGGTCATCAGGACTTCCATGGCCCGGGACTCCAGACTGTAGAAAAGGGCCTGACTGCTTGTGTCTGGGTTGGGGAGTGGATGGGGAGGGGAGCCCTGTGATCTGGATGTGAATGCCCACATAGCAGGAAATGCCTTGAAATCAGAGTTAGCTGGGGAGGACAGAATATAGGGCTCCTGGAAGGGGGCCAAAAGTGTTATGGGCTTCAGGCCAGGCGGAGAACGAAAGTTCCTGCATTTTGACCTAGACTCTTCCGCTAAAGCTGGCCACTTCTGCCTTTGGAAAGTGTTTCACAATGTCCCCTGTGTGTGAGGACAGCCTAGATCAGCTGAGGATGGAAGGAGGGTGTGGACTTACACAGTGACACACACCAGCACTCAGAGAGGAGGCGTGGGCTGAGCAGATGACCAGCATCCCATTCACATGCAGAGAGTGCCTGAACCTGTTGCCTTCATGACAGGTGAGTAGCCCCCTCTGGGGTCAAAGTCTTAAAGGGGGTTGGGAGTGGGGAGAGTCAGGGAGGCAAAGGAATCCCCTTATACTCTATGGGTGTCCCGGTCTCAACCCAATTCTGGACACTAGCCTGGGGTTGGGTTCTTCGTATCCGCATGGGCCCAGCATCCCTTCTGTCTCTCCTCTGTGCATTTGGAGCTCCTGGAGCTTACATGACAGACGGAGGAGGCAGGAGCGAGGCCAACAGGCATCCATACTAGCATCAGGATGCCCTCCTCAGAGCCCAGTGTTCCCCTCTGCATCTTCTGTGGCAGGAGAGATCTGGATTGGGGAAGCTCTGTGCTCACACAAAAGGAGAGTAGTTCTGGAAAGTACTTCCCACACATCTTCTACAATGTTTGGTCAAGGGGTGGAGGTAATGGACCCAAGCTGGGAGTCAAGGGCCCCTGTTCACTTTGGCCTTAATCACTCCACTTTGCCAGAAGGACACAGGGGAGGAGGGCAGATGGTTTTAGCCCTGGGCCGCCAGAAAGAAGCCAGTCACTCACCATGGCTCACTGGCGCCCTTTGCAGATGACAGCAACCCTCAGAGGCTAAGCAGGCGCAGCTATGGCTCCATCTCCAGCCCATCCAGCTCGGAGCCACAGAAAGAGCCTCTCAGAGCAACCTACCTGAGTGAAAAGATCCTCATCCCCGAGACAGAACCGGTGGGAATGCTGGAAACTTCCTGGGGCCTTTCAGGATTGACAGGATGCTACGGGATCTCACAGGCTGGGGAAAAGCACCCTCCTGAAGGCTCTGGGAAGTCCCTTCTAACTCCAGCGATTGACAGCAGCAGCAATTGACAGTGGACACTGTACCTTTTCTGCTTCTGTCCTTAGTTCTTGGCTGGGGGTGAGAGGGGGGCTCATTTTGTGTCTAAAAATGATCCAGCGGCTTTCTGAATGAATCCCAGCTTTCTTATGGAGGGAAAGGGGCCTACAGTGAGTTCAGGTTGGAGCCTGGAGCATTGTTGTAAAAGGAAAGGACATGGAGGGGGACATGTGGAGAAGTGAAGGAGCCTCCAGGCTGTCTTCTAGAATGCTGTCACCCTGCATTTCCAGAAGCCTCGGCGGATTCTCAGGCTGCCAGGCCAAGCCCTGGAACGGGGTGGGGAGACCCTAGGCTCAGTGGACAACAGAGAGGAGGGACTGTGGTTTGAGAAGGACTGGGGAACGAGGAACAAGGCCAGGCAGGCCCAGCCCCAGGAAAGAAGGCCTTCGGGCTCTGAGGATCTGCTGAGTCAGGGCGAAGGGGAGGCAGGCTGCTGGGGCGCCTGAGGGGTTGCCGAATCGGACTGATGCGGAAAGCAAATCCACTGTGACTCAGTAAATCCTGTTGCTTCCTCCCGCCCCACGTCTTCCACTGACCTCCAGGGGTGGCGGCCACAGCAATGGGGGAGTGGAGGACAGGGCTGGCCAGCCTGGGCTGATGAGCCCAGAGGGGTTCGGCTGGGGGCTGGCCGAGGGCCCAGAGCTGCCACCCTTATACCCAGGATCTCTTCATGTCACTCCCACCCGCAGGGCACCTTCAGCCTGAGGAAGCTATGGGCCTTCACGGGGCCTGGCTTCCTCATGAGCATCGCTTTCCTGGACCCTGGAAACATCGAGTCAGATCTTCAGGCTGGTGCCGTGGCTGGATTCAAAGTGATTGAGTCGGGGCGCCATGGGGAGGAGGGGTGACTGAGCTAAGTGGGTGGAGACCCCCCCCCAGCTTGCTACATGTCCGCAGAGTCGCCTGCATGGCTGGTACCTGGGGTAGCGGGCACTCCATACAAATGGGCCAGAAAAGGCTCCCCAGGGCAGCCCTGCCAGAAGGTGGGGTGTATGGGGAGAGGGTGTTGGTCTTCTGGCTCCACTTCCTCCACTATCTCCCCCAAAAGCGACCTTGGTTAGAGGGTACCAGCAGCCGGGGCTTGTCCGACCCCCCCGCCTCCACCAGGCTGAGAGTCTCCTCCTGCCTTCTCACAGCTGCTCTGGGTGCTGCTGTGGGCCACGGTGCTGGGCTTGCTCTGCCAGCGGCTGGCGGCCCGGCTGGGTGTGGTGACAGGCAAGGACTTGGGCGAGGTCTGCCACCTCTACTACCCTAAGGTGAGCTTGGTGAGCCTGGATGGGGAGCACCCACAGATCCCAAACCCCAAACAGCTATTTACAGCGTCCATGATCGAATAAATAAATCATCTCAAGTCAGGCATCACAAACCCATTTGATAGATGAGAAGACCAAGGCTCAGACGAATAGTACACAGACTGAGTGGTATGTGAGAGATCACCTGCTCATTTTGCAGGAGAGGAAATTGAAACCTGGGGAAGTGACTTTCCCAGGGTACAAAATAGGGAGGCATTGGCTGGGGATGGTCACTGGCCGGGGTAGACACTGGGGATTTGGCTGTTGTCCGTGTCCAAGCAGGAAAACAGAAACCTTGCCACCAGGCATTTAATGCAGGGACGCAGCCACAAAGGTGATGAAAGGACTGGAGGAACAAGGGTAGGAGGTGTTCATCCAAGATCAGAAAGCTGCTGGACAGCAGCCCAACAGCCATCATTTGCTGCCAAGCTTCTAGAAGCTTGGCCACCGCTGTCAAAATGGCCACCGATGCTGGTGGATCCTAGGAAGCCTGGTGTCCTTGATGGTGCCAGTGCCAGAAGCAGCACTAGAAGTAGTTGGGGAGAATGATCTCTCCCTGTCTCTTAATCTCCCTTAATTGTTTCCTACAAAACCTAACTGGACGCCAGTTGGCAAGGCCGACACACATAGTTTGTGGCGAATATGGAAAGATCCGGGGCATCAACAAATAACAGTGTCTGGCCCAGCCTTGGTGCAGAGCTCTCTCCTCCCCCTAGGTGCCCCGCACCCTCCTCTGGCTGACCATCGAGCTGGCCATTGTGGGCTCGGACATGCAGGAGGTTATCGGCACGGCGATCGCCTTCAATCTGCTGTCAGCTGGACGGTACTGCCGCGAGGGGCCCCAGCTCTTCAGTCCAGTGTCCGGCCTTCTGCTCCTTCCCCAGCCCTCGCCCTCCCCACTGTCCCCTTCACCCCGCAGTCCCCTCTGACTTTAGAGCTGTTGCTCAATTTGCCTGATGGGGAACAGAGACCCAGAAATGTACAGTGATGTCAGTCACCATGCAGACTTCAGGACTGCAGCCCAGAGCTCCCTGCCATGCTGGTCCCCCACCAGTGTGTGGAGTCCTTTTCCTACCTCCAGCACACCCCCACCCCCCTCTGCCTTAGCTGCCTGGGGCCGCTTGGGTCCCTGATCCCACCCCCACCCCCCCGCTGCCTTAGCTGCCTGGGGCCACCTGGGTCCCTGACCCCAGGAGTCCACATTGGCAGTCTCCTGCCCTGAGGCTGGGCTGACCCCGGCCACTCTGGTTTCAGAATTCCGCTCTGGGGCGGTGTCCTCATCACCATCGTGGACACTTTCTTCTTCCTCTTCCTTGACAACTACGGTGGGTGCGCCCCTCCTCTCCTAAGGGACTGGGTGGGGGAAACAAGTGAATGAAGAAACCAGGCTCCACTGTACTGAGAGAAGGGCTCCCAGCTCCCTCACGCTGGCTGTGGCCCTGAGCAAGTTACTTAGACTTGTTTCTTCATCTATAAGTGGGGATGGTAATAGCGCAGACCTCACCGGCTGCGGTGAGAACTCACTGAGGTAAACTAGATTAAGCCCTTGACACAGTGCCTGAAACTGTGCCCAAGGTTCTAGCCATTAACAACTGCTTACGTTACAGTTTTTGTCTTGTTGTTCGTTTCCCTTTGCTTTCCCCCTAGGGTTGCGGAAGCTAGAAGCCTTTTTTGGATTCCTTATTACAGTTATGGCCTTGACCTTCGGCTATGAGGTGGGAAAAGCCACACACTCTTCCAAAGCCATTCCTCGGGGCGGAGCCTGAGGGGAGTGAGCCTTTTAGCACGCCCCCTAGCGGCCAGGGTCAGGGTAGATGGCGGGAATGGCTGCCTTCCGCATGGCCTGATGAGGCTCCTCCCCACAGTACGTGGTGGCTCGTCCGGCCCAGCTAGCGCTTCTCCAGGACCTGCTCCTGCCCTCGTGCTCGGGCTGCGGCCGCCCAGAGCTGCTGCAGGCCGTGGGCATCGTCGGCGCCATCATCATGCCCCACAACATCTACCTGCACTCAGCCCTAGTGAAGGTGAGCAGGGGGAGCAGAGGGAGAGACGCCTGCTCCTTCGGCCACTCTCTGGTGGCCTCCAAACCTGGAGACCTGCCCCTTTGGCTCTCGCCTTCCCGATTTAGGCAGGAAGGGAATCATTCTCTATGTATTCAATATGGAGGAGTAGAGCGTCTCCTGTGTGCTGGGAAAAGGGGTCAGTGATGAAAAGGCAGACAAGTCACCTGCCGTTCTAGGGCCTGCATTTCTAGCGGGGGAGACAGACCAGGAGCAAGTAAGCAGCTAAAGGAAAGAATTAGGGGGCCCCTGGATGGCTCAATCTGTTAAAAGTCTGACTCTGGATCTCGGCTGGGGCCATGATGTACCGGTTTGTGAATTCCTGCCCCACCTCCAGCTCTGCCTTGACAGCACCGAACCTGCTTGGGATTCTCTCTCCCTGTCCTTTGCCTCTTCCCTGCTTGTGGGCCAGCTCTCTCTTTATCTTAAAAAAAGGAAAGAATTTAAAACCAAAAAAATTTAAGAATTTAAAAAAAGGAAAATTATGGATTGTGAAATGCGGTTTGAAGGAAAGGAAACAGAGAAGTATGATAGAGAAAGACTAAGGAGGGGCTCCTTTAGAAGAGGTGGTCAGAAAAGGCCTTTCTAAGGAGGTAAGCTTTGAGACTTGAAGAATGGGAAGGAAGACCAGAGGAGAAGATATTCCAAAAAGAGGTAATGGCAAGTGCAAAGGTCCTGAGGTGGAAATTAACTGGGCATGCAGGAAGGGCGTCAGCTGACCAAACCTGTCCCAAACTCTAAAGAGGGCTTTAGAAAGAACTGGGGTTCAGAGGGAACATTGGTAGAGGTGTGACGGTGGAGAATGTCAGTTGCTCTGAGGAACTTTGGCTTTTTCCCTCCCCTCTGACCTTCATAGTCTCGAGAGATAGACCGGTCCCGCCGGGCAGACATCCGCGAAGCGAACATGTACTTCCTGATTGAGGCCACCATCGCCCTGTCTGTCTCCTTCTTCATCAATCTCTTTGTGGTTGCAGTCTTTGGGCAGGCCTTCTACCAGCAAACCAACGAGGCTGCGGTGAGACACACCTCCCCACACAGCCGGGGCAGACCCCATAGGCATGCCCTGCAGGCCTTGCCTGGGACCCCAGGCAATGCATCTAAATCCCTGAGTGCCTGTCTGCACTTCCAGCACTGGTAGGGGAGGGAGTCCGTGACCTGGCCTCTGGCTGAGACCCCTTCCCCACTCTGCTGGGGTCACAGCTCCCCCCTTTCCTGGGCGGGCTCTTAGAGAGTCAGAACCACCCCAGGGACTGCAAGGTACAGACAGTCAAGGGAGGTGACTGGGAGGGAGAAGCTGAGTCTTGGAAGACCTTCCAAGTACTCCTGAAAGGATGGACAGATTTGTCCAGCAAACTGCAGGCAGGGCATTCTGGGAGCAGATGCCTGCCTGAGCATGAACAGGGAGTTGGGAACTCTTCTCTGAGTCCTCTCTCTTGACAATCGTCATTCATTCAGCAAATATTTACTGAGGATTGTTGTGTATCAAGCAGTGCCTAGACAGTGTGGGTAGAGCAGTCAATGATACAAAGCTCCCCCCTGGCTCTCTGGGGTTTGGGTCTTTGCCTGTCTCCTTTCTGAGTGAGTGGGTCTCTCTCCATGGCTCTAACAGCTGCTAGCCAGTGTGAGTGCTTACTGAATGCTGAGCACTGCAGGGGAGGACTGGCCAAGCCCCCTGGGACTTGGGCACAGCCACTGCCTTGCTATGTGGCCGTAAAGGCCAGGCCAGTCTCAGAGTTGTGGGAAGTGTGTCCCGTGTAAGGGAGAGGAGACCGTGGAGCCGCTGGACTCACTGCTAGCCAGTTGTCTCTTTGTGGTAATGCCAGCTCTTCCAAATGCAACAGAACACTGGAAACTGGGTTCCCGTGTGAATTCTTCTCAATTTTGGATGTCGGCAACATATTCACATTAAGGAGGAAAAAAAAAACCACACAGTTGTTAGTCAAGCAAAATATATCTGGCCGGATTCAGCCCACGGGTCACCAGTTTTCAACCCCTGGTCAAGATCAGGCAGTCTGATTTTCTGTGCACTTCACATCTCCCTCCTACTGTCCCGGTGCCCACAGTTCAACGTCTGTGCCAACAGCAGCCTCCACGACTACGCCAAGATCTTCCCCAAGAACAACCTTACAGTGGAGGTGGACATTTACCAAGGAGTAAGCGACAGGCACGGGCGGGCATGGAATGCACCGATCCAGCCAACCTCGCCGCCACGCCCACCCAGGGGGCGGGGCCTGTGCGGGGAGGCGGTACCACGGGTCTAACCACACCCTGCCCTGCAGGGCGTGATCCTGGGCTGCCTCTTCGGCCCCGCTGCTCTCTACATCTGGGCGGTGGGTCTCCTAGCGGCGGGACAGAGCTCCACCATGACCGGCACCTACGCGGGACAGTTTGTGATGGAGGTGGGGCCTGGGGAGCGGGCCGGGGAGGCCCAGGGGTCCGAGGTCAACAAGCACACCACTTGGGCTCAGATACCTTAAAGCAGCCCAGAGGGCACTATTTGTAAACCCCGCTTTGCAGATGAGAAAACTGAGATGCGGAGAGGTGAAGCAACCGAGTCAAGGCAGCAGACCCATGACTAACAGGAGCCTCCTCCCCAAACGTTTAGTCTTAAGCGTTAAGCTGCGGGGGGAACCTCCCATTTCTCCTCATCCATCCTGTCACCACCAACTAGGGTCAGAGCCTCCCCCGTTTCAGAGATGGAAAAACAGAGCGCTCCTCCTGGTGCCACATGGGCTGAGGGACGACAGAGGAGCCCTCCTCTGGGATCCCTAGCCCTGCACCCACCACCAAAACGCCCACTCCACCCCGCAGGGCTTCCTGAAGCTGCGGTGGTCACGCTTTGCCCGGGTGCTCCTCACCCGCTCCTGCGCCATCCTGCCCACCGTGCTTGTGGCAGTCTTCAGGGACCTGAAAGACCTGTCAGGGCTCAACGACCTGCTTAATGTGCTGCAGAGCCTGCTGGTGAGCCTGTGGTCCCTAGCCCCCCCTCCCCTCCAGCAATCCTTCAGAGGGAGCCTGCACACACACCCTCCCTGTCTCCCCCCCGCAGCCCCCCCCCCCGCCTTCCTACTCTTCTAAATATTCTAAACACACTTGCCAAAAGGCTCACATAATCCCCATAGACATCCCAGGGGGGTATGAACCACCACTGTCCCCATTGCACAGATTGGAAGACAGATGTGCACAGTTAAGTGACCAGTGGCAGAGCTGAGACTCAAAAGCAGCTTGGGACCAGAGCCCCCAAACGCTTTCTCCTGCTCTGGAAAGCTTAGAGGTGGAGAAACCTCCTAGTGATTATTGATTAAGAGACTCATCCGAGGGCACACAGACACACAGCAGAGCCCCACTCCTCCTTCCTCACTGTGTTGTGAGGGCCAGGCCCCTCAGCCCCTTCCCCCTGCTTCTCCCCAGCTTCCCTTTGCTGTGCTGCCTATCCTTACGTTCACCAGCATGCCAGCTGTCATGCAGGAGTTTGCCAACGGCCGGTGAGTACCCCCCACCCCAGACACCATGCTTGCAATTCTGCATTTGATCCTCAAAACCACCGGAAGGTGGGAATTACCATCATCCAGATAAATTCATAAAGGTTAAGGAAGCTGGGCAGGCTTGCAAGTGTGGGGAACTGGGGCTGGAACCTGGACTCTGCCATTGGGGGCTGCTTCTAGATCCTGAGCTCCTCACTCTCACCTCAGACTCTGCTCTTGCCGGATCCTGGCAGTGTGGAGCCTGGAGGGCCCAGGAGACAGTAGTGGGCAAGGGGCCTGGTCCAGGCAAAGAAAGTGGCTTTGTGCATCCCCTCACTCTCCTCACCCCAGCTCCAGGCTGGCTTTGGGCAGTGGAGAGGAGGAGGAGATGCAGCCGGTCCTGAGCCTCCCTCCTTTCTTCCAGGCTGAGCAAGGCCATCACCTCTTCCATCATGGCGCTGATCTGTGCTATCAACCTCTACTTTGTGATCATCTACCTGCCCAGCCTCCCTCACCCTGCCTACTTCGTTCTTGTAGCGCTGCTGGCTGTAGTTTACCTGGGCCTCACCATCTACCTGGTACTGTAGGGTCAGAGGGTGCCTTGGGGATGGGGGAGGCGAGGAAAGGAGGCAACATTGGGAGGCATCGGAGTAAGCGGATGCTCTGGGTGGGGCAGGGGGAGGAGCCTGTTCTCTCCCAGGCTCATGGTCTCCCCTCCTCCAGGTCTGGACCTGTTTCCTGGCCCATGGAGCCACCATTCTGGCCCACAGCTCCCATCAACACTTCTTGTATGGGCTTCCTGAAGAGGAGGAGGAGGGGAGGATCTCTGGATGATCTCCCACCCAGGACCTGGCTCCAGGGTGGAATGAGTGGAGCAGACGGGCGTGTGCTCGTGGGGAGTCGGGGGTGGAGGCAGGCCAACCAGGCTTCCATAGAGACTTGCTGTTTCCCAGTTTGGACAAGTGATTAACCTCCAGTCTGTGTTCTCATCTGTAGAATGAGGACAACACCAACCTTGCAGTGGATGTAAAGCACTTTAACACAATGCCTGGCACTTGGGACTTAAAAATAATAGTAATTCCAAAACCATTTCTTGAGGGCCTATAGGAGTGACCTGACAGACGGACCCAGTTGGGGGCAGGACACAGGCTCCAAACTGACACTTGAGATAGTCTGATTATTTTGATGAATGCTCAACAAATGCTAGTCCACTTCTCATCCAAAAGCCCAGGAAAGCAGAAACAGGGAAAGGACAAAATCCTTGGACCATTAGAAGAGCCCCCCTAACTGGAATGTCAGTTCCCAGAGTAGCCTCAAACTAACTCACTTTCCAGGCAGTAAAACCGAGGCGCAGATTTCTCCTCTTTAGGCGCGAGGTCATGGAACCCAAGAGCCGTGCCTCCGAGGCCCAATTCACTTGCCATCTCCCCAGGGGACTGAGCGGCCGGGACTCCCACGCCGTGCACTAAACGCTCCCTGGGCGCTGACTCCCCCTAGGGGCAGGGACGCTCCCGAGTGCCCTCACTCCCTCTTGGCCAAAGAGGAGGAAGCGAGCGCTACGGCCTCGCGCCTGGGACCCCGGAAGGTGGGGGGAGGTGGAGGGTGGAAGGGAGCTGTGTGGGCGGGGAACCCCCCTTGGCCTCTGGGAGCCGCCCGGCACCCCTCCGCCCAGTGCAGGGGTTGCACTTTACAGACGCTCCCTGGGCTGTTTCTAGGCTCCCCCAAGTACCTCCTCCGGCCTCTTCGGGTCCCTAGGACCCCTGCCTTAGAGCTGCGGAGAGCGGTGACCAGAAGGGGCCCCCAGGCCTTTGCCCTGGGTTGAGCCTGGAGGGGACTTTGTGCCTGGAAGCACCTTTGATAGCCCAGGGATCCGGCGGGGCAAGCTCCGCGCTCGGGCTGAGGCGCTTGTTTATGAGAAGAATTTCCTCTTTCTTAAAAGGGCAATGATGCGAGTGGGGCCCTTAAGGAGGGACGGGATGGGACAGGTCTGGCCCAATCAGAGAAAGGTGGGAGAGGGTACCTGAGCTAGAAGGCCGCTGAATCCCCTTCTCTGCGTTTGGTCCTGGAGAAGATGGGACCCCGGCTAGCTGAAGAGGGGGTTGGATGGGGGCCAGATAATGGAGAAAGGCATCTTCCCTACTCCTGTCCAAGCGTCCTGGAAGTGTCCCCAAATGTACCTCTGCACACACCTTCCAGTCTATTCACTAGGTATTAATTGGGTGCCATCCCTACGCTAGACGAGGGAGGGAAGCAAAGTCCCTAATTAAAGATGTCAGCCCTCCAAGAGTTCACCCTCCAGCAGGGGGAGACAGATCGGTAAATGATAAAAACCAGTCTACAGTGGGCCAAGTAATGAAGTGTGTGAGGGGCACCTGCAAAAGAGAAAAAGGAGAGGCAAGGGCCAGAGAAGGTAACTCCTGGACAGGATTTAGAAAGCTGAATGGGCAGGCGGGGCCGGGGGGGGTTGGGGGGGGGTGGAATGCAGTCTAGGGAGAATTAACTTGCAAGGAGTGAGGGGCAGTTGTGTGCAATCTTTTGGAGAGTTCTTGGAGCTTGTGGAGCAACGCGGGGGGGGGGGTCCCCAGGAAAGTGAGCGAGCTGGTCATCTGCATAGTTAAGTCTGGCACTGACAACCTGGGGTCAAGGAAGGCAGGGAGGGGAGGGGACCACAGAGTCAGCTACAGGGCTACCCTGGGCCTGGGTTAGCAAGGGGTTAGCAATGAAGTCAGGCCAAGGTCAGTCATTTCCAGGGCGGGGAGGTCCCTCCAAGGGGCTGCCCTCCACCCCCATAGTAGCACTGGTCTTCCCAGGAGGAGGGCAGGGATGCTTCCTCAGCCCCTCAGGGGGGATGGACCCTCAGTGGGTACCTGCCCTCTCTACTCTGACCCCCTACTTTGCTTGCCTGGGCTGGGCTCTTACCAACCCCATTTGGCAGTTGAAGCTGAGGTGCTGAATAAAGAAGACACTTGGCCACAGTTGCCAGACAGAACCGAGCCGAGTCCCGGTGTTTCTGGCCCCACAGCCTCTGTGATTTGATTCCTCCTGGGGTGCAAAGAGAAAAACTGGATAAGGTGACTTGGGGCCCGGCAGTTAAGGGATGGCAGCTGGGGGTAGACACCCACACACACAGGGAGGAAACCCAAAGAACCCACCACCGGACGTTACAGAACACTTCCATCGCCTCCTCTGTCCCCACAAGACCCTGCCTTGCAGGGGGTCTCTTGGCTCCTTCACTGGCCGCCACCCCTCCCCGGGGCCGCAGCCCGGCACTGCCTAGGAGCCTGAGAGGTCTCCCAGGGGAAGAGGCCTTGGACAGGGCTAGTGTTAGGGATGGGAGGTGACAGGAACAGGGGTGGCGGTGCCCCGCCACCCTGCCTGGTGCCCTGTGCCTTCCCTCAGCCACTCTTGACTTCTCAAGAGTTCAGCCCGCCAGCTTCCAGCCTTCGGAGAGGGAGAAACGAAAGGACAGGAAGGCGAGCCGCCCTGCTCAGGCCAGGGGGTCACTCAGTCCTCCACCACACATTTCCTTTTGGGATCAGTGGAAGCCGGATCCGGAGACGCAAGCTGACATCCCGCTCCCGGGCCCAACCCAAGGGGAGGGGGTCTCCGCTCGGTGGCCAGAATCCGGCCTCTACCCTCGCTGGAAGGCTGGGTCTGGTCGCTTCACTTCTCGGAGCTCACTTGTCTTATCTGTAAAATGGGAGAGGAAGAGGGTCATTCTGAGGAGTGAGCGAAACTGAGGGGCGCAGCCAGAGCAGGACCCAAACGAAGCGCTCGACACACGTTGGCTATTATTAGTATTGAATGCAACGATGGCGGCGGTGCGGGCGCCGAACGGGAAGGAGGGGAGGCCGTGGGGTCCCGATCGGGGCAGGGTGAGGGTAGTGGTGGTGGTGGAGGGAGTCCCAGCCCGGGGCCACCTCCTGTCTCCCCTGTCGCGGGGCACAAAGCTGGCGCGCCTCCGGGCCGGCGCCGCTCTACTGCGCGGCCGCCCCGGAGTGGGGCCTCGCCCCTCCCCGCCTCCCCCCTCCAACCTACCCCGCCCTGGGCCCGGAGGACGTGCGCTGCGCTCGCACCACGCGGCTGGACGGGACAGGACGCGCCCGCTCCGCCCCGCCACCGAGGCCCGCGGGGGAAGGAAGTGCTGAGGCGTGTTTGTCAAGGCTTGGCGTTATTATTTTTAAAATTGTGAGCGCAAAATAGTAAGGACGAATGGAAAGAACTTCATAAACAGGAAAAACACACACAAACACTCGTAGACCTCGCGGCGCAGAACTCGGGAGTTTCTCTTAAAGAATCTGTGTGGAAACGCGGCTCCCGGGCCAGCTGGTGTCTCTGTACACCCCACATGGAACGGGTGTTTACAATCATCCAAATAGCTGGTATCTGTGGACTCTCACGGGCAGAAGTTGGGCCCGCAGGGATTGAGCGCCCACTGTGTACGGGCACCGCGTGAGCCCCTCGCCCCAATAAGCAAAGAGTGGCCGGCGTGGGGACTAGAGCAAGGGTCTAGGAAAGCCTCTTGGAGAAGGTGGCATTTCGTCAAGGTCAGTGGAATTTGGCTCCCGGAAGGGACTGGAAACGCCTTCCAGGCAGAGGGAGCAGAGCAGTCGAGGGACCCTGAGGCAGTGGGTGCCCTGCCGTGGGCGCCAGTTGGGGCTATTGGCCGAGATCAGCAGGGGGCATTCTGGGGCTGAGAGTAATTTTCACGCCCTGCGGATCCGGATCGCTTGGCCTGAAACTGCGGTGGGTGTGGACAGTCACTGGTCCGGTCAAGGGCACAATTCTGCGCATCCACACAGCCGTTTGGGGCTAGCAGAGAGCCTTCACTCGCTCAGGACTTAACCGCGAGGCGGCCCCTGCAACCACTGAAGACCCATTTTGCAGACCACATAGCGTTATTCCCGTTTCCCAGATGAGGAAATCGAGAAGCGGCGAGCGTCCGGCCCTCGCAAAGCGCCGAGGTGGAGCCGCACCGCCCCCGGGCACTCCCCGGCGTGGGCGCTCGGGGCGTGCGGGGCGGGCCCTGGCCGCGGGCGCTCGGCTGTCTGGAACTGCGGGCCGGGAGCCCGCCCTGCCACGCAGCCGCAGAGGCTCGGCCCCGCGGGCGGGCGGCAGGAAAAGAGGCGACGCCCCCTGGAGCGCGGCAGGAACCCGGCCGGGCCCGCCTCCCAGCCAGCAGAGCCGCGCCGGCCCCAGCGGTGATGAAAGCGGCGGCCGAGTCCAGGTCACGCCGAAGCCGTTGCCCTTTTAAGGGGGAGCCTTGAAACAGCGCCCGGGTTCCATGTTTGCATCCGCCTCGCGGGGAGGAAACTCCATGTTGTAACAAAGTTTCCTCCGCGCCCCCTCCCTCCCCCTCCCCCTTAGAACCTGGCTCCCCTCCCCTCCGAAGCTCGCGGGGATCCCTCCCTCCCACCCCTCCCCTCCCCCCCGCGCCCCGATTCCGGCCCGAGCCGGGGGGGAGGCCGGGCGCCCGGGCCAGAGTCCGGCCGGAGCGGAGCGCGCCCGGCCCCATGGACAGCTCGGCCGTCATTACTCAGATCACCAAGGAGGAGGCGCGGGGCCCGCTACGGGGCAAAGGTACTGGGGCCGCGCGGAGGGGGCTGCAGCCGGGCGCCGCGGAAGGGGAGCAGAAGGAGGCCGAGAGCCTTCCCTGGGCAGTCGCCGCCGCTGCCCCGGGCGCCCGCCACGGCGGAGCTCCGAGCTCCTAACCCGAGAGGGAGCGGGGAAAGAGTTTGAACTAGCCGAGGCTCAGAGACGCGGGGCGGGGCCTGGAGCCACTGGGGCGCCCCCGAGTGCTCGAGGTGGAGAAACTGAGGCAGAGGTAGAGAGTGGGTTCCTTCCTGGTCTCCTGGGCTGGCAAAGCGTGTTGCCCGACAGTCGCCCCCTCCCCCCCCCCATTGGCGCCAATGAAGCTTGGGAGATGGGGGGGGGTTGAAGAGGGCGCCTTCAGGCCACCCGCTGAGGCTCCGCCCCGGGCCGCGATCTGGTCGGGTCGCCGGAGGGGGCGCCGAGGTGACAGCGGGCTCAGGATGGTTGGAGGGATCTCCCGCCAATACACAGCTACGATCCCAACAAACTTCCGCGTCTCGCGTGGAAGCACTGAGCCTCTCAGAGGCGCAGAGTGGGGCAGCCACTTCTAAGGGTCGCTAGCGCGCCCGCGGGGTGTCCCGTGCGTCGGGCGGGACACAAGGCGCCCGGGCTGCAGGCCCTTTGGCGCCGGGCCTGTGCACACACGCACCGACCCGGTAAGCCGTGCCGCCCGCCTCGGTCGGGCGCCCAGGGGCTGGAGGGTCTGGGCTGGGGGTCTGCCCCTCCCTGTACGGTGTTGACCTCAGAGGCTAGGAAGTTCCTCCAGACCTGCCCAGCTCTGGCCAGGTCCTAGCTCCGTCCGAAGGCAGGGGGCCCGGTAGAGGGGCGGTGGAGGGTGGGCCAGTCAATCAAGCGGCGGATGCCCAGCTCTAGGTCGGAGGTCTGGGCGGGGCGAGGGCGGAGGAGGCGGGCCGGCAGATGGCTGCGGGACACTGGTTCCAGCCAGGCTCCCACTCCCAGCCTCTGGGCCCAGCCTTAGTGAGGACTTTGGACCCACGTGGGCGGAAAGGATGGGAGGAGGGCGAGAGTTTACCGCAGGGCCCCAGGCCCCAGCCTTCCTTGGTTAGGGGCCGATGGAATGGGGGCTGCTCAGGTAAGGTGGGTGTCAGGAAGCGCCCCCAGTGGGGCTGACCCCCCAGTAATGATGAAGGCCGGGAGAAAAAGAGAAATCACTCTCCGTCGGCCCCTCCAGCCAGCCCACTTCCTAATGAGGGTTACTTTGTCCCCACACTAGGAGGACTTCTGGGTGCTACGGGGTGACAGGAGGGTGACTAGAGGGCCACGTTAATGTGTCTCCTTCAATGAGGGGGGCGTGGCCAGACCCTCCCACCCAGGGGTTCGCACCTGGGTACCCACACCCGACTCTGCAGAATAGAGTGCACACCCCCACCTTGCGCCTCCCTGCTGCAGGTGACCAGAAGTCAGCAGCTTCTCAGAAGCCCCGGAGCCGGGGCATCCTCCATTCGCTCTTCTGCTGCGTCTGCCGGGAAGATGGGGACGCCCTGCCTGCCCACAGTGGGGCACCCCTGTTGGTGGAGGAAAACGGCGCTGTCCCCAAGGTGCGTGGTGGCCAGGTGGGAGCGGCAGGGTCACGCCTGAGCTCAGCCTGAAGGATGTTTAGGGAAAGGGGCTTTTCATGACCCATCTGCAGGCCTTGGAAGGTATGGAAGAGGGTGGCGGGGGAGGGTGCCCCTGCCCACCAGGCCCACCACCCTCCCTCCCAGGCCCCTCGCAGCCGCAGCCGGGCCCTGAATGGCCCAAGACTGCCACCCAAGTGAGGGCTCTTCAGCCAAGGGAACTCTGTAAGGTGGGAGGCTTTCTCTACCTTGGTGTCCCAGGTGGGGAAGTGAGGTCCAGTGCCGGGCAGCCTGCCCCAGGCTAGTTGGCAGGAGCGAAGCTGGGAAGGGGGTGGTGTCTCCCAGCTTTCCCTGTGCCTCCCGAGGTAGAGGGCTGGGAGAGGCAAGACCCGCTTAGGAGAAATGACTGGGGTTTAAGAGAGGCGCCCCCAACTACCTCACCTGTCCCTGCAGCAGACCCCAGTCCAGTACCTGCTCCCAGAGGCCAAGGCCCAGGATGTGGACAAGATCTGTGTGGTCATTGACCTGGATGAGACCCTGGTGCACAGCTCTTTCAAGGTAGGCCCTGCCCAGCACCCTCAGCCCTGGGTCTCTGAGGGGCCCTGCCCTGGACTGGGGGAGGGGCTCTGCGGGCCCCGCCCCAGCAGTTCCTTTTCCCCCCCACAGCCAGTGAACAACGCAGACTTCATCATCCCTGTGGAGATTGATGGGGTGGTCCACCAGGTGAGGGGCTGGGTGTGGGGGGGAGGTGGGGGGCTTGGCATCTGCCTTCCAGACCCTAGGCTCCTCTCACCAATCCTGAAAACCCCAGGTGGGACTTCGATAGATGTGGAACGTTAAGGCCCCAGAGGGTGTGAGACTTGGCGGAGGGAGGTTGGTCGCACAGACCCTAAGGGACCTGGCCCAACTCCAAGGCCAGCAGGGAGTGGGGTTCCTCCTCGGCTCCCCCTTGCCCCACCTTGCCCGGGACCCAGTTCAAGTAATTCAGGATAGGTTGTGTGTTGTCCAGCCTGTTCTCCATTACTTGGCTCGGGGGTCGGTGCCCTGCAGCCTTGGGGCGAGGGGGCTGCCCCCAGGCTCCTACATTTGGCTGAGGCCGTAGTGGGGGAAGGACTGGGAATTAGGACTTGAAGCTAGAAGTTGGGGGTTCGTTTTGATCCTCTTCTGGAAGGATAGTCAGAGTGGCTGGCTGGCCAAGTGGAGCCCGCAGACCCTGGGACCAGCCTCCCTGCTGTGCTCCTCTCCTCTTCCTTCTGCTCCCTCCCAGCCCTCAGCCACCCCACCCCTCCTCACCCCACCCCCAGGCAGCCCTGCAGTCCCCTTACTGGCCCGCCCCCTAGGTCTACGTGCTGAAGCGGCCCCATGTGGATGAGTTCCTGCAGCGAATGGGCGAGCTCTTTGAGTGTGTGCTGTTCACCGCCAGCCTCGCCAAGGTGAGTCCTCCCCACCCTCTGAAGAGCTCCTGGGGCCACCCGCCTCCCATTGGCCTCCAGCCTGCAGCTGGATCCACCTCTGGGTCACTCACCGGTGGCCCCGGGTGACCCATCTTCTGCTCCATAGTATGCAGACCCAGTAGCTGATCTGCTGGACAAGTGGGGGGCCTTCCGGGCACGGCTGTTTCGTGAGTCCTGCGTCTTCCACCGAGGCAATTACGTGAAGGACCTGAGCCGGCTGGGCCGAGACCTGCGGCGGGTGCTCATCCTAGACAACTCGCCCGCCTCCTATGTCTTCCATCCAGACAACGCCGTGAGTGCCACGCAGGACCGGGTTGGGGGCCGAGAGCCAAGAAAAGGGTCAGCCATCAGGACCACCGGGGGCCTCCCCATTCCCATGTTGGGTGCTGTCCAGGGCCTGGGGCCTTCCCAGTCCTCCTTCCTGCCCTCGGTGACCTATGCCGGCCACCCGCTCACTTCATCCACCCACTGCCACGGCCCGTAGTGATCATTCAGTCCGTTTGCTTATGTGAAGAGGGGTGCCCAGCCGGGGCTGAGGGCCCTGCCACACACTGGAGCAGTTTCACGCTGCTGGCTGTGACCTGTGAGTGGGTCACAGAAATGACGTAGTGACTCCTAGTTGGGATTTTTAAAAAACAAAATAGAACAGAAAACATTGGAGTGTTTTGCAAAGAGTAAGGTTAAGTACCATTTCGTGAGACTTTCATTGCATACGTAGATGTGATTTGCTGTGAGTGCTGTCAGAAGCGTTTGAAAACTGCAGGTAAGGGGCTTCTGGGTGGACATCGTGTGCCCAGAGCCCCCGCCCCCCTCACGGCCCCTCATCCATCTGCCCAGGTCCCAGTGGCTTCCTGGTTTGACAACATGAGTGACACAGAGCTCCACGACCTCCTGCCCTTCTTCGAGCAGCTCAGCCGCGTGGATGACGTGTACTCAGTGCTCAGGCAGCCGAGGCCCGGCAGCTAGTGAGGCGCCCTGGGGCCAGGACCTGCCCCTGACCAGCGCCCGCATCCCTCACACATGGACTCTTCCTTAAGAAAACCTAGCGGCCACTGCTGCCACCTCAGCGTCATGGGGAAGTGGGCCCTCCCCACCTGCCTGGCCAGGCTGTGAAAGGGGCAGCAGGCTGCACCAAGGGCGATGAGCCCCTGGGCCCCTGTGTCAGTGCCTTAGAACCTCCTCCTCCTTCTTGGGGGATCTGTGGGGCCCTGCGTGCCTCTCTCTCTCTCTCTCTCTCTCTCTCTCTCTGCTGCCATGTTTCTCTGCTGCCAAATTGGGCCCCTTGGCCCTTTCTGGTTCTGCTTGGTGGGGGGGGGCAGGGTTCTTGCTGCCCCATGCCTTGGGCCCCCCAGCCTGGGAACGGTGGACACCAAGTGCCTTGCATAGAGCCCTTTTCCCTGCCCTATTTCCCCGGGGCCACGGTCAGGTCAGCTCTTGCCTGGAACGGTCTCCGGATGGCTGCAGTCGAGCCTGGTGGGAGAGGAACCAGTCTCCCCACCTCCTCCCTTGGGACTGATTAAGACCCCCCCACCAATCTCTGCCTAGGAGAGCAGGGAGGGAAGATCTGTTATGACTTGTGAAGGGAGCAGGGAGTGTGTCCAGGACCCCAGAGTCCAGCTGCTCTAGGCTCAGCAGCAGGGGAAGGCCACCCTCCACGCCAAGACCTGACCCCTCACACCTGCCTTGACCACCCCAAGGCCCTGGGGCTTGGCTCCCCAGCTCCTAGTGTGGGGCCATAGGCAAGACCCCTTTGTGGTGCATATAAATATGTATATGTGTATATAGAGTTTTAGGGGAAGGGGAGAGGGAAGGGCTGGGGTAGAGACACCCCTCCTTTGCCCCTTTCCTGGACCCATAAATTGGGGGGGAGGGAGGGAAAGGATTTTTACATTTTTTAAACTGCTATTTTCTGAATGAAACAGGTTGGGCCAAGAGGTCCCAAGCCCTGTCTTCTGTCCCTCACACTCTCTTTGCTCCAGTTATTCATTCAAAACACATTAGCACCTTCTCTGTGCCCAGCTCTGTGCTAGGCCCACCAGCTGAGTGTGTGGGGGTCTCCACTTAATCAGTGCCTCCTCCACCCACTCCATACTTCACCGGTGCCTTTAGGGGAGCTGTAGGAGGTGGGACCCTTGTTGCGGGGTTTGGGGGTCTCCACGAAGCCTGGCCAAGCTGTCCCCCCTCACAAGTGCCAACCCATCCCCTATCACCCCAGCCTCACCCCCTCCTGGCTGGGGGCAGCTGCCAGGACATCCTGACTTTCAGCTCTGACTTCTTTATCTGGAACCCCTACCCCCCAATGCTGAGTCTGGAGGTCAAGGACTTGAGCGCTCCCCAAGGCCTAACGGTTAAGGGGACCCACATAGCAGTGCCAAGGGGGGTGTCAAGTGGAGAGGTTCTTGCCCCTTCTCCGCCCCCTGCCCCGGGAACTGGGGGTGGGAGGGAGGACAAGGTTGGCCTGAATCGGATGACCTTCCCATTTAAGTGCCTTCTCTGACTGAAAGCCCCACAATATGACAAGAACTAAACTGAACACCAGACCCCCATCCCGCCTCTGTGGTCTTTGGGGGGACGTTGAAGCGGGGAGTGGTTGTGTCCCGCGAAGCCACACTCTCTTCAGTAAATCTTCTGGCGGTGGAGTGGGTGGAGGGAGGGGCTGCCCTAGGTTTCGGACTTCAAGAGTTCAAGTGCTCAAGAGTTCAAGTGCGAGGTTGGCGCACAGCTGTGGGCGGGTCCGAGCGCTTCGCTGTCCTGTTTAATTATTCTACCTCTCTTAGTCTCTGTTACCTGACCTGCATAATGGAGAAATGCCCTCTTAACAAGTTGGTTAAATGCCTGCACGAGGAGAACTCGACAGTATTAGCTGCAAAGCTGAGCAGCGTCCTTAGGGGAGGCCTCTGGAAGGTATTTGGAGGCGGGAGGGGTGTGGTCTCCGTTCCGGGGCAGATGGGAGGGACTCCTGAGGCCTCAGAGCCGGGGGCGGGGCGAGTTGCTGGTAAGCCAAGTTCATCTCCGAGCCGAAGAACTTTGGCCTTGGCTGAGACGGGCCTCCGAGGCGTCGGGAGGGGCGAGCGGGCGGAGGCGTTAAGGTCTCTGGGGAGACGGTGGGCCCGGCGCTCTGTCTCAGACCTCCGCCCCGCCTTACCCCTCCCGCCCCTCGGCGGCCTCTCAGCACCTACTAGCCGCGCCCTTGCACGAGCCTCCGGCCCACTTCCTGCCTCCGCCCCTCCGGCCCTGGCAGCACTTCCTCTGCAAAACTGGGCAGCCCCAGGCCCTGGCAGGAAGTGCCCTCCCGACCCGCCCTCTCCTGCTTCCCACGGCGGCCACTAGAGGCCTCTCTGGCCTCGCGGAGGCCAGCCTGCCCCCTCTCTCACCCTGGGGGCTGGAAGGATCGGGGCCGGCATCATTCACCCGTCTCCCAGGGGTGGGGCAGCCTACCCCCCAACACACCAGACACTGGGGAGAAGGGAGATCTGCCCTCCCCCCCAGCTCTGTCTACCCTATCCCCTCACCCCCTCATCCCCATACCTTGTGAATCCAGCCTCAAGTCGGCCTCCTCCAGCCCCAGATGCCCCGAAGTCTCAAGGGGACCTGCAGTGTGTGAGATAGCTCACCCCCATCTCTCTTCCCAGACAGCGAGGAAGAGGAGCCCACAGCTCCACCAGCTCCACCAGCTGCACTCGGAGCTGGAGCCCACTCTTGGCTGGGTAAATACCCAGCCCTCTCAGCCTTTGCCTTCCTCCTTCCTGGGGCACTGCTTGATTTCCTGCTCTCCCAGTAACCACTGGGTCCCCCACCCCCAAGATTTGCATCCCAGGGGCCCTGACACCCAGGGAGTCACCAAGGTTCCCAGCTTTGAATGAGACCACAGTTAGCCTCTCCCCACCACCACCACCTACACAGCTTCACCCACATAGAGTTCAACTCAACCACATGTATCCGCATTTCCAGTGTGCCTGGCACGCTGCCAGGGCCCAGGGACACCCCATGACTGGGCCATGCCTCTGCTCTCAAGGAACTCACACCCTAGTGCAGAGAAAGACGCCTGAGCAGACGACCTGAAACCTGAAAGGCTGCAGATGCACCGAGAGAGAGAACATGGAAGGTGGGGGGCACAAGGGACACCTCACCCCACCTGGGGTGGCCTGGAAAATGCTTCCTGCTGGCTTGTGCCTCCGAGGATTTTGAGAAGGAGGAGAAGTTCAGGTAAAGGTGGCCTCAGCAAGGAAGTGCAACCCTGGAAGGAAGCAGAAGCCTCAGAGGCCTGCTGTGGTAGAGAGTGTGGGAAATGACCATTTAGAATGGCCCGCAAGGGAGGAAGGACAGGAAATGAAGCTGCAGAAGGCAGGAGAGGCCAGATACTGCAGCTCTTTGGGCAGTCCAAGGGGGTGGCCTTCTTCCTGCACGCAGTGGGGGTCATTGAGGAACACTGAACAGGAGGGCACAGTGCTCAAAGCCAGTCGCTGTAGTTTGGAACCTAAACCAGGGGTACAGAGACAGGAGACCAGACGAAGAGGCCACACCCCATGGAGGGTGGAAGCCTGAATTGAGGCAGAGGCGGAGAAAAGCCAGAAAAGGATAGAAGGGATGGATGTGAGAGAAGAGATAAATGGTGGGGAAGCTATGGCTGGCTGGCTTTGGGGGTGGGGGCAGGGATGGCCGGGAGAGAGCAAGACTTGGGAGATGCCAGCTGTGAAAAGGTATCTAATGAGCCTGGTATGGGCAGATATTCACTATTTGCTTGTTACACACACAGGAGCAGAGGGTGTAGGAGAACAGGCACCCGATAAAACACTGCTGGCAGGGGTGTGAGCTGATACAACCCTTTTAGAGAGTGATTTGACTATCATAATTATGTTTTTAATATTTTATTTATTTTTGAGAGACAGAGCACAAGATAGGGAGTAGCAGAGAGGGGGGTGGGGGGGGACAGAGGATCTGAAGCGGGCTCCTCACTGACAGCGGAGAACTCCATGAGGGGCTCGAACTCACAAACCATGAGATCATGACCTGCACCAAAGTCGGTTGCTCAACCAACTGAGCCACTCTGGCACCCCTTAAAATTAATTTTTAAATGCAGATACTCTTTGATCCAGTAATTCCACTTTTAGGAATTTATGCTATACGTAAAATGTATGGATATGTAGCCTTGTGTGTATAAGGGTGTTAATTACATCCTTGTTTGCAATAGCAAAATACTTGAAATAACCTAAGTGTCCATCAGTGAAGGACTGGTTAAATATTGCTTTATCTATAGCAGAACACCATACAGTCTTAAAAAACAATAAGTTGGAACTACTCAAGCAGATATAGGATGACCTCAAAGACAGACAGCCGGTCAATAAAACAAGAGTTCTAACAATGGTGATGGTGTATTCCCACAGAAGAGAAATATAAAATGACACAAACATATACGTACTTTCTTGCACTTTCTTTCACTCCGGTCAGGTACACAAGAAATGAGAGCTGTTGCCAGGCCTGGGGAGCAGTGCTGGGGGACTGAATGGAAGTCATCTAAGATAGGTTGGACACAGTTTATTATACATCTAACTCAAATTATTATTTTTTTAACGTTTTATTTATTTCTGAGAGAGAGCATGAGCAGGGGAGAGTCAGAGAGAGAGGGAGACAGAGTCTGAAGCAGGCTCCAGGCTCTGAACTATCAGCACAGAGCCCGATGCGGGGCTCAAACCCACGAACCGTGAGATCATGACCTGAGTCGAAGTCGGACGCTTAACCGACTGGGCCACCTAGGCGCCCCAACTCGAATTATTTTACCAGGTATATTTATTAATTTTTTGAAAATAAATCCGTTTAGGGGCTCCTGGGTGGCCCAGTGGGTTAAGTGTCCAATTTTGACTCAGGTCAAGATCTCACGGTTGCTGAGTTCGACCCACACATCGGGCTCTCGGCTCTCAGTGCAGACGCTGCTTGGAATCCTCTCTCTCTCTCTCTCTCTCTCTGCCCCTCCCCCACTCACGGAAGCTCTCTCTCAAAAGTAACTTTAAAAACATTTAAAATTCGGAAAAAAGGTGGGCAAAAAATTAAAAAATCAAAATCAGTTTAAAACTTAAAACACAGCTTCCTAAATATCATACCAAAGCTAGAAATCATAAATCCATTTCTTCCTTCAACATTCATTGCATGCCTACCATGTACCAAGCACTAGAGTTCAGCAGTGAGCGAAACAGACACTGTGGGCAAATTGGATGTTAAAAAAGTAATCACAGAATGAATATTCTAAAAGAAGAAATAAAAGGACACCTGGGTGGCTCAGTCAGTTGAGCGTCCAACTTTCGATTTCAGCTCAGGATCCAGGGTTGTAGGACTGAGCCCTCCCAACGCTGAGTGTAGAGATTCCTCAGGATTCTCTCTCTCCCTCTGCCCCTCTCCCCCCGACCCAAAATAATAGTAATAATAATAAAAGAAATAAAGAGTGGTAAGTAAAGAATTAAAAATTTCTGTGTTTCTAATACCAAACCTTCACCCCAAGATGACTTCTCATTGTGAAGGGGAGAATGTGCCTTTACAGTGTAGGTATCTGGCAGTCACTATCGTAACCAAGGGATCAAACTTCACACCACTCACGCTAGGACCACGTGACATTTTATACCTCCTAATGCCACTCAATGTGAAACAGCCACACCTTTGCCCGTGCTACTCAAAGTGAGGTCTGTGGACCTGCTTGGCAACATCACCAAGGATCCTGTTAGGGATTCAGAGTCTAGGGTCCTAGACCTATTGAATCAGAATCTGCACTTTAAATAGATTCCCAGGTGATTCGTATAATAATAGAGTTTAAAAAGCATTGACCTTTTTCAAGCATCCTTGAAAAGAGAGTTTAACCAGAACCCAATCGAGACTTCAGATGTACTTGTGGTTTGTGAGAAATACTGGGGGAAGAGGAACAAATTAAATACACAGAGAAAGACTCAAACAAATCCACAATGTGAACACACAACAGGATATCTGCCCTTGACTCAGGTAGGTCAATATCAAACAAAATATACTGGAAGACTATTCTTTACAAAATAATGAAAAGTCGTAACACTCAAAGGAAATGCATGATCTTAATTTGATCATGAGTCAGTAAAACCAGCTCTTAGAGTCCTCTTGGGGACAAGTAGTGAAATTTTTATTTTTATTATTATTTTTTTTTTATTTCTAGGGGAGAGAGAGAGAGACAGCGTGAGCAGGGGAGGGTCAGAGAGAGAAGGAGACACAGACTCTGAAATAGGCTCCAGGCTCTGAGCTGGCAGTCAGCACAGAGTCCGACGCGGGGCTTGAACCCACGACCGCGAGATCGGACCTAAGCGAAAGTCGGACGCTTAACCAACTAAGCCACCCAGGCGCCCCAGTAGTGAAATTTTTAACTATGGACTAGATAGAAGATGTTAGAAATTATTCTCAGATGTGAAAACCATATTACAGTTATGGAGAATGTCCTCATTCTTAGGATATGTGTGATAAATATTTTGGGCTCAAGTATCATGATATCTACAAATTACTTCCAAGTATAATCACTTCCATTAATTTTTAAAAATTTTTTATAATTTATTTCTTTTTGAGACAGAGACAGAACATGAGTGGGGTGGGGCAGAGAGAGAGGAAGACACAGAATCTGAAACTGGCTCCAGGCTCTTAGCTGTCCGCACAGAACCTGATGTAGGGCTCGAACCCACAAACCGTGATATTATGAGCCGAAGTCGGACATTTAACCGACTGAGCCACCCAGGCGCCCCACTTCCATTAATTCTTGAATCCATGTTTATTATTGTACTGTTGTAATATTATTTATGCTTTTCTATTTGTTTAACATTTGCCATAATAAAGAAATTGGAATTTTTTTTTAAGGGGCGTCTGTGTGCCTCAGTCGGTTAAGCATCCAATTTCGGCTCATGTTTGAGCCCAGCAACGGGCTCTGTGCTGACAGATCAGAGCCTGGAGCCTGCTTCCAATTCTGTGTCTCCCTCTTTCTCTGCCTCACCCCCACTCGTGCTCTGTCTGTCTCTCTCAAAACTAAAATAAAATAATTTTTTAAATAAAAAAACCCACATGTTCTCCCAAGAGGAACCCTCGTGCATTGTTGGCAGGAATGTAAACTGGTATAGTCATTGTAGAAACCAGTACAGAGAATCCTCAAAAAAATTAAACATTGAACTACCCTATGACCCAGTGATCATGCTACTTTGTGGATTTACCCAAAGAATATGAAAACACCAATTCAAAGGGACCCCTATGTTTATTGCAGCATTATTTACAATAGCCAAATTACAGAAGCAACCTAAGTGCCCATCGACAGATGAATGGGTAGAGATGTGGTGTATATATATATATACAATGGAATGCTATTCATCCATAGAAAGAATGAAATCTTGCCATTTGCAGCAACATGAATGGAGTTAGAAAGGATAAATGTGAGGGAAGCCAGTCAGAGAAAGACAAATACCATATGATTTCACTCACATGTTGAATTTAAGAAACAAAACAAATGAACAAAAGAAAAAAAAAAAAAGACAAACCAAGAAACAGACTCTTACCCGTAAGGAACAAGCTAATGATTACCAGAGGAGAGGTGGGTGAGGTGATGGGTGAAATGGGTGAAGGGGAGTAAGAGCACACATCTTATTGAGCACCGAGTAATGTATAGAATTGTTGAATCACCGTATTATACACCTGAAACCAATATAACACTGTATGTTAACTACACTGGAATTAAAATTAAAAACAAAAAACAAAAAAAAAAGCAAAACAGGGGCACCTGGGTGGGTCAGTTGGTTGAGCGACCAACTTGGGCTCAGGTCATGATCTTGTGGTTCGTGAGTTCAAGCCCAGCGTCGGGCTCTGTGCTGACAGCTCAGAGCCAGGAGCCTGCTTTGGATTCTGTGTCTCCCTCTCTCTCTCTGCCCCTCACCTGCTCATGTTCTGTCTCTCAAAAATAAATAAACATTAAAAACATTTTTTTTAAAAAAACCGACCAAGCAAAACATATGTTCTCCCAAAAATCTTGAGGTTAAATTAAAAGGCAAGAAGTAAACTGGAGAAAAGTACAGCACTAATGACAGGCAGGTTGCCAAACTTAACACGTACATATAAACATCTGACTCAACAAATTAATTAAAAATCCACAAAAGAAGACATAGCCAATAGATATATTTTGAAATGGTCTATTTCGCTGGTAATCAAAGTAACATAAATCAATGCATACAATGCTTTTTCTCTTTGGCAATCAGAATGAAGAGATTTTCTTACAAAGCGGGAGCCCAGTGCAGGAAGAGGATGTGGAGAGAAAGGAACTCATCTGTGCTGCAGATGGTACTAGAAATTAATGTGACTTTTCTGGTGGCTGATTTGCCTGTTCTCATCTATGATCCAGCAATCCCAATTTTAAGAAAGAAATAATAAGGGATATAATCAAATGGCAAAGTCTTAGCAACAAGAATACTCACCATAGGATTCTTGGTAGTATCAGATAAATGGATGTCATTTGGAAGTTCAATGAAGAACTATTGGTTACATAAACTAAGCTATCCACCTCATGGATTGTTGTGAGACAATGAGAATGCAGTCATGGGGCGCCTGGGTGGCTCGCTAGGTTAAGCGTCCAACTTCGGCTCAGATCATGATCTTACAGTTAGTGGGTTTGAGCCCCACATCGGGCTCTATTTTGACAGCTCAGATTCTGGAGCCTGATTCTCTGCCTCTCCCCTGCTCTCTCTCTCTCTCAAAAAATAAACATTAAAAAATATATAAATGTAGTCATAAAATAACATATAACCTGTCACAGTAAGAAGAATAGATGGAAATACAGATACAAGCAGATGTTATATACATGCAGCGTACGCACACAACATATGGACTGAAAAATGGCTTGAAAGAACTACTCCAAAATAAATCACTGATTTATTTGTAGATTATTTTGTAGTGAAATTATAAATGCGCTTTTCTTTCCTTTTCGCTTATCTGTACAATTGAATGAACATAGACTCCTTTTTACGCGCAAGAGATGTTCTTTTAAAAACAAAGTAACCCTTCCCCCTCCAAAAAAAAGGTTTAAAAATATAAATAAGAAAGAAAGCAGCACCTGTCATGTGTTTACTCCTCTTCCCAGACTGGGCATGAGCATACTCACACGTGCTCACACGTGCACACGCGCACACACACAGACAGTTGGTTTCCAGAACTCGGGAAGGTGTGGTCAGGAGGAGGGGCCACCCTCACGCAGCCCGTTTCATCTCCAGAGGACCAGGTTCAGGAAGACCAGGAAATTTCCACAGGGGCCGAAGCAGTGGTGGGGAGCTGCCCGAGGTGCTGAGTTTGCAGGCAAAGCCAACTTCAGAACAAGACCCACACCTGACAGGGCTGCCTTGCAGTCCTCAAGGAGATGGGCCCCCTAGGATCAGGGGTCGGAAGTCGAAGCCTTTGGCATCTGGGAGAAAGTGGCTGAGCAGAGTCCAAAGGCACTGGTTTATGGCTGCTAATAAAAACTCCAGGTGGAGCCAGTGCCCTTGAACAGGGGTAGGGGGACAGGAAGAGCACCTGTGCCCCCCTCTGAGCAAGTGTCATGGCCAGTGAATGAGACCTCTAGGGGTTCCAGAGTCCCATCTGTCCCAGAGGGACCCCAGCCCTGCATCCTTAAGTCCGCTCTCCACCCCCGCCAAGCCCTCCCGCCCCCGTGAGCCATTCTCCCCTGAAAGGAGGGAGGGCAGCTGAGCCTCCTTATCTGGGTTGCTGGGAGGAAGGGTCCAGGCTCCCCTGCCTTTCCTGGCTGGTTCTGTCCACCTGCAGTGAAAGCTTGGGCCTTGGGCAGAAACATGCCCTGTCCCTGGGAGGTGCTCGCTGGGAGTCAGGGGTGGGGCACATTGGCTCCTGCTGTCAGGCTGTCGCTGGGCTCCGCTGGCTCCCAGGGACCTGGCGGGGACCTGCCTCCCCACCCCCTCACCCATTCTCGCCCAGTCTCTGGGGCCCTATCTTCCCTTATATGGTGAAGGCAGTTCCTAGAGGAGGGGGGGGGCGGCGGCGGGGACAAAGGTCGCTCTCCTGCAGCCAGCTTGCCACAACTCCCTGAGACCTCCCAGGTGGCACCTGCTTCCCCCAGACAGGTAAGGCAACCCTGCCGGCCACGCCAGGACGGACACAACTTGGACGGACGGGACGGTAGGTGTGGGAGAGAACGGGACAAGGGCGCCTGCTTCTTGCCGGCAGCCTGGGGCTTCCTGTAGCACCTTGGAGCAGCTGTGGGAGAGAGGCTTGGAACTCTGGAGCTTCTGGAAAGAGCAGGGAGCCCAGTGTGGCTGCCCGAGCCTCCAAGGAAAGAACTGTACAGGCTCCACTCCAGGCTGCTGCTCTTTCAGACTCGCACCTGCCGCTGGCTCCCACCTGACTTCAGGCGTCAACCATCCCGGACTGCCCTGAATGGGGAGGTTCTGGAAACACCGGGCTCTTAGATTGAAAACTTGGATACTCCCGGACAAGCTGGGACTGGCTGGTCACCCTCACCTCACTCTGCCTCCCCCTTCCCTCACCTCACCCCATCTCTTCGCACATTTGTTCCTTTTTTTTTTTTTTAATATTTTTATTTATTTCTAGGAGAGAGAGAGAGTGTGTGTGTGAGCAGGGGAGGGTCAGAGAGAGAGGGAGACACAGACTCTGAAATAGGCTCCAGGCTCCGAGTTGGCAGTCAGCACAGACTGCCCAACGCGGGGCTCGAACCCACGAACCGCGAGATCATGACCTAAGCGAAAGTCGGACACTTAACCGACTAAGCCACCCAGGCGCCCCTGCACATTTGTTCCTGATGTGAAATGGTTTCCTTCTTTGTGCTGTCATTCCCCCTGACACTTCTGGGGCCTCGGGGCTTCTGGATCCTAGGATGTGAGCCACAGCCATCAGGAATTGAATGGGCAAAGGGAGTGACAGACGGGGGCTGGTGAGGCAGGGCCCTTTTTGGCCCCAGTCCATGCTCCCCAGCCACCCTAGCTTGCACCTCTGTCCCCAGGTCTGGTCCTCTGGCTTTACTAGTCACCGTGGCCCCATTCAGCTGAAATGGGGGGAAAAGAGGCGGGAGCCAAGTCCAGACCAGGGTCCCGGGACACACTGCCCACCCCTTCCCAGAAAGCCTGCAAAGGCATTCTCAGGGCTGCGAGGGACAGAGTCCCAGGCTGGGATGCTGGGTGTGTCCTCTCTCCCTGCTCTCATGGGCCTGGGGAAGCAGGAGGGTGTCCTGGGTTTCAGGACCCTCCATACCCCTGTCCATCTCAGACCTGCACGACTGGGGACTGAGAGCTGGGGTGACAGCACCCCGCAGGACAACGTGGCAGCAGTTAAGAATTGAAAGGTGGGACCTGGATGGAGCAGGAGCCCTACCTCCCACCAGGACTCCAACAGGGTCCCCCCCTTCCGTCCCACAGTTATGTCTTTAAGCTTTGTGAATATTCTTGAGCACCTACTATGGGGGCTATGCAGACAAACTGTCTAGGTCCTCAGCCTCGGAGACCTGAGACTCACAAACATATCCTTTCATCGCCATGTGGTCAGGGCGCCAAGAGAGACACAGGTCTGGGATGCCTTGGTGCCCTCGAGGAGGGGGCCTCGTCTAGCCTGAGGATTCTGGAGGGTCTCCTGGAGGAAATGAGACCTAAACTGAGTCCAGAGGATCATGTAGGTGTTAGCCATGTGAAGACAGGTGGGGAGGCCATTGGTAAAGGGAAGCACGGGAGGAAGCACGGGGAGCAGGAAGCTGGCTGGGGACAGAGCAAGCCAGCAGTTGGCATCACTAGAAGGCAGCTGTGAACAGAGAGAAGGAGGGGGTGTGGCAGGGGGCAGACTGGAGAGAGGTTCCGGTGGACAGAGGGGCAGGAGAGGTGGGGGTCCAGGGTGTCGCACACATAGCTGACTCTGGGGTCTGGGAGTAATGATGCCCTTCCTCAAGTTGGGGACAGAGACTACTGGCGGTCAGGAGTGAGGGGGGCAGCCAGCAAACTCAAGTTGAGGGAGAAGGCAGCACATATCCAGCCCTGGGGCCATGCTGTGAGTGTCGGTCAGAGTGAGGAACCCATATCCCTCCCATCAGGTCCAGAGAGACAGCTTCTCTGGGAAGAACCCTCTAGGGGTGGGGGTGGGGGTGTAGGCAGAGGGGTCTGCTCTGACCAGCATGGATAGGAGCAGCAGCAGGGAAGGGTCTGTGGGAGACCCTCGCACTATGAGCTCACCTCTCAGGGCCACCCTTCTCAGGATCCCCTTCCCCCCACCCCTGGCCCAGTGGAGATTCCCACCTTCCCAGTCCAGGCTAGAGGTTCCAAAGCAACGGGAAAGAGCATGCTGGCCTTTACAAGTCCCTGCTCCCCCAAATGGCCACTCATCTGATGGGCAGGAAGTGTCTTCTACTGTCTGCCCTCCATTCCTCTTGCTGCTCACTCCTTTTTTTTTTTTTAATGTTTTATTTATTTCTAGGAGAGAGAGAGAGACAGCGTGAGCAGGGGAGGGTCAGAGAGAGAGGGAGTCACAGACTGAAACAGGCTCCAGGCTCTGAGCTGGCAGTCAGCACAGAGCCCGACGCGGGGTCTCGAACCCACGAACCGCGAGATCATGACCTAAGCGAAAGTCGGACGCTTAACCGACTAAGCCACCCAGGCGCCCCGCTGCTCACTCCTAAAACTCAGAGCATGTCCCTAGAGATCATCTAGGTGACCGCCCCCCATTTCATAGATGAAGAAACAGGGCTTATGTTCATACAGCTAGTGGGTGTCAAAGAGTCTGTCTCGGAGAAAGGAAGATGCAGACCAAGGTGGCAAATGAAATAACACAGAAAACATATTTCTCCTTTGTACCCAGACTGGTCCTACTGACCCAGGTGTCCCGGGAGCCCTGGGGTCTCTGTGGGTTGAGAAATACCTCGTGAAGGGGCCATGGCTGACAAGGCATCAGAGAGGGCCCAGGCAAAAGGGGCTCCTGAAGGCACAGCGAAAGTGACCAGATGTGGCCCTGATCTGCTGGAGGGGCCGCTAATCAGAGGCTGGGCGGGGAGACCTTACCTCAAACTCCAGAATGCCAGGAAGAGAGGTCACCCCTCAGGAGTCAGAAGAGGGAGTGTCCCAGCAGTAAAGTAAAACAGGTCATTGTTCCAAGAGGTGATTCAGAGTCAAGGTGCCACAAGAGATTAGATAGCGAGGTTTCAGGTTGACAGTGTGTGAGGCCTGACCCCCGAGCCACACGACCTTTCATTCATTGTTCATCAGTTCAAGAAGCCTTCTGGGAGGGCAGCTCTGTGCCAGGCTGGGTGGAAGGCTCAGAGGGGAATGGGGGTGGCCTCCAGCCTGATAGGGAGAGGCAGGAAACCAGGGATGAGAATCACGGGGGACAAGTCTGTCTCTGCCCTCGCTCATATCAGAATCTCTGGAAGTTTTTTTTTTATTTAAAAATTTTTTTTAATGTTTTATTTCTTTCTAGGAGAGAGAGAGACAGCGTGAGCAGGGGAGGGTCAGAGAGAGAGGGAGTCACAGACTGAAACAGGCTCCAGGCTCTGAGCTGGCAGTCAGCACAGAGCCCGACGCGGGGCTCGAACCCACGAACCACGAGATCATGACCTAAGCGAAAGTCGGATGCTTAACCAACTAAGCCACCCAGGCACCCCAGAATCTCTGGAAGTTTTAAAAGAAACTTCCCATGCTGTGCTCCCAAAAGTCAGAAAATAAAATACTCAGTGCCTGAGCCCCACCCAGCCTAATTAAATCAGAATCCCTCGGGATAGATCTGAGCTGTAGCAAAACGTTGGTATCATTAGAAAGCTCCCTAGGTGATTCTGATGAGCAGCTGGAGTGGAGAATGGAGCTACAGGTGAAAACAGAAAGAGCCATAAAAGAAGCTTGGTGAGGGGAGGTTTCTTTCAGCTCAGTGACTGGAGGCTGGTTCACACTGGAGAGTTCATTCATCCACCCACCCATCCATTCACCCATCTACTCACTCAGCAAAGTGCCCAAATGGTTTTAGATGCTGGGGATTCAGTATTGAGCCAACAAACACAGTCCCTGCCTTTGTGGGGTCTGTATCTTGGGGGCCACCAGAATGGTGACTGAGGGGTGTTTGGGGGAGAGCTACAAAGGAACACAAAGCCACTGCACATACTTTTTCTACTGGGCAAAACACACATAGGATTTACCATTTTGACCACTTTATACAATTCAATGGTATCCCGTGTGTCCACAACGTTGTCCAGCCATCAGCACGGTCTAGTTCCAGAATTCTTTCATCATCCAGATGGAAACTCTATACCCACTAGTAGGTGTCTCCCTTGACCCATCCCTGCAGCCCAACGACCACTGCCCCACTTGCTATGTGTACAGATTGGCAGGTTCTGGATGGTTCGTGAAAATGGATCATCAATTCATGGCCTTCTGTGTGTGGTTCCTTTCACCACACATAACGTATTTAAGGGGAATTTGTGCTGCAATGTGTGTTCGCCCTTCATTCCTTTTTATGGCTGAATAATATTCCATTGTGAGGATCTATATCTATATCTGCCTTTTGTTGATGGACGTTTGGGCTGTTTGTACTTTTGGTTATTATGAGTAGAGCTGCTATGAATTTCAAGTTCTAGTTTTTGTTCGAACACTTGTCTTTTCTTTGGGTACATACCCTCATTCTTTGCTTTCCTTTTTAAACATTTTTTTAAAACTTGGGGGCACGTGGGTGGCTCAGTCCGTTAAGCTCAGGTTCAGCTCAGGTCATGATTTCACCGTGCATGAGTTTGAGCCCCACATCAGGCTCTCTGCTGTCAACTCAGACCCTGCTTGGGTCCTCTGCCTCCCTCTCTTTCTGCACCTCCCCAGCTCGTGTTCTCCATCTCAAAAAGAGAAATTCTAATTAAAAAATTTTTTTATTTTGGAGAGAGAGCACAAGCGGGAGAGAGGCCAGAGAGAGAGAATGTTAAGCAGGCTCTATGCTGAGTGTGGAGCCCAACATGGGGATTGATCCCAAGACTCTGGAGTCATGACCTAAGCTGAAATCAAGAATTGGACGCTCAGCTGACTGAGCCATCCAGGCACTCACCCAGCTTTTCTTTCCTTTTCTTTCTTTCTTTTCTTTTTTTTTCTTTCTTTCTTTCTTTTTTTTTGAGTCTGTATGATTTTTTTTTCCAGTCAGCATGGCTTTGATAAAAAAATATTTTCAAAAAGAAAATTGTTTGGGGATAAAAAAAAAAAGGGCCTTAAATGGAAAGCTAAAGAGTGAGGGCTTTATTCAGTAGGTAATAGGGAGGGTGGGGGTTTGAGCAACAGAGTGACAAGATCAGAGTTGGATGGGAAGACTGGCGGCTGGGCCCTTGGCCAATCAGAGCCCAGGGTGGAGGGCCAGCCCCTCCCTTTCCCAAGTCCCTGGGCCTCCTGGTGGTGTTGGGAGCTCTCCAGGGCTGGGCTGGAAGGGCAGCTCCTGCAACCCAGGGAGCTCCCAGCTCCTCAATCTTTGTTCCCACGTCTCCCTCCCCTAGGTTCCTCGCCATGACCACACTGAGCACCCAAGTCAAAGGCTCCCTCAACGTCACCACCCCTGGGGTGCAGATATGGAGGATAGAGGTGAGTGGGGGAGTGTGGGCAGGCTCTGCAGGCTGGGATGGAGGGAGGGAAGGAGGGAGCCTCTGTCCTCAAATCCCGCCCACTGATGTAGTCCAGGGCAGCCCTTCCAAGCTCCTTCCTCCCCTTAGGCCATGAAGATGGTTCCTGTTCCTCCCAACACCTTCGGCAACTTCTTCGATGGTGACTGCTACATAGTCCTGGCTGTGAGTGGGGACGGGTGCCCCAGGGGCCGAGCAGACAGCAAAGCCCACTGTGGCATCAGGGGGGAAAGCTGAGGTTGGGGGCAGTCAGGAGGGCTGGCTGGGCTTTACCCCTAGACAGTATTCACTGAGCATGCCCAGGTGCCCAGCCTTTCGTAGTTCTGCAAGGTCAGAGATATGAGGCTCTTGGTCACCGAGCTCCTCCACCTGAGGTGAACATCTTTGAATGTACAGTCTCGGGGACGCTCTGAGCCAGCAAGATGCATAGTCCCCTTCATATCGCCTCCTTGGTTTTTGCCACATCCTGTACTGTTACTGCCTTTGGGTCTTTCCCTACACGGAATCACTTTTAAAATTTAAATCTATTGATTAAAAACATAGCTCTGCATCATTACCATAAATGGAAAGCAGTGTCTCACGTCACAAGCAGAAAGCAGCTATACAATTTTTACACAATCATGTCCTATGTACATTTGTACACCACCTAAGCACCTCTTAGGCCTGTGATGGTCCGTGCACATCACTTTGGAAAATGCTGCTAGGTGCAGCCCACTTATTTCCAAGATGAGGTGACCAAGACCCAGAGGGAAAGCCACTTGTCTCAGGCCTCAGAGAGTCTGGGGCAGAGCTGGGGCCATTACCAGACCATGCAAAGCAGGGAGGCGGGGAGAGGGCTATGGGAGCCCAGGGCCTCAGGCACACCGCCCCTCCTCTCTCCCTAGATCCACAAGATGGGCAGCGGTCTGTCCTATGACATCCACTACTGGATTGGCCTGGCCTCATCCCAGGACGAGCAAGGGGCGGCTGCCATCTACACCACACAGATGGACGACTACCTGAAGGGCCGGGCCGTCCAGCACCGCGAGCTCCAGGGCAACGAGAGTGAGGCTTTCCGAGGCTACTTCAAGCAGGGCCTCGTGTATGGAGGGGTGCACTGCTGGCGGGGAGTGGGGCCTGAGCTGGCCGGGGGAGTCTGAGGCTGGAAGGGGGCTGTGAGGGGGATCCCCAATGGGGTTTTGGTGATTTTTGTTCTTTCCACTTCCCCACCCCCATTTCTGCTGCTGCCGTGTCCTTGGTCTTCATCCCTCTGAGTGTCTTTGGCGGCCCCAGGGGCTGTTCTGCAATGGTGCACCATGGAGTTTTGTAAATCGACCCCTATCTGAATGTTCTGAAGAGCTCAGTGCCAAAGGAGGCCTTCCAGGGCATCACGGTCAAGTCTTCCATTTGGCCAATGGGCAAATAACTGCTCCTCCATCCTCTAAAGCAGGACTTTCCCACTAAAACCCCAGATATCTAGCTTTTCTTGAAAAGTCTGAACCTCTGGCCCTCTGGGCTTTTCCCATGGAAACACACAATCAAGAGCCATGTTGCTACTGACCAGTAGGATAGGCCAGAAGCTCTCCGGTTAGCCATAGTCCCCCACCCCTCCCTTTTGTCTTCTTCTTCTTCTTCCCACACTTCTGGCAACAGTCCACCCCTTTGGGTATTTGAGCTGGCACCTCTCCTGACTTAGTGTGCTTGGGCTGCCCTAACAAAATACTGTAGAATGAGTAGCTTAAACAACAAAAATTAATTTTCTCACAGTTCTGGAGGTTGGGAAGTCCAAGATCAAGGTGCCAGCTGATTTGGTTGCTGGTGAGAGTCCACTTCCTGGCTTGCAGACGACCACCTTCTCACTATGTCCTCGCATGGTGAAGAAAGTGAGCAAGCTCTCTGATGTCTCTTCCTATGAGGACACTAACCTCATCATGGGGGCCCCACCCTCAGGACCTCATCTAAACTGTATCATGGGGAGCCTGGGGGGCTCAGTTGGTTTGGCCTCTGACTTCAGCTCAGGTCATGATCTCATGGTTTGTGGATTCAAGCCCCACGTGGGGCTCTGTGCTGACATCTCAGAGCCTGGAGCCTGCTTCGGATTTGTGTCTCCCTCTCTTTCTACCCCTCCCCCACTTCCTCTCTCTCTCTCTTTCAAAAATAAACATTTAAAAAAAACTGTATCAAAATCTATTACCTCTCAAAGGCACCATCTCCAAATACTACCACACTGGAGTTAAGGCTTCCATACACGAGTTTGGCACGGGACACAATTCGGTCCACAGCATCTCTCCTCTTCCCTTCCACTGTCGTTCCCATCCTCGGGGACCCCATCCTTCCACATTTGCACATTACTGTGCACCCTTCTCAGTGGGCCTATCGACAGGGCAGGGACTAGAAGGCAGTAAATGAGGCATCTAGGGTGAAAACTGTAAGGAGGCTGAGGAAGCCCGTGCACATGTTGGCAAAAGACTGATATCACACTTGCATGACCCTGAGACTGGTCTTGGAGTGGGCTCCTGAGATACCTCACGCACCTCACCCTCATCCCAGCCACAGCCCTCAGGTGGCCCCAGTGGCAGGGGGCACCCAGGCTCTGTCACCCCTCCCAGACCACTCCCTTGGGTCAGCTCCTTCTCTTCACAGGATCCGGAAGGGAGGTGTGGCTTCTGGCATGAAGCACGTGGAGACCAACTCCTACCAGGTCCAGCGGCTGCTGCATGTCAAGGGCAAGAGGAATGTGGTGGCCGGAGAGGTGGGCATCGGCCAGGGCCCTGGGGTGGTGGGCAGAGGCCTGGGAGGGGTGAGGGCAGGCAGGAGGTGGGGAAGACATGATGGACTGTGGAACGTACCTGAGTGGAGGCTGCTCCTCCCCTCTGGCACACCAGGTGGAGATGTCTTGGAAGAGTTTCAACTGTGGGGATGTTTTTCTCCTGGACCTGGGGAAGCTTATCATCCAGTGGAACGGGCCGGAGAGTAACCGCATGGAGAGACTAAGGGTAAGGCCTGCCTGTGCGCCCCCCGCCCTGCTTCCCAACCCCACCCTGCCCTCACCTGCCCCTGCACACCCCTCCTACCAATCAAACTCACCAGACTTCTGTCCCCCCAACCAGCCCCGCGCCTCCAGGTCTCGGCCAACCGGCCTGGATAGGGTGTTGGAAGGTAGATCGGGATGCAGGGAGCCCTGTGGCCACCTGGGGGGTTTGGGAGGGGGCACCCTGGCCCCTTGGACAGGAAGTGGGGAGCCACATACATCACATGTGGGTGATGGGGCTGAGGAGAGAGGGGCGTTGGGCCTGAGCCACCATGGAGTGGATGGAGTCCCGTTGCCTGAAGTGAGAAAAACCAGGAGCAACAGATGCGGGGAGGAACTTGAGTTCAGTTTGGGGCATCTTAAAATGGGACTATCGTGGATGACATGAGATGACAGCAGAGAGCTGGGCTGGAGACAGAAATATGGCCTCAGTCTGCAGAGGCCCTGGGGCTGGGGCTGAAATGCTGGTACCCAGAGGTACGTGGCCACTGGGCTGAGGAAGGGGACCAGGGTGTGTGTGAGTGTGCATGCACGTGTGGGCGCACGAGGAAGGGTGCTGCATGTGTGTGTCTCTGTGTGAGCACATGTGGGCTGTCCACCCTGGGTGTGTGTGCGTGTGTGTGAGGTGTGTGAGCCCATGTGCACACACGTGTGTGTGAGTGCATGTGCAAGTTCGCTCGGGGCCAAAAAGACTGAGCACTATGATAGCCAGGGCTCAGCTCTTGTCCACAACTGGGAAATAAATCACAAATTTCAAGCGCACCCCAAACACTGTCATGGCACCGAGAAACTTGCTTTCCCAATGGGGTTCACTTGGTTTCCTCACACGCACCTTAAAAGCCTGGTCGCCCCACTCACAAGGGTAAGGGCAGGGCAGGCGCCCCTTGGGGCCGCCGCAGGGTGGCTTGGGCTTTCCCCGCATGGTTTGAGGTGGCAGATGCCAGCCTTCATGGGTCACCGGGGTCTCCCTGCAGGGCATGACCCTGGCCAAGGAGATCCGAGACCGGGAGCGAGGTGGGCGCACTTACGTGGGCGTGGTGGACGGCGAGAACGAGAAGGCGACCCCGAAGCTGATGGAGATCATGAACCACGTGCTGGGCCAGCGGAAGGAGCTGAAGGCCGCGGTGCCTGACAAGGTGGTGGAGCCGGCACTCAAGGCCGCCCTCAAGTTGTACCAGTGAGTGTCCAGCTGGACTCTTTGTGGGCATGGGAGCTCCCCGGGGGCAGGGCACCTGGGTGATGGCTGTGGGATCCCTCGCTCATCTTTGCTGTGCCCTTTGTCCCACAGCATGTCTGACTCAGAGGGAAAGCTGGTGGTTAAAGAAATCGCCACGAGGCCACTCACCCAAAACCTGCTCAGTCATGAGGTAAGAGAGTCTGGAGACCCCTAGCCCCACCTCCTGTCCCCCTGCACCCAGTCCACTCTTCCCCAAACAGGTGAAGTGCCAGGGGCCTGGGCTGGCCTGTGGGAAGGAGCCAGTTTTGTGCCCCATCCCTACCCTCAGGTTCTCCCCTGGGTCTTTCTCTCCCACCTGTAGGACTGTTACATCCTGGACCAGGGGGGCCTGAAGATCTACGTGTGGAAGGGGAAAAATTCCAACGCCCAGGAGAAGACGGGGGCCATGAATCAGGCACTGGTGAGCATGGGTCGGCGGGGGGAAGGGGAGAGAAGCAGATACAGCAGGGAGAGAGAAGGGGGATGAGACTGGGTGTCCCACCAGGCAGAGCTCTTCAAAGTTCTGGGCCCAGCCCAGCTCGAGTGCTGAGGCTCTGCTCTGGAGCCTTCTTGGGGGGTCGCAGCAAGGCACCAGGGGCCCACCAACAGGCAACCTGGGGGCCTCCTCAGGATGTGACCTCCCACCTAAAGCTCAGTTCAAAAAAGGAGAGAGAAATGGAGGCTGACCTTTCTACAAGAGGGGATTGGGTCAGCAGGGGGTTGGGGCTAAGTGAGAGTTTGAGGTCATTACTGGGGCTGGAGTCAATAACGCTAGATGGCTTGGGATCAGCATTAGAATGGGAATCGGGTTCAAGGTTGGAGATAGCAGCTAGGGATTGGGGGCAGAACTGAGGTAGGGTCAACTTTGAGGTCTCATTTGGTTTTGGGGTTGAGGCCAGAGCAGGCCTTAGCTTTGGGGTCAACATTGGAACTGGGGGTTGGGTTCTAGTAAGGCTTGGGACCAAGGGTAGGCTTGTGGTTGGGTCTGGTTGGGGTTAGAGCCAGGCTTTGCACGTGGGGGCTCTGGGGGTTCAGAGAGGGACACACACACCCAGCCTCTGCTCTCTCTTCCAGAACTTTATCAAAGCGAAGCAGTACCCGCCGAACACACAGGTGGAGGTGCAGAACGATGGGGCCGAGTCCGCCGTCTTTCAGCAGCTCTTCCAGAAGTGGACACTGCCTAATCAGACTTCGGGCCTGGGCAAAATCCACAACTTGGGCGCCGTAGGTGAGTGCTGGCCCGAGGCAGGGTGGGGCTGGGAGCTGGAGTGGGGCTGGGAGAGCATCCATGCCTGCCTCCTGTCCTTCTCAGACGCGGCTCTGCCATGCGCACTTTTGCCCCGGCTCTGGGCTCCCGAATAGGGTGGGGATGCAAGGGCACATGGGTAAACTTGGAGCTGTCACAAAAAGGGACCTGAGAAGCACCTGTCTTTCCTTTGGAATGGGGCTAAGTCTCCCTGGAAACCGGATGGCTTCAGTCTCTCACCAGACAATAGTTGCCGCAGGCAAGCTCAGTGCCAGGCACCTGCAGGAGGAAAAAGGGTTGCCCCTCTCCGGGCTCCTCTGGGAGCCCCTGGAGAAGCCAGAGTCTTAGGGGTAGGAGACAGGGTTTCACATTGTAACTGCCACTCTCTAGCTCTGTGACCTCTCTCGTCTTGGTTTCCTCATCTGTTAAATGGATCTAAGAATTATAGCTATCAGGGCTGTTGGGAAGACCTGGGGACCTCAGTTTGTGACAGCCGATGTTGTGATCCTCCATCCCTCCAGCCAAAGTGGAGCAGGTGAAGTTCGATGCCATGTCCATGCACGTCCAGCCTCAGGTGGCTGCCCAGAAGAAGATGGTAGACGATGGCAGTGGGGAGGTGCAGGTATGGTGAGGGTGGAAAGTGGGTGTTGGGGGGGGGTGGCCGGCGGAGCCTGTGCTGGACCTCACACCAACCTGGCACTGGCCCCAGGTATGGCGCATTGAGAACCTGGAGCTGGTGCCGGTGGATTCCAAGTGGATAGGCCACTTCTACGGGGGTGACTGCTACCTGCTGCTCTACACCTACCTTGTCGGGGAGAAGCCGCACTACCTGCTCTACATCTGGCAGGTCAGGCCTCACCCCTCCCTGCCCAGAGCACAGCCAGCTCGGCTCCCTACCAAGTGGCCATCACCCTTGAGCTGAATACTTCTAGTGAAGGGGTGGCTCACCCTGTTTCCATCCTGGGACTGCTTTGGCTGTGAGATCCCACTGGCACGGAGTACCCCCATGTACAACCCTTTCTCCTCTGAGTTCTCAGAGCCTCCTAATTTCCATGGCTTCTCGCATATTCCCTTCATCTGGGCTTCTGTGTCCAGATGTGAGCGAGCAGGGAGATGCTTGGGTACTGGGGGTAGTGGTATGGTAGCCAAGTTTCCCCCAGGAAGAAGAGGAGGTCTGGGGTTAAGGCCGGGGTTGCAGAGGAGCTAGGGGTGGCGGGGGTGTTTCTGGGAAAGGATAAGGCATGGGGCTGGGATCAAACAGTCTGGGTCAGATTGGGTTAGCGCTGTGTTCAGGGTGGGATTTGGTTGGGTGGACAGTTGGGTTTGGGGCCAGGTGAGACTCAGGGATGGAGGTGTGGCCACAGCAGGGGACGGGATCAGAACTGGAGCTGACTTCACCCCACTCCTCCGTCGTGCTCGTCCCCAGGGTAGCCAGGCGAGCCAGGATGAAATAGCAGCCTCTGCCTATCAAGCCGTCATCCTGGACCAGAAGTACAACAATGAACTGGTCCAGATCCGGGTCCCGATGGGCAAGGAGCCACTGCACCTCATGGCCATCTTCAAGGGACAGATGGTGGTCTACCAGGTGTGATTGCCGGCCCGAGACAGTCCCCGCATTTGCGGTGGGGTGGGCATCAGATGTGGGAGGGGACCTGGGGGCGTGGGACTGGAGGCGAAGGGCAATCTTCATGGGGAAGGACTGTCTGAAGCCCCATCAGCTATGTGGTGCTGGCGATAGAAACAACCAGCTAGCACTTTAAGAACACGGAATGAGTACGCAACATGTGCAAGTGCCATTTCTCTGCTCACCCCATCTTTCTGGATCCTCTACATGAGAAACGAAGTTCTTGTGGTTAGATTTGTCCAAACGATGAGCCTGTCCAAACTGCACTGGTGCGTTCCTATATAACGGAATAGATACCTCCCGCATTCATTTAAGCGATCACCTGTTTGGTGAGCACCTATGAAGTCTGCGGCCCTCTGCTAAGGGTCAAGGCTGGAGAAGGCCGTGCATTGCTGTTTACAGTCCTGTAGGGAGAGCAGTGAACTCACAACCCGAGGTGCTGTGTGCTAAAATGCCAGAAACACAAGTTGAGTTCACAGGAGAGTGTGAATATAGTAATCTGGGATAGGCAGGGAGTTCATGGTAGAAAGGGGGGTTGGAGGTCTTGACATCAGGGTCAGAGCGGAAGGGCTCAGCAGAGGTAAACTGAGGTCATGTAGTACAGGAGGCACAGCAAAGACAAAGGTCCAGAGGAGGGGACCCATGGGACGGTGAGAAGCCTGGCCGAGCCCAATGGGAGGGTTTGGAGAGAGCAGAGTGGGTCTGGAAGGGTAGTTGACACCTGCATCATGTGGGGCCTTCAAAGGCTAGGCTGAGGAGCTGGGTCTAGTCTATAAGCAGTGGGGAGCCACTGAGGATTTCTGAGCAGGGGAGTGCCATGACCAAAGTAACGTTTTGGAAAGGTTACTCTGGTGATGGTGAATCAGAGGACCTGGGGGTGGGCAGACCCCACCACTGCCCCCAGCGTCTCTTCTGCTCTGTTTTCTGGGCCCTTCTTGAATCTTCCATTGTCTATACTAAGTTGCTCCCACCTCTTTCTCTCTCTGCCGTCTCCCCACACCCTGCAGGGAGGCACCTCGAGAGCCAACAACTCGGAGCCTGTGCCCTCCACACGGCTGTTCCAGGTCCAGGGAAGTAGCGCAAACAACACCAAGGCCTTTGAGGTCCCAGCCCGGGCCAGCTCCCTCAACTCCAATGACGTCTTCATCCTTAAGACCCAGTCCTGCTGCTACCTGTGGTGTGGGAAGGTCTGTGCAGGGCCCGGTAGCTTCCCCCTCTTCAAGTGGGTCTTAGGGGTCCCCCGGCCTCAGAGAGCCTCGGGCCGAGTAGGTCCTTCTTGTTAATTTCCTAGCCAGTCTCCCTTCTCTGCAGCTCTGGGTCTGGCCACCCTCACATTTTCTGCCTTTGTGACTGGGTCAGTCTCTCTCATTTTCTTTCTCTCTGGCCACCCCTGTCTGTCTCAGTGTTGGTCTGTCTTTGTGTCTGAGCTCTCTCTCACCATCTCTGTTCCTGTCGCTGCCTCTCCATTTATCTCAGCCTCCTGGATTCCTTCCCCTGCCCTGTAAGGACTATGTAGACTCCTGTCCCCTCTGCCATTCTTTGGAGTGTCAGACAGAGGACGGGTGCTCATGGGGCCCTGGTCCAGGCAGGAGAGCCCTCTCGGATGCTGGATCTCTGTGCCAGTGAAGGTGGTGGAAGGGTGGGGGTAGACGTGGCACTAGAGATCGTCTCCCCCAACACAGCTGACCCCCTTTCCCCAGGGCTGTAGCGGGGACGAGCGGGAGATGGCCAAGATGGTTGCTAACATCATCTCCCGGACGGACAAGCAAGTGGTGGTCGAAGGGCAGGAGCCGGACAACTTCTGGATGGCCCTGGGTGGAAAGGCTCCCTATGCCAACTCCAAGAGGTAACTACGGGGTCCCTCTGCCTCCCGCTCACCTTCTGAGGCTGGTGGGCCTCCCAGCATCTCCATCCCATGGCCCAGAGCCCACAGCAAGCATGAATCGAGGACTCTGTGTACCGGGTCCCCAAGGCTACAAGATGAGTAAAGGGCAGCCCATGCCCTCAGAGCCTCTTGAGCACAGGAGTGTCTGTGTTGGTGTGCTTCAGGCCTGGTGGGGGTGTCTTCTTGGCAAAGGGAGTTCACGGCCATAGAAAGCAACTCAAAGAGAGGGGCAGGCCTTGCCCTTTGGGAAGAAGATGCCAGAGCCCTGCCCTTTAGCGCTGACACAGGACCTGGATGCTGAGAAGCCCCAGCTGTGAACACTCTTTTAAATGGTTTTTCTGAAGAATACCCATGATCCACTATTCCCCGGTTCAGAAGCAAAAGGTCATGTACTGCAGTAGTGGTAGGAGGGCACGGAGGAAGGATGGCAGGAAGAATTTCCCAGGGGGCCCACAGAAGAGCCTCGGGAATGGGTGTCCTAGAAAGGCAGTGGGGATGTCTCCCTTGGAGCACTCTTAGACTCTTGGGAAGAGGGGGCTTTTTGTGTGAGCAGAAAAAAAGAATATTTTCCTAGAAGTCAGGTTTTCCGCGTCAGGGTTCTGTGTCCTCTATTCTTTGCCCCTACCTTCTTCTTGCCAATACACTGCAGACTGCAGGAGGAAACCCTGGCCATCACCCCCCGGCTCTTTGAATGTTCCAACCAGACTGGGCGTTTCCTGGCCACAGAAGTCCCTGACTTCAATCAGGATGACTTGGAAGAGGATGATGTGTTCCTGCTAGATGTCTGGGACCAGGTAGGATGGAGGCCTGGGGACCTCCCTTCCCACCATCTCAGTCTCTGGAGCCAAGAAATAGTGGCTTAATGGACAGGCTCCTTCATTCATCCTTCCTGGGAGTAGCAGTATTCACAACAAGAGCCTAAGGAAGAAGGGGGCAGGTAGAGAGGAATGTGCCCAAAGGGGCTGCAGGGCAGAATATATTTTCCCAAAGTCCAATTTTCTTTTTCATGGGGCAAAAGCATGTCTATGGCTCTGGGGAGGCTGGGAGTCCCACCTTGGCAGAACATACCTGCACAGGACATCTGTCCAACCTCTTCATTTCCCAGATGCAAAGTCAAGGCCAGATGGGGCCTACCCTAGGTCACTCAGCTCCACCGTTGGTCATCGGAGCCTGGGTGAACTGAGGAGGAGCCCTGTGGGCCAAGGAGGACAGAACTCTGACTCTCCTGAGTTCCGGATTCTCCACAGGTCTTCTTCTGGATCGGGAAGCATGCCAGGGAGGATGAGAAGAAAGCCGCAGCCGTCACGGTGCAGGAATACCTCAAGACCCACCCCAGCGGCCGTGACCCTGAGACCCCCATCATTGTAGTGAAGCAGGGATATGAGCCCCCTACCTTCACAGGCTGGTTCCTGGCTTGGGATCCCTTCAAGTGGAGTGTAAGTGGTCAGACCACCCTGATCCTTACAGCCTGGCACATCCTCCTCCTGAGGGCCGCTCATGGTACCCCACAGGGCAGGGCAGACTCTCGGGCTTCTCTGTTCATTGCGATAGATGACTAGGGATATATTTGTAAAGGGGTCTGAGGGGGCCTAGAATAAAAGGCAAGGCTGCATAAAACCACTAAGCCCCCTGGTGATGGAGAGGGAAGAAAGGCTATCAAAAATCCAGGATCAGTTCAGTGCCTTATGGATCAGGTGTAGCTCAAAGCTGTTGGACATTATTGGTAAGAGCCGTACTGGGTATTTAAACTTAAATTAATGGCAGTTACACAAAATTAAAGATTCGGTTGCTCAGTAGCCACAAGCTAAGTGCTTCATAGCCCCAAGTGGCTGGTGTCTTTCCTATTGGACAGCACAGAAAAAGGACATTTCCATCATCACAGAAACTTCTCTGGGATGGTGTTGGTGGATCCTTAAGCCAGGTGAAATGAAACATGTCAGTTCTCAAGGACGGACAAGTATCTTCCCAGCACCGAATTCTAAGCAAAATAGGTCACGCGTATGGACCTTACGTGAGGGATAGGGAGTCAGACTTCCACAGGATTTTCCTGAACTGGCCGCACATAGAAGCAGAGGGTAGGTCCTCAGAATGGAAGGTTTTCTGCAGGAAGGAGGAAGGAGGAAGACTAAGGCGGAGAGTGTCTGCTAAAGTGGCAAAACAGATGAGTTTAGGGAACCAGAACTTAGATTAATTTCCTCAAATACATTTCCTCAAATACATTTCCCCAAATACATGTTTTTTGAAAGCATTCGTCCAGTGGCTGATGGGCTGACTTTAGTCTTGAGGATAGATTAAACAGACCTCAAGGCTGCAAATCTAGATGCCAGAACTTTTTTCTTTTTTTATGAGCAGCAGCCAAAAGTTTTTTAGAGCATAAGATCAGAAAGGAAGAATAGTAGGAAAGCTCTCTTTACAGAGAGGGGATATTCAAAAGTGAATGCCCTGACTACAGATGAGAGTCCTTGTTTTATAAGGTTCTGGTCACTCCCCACCTCCCGTCCCCCTTGTTCCTTCTCGGGTCCTACCCTTACTGGCTGGAGAACTCCAGGTGCTGTGTTGTCCAGTCCTGACCGGCCCGATTCCACTGTGTGAGGGGTGCTGTGTGGCCATATCATTCCTTGTGGGTCGTATGTTTTGTGGTCTATTAGTTACCTTTAGTCAGATTCCTGAGGGGAGACTGAGGGGGAGTATGTGGTGTCTGATACACTCTTAAGAGGATGCCTGAGGGGGGGTAGATGCCTAAACTTCTAAAATTTATTATCAGTGTCCCACACCTCTGGTGGCCTCCCCTCCCTCTGGTCTGAGCCGGCTTCTCTCAGACTCACGCGTGCATTCACTCCTTCATTCAGCATAACTACAGTCAGGATACGCATGCTGGCTGCCAGGCCCTGGGGATCTGGAGACGGGGGTTCTCATAGAACCAAGGTCCCTTCCAACTCCCTTTGCCCTTCAGCAGCAGGGACCCCCCCGCCTGGGTCCAGGCTCTGGGAGGAGCCCTGTGGCTCTCCAGGGCCCCCGTGTTCCCCAGAGCCTACAAGTTGTAGGCAGGTTTCCAAGGCTGCATGTGGCTGAGTGTGGCCTCCATCTCCACGTGGGGCTGAGCGGGGCCTCTTCTGACCATCAGCCCTTTGGGTGCCCATCCTCGCCATCCAGCCTCCTTTTTCAGGGTCCCCTCCTCCAGCCTCTAGCTGAGCCCCCTCTTCCCCTTCCCACCCCCCAAGCCTTAGACCAGCCTTCTTTCAACTGAAGGAAAAAGTTCTTCCATCTTCTCTGCTGAGAATCAGGTCTAACATGTTATTTACTTTATGTGCAGAACACCAAATCCTATGAGGACCTGAAGGAGGAGCTCGGAAACTCCGGGGACTGGAGCCAGATTAGTGATGTGAGTATGGGGCAGGTGGCCGGCCGACGATGGTCAGCCCTGTGGGAGCTGAGAAGGCTCCAGAGAGGATACCAGCAGCCTGGGCTTTCCTTTCCACCATGCACCCCCTACCCCTGCCTCACACTCCTTGTGGAAGTTCTTGCCGTTTAACGTCAAGGCCTCCAGCTGTTTTTTTTTTCCTCTTCCATTTCCTAGTGAAGGGTCCCCGCATCTGATCATGCATGAGTCTGATGGGAGCTGGGAGTGAGGGGGGGGGGGCCCAGCTGATTAAAATGCAGATCCCAAAGTCCCACTCATTCCCCCAAATTCCAGCTTGTGGAGTTGGGTTGAGACCCAGGAATATGCCTTTTCTAAACGAAGAGCCCAGGTGATTTGATGCAGTTCGTCCACGAACTACACTTTGAGGAAGAATGGTTTCTCTGCTGTGGTCACCCTGGGATAGCCTTCTCCAGATACAAAGTTCAGTCTCTGAGTTACATAACAGAAACGCATTTAGCCAGTCCGCTTGGGATAAGGAAATCTGAAAGCGAAACCTTTCCTTCGAGAAGTTCCCAGGCTTGCAGTGGTGCAGAGACCAAGCCGACTCTGCAAAAATGTGTCTAGAACATGAGAGCAATTTCACAAGCAGCTGGGGTAATCAGATAATGCACCTGGCTCCTCGGCCCCACCCACAGGATGAGTGCCTCCTGACTCTCAATAAACCCATCTTGGTGGACTGACAGTGTGCGTGCTGTAAGGCATAGATAGGTCAAGGCTAAATGAATTTACTGATGGCAATTTCACAAGCCCATTAAGAGATGGAGGATCATAAATGTCCAAGGTAGACCTCAAACATCTGTGAGAAGCCATGGAGAAGTTCCTAAGTCAAAGAACAAAATAACCATCTTGGACCAATTGGCTTTGGTTGGACACAATCAACCAACTTTTAGCTCATGGGTCCAATCAAATGGTGTGTTCTTATGAGGAGTGTGTGTGGGTTCGGGGGTCGTGGAAGACTTTGGGAAGGAGGTGCCCTAGAAGCAAGGTTGACTCCAGAGAGATAAGCAGCCTGAGAGGTAGCCCCAAACCAGCAGAATTAACCAGTGGTTTCCTTTTCTTCCTTTCCTTCTGTCCTTTTCTTCCCTAGGAGATCACAAACTTTAAACCGGATGTGTTCAATGCTAACACTAGCCTCGCTGTTGGGCCTCTACCCATCTTCCCCCTGGAGCAGCTGGTGAACAAGTCTGTGGAGGAGCTCCCTGAGGGTGTGGACCCCACTAGGAAGGAGGTAGGTCAGACTGGAAGAGGAGGGTGAAGAGACATGGCTTGCTGATTGCCCGAGGACACTAACTGAGCCCCAGATTGTGCCCCGCGGGTGACTAGGAGCTGGGGGGATCCCAGAGAACAAAACTAGATCTGGTCTCTGCCTTCATGGGAGGTGACATCTCAGTGGGGAGAGAGGGCTGAAAGGACCCTGATTATGCTGTTACTTAATTTCAGTGATGACAGGTGCCGCACAGGTGAAGTACAGGTGCCGTGAAAAGTATTCCAAAAGGAAACCTGATTTAGTCAGAGAAGAGTTCCTTCTGCAAGGTGGACAGGGATTATTCAGGCAAAAATGGATTATCCCTGGAGAAGGGAACAGCATACACGAAACCCAGAGGCAGGGAATAAGCACAGCGTGGGAGTGAAACTGCAAGGTGGCCAGAGTGGCTGTGGTGTGCGGAACTGGGGAGCGGCAGGCCAGGGGGCTGGGGGCCCAACCAAGCAGTGCCTGCTAGGTCACCTTAGGGAATGTGGTGTCTTTTTTTCTTAATATTTATTTCTAGGAGGGGGAAAGTAGGGGAGGAGCAGAGAGAGGGGGGCAGAGGATCTGAAGCGGGCTCTGCGCTGACAGGCACCCTGGGAATGTGGGGTCTTTTTAAAAAATGGACAGGAACCAAGATGGCTTAAGCAGGGGAGTAGCAGTTACGTTCGTGTTTTTTTTTTTTTATGTTTTTTATTTTTTTATTTCTGAGAGAGAGAGAGGGAGACAGCATGAGCAGGGGAGGGTCAGAGAGAGAGGGAGACACAGAACCTGAAGCAGGCTCCAGGCTCTGAGCTAGCGGCCAGCACAGAGCCCGACGTGGGGCTCGAACCCACAAACCGTGAGATCATGACCTGAGCCGAAGCTGGACGCCTAACCAACTGAGCCACCCAAGCTCCCCACGTTTGTGCTTTTTAAAAGATCACTAGAGGGGCGCCTGGGTGGCTCAGTTAAGCATACATCCGACTCTTGACTTCGGCTCAGGTCGTGATCTCATAGTTTGTGAATTTGAGCCCTGTATCAGGCTCTGCGCTATGTTAGCGTGGAGCCTGCTTGGAATTTTCTCTCTCTTATTTATTTATTTATTCTAAAAAAAATTAGAAAAAGAAAGATCACTATATGGGAACCTGGCTGACTCAGTTGGTAGAGCATGTGACTCTTGATCTCAGGGTTGTAAATTTGAGCCCCATGTTAAATGGAGAGATTACTTAAATATAAAATCTTTATGATTTTTATGAGCCACCTGGGTGGCTCAGTCGGTTAAGGGTACGACTTCGGTTCAGGTCATGATCTCATGATTCGTGAGTTCGAGCCCCACATCAGGCCCTCTGCTGTTAGTGCAGAGCCAGCTTCAGATCCTGTCCTCCTCTCTGCCCCTCCCCTACTCATGTGCCCATGCGTCTGTGCTCTCTCTCAAAAATAAATATTAAAAAAAATTAAAATCTTTAAAAAAGAAAAGTGAAGAATGGAAGGTGCAGAAGCAGCAGCCTGGGGCAGGCTGAGTATTGGGGGCAAGTCTACAATAGGTGGTGGCTGGGGAAGTAGAGGGAAGGAAGTGGTTTAGAGAAATATTTGGGAGGGAAAGTCAAGGACACTAGGTAATTACTGGATGAAGTGTGTGAGGGACAGGGGGAGATTGTGTCATTTTCCAAGATAAAAAAACACTGGGTCAGACTGAGCTTAGAGGGGACAAGCATGAGTTGGGTGGTACCCGCATCCGGAAAACTTGCGAGCTGATGCGTGTTTGGTGGGCAGGCAATTCAGAGGAGCCCCAGGGAGAGACTCACCAGCGCTCGGTGCCTCTGGTGGCTTCAGCTGCAGGCCGGCGCGGGTCACCTGTAGGGAGAGAGTACAGCAAGAAGAGCTTGTTAAAAATACATTTGACATTCATTCCCTCCATAGGAAGATCTAAAAAGAGACGGCAATTTAAAAAAAAAAAAAAAAAAAAAAGGGGGCGCCTGGGTGGCTTAATTGGTTAAGCGTCCGACTTTTGCTTAGGTCATGATCTCGCGGTTCGTGGGTTCGAGCCCCGCATCGGGCTCTGTGCTGACTGCCAGCTCAGAGCCTGGAGCCTGTTTCAGTCTGTGACTCCCTCTCTCTCTGACCCTCCCCTGCTCACGCTGTCTCTCTCCTAGAAATAAAATATTTAAAAACACAAAAAAATAAAAAAAAAATAAAAAGAGACGGCAAATCTAGCTTGGTGGGGTTATTGAGAGAAAATGTTCTCTGGGCCTAATAAGCCACAAAGAAGTCTTAACAAATGAATTGAAGGGTCTACAGAAAAGAGATGCCTGACTTCTCCAAGAAGTCTGTTAGGGATTTGGGCCCGATAGATGTTTAAGTATATTGTTCCCAGAGCCTTTGTTATCCGGCCTCTCACCCTGGAGACTGTGTTCATGATTCTCTCCCAGATCTGCCCCCCATCCGTGTCCTCACTGTAAGAGTGGGATGGTCCTAACATATCTTCTGTAATAGTGATGCGACAAATATTACTTGCCCAGCACCCGGTACATAGAAAGTGCTCTGCAAATGTAACCTCCTATTTTCACTGCCTGCTCTACGCCTGAGAAAACTGAAGTGCGGGGAAGTGACCTGCCGTATGTGACTGGCATAGCTACTTAGTAGCCAAGTCAGAGCAAGAACCAGGTCTTCGGAGCCCTGCTGTTACCCTCGTAACATCATGTGGCACAAAGTATTTCTAAAAGGAGAGGCAGCCAGTGTTATTGAACCAGGTGATTGATGGGAAGCTGGATGGGTTGCAGATTTTGAATGGGACAAAGAGCATCAAGACAACCCTACCATGGTAGGCGCAGTCCACAAAATCTAAGGTCCTTTTTAAAAAATCAGTTGTCTGTTGCTTTTTAAATCATGGAAGTAACACACATTCTTGTGGGAGAGATGTAGGTTCATTGTCAAGTGGGGAGAGTAGGAGAGGTCTTGAGGCCTCTCCGGCTGCGCCAAGCTCAGAAGGGGAGCCGGAGACAATGGACAGCGGGGAGGTGGGTCTGGCTGCAGGCAGCAGCAAGAGGAGAATCCGAGTGTTTAAGCACAAATGAGTAAACCGGAGAGAGGCGGATGTGGGTATGGGTGAGGCCAGTAATCAGCTGGCAGGACCACAGAGTCCAAGAACAGGACTAGTAGAAAGATGCAAGTCCACTGGGATGGGCAGCTGCTGCTATCCAGCCTAGGGGTCAGAGTCCAGAAGTCCGCGCCAAGCTGCCGGGCCAGCCTGACTGGGGCCAGAGAGGGCGCCTGGAGCCACGGTGGTGAGGGCCCTGGAGTGGCGTTTGCTGCAAACCGGTTTGGGGTGCGCGGCTCTTCCCCATCCACTGAGGCCCAAAGTGTCCACCTCTACTCTCTTCCTCCCTGCCTGGGGGAGTGGGCAGGGCTCTCAGGAGCCTTGAGGAGAGAATGCCCAGAGGCGGGACACAAACCTAGACAGGCTAGAGAACGGAGGCATCAGACCCACCTGAGGTCCATCTGTGGAGGTTTTCCAAGCTGTTCCATTAAGGGTTCCCTGCGGGAGTGGAAACAACACTCTCCTGGCGTGGCGGGGTGGGGGTGGGGGTAGGGGGCTAAGATGGAAAAACAAAACCAAAAACCCCGCTCTCACCACCCTTCCACTCTTGGTGCCTGGAGAGCAGAGATGAAGGTTGGAGATGCTGTTTCATAGCAGCTTCAATCTGGGGTTCTCACGTGAGTGTGCCTGGATGGTACTGAGCTTGCCTTAAGCAGTATCACTATTACATTGTGTGAACTGGGAGCAATGGTCATTTCAGGCAGCCTCCTCATCTTATGGAGAAAGATACATACCCCAGGCCTAGAAAGGTGTCTCCCAGTCGTGATCTCCAAGCCGAGAGTTAAAAGTAGAATTATGCTATCTAACCTTCTAGACCCTTCATAGGACTGAAGAGGTCAGGGTACGTCATCCAAATGTTTTGTCTTCCACTCAAAACAGCCAGGTGTTGGGGCGCCTCAGTCGGCTAAGCGTCCAGCTTCGGCTCAGGTCATGGTCTCACGGTTTGTAGGTTCGAGCCCCGCGTGGGGCTCTGTGCTGGCCGCCAGCTCAGAGCCTGGAGTCTGCTTTAGGTTCTGTGTCTCCCTCTCTCTCTGACCCTTCCCTGCTCACATTGTCTGTCTCTCTCTCAGAAATAAAAACATTTAAAAATTTAAAAAAACACACACACAAAAAAACCCAGCTAGGTGTTTTGGCAAGTGCCACGGCTGTTCATTTAAGTCAGACTGTTGCTCGCTCTGCCCATTGGGCTGGGGCGGCTGCCAGGCAAACTTGAGCCTGAACAAGGTAGGGTCCAGGAGGGCAAGCCCTCAAGGGCTAGAGGCTCCCGCCCGAAGAGCTGTGCCTCCCGCGGTAGAGACAAGTTGGTCTCCTAGCTCGGACCCGGGTAGATTCCCTTCTGTGGCTCATCTGCTTCCTCCGTGGGCCAGACTCACAGAGAGGAGTCCCCTCACTGTCTCACTGCTTAGTGAGATAGAGGCATAAGATCCTTTGTTTCTTATAGAGACATATGCCCCTTCATGTGCAATATTACCTTCACCCCCATAAAAGCAGTACCAAGAAGCAAATATCGGCCTTTAAAACATTTCCCCCATTCTATAGCAAGGAAAACGAAGACGTTCCTCCAAGTTAGCTAATTCCCTAATCAAGCTAGGTTAAATGTCCTAATTCTTATTTCAGAGCTAGGGTAAAAAAAAAAAGGAGCTCAGTCTACTTCATCTTGAACATGTTCCAATTTCAGGGATTAAGCCTCTTGGACCTCAAAATGCCACCTGCCTCCTCCCATTTCTTTCCCGGTTCTCCTGACGTTGCCTGTATTTGCTCATTTGATGGCCATCCCACACCTGTAAGACTCATCCAAGTAAACCCTGGGGAAGAGTGTGACCTTTGTCCTCTGCTTTCCCTCTCCTAGGAGCACCTGTCCACTGAGGACTTCACCAAGGCCTTGGGGATGACGCCCACTGCCTTCTCTGCCCTCCCTCTATGGAAGCAACAAAACCTCAAGAAACAAAAGGGCCTGTTTTGAGAAGCAGAGGTAGCTGCTAGATGGAGCGCAGTACCCTGCCTTGCTTGGTCTGTTTTCATGACTGGGATGTGAGTCCTACACTAATTGAGGTGAAATTTTAGTTGCCTGTGAGCGGCCTTCTGTGGCACTGCCACTTTTATTGAGTAACCTACCTATTCTTGCAGAATGATGCCTCTGTAAAGACACTGTGACCCCAATTTCAGACATGAAGGGGATCACTGTTTCTATCCTCAGGTGTTGTATCACTTTTAGCCATCCTGTTCTAGCGCTTTCCCTTCTGAGAAGAGTAGACACTCCACAGGACGTCAGAATTCTGAGGAGCCACCCCTAGCTGTTCCTCTCGTGTAACAAACTTTTATCTATAGGAAATGGGCTGAAGCCTTATGCAGTTTTACAGCTTTCCCAGCGTAATGGCTTTTCCTTTTCACTTTCCTCACTGATTTAGGCGAGACAGTAATGGGGACTTCCTCCTTTGCAAGAGGGGAATGGCCTGGGGAAAGGTCCCGTTAGGGACTTTCACCGCACTAAGTGGGAACCCGGCGAGAGCAAGAGATCCACTGGGGCTGGAATCCAGGCTATCTCACCCCTCTCTTTGGTACAAATAAGGCAAAAGAGCTTAGCAAAGGCCAGTGCCGAGTTTACAAACTGTTATCATCCAGAACCTCTGTGAAGTGTCGCCAGCTCCTCAAATAATGAGAACTCGGTGCCGACCACAGTCACGTGCTGGTTTGCCCTTCCGTTTCCTTTAAGGTGTAATGGTGCTGCACGGAAATCCAAGTCAGAAGGCCAACAGAAAGGGATCTCACAACCTCAACAAATGATTGGTTAAGTGTCTGCAAGACCATGTCCTTTTCAGAAATAACAGTCGAACAGAAGGTTAATAAAGGCTTTAATTTCACACACACACAAAACTCTATGCATAATTTAAAAAGAAAACAAAAACAAGGAAAAACCGTAAAGGATACAGAGGAACAGTTCTGCTAAAACACAGATAAAGTGCCGCTCCATACAAAACAACGTAAAGAATCAGAATCAAGTCACTCTGAGCACAAAGAAAATCACCTCACAAATAATGTGGCCAAAGCTGCCAGCAAACCTGGTAGTGGCTCAATTAGGCAAAGTGTAGGACCCTTACTTCTGTTTTCCTCTCTACGGCATAAGTAAGCAACACTGACAACAGGCCAGAGGCGTCCGGAAGCAAGGACAAACTCAGGGCGGGAAACCTGGGAAGGAGAGGTATGTGGTCTCACTGCCCGTGTACCCTCCGCTCTGGAAACAGGCCAGGTCAGCTGACTGCTCTTCACTGTTTTGGCATTTGACCTACCGAACTTGGGTCTTGATCCAGACCCTCCTCCCCTGTATTATTTCGCCAGTGAACATGCCTAGACTTTGAATCTCTTAATGTACTTGAAGAAAAGTCCCATGTTACTAAAATCAATTGCTTATATTCATACTGGCACACTTTTTTAATTAAAAACTTCAAAACCTCAGACATACAGCACACATGGAAAGCAAAACTTACTGTGTATAAATATGATACAACAGAAAAGACTGCCTGAAGTCTAGTAATCAAAGCATGCCATAAAGGAGTCAAGGATTGTGGTGACACACAGCAAAAGAATTGTCACAAAACTCTCAAGCCCTAACAAACTCTAGTTTTCCAATCAAATATATGTTTTTCAGATGTTAATAAGACATACCAATAGAGACAGAATTTTGCAGTGATGCAGGAGGAAGATGTCAGACGGCAGAAATCTGTTCAGGTTTGGTACCCACTTCGAGAGAGCATTACTCAGTGTTAAAGCAAGATGGAGAGGAGGGAAAGGACACACCTGTTTTGGGTGGACACTTACGTGACTTGCATCTGGGATGGGGTCACTGATTTTTCTAAGTCTCATATATATACAAGATCCAAATATACTTAGGGGATATAGCTGTTTCCCTGATTTAAAACAAAAGACCATCTAAGGGGAGGGGTCAATTAAAAAGAAAAAAAAAGACTGCAGAAGCATCCACTGCAGTCACTTCAGAGGACAAAGAGGGAGAAGAGTCATGTTTGTTTTAATATAAACTCTTTTCAGATCACAAATGAGTTTACAAACTAGTTTTCCCCTGTAGGTTTCCAACCCCTGCCCCCACGCTCTCTCTACACTCATGACACTCAACTACGGTGACATTGCCATGTACTTCTTCACTTTAGGTGCTTCCAAATAATTTTCATTATACAACTGTATCTGTAGCTGTACATGCACCAAGCTATGCTTACATAGTTACATAATGGTAACTGCAATATGGAAGAATAAGTAAATTCACACATTCACTTGCTGAGCTTTTAATTCTTAAAATTTCTTTTCTGGAAGAATTCTACACTTGAACAAGGAGAGAAGTAGAGAAATGTATAGTCTAGTATTTGCCTCCCAGAGTTAATCAGCTGATCTGTAAGTATCACCGTATACTTTACAAAAAATGTAAACACGTTTACATTTGTTACATCTGTTACTGAGCCATTAAACTAGGCCTGAAGTTAACAGACCACAGCAAGTAAACATAGCTTTTGGAATCAAAATATAAGTAGAAGAACAATTCATGGACTTGCTTCCTACTCTATCTTGCTGAGACAAAACTTAATGAGTGTGCACACACATATAAATACCCCCCCAAAACAGAGGCTATCTCCTTAGAGGCCTAAATTACAGTCCTGGCTACTAAAGGGACAGCAGCCATCTGGCCACATGCAACTTCCAATTCTCCATAATATTAGGTTAAGTTTGAATTTTTTGTTTAGTTTTCCCTTCCAATTTCAATTAAGATCAGTTGTCTGCAGAACTAAGTGCTGTCAAGTTGCAATTCAATGTCATTTAAAGTAGTGTAACCCCACTGGGTAATTTTCAACAGAAAGGTAACTGTGTAGGCTGCCTGGAACTGAAGCACTCTCTCCCTATCCAACTTGTCCCTTCCTGGCCCCAACACCCCAAATGCCCCATCCCCCTGATTGTGAGCAAACTGATCAGACTGTGCAAAATATATATATATATATATATATATATATAATATATTATTTTAATTTTTAAATATATACATTCAGCTCAAAACACCAATAAACCCTTTCAACGTGGTCCAGCTGAAATCTCCATCTGTAGTATGAACCCTTCACTGAACCTGACTGAGAAGTAACATGTAGTGAAAGGGGGGATGGATAAAGGAGTGCAGGGAGAGGGGAAGGCTGAACAGGCCATAACAATGCACAGCGACCAAGAACATTCAAATCCCAAACTTGCAAGCATACAAGCGGTGAGATAACTCATCTACTTCAGTAACCTATTTTCAACGAACAAGTCCAGCCCAAGAAATGAAGAACAAATCAAATCAGGTTTCTGAGCCACGTGTACTTCGAAATCAAACACCACACACATACGCCCACACACAACAAAAACAAGTCAAATGAGGGCACTTCATGGGCAATCGGGCTTATGGCATCATTTCTATTTTTTTTATGTCCTAATGCATCCATCCCGTTTCACATCACTTCCGTTTTTAACAGTACCTCTCAAAGCTCTCAAATACAAACGCATGGAAGAGAAGTCCTAAATAGCTGCAGAATTTGATCACCACTTCACTCATTTTTGAGAAAACCAGTTATTCTCCAGCAAAAGCTATAATTTGTAAAACAAATATTTTCCTCTGCTCTATACTACTCTTGCGCAACTTCCCAGCATACCACTTTGGAACGTTCACTATGGTAATGCGTAGGTAAACGGTAGGAGGCAAGGCTTTCATCAGTAGTTAACCAAAAGTGGTGGGGCCATTTACAACTTGGAAACTGAACATTTCAGAATAGGTTACTGGGTCAGAACACATCCAAGTGTGGGGCTGCAGCTCTCGTATGGCCATCTTCCAAAAAAGATGCTGCATCTTCTGTGATGACAGACCTTAACATGTTCGCTTCCCTTGAGAGACCGACGTTGTTTTGTCCCTACCTGAGAACTAAGAGTTACCTCCTTGTTTACAATAAAAGAAAAACATGAAAGAAAATACTGAAGGTTTCATTTTGCTACACTTAACTGTGTGAACCTAATGATTTCTGGGCTTACAAAAATTATTTTGTGGACAGAATTCTCTGAAACTCATTCTTCACATGGTTTCACAAGCTGCTTAACAACCAAGCTGGTTGTGACGGCCGAGTGACTAATGCGGCACTTAATGCTTTACTCCCATGTAGCCTCAACTCAAAGCACCTAAAAAGATAAATCTATTACGCACCTTTGTTATTTGTTAGTTCTTGGGATTACCTAACCCCGTCTCAGTCTAACTCTGAGCTGGTTTTAAGGGCAAAGCCAGACAGCAAATGATTTAAATGTTCAAGCTTTATCCAACAGCTCATGCACTTAACCTCCCACTTGCAGCAGGGCTTCTAGTGGTCCAGAGTTTTTAGCTTCAATGCAAGAATCCTCAAGTTGACCTCTGTATGTATGAGGGACAGATGCTAGCATTCTTTCTTATCCCCAAGTATCCTTGCCAGGGAATCCCAACCTCATAAAGTTTTGGTTGCAATCTGGTAGGGTAATGCTTGCTCCATGGAAGAATGATACTGAAGAAAAAGAAAAGATTCTATTTTTCACTATAATAATATAGATGATATACAATGAGTATACTTTGCGAAGGAATCTCTTTAAAGAAAATACAAAGTGTACAATGAGTACCAAATGGGAGACCATAACACATTCCAAAGCACCAACAATCCATTTCTCGGGACTGCATGTAAACAGCAAAAGCATTACAAATCCATGAAATAATTTTTTTAAAAAAGCTCCTCACGTCAGGCGGCAGAAATGCCTCCCCATTGCAAGGAGGACAAACTGTCATTAGTGTAACATGGAGAGCTGGCTTCCCAGTGAACTTTACTAATAAGAAACACACATGAAAGAGCATAAACTCGAGTGAAACTACTCAAGGAACATAAAAGCTAAACGCCAACTGATATGTATATCTTTACACATTTCTCAGATGAATGGACTCTTTGACACCTTCATTCTTCTCAAACTGCTGTGCTATTAACTTTGAGCAGGCATACTCTGGTGACTCATCCTAACTCTTTAAGGCTCCACTCACTCCACGTACATGTGTGGATGTGTATGTACATATGTATATATTTACAGCGCGTATCCCTAAGACAAAAGGAAGTGCCACTACTGTAGGAGAAAAAGGGATAATCAGCTACAGATGTGAGACCAAAGTTTCCATAAAACAATTAGCATGGAGCGTTCCACATAATTGCAATTTTCATCTTTTGGTTTGGCCCTGAGCTGTTTGTTGCTCCCGCATCAAGTAGAATTGCAAATTCTCCTCAGGCAGAGGAGAGGTGAGGCGGGCGGCAGTAAGAGGGAATCATACGCAGTGCACACTGCCACCCCAGGAGTTTGTTCCTCACAAGGCCTGACGAGTGGTCTTCCCCACTTCCATGCTAAGTGCCTGAGAGTTCTTTTCCGTTTCCAGCAGCTCATCGAAGATCTCCCTTAAAATGAAACAAATAAGAAATAAAACAGAAAATTTAGTAAGCAAAGCCAAAGGATAGAAGACAGATACTGACAGAGCTCACACAATCCCATCTTATTACATCTTACCTACATCTTATTAAATAAGCAGCTCATTCATTTGATCACTGTTTTATTTTTTTTACAGGTTATTTATTTTTGAGACGGAGAGAGACAGCATGAGCAGGGGAGGGGCAGGGAGAGAGGGAGACAGAATCAGAAACAGGCTCCAGGCTCTGAGCTGTCAGCACAGTGCCTGATGTGGGGCTTGAACCCATGAACCACGAGACCATGATCTGAGCTGAAGTCGGATGCTTAACGGACTGAGCCACCCAGGTGCTCCTTGATCACTATCTCATTTTTTTTTTAACATTTTTTTTTGTTTTTTATTTTTGAGACAGAGCATGGGGTGGGGTCAGAGAGAGAGGGAGACACGGAATCTGAAACAGGCTCCAGGCTCTGAGCTGTCAGCATAGAACCCGATGCAGGGCTTGAACCCACGAACCATGAGATCATGACCTGAGCCGAAGTCGGACGCCTAACCGACTGAACCACCCAGGCGCCCCCCCATCACTATTTTAACCCCATGTGCCGATTTTTGAGAAAGCTGGGGGGTGGCAATGGCACTAGCTAGCCTTGACAACGCTATGTAATTCCCATCCATGTATCTCAGATCTTCCAGCTAATATAACTGGAAGACTAAGAAGGTTTATGATAGGACAACTTTATCATATAACAGTCTTAAGTTTTGTGAGAACTTAGATGCTACTGTGAGATAAGTAATTAACATGGAGTCAAGATATCAAGACATGAGCCCTAAGTAAAGGTAACAAAAATACAAAATTGTCAACCAGCAAGTGATGGGAATACTTTGTCCTTATAGGGGGGAAAAAATAGTTTCAGAGATTTTTTTAGCCAGCAGCTCCAGACCTGACAGTTTCTTACTTGTGCATATAAAAGAAGATGTAACCACTCCGGTCCCGATCACTCTGCACAGAAGCCTCCTGGATTTTAGATACCTCGAGATCATTGTAAGTAAACCATGCCTGCTTCTTAATGTCGTACACATCACTAATGTAATGACCTAAAATAAATAAAATCTTAAAGTTGTGTTTGTTTTTTCAAAGCCGAACGCGGAGCTTGAACTCACGATCTTGAGATCAAGACCTGAGCTGAGGTCAAGAGTGGGACGCTTAACTGACTGAGCCACCCAGGTGCCCCTTAAAATTGTGGTTTTTAGAACACACTGCATTGTTCTCAAGTACAGGAAGTTTTGGAGAGAGAAACAGCTTTCCCATCTACCTTGCTCCCAATAATGTTTCTAAAAATCATTTAGAAAACATGTACAGAAATTTAAGGGAGTAATACAGTATAGCAGGACAACTTTTTGGACAGATATAGATATATGTATGTATATGTGAATTTGGGTCATTTACAGAGAAATAAAAAGTTGTACCTTTAACACAATTCACAGTTAGTGTGATCAAAGAAAAGACTGAAAACTTTTTATTGATGTATTCAACCTATAGCTCATGAAGCTAGGCACAGAACAAACTAATAGGGAGTAAATGCTGGCTACTTCATTTATAAAATACTGAATTCATAATGTTCACTTACCTGAAGAAGACGTGCTACCAATGTGGCTGACAACACTAATAAGCCGATAAGAATGAGGAAGATTTCCTGTCTGGAAAACAGAAGTGGGCATGATTTTTAACTCTTCATTTGAATAAAAGCAAAACACTAAATTTAAATGTACTCTTGAAGCTGACATGGTGGAGTTTCAGTGTGTGTAGTCAAACTCAATAAAAAAAATCCAGTGGCTGGTACTGTTCACATCTTTTGACCCAAGAAGTCTACTCTCAACTGAAATCTATTCTAGGAAAATATTCGCAAGGAAAAAAGAATACACGTGTAAAATTATTTATTGTAGCATCACCTATAATAATGAAAAGTTGGAATTTAACAAAAGACTCAAAAACAGTTGAATGATTAGGGGTATACCAACTCAGTGCAGTATTATTCAGTGGGTCAGTAACATGTTAACTTGTTTTTCCAACCCACATGAATGCACACAATAATTACAGCTCTATAAAAACAAGCATGTTAATGATTAATTACTAGAAAACAAAATGAACACAGTTGCAGTGGTGCTGTTGGGATTATGGGTAAACTTTTACATTTTTAAAATGCTATTAAAATATTGTTAGTAGAAAAATAAAAAACCCTGAAAAATGACATTCATGCACTGCAGAGAACACTAGAAGGTACAATTTTGGGAAGGAATACAGCTATCTGTAAACCAGACCATTAAAATGTTCATAAACTTTGGGGCAGTAATTTACTTCTGGGGATTTACTTAAAGAAGAAAATCCTAAATATAGAAAACACTGCAATCATACACAGTTCCTCAATGTATTATTCATCTCAGTGAACAACAGAAACTTAAATGCTCATGGTTAAAACCTAAATGAAATAAACAGTATGTTGATTTGAGGAAATATAGTACATACAACCATTAAAAATAAAATGCTTATAAATAATAAATCTTTAATAAGCAAGCAGGATAAAAACTGTACTTATGACTTTTTTTAAAGCGCACTTGGCAGCAGGGATGACAAAATATGCCAAAATGCTAACAGTAGTTGTGTTAGGATAGTGGAGTCCTGGGTGATTAAAATTACAAAGTAGTTGGAAAATCGGAAAAAAAAAAAAAAAAAAAGCAATTATTTCAGAAAAAAAGCAGGGTAAAAAAGGTTACAATGTGCTCTAGTTTAATATTATTAATTCAGTAGTTTTTACTGTATAATAACCAACTAGTTTTGGTATTTAACTTTAAAGACAATATATTTTTGACAGAACTAAAGGTGAATTCATATTAATATATGACATTAAGAGCCATGTTATTCAGTTACGACCTAACATGTGCACGAGGGAGTCAGGATATATTTCTAGTTTTGTTTCATTTTGTTCTGAAGCTTGAGTGGAAGAAAGGAGGAGCAAAGGACAAGAGAAAGTGAAGGTCATCTGACAGCCGCCACTGGGCGAAAATGAACTCACGATGAACATGGACAGGGAGGCCTTTGAAGACAAACAGCAGGAGGAGTAATCCTGACAACGTGACCGGTTCTACTCAGGGAAGAAGGTCACCTACCTCAGCATTTCTTTTCAGCTCCTCGGCCTCAGCTTCCGTGTACTCCATATCTAAGACCTCCTCATTTCCAGAGTCCTCATCAGAACCCAATGAGTCCAGAAAAGAGCTGTTAAACTCTGAAGAATACAAAAGTGTTGAAAAAGTTCTTAGAACAGACACAAAGATATAGAATTAGAAAGATAAAAAAACAGCTTGGGGGACACATTTTATCATCCTATGGAAACATAAAACATACTATTATTAGGGTTCCAATTTACCCAGCTCACTCTGAGGAATAACAATTCAGGTACCAGCTATCTATAAAAGAAATGTCCTTTTTTCCTTAAAATATATTTGTATGAAAAGGATAGGACGCTAATAAGAAAAGAATAAAACTGAAACAGAGAATATGATTTTACAGAGAACCCAATTTCACATTCTATAAACTGTATGTTAGATTTGAAGTTCTTGGTGTGCACTGTGGACTCCCCAGCAAATACAAATTACCTCACAGAAGAGAGACCATACAAAATTAGTATTCTTTCACATTTTTCAACATTAAATCTTTTGAAATTTAATTTAATGGAAATTTAACCTTTAATTTAAGGTTCACTTAAAATACACTACACTAATAACTAAATCCAAGATCCACTTTTTTCTTTAATGAGTCTCTACTTAAAGATTCCATCTTTAGTAAAGATTTAATAAAGAATCCCAGAAGCACTGTATTTAAGTGTCTCTTTGCTTTAAAATACAATTAATCCCGCTTAAAATCACAGTATAGTTGTTTAAAAACACACACTCTTATGAATGGGAAAAACAGAAGAAGAGACTATAGCATCAGAATCCTGAAAGCTAAAAGTAGATGGTGACTAACTTAGCAGACCTAGGAAAGCCAAAGCTAAATCCTAACCCAGTAACAGAAAAGCTGAAAACCAATCCAATTTATATCACATACTCTTGTTCAAAGACATACAACTTGGAAGTATCAGGTACCCCTGAAACTGGAGGCTAAAAGGAGATTTAAAAAAAGAAAAAAAAGGATTTGGTGAAAAGTGTTTTGAGGAAAAGATCCCAGGACCCCCTCCCCCACCACTTCATGCTGCTGAGCAATGACAGAAATCTGTAGTTTCATCCTCTGGAGGGGGTAAAACACTCTCTGGACTGGGGGATGCCAGGCACACACAGCAGACAGGGAATCAGGCCACGGTGTGCATAGTAAACCCCTCTACCACAGCCCTATTCCGATACTTGGCTCTCAGAACTCTGGCAGGCTCATCGTTTACCTTTAGGCAAAAGCAAGAAATTAGAAAACTCTTTTTTAGGAATCTGACCAGCCCATGAGAAAGGCCTAAAATATTAACATCATTTTCAAAATGGCCCCATCCTGTAAAACTCAGAGTTGACATACCCTAACTATTCATGTGCTCAGAGCTTCCAATTATCCTTTTATTATTAAAAAAAATTTTTTTAATGTTTTATTTATTTCTGAGACAGAGAGAGAGAGAGAGAGAGACAGCGTGAGCAGGGAAGAGTCAGAGAGAGAGGGACACAGAATCTGAAACAGGCTCTGAGCTTTGAGCTAGCTGTCAGCACAGAGCCCGACGCGGGACTCAGACCCATGAGCCGTGAGATTATGACCTGAGCCAAAGTCAGACGCTTAACTGACTGAGCCACCCAGGCGCACCCCCCTTTTTAAAAAATATTTTTAATGTTTCTTTTTATTATTTTTAAAGTGTATTTATTTTTAATAAAAAGAAATTTTTTTTTCAATATTTTAATTTCTGAGAGACAGAGACAGAGCTCGAGTAGGGATGGGGCAGAGAGAGGGAGACACAGAACCTGAACCAGGCTCCAGGCTCTGAGCTGTCAGCACAGAGCCTGATATGGGACTCGAACCCACAACTGTGAGATCATACCTGAGCCGAAGTCGGATGCTCAACCGATTGGGCCACCCAGGTGCTCCTATTTATGTATTTTTGAGAGAGAGAATGAGAGCATGCTCTAGCGAGGGTGTGAGTGGGGGAGAGGCAGAGAAAGAGGAGGAGAGAATCTTAGGCAGGCTCCATGCTGTCAGGCTGTCACCAGAGCAGGACTGGACTCAAGAACTGTGAGATCATGACCTGAGCCAAAACCAAAAGTCAGACACCTAACTGACAGCCACCCAGGCACCCCCAACCATCTTTTCGGTCTTCTTTTCTTAATAATGAACAAATAGCCACGGATTACTGGATACTGAGGAAAGCCTCTAATAAGGAATGCAAAAACCATAATAATCACAGAGGACAGGGCACTTGGAGGAAACAATCTATTCAGGGAGAAGAAATCATCAAATAAACAAATCAACTATATTTCATATCCCCAGAGATTTGAGATGGTATTGCTTCCATGCACACCTTTCAAAAGCTTACAAAAAAGGGAACATTTACAAAATATATCAGTTCTTGAAAATTAGAAATATGATAGAAATAAAACACTCAAAAGAAGGTTTGGAGTTAGAGAAATTTTCCAGGGAGCAGAGCAAAATTACCAAAAGATGGAAAACTAGAAAGAAGAGATGAGAAAATTTTAAAAATCAGACCAGGAGGTCTGGATAACAGAAGTTTCAAAAAGAGAGTGATAGGGAAGAAGTTAGTGAAAATTTCTTATAATTGAAGACCACAAGTTTCTCTATTAAAATGACTTTTTAAGTGCTCAGTAAAATGGACAAAACAGACCCACATCAAGGAACATCACTATGAAACTTCATCAGTGTAGAAATAAAGAGAAGATCCTATAAGGTTTTGGACAAAAAAGGTCATATCAGGATAAAGAATGGCTTTCATAGCAGCAACTCTGCAAACAAGACTTCTATCATTGCTCGGCAGCACAAAGCTGGAGAGAAACCATGCTTTCACAATAACTGCAACAACTGCAAAAAATCTAAGTCACAACCCCTCTTTTCTAAGAAAACTACTTACTACTTGATGTTCTAATCAAAGCGCAAGTAGAGGGGTGCCTGGGTGGCTCAGTCGGTTAAGCATCTGACTTCAGCTTGGGTCATAACCTCATGGTTCATGAGTTTGAGCCCCACACTGAGTTTTGTGCTGTGAGTGCAGAGCCTGCTTTTTTGGATCTTCTGTCCCCCTGCCTGCCCTTCCCCCCCCTTCACATGTGCTCTCTCAAAAATAAACATTTAAAAAAAAAAAAGCACAAGTACACAAGTAGACCAAGAATGAGGAAGGGTGAGATACAGGAAATGAGAAATTCAAACAAAGGAGAGAATCCAAGGGAATCCCCAGGAGAATGGTTAGGGAGCTCTCAGGGTATCTATCTGTGCGTGGATGTAGAGGGCAACAAATCCAGACTGGAGCAATGTGACTTGAGACAGCCATTAATGCCACCACTATATGCCATCTTTCTGAGAGAGCACAGATTCCTGGGGGAATCTAGCTTAAATTCTTACTTGTAACTGCCTCAACTATGTGCCAGTGAAATTCATGCTCTCTTCTCTATGCCCTGGTGTCTAGATCAGCCTAGAGCACTCAGTTTGTATCACCAAAGTGTTCTGTTTTGATTTCTGAGAACCAGAGAAAGACTAGTGATCTTAGAAGAGAAAACCTAGCCCACTTCCCATGACCCTGTGTCCCTGTGTGCCTCTAGCATCTGGTCCATATATTAGTTCTGCCAAACGTCACAACTATGGTGAGCATTACGCTTCTAAATACTCACTCATGATTTTGCCCACTGATTTTCCAAGAGTGAACTCCTGCAAATTCGTGGGGAAACTGAAGCTATATTATCTTCTCCTAGTAGCTCTAACCACGGCAAAATGCTCTTTTACATGTCCTTGCTATTTATTTTTTCAGAAAACAAAAACAAAAAACCAAAAATGGGGGGGGGGGGCGGTGTGGATAGAGATGACAAAATTATTTAAAAAAAAGAAAAAAGCTACTGATGGATACAAACATTAGAACAGTGGTTTTATCTGGGGTAAAGGGAAGAAATGGGTACATAGATAAATTCTAAGGTTCTGCTTCTTTACTTTGGAGGTGTTAAATCTGTTAGTGTCATTAAAATAATACTTTACATGCTTTTCTGTGTGCGATACAGTTCACCATAAAAACAATGTAATTCAAATAATCTCCACACCTTGAAGACTTAACTCTGTTGCTCTTTTGAGGTCATCATCTTCTTTCTGTTCCCAAGCTTCCTAAAGGGACAAGAACAAAACTGAGGTATTTAAAAAGGTACTGATTAAACTTATTTAACAAGTATAAGATCAGCTGTGCTAGAAATATTTGCTAATCATGTTTTCCATTATCTCACAAATGTATGGAGTGTGACCTTTGGAAGGATGTGGAGAAGTGCTTTACATTTTTCAATGCTGTTTTCCTAAAACACAACCTTGGGGGTTAAAAAGGCTTCCGTGCTATCTCTTCTAGTCAGTCACATCTGGCTGCTAACCAAAAGCCATTCGCTGTGACACTAGGATATAATAATTCCCTTTCTTCTTATATGTGTGAAATGCTTGGCATGCAGAACTTGCTTAGCAAATTGCTCTGTTTTCTTTCCTCTGATTTACAGCATCTGCCCATTTCCATGGTATAAATACTCCCACTGTGGCAAAGTTTAAGCTACTAATGTGATAGTGCAGAGCCAGGAAGAGGTGGGCACACCTGAGCTGATGGTGAGTGGGCTCTAGTGTATCACTGACCCATGTTTATGACAGCACGAGAAACTATTTCCACAAGATCATTATTCAAATATTTGTATTTTATTCCTTTTTTTTTCCTAGAAAAAAAAAAACCCCAACACACATATACTTGGCGAATACTAAATGAATGCTGCTGATTGTTACTTTTCTAATACATCTGAGGTTCTTAGAAAAACAAGAACCTTTGAAAATGTCAACTTGATGACTAATTATAAATAAACAGGGCAATGTTGACTAAAAATGTTTCCCTCTCATCTGCAGAGAAAATATAATTTACAAACTTCAAGCATAAATGAAGAAAAAATGTAATTTAAGCAGAACTGTTTTATACTTTTCTCACGTCTAGACTTGTTTTTAAAGTTACTAAAGTACATAAGCAGCTCAGAATGAGCTACTCTGCATTACAGTCTTGGGAGCAATACTACTGTATTCAGGAAAGAAACAGATATTCTCTAAGAGAAAGTATGATTACTTAAACTTATCCAGCATATAAAGTCTGTGCTGAAAGCCAGATGGTCAAAGATTCTCTTTTAGCTATTAACAGAATGATGCAGATATACCAAACTGAAGAAACCTCATATTCTATTCCCAGATGTGAAGATAGGTTTATAAGATAGTTTTAACTGGGTAGCTGACAAGAAAGAAGATATATATCTTTTGTGTATGAAAAAGAGGTATGCTCAATTTTTCCTCTCTCTGCACTATAAGGAACTATTGTTAAGAAATCAGACCTTGGTCTTTGAAAAGATTAAAAATAAGTTTTCTAAAATAAATTATTACTATCCATTATTTGCAAAATAGCAGACATAAATACATCTTGATAACAAGGCAGCTAGGGAGGTACTTCTCATAAACAAAAGGACAAAGAACAGCTGGTTCTGAAAGCATTTTAAAGCAGCAGTTCTCAGCCTTGACTGAACACTTAGAATCGCTGCGGGAAGTTTTAAAAAATGAAGGAAGAAGTGAGGAGGAGGGAGGTAGCAAGGAGGAAAGAAGAAGAGAAGGGAGGCTGAGGGAAGGTGGGAGGAGAGTGAGAGAGAAGGGAAGCAATCTAGATGCCCCGACCACACCCCAGGACCCATTATATCAGAACCCCTGAGGGGAGAACAATGCAAGCATCAGTATTTTTTAAAGCTCCCCAGATGATAGTAATACGCAGTTAAGACTGAACTCCACTGTTCTATAGAAATCAGATTTTAAGACTTTATTTTCAAGTAATCTCTACACCCAGTGTGGGGCTCAAATTTACAACCTGGAAATCAAGAGTCATATGCTCTACTGACTGACCAGCCAGGTGCCCCAGACAAATTAGATATCTTAATTTGACTATTTGCAAACACTAAAATGGTGTGCTCATTCTAGGGAGTTTTGGTAAGTTTTTATTATTTTTTAATATATTTTTTATTAGGTAAGTTTTTATTATTAACATGACTTGGATTGCACAGGATTACACAACCATGAAAATACCACCTTTTAGTCAGATACCTTAGGCAACTGCAATATCTCAGGCAAAAGCAACAGCTTTGGCAAATATAAGCATATAATATTCCTGTGAATTTTATGCTCAAATAATTCACAGGAAAGAATTCATATTGTAAGAAAGTGACCAGAATAAACAATGCCTTAAAGAATTAAGAAATCATGGTGGTATGCTGGCTAGTTCTAGAGCTTGCAAAATAAAGCTGAACTAGGGATGATCTCTACAAGCCATCCTGCCTTAGCATGCAATGAGTTACACTAATGGGAAGTAATTAACAATACATTTTGTTGCGTTTGGATTTTCAAAAAAAAAAGAGAAACTATCACTGTTTCTGTTTCAAACCCAAGGCCAAGCTTGTTTGTTTTGGTGGACCAATGACTTAGTGTATGTAAATCACTGGAACAATGCTTGGCACACAGTAAGTGCTTAGTTAGTTGTTGTTATTGAGGAAGACAGGTAAGGAGAAAATAGCAATATAAGGATCTCTTACTTGCTCCTGGAGGCTCTGAGCCAAGGCCTGCTGAAGCTCTTGCTCTTCCCTTTCACGCTCCATATCATACTGCTGGAGCCAATCAACCTCTCCTTGAGATCCTTCTGGAGTTTTGTTTTCTTTATTCTCATCACAGTCTTTAGTTATCTCCGTAAAACTGGCAGGATCTGAGGAAGCAGAAACAACGTTAACTGGGTGGTCCTCTCTAATAAAATGAAATCTCTGGACTAGAGTGACATCTACTGTTCAGAGAGTAACTGAAGTGAACCTCATACATAGCTTGCTGGGGACATACAATTTCATCTTGTTATATTTAGATCATGGTTTCTCAATCTCAGCTCTACGGACATTCTGGATGGGATAATTTTTTTGTTGAGGGGGCTGTCCTATGCACTGCGGAATGTTTAGCAACATCCTTGGTCTCTAGCTACTAGATGCCAATAGCACCCCATTCCCTAGCTGTGACAACCAAAAATGACAGACATTGTCAATGTCCCCTCGGGGACAAAACTGTCCTTGGTTGAGAACTACTGATCTACAGCAATGTTCTGAAACATAACCAATCATCACTGCTATGAGTAAGGATGGAGAAAAATGAACAGCTTTATTCATAGCTGGTCATAATGTCACATGGCCAAGTACTAGGAATAAAGTACTGTTTAGAGTAAACGAAGAATTAGGCTAGAATGATTAAGCTAATATTGAGATTTTTCTCATTATTAAATGTCAAATGAGTGCGTTTTCATTAATAATCAAATAAGCTTTGTACATATCCTAAACCAAAGAGCAACATGAAATATGTAATAAACACTTCATGTACTGTACAAGTATATGACTATATATGTTTAAAACATTCACCCCAGGAGATAAGAAAAAAAAACTTTCATTTCTTTCTGTTCCTTCTCAACCTCTAGACCACAGCTAGCTGGGATAAACAGTATGGTCATGATTTTGTTCTGGTATTTGAACTAGGAGAACAATATTTCATTATAATTTTTAATATTAGGTAAGAGTCTACAAAGAGTTCATGCTTTCTTTCTCTCTAACACTACAAAGGCAAATATTATCATCTTAACAAGTTAGGGAAATTCTCATAAAAAGAATTTAACTGGTAAATAAGAATTACCTTTACAGGTTCATTTTATATGGATTATTTTAAAATTAGTATATGCTCTTTATCTGCTCTAATACTGTATCTTAACCACTTAAATGATAGATTTATACAGTGCTACCAATTAATCTGAAGTTTACAGCATCTTACTTTAGACTCTAAATCAGGAAGTTGTCACCATTTTTTAATTGTACTGAATTGCTGATTAAATATTTACCATTAAAACTCTGAATACTCACTAAAAGAGAAAAATTCTCAGAATATATTAAATGCTAAAGGAATATGACGCCAATTTAAAAAATTATATAAAAGATGTAATTTCTGGGGCACCTGGGTGGCTCAGTCGGTTAAGCGTCTGACTTCAGCTCAGGTCATGATCTTGTGGTCTGTGAGTACAAGTCCTGTGTCAGGCTCTGTGCTGACAGCTCAGAACCTGGAGCCTGCTTCAGATTCTCTATGCCCCTTCCCCGCTGACACTCTATCTCTCTCTCTCTCAAAAAAATAAACATTAAAAGATATAATTTTCCTCTATTCTTGAAGAAGGTCATTTCCATAATTTGGAAGGGGCAGCTCTGAAGTCTCTCTGACCTTGCCTGTCCCTCTGGCCTTAGCTTACTGGACTAGGAATGGGTATTTGAGTCAACCAATCTGATTACTTCTGGAAATCTGGAACTGAGACATTCAAAGTTAGCTGATGTTGAACATTTCAGGTAGAAGAAAGATTTGGGAGTTGAGGCTGCTATTTTATTTTATTTTATTTGTTTTAAAATTTTTTAATGTTTTTATTTATTTCTAGGAGAGAGAGACAGACAGCGTGAGCAGGGGAGGGTCAGAGAGAGGGGGAGTCACAGACTGAAACAGGCTCCAAGCTCTGAGCTGGCAGTCAGCACAGAGCCCGACGCGGGGCTCGAACCCATGAACCGCTAGATCATGACCCAAGCGAAAGTCAGACGCTTAATCGACTAAGCCACCCAGGCGCCCCGAGGCTGCTATTTTAGACCTAAGGTAAATATTATCACTTTTATTACCAAAATATACTCATTAAAAAAAAGGTGACAGAGGTACAATTTTTCTTAATCAATAATTTTCAGCATTCCCAGTACCAATGTGCCCACACAATCCCCACACAATCCTAAAATCATACTACCAGTTAATCCATGTGATAGAAAACCAAGCAAGAAAGTTTACTTTGAGATGCTAAAATCAAGACAGATTTGTCGTCAGGACAAGACTATCAGACAGATACAAACATTACTTAAGATATATGGGAACAGGGGTGCCTGGGTGGCTCTGTCGGTTAAGCGCCTGACTTCAGCTCAGGTCATGATCTCACAGTTCGTGGGTTCGAGGCCCATGTAGGGCTCTGTGCTGACAGGTAGCTCAGAGCCGGGAGCCTGTCTTCGGATTCTGTGTCTCCCTCTCTCTCTGACCCTCCCTCTCTCTCAGAAATAAATAAAACATTAAAAAATTGAAAAAAAAAAGATATATGGGAATATGGCCATGGAATAATAACACACTTTTAAGGAACTTGAACGATGGATAGAAGGAAAGAGATGTGTCAAAACTTAACATTCTTAACTGAACACATATCTTCTTTCCCTACACCAAATGAAATCTGCTCCTTTCCTTTAGTCTATATTTGAGTGAATGGGATCACTATACAGTTTTTTTTTTTAATGTTTATTTTTATTTTTTGAGAGTAAGTGGGGGAGGGGCAGGGAGAAAGGAAGATGGATCCAGGATCTGAAGCAGGCTCTGCACTGACAGCCCAGAGTCCAATGTGGGCCTCAAACTCACAGCTGTGAGATCATGACCTGAGCCAAAGTCAGAAGCTTAACGACTGAGCCACCCAGATGGCCTATGTGCCTTTTTTAAAGACAGAAAGCTGGTGTCATTTTTCTACCTATCTTTCATATAAGTCATTATTTCCTATCTCTTAAATCCATCAACTTTTCTTTCAAATGCCAAGCCTTGGCCTAAGGCACTATTAGTTTTTGATCTAGACATCTGCAGTAACTTCCTAACAGGTCTCACAGGATTACTTTGGATTTCTTCTCTAATTTATGTGCTACACAGCAGCCTGAATGATCTTCTTCATTTTTTGTAAATTATCCTTTTTTAATATTTATTTAGTTTTGAGAGAGAGAGAGAGAGACTGAGAGAGGAGCAGAGCCTGACAAGGGGCTTGAACCCACAAACTGCAAGATTATGACCCAGATACTTAGCCAACTGAGCCACCCAGGCACCCTTTTTAAAATTTTTTTAAAAAGTTTGTTTATTTTGAGAGGGAGAGAGCACACAGACACATGTGCAAGTGGTGGAGGGCAGAGAGAGAGAGTGGGAGAGAGAGAATCCCAGGCAGACTCTGCACTGTCAATGGAGAGCCCAATATGGGGCTCAAACTCATGAACCATTAGATCATGACCTGAGTCGAAGTTGGATGCTTAACCAACTGATGAAATGATCCAATATCTAGGATTCATTTCTAGGGGCACCTGGGTGGCTCAATCAGTTGAATGTCTGACTCTTGATTTCGGCTCAGGTCATGATCTCATGCTTTGTGGGATCAAGCCCCATGTCAGGCTCCATGCAAACAATGCAGAGTCAGCTTGGGATTCTCTCTCCCTCTGCTCGCTCACTCTCCCTCTCAAAATAAATAAACATTAAAAAAAAAAAAAAATCTAAGGGATGAGGTGGATAAGGAAGATGGGGTACAGATGAAACAAGTTTGACTTTTTGAGAATTACTGTTGACAATGGATAAAAGGGTGAACATTCATTATACTCCTCTCTCTACTTCTGTCCTTGCTCTACATTTTCCAGAAATTTAAAAAATGTTGCAGGAAAAACAATGGCTTTGGGTTTCAGTTATAAGAAGAAGGTGAATGGAACCGTGACATTAAAGAAATGGGAAATACAACAAAGGCCTGCCTCCATTTGGGAAAGATAGGAGCTAGAGAATAGAGGGTTTTATAAAAAGGATATAAAGTACTTACTAACAAGTTTGCTCTCCCCAAAGCTGCTATATGGCTGCAAGCTACCTGTGGTTACTAATGATTTTGATACCTCAGTGTTCTCCCTCACTAGCACAGATAATAAGACAGAAGAATAACTTCCTGGGGCGCCTGGGTGGCTTAGTCGGTTAAGCGTCCGACTTTCACTTAGGTCATGATCTTGCTGTTCGTGGGTTCGAGCCCCGCATCGGGCTCTGTGCTGACTGCCCACTCAGAGCCTGGAGCCTGTTTCAGTCTGTGACTCCCTCTCTCTCTGACCCTCCCCTGCTCACGCTGTCTCTCTCCTAGAAATAAATAAATAAATAAAATTAAAAAAAAAAAAAGAATAACTTCCTTTGTTAATTTTAGGAAGATGTAAGACAGAGCAAAGAAGTGAAAGTAAGAGCTGAAAGCAGGAATTACTGGCGAAAGGCAAAAGTGCTAATATTAACCAATAATATCTAAGAGCGGTGACTATAGGTTTAAGAAAGAAAGGGATATCCTAAGGATACTTGCATCAAGAAAGGGAGGGAAAAAAAGAAACACTTAAATCCAAAAGCCATCAGCTTTTTGTTTCCATTTAAATTGAGAATATACTAACTCTTAATTTCACTTGCACATAAACTCACAATTGCTGAGGCTTAACCCCAAGAATACAGAAAATAACTCTCTTCAACTCCAAAATCCAGGCTTGATGTACTGAAATATATCATTTACATAGATAGATATAGATAATATGGGTATCAGGAGAAAAATATTAGATTGTTACAGAGAGAGGCAGTGAAAGTTTTATACCTAAAAATCTTAAAATACACAAAGTACAAAGCAAGGAGGCTCAGCTCTGTTGTTACAATTCAAAGATCTGAGAAATAACAAAATATGAATAATTAGCACAAAATAACTTTCTATCTATACAGCCCTTTACAATGTATGTATATTTGATCTAACATTCTACTCACAACCTTCTAAAGCATACCTGGTCTATCCCCATACAGTGATCAGAAAACTGACTGTCAAAGTGGTTAAATCTCCTATTTAGAAATTCAGAGCAGGGGACCTGGGCGGCTCAGTCGGTTAAGTGTCCGACTTCATGATCTCATGGTTTGTGGGTTCGAGCCCCATGTCGGGCTCTGTGTTGACAGCTCAGAGCCTAGAGCCTGTTTCGGATTCTGTGTCTCCCTCTCTCTTTCTACCCCTTCCCTACTCGTGCTCTGTCTCTGTCTCAAAAATAGAACGAAAAGAAAAGGAAAGAAAAGGAAAGAAAGAGGAGAAAGAGGAGAAAGAGAAGAAAGAAAAGAAAGAAAAGAGAAAGAAAGAGAAAGAAAGAGAAAGAAAGAAAGAAAGAAAGAAAGAAAGAAAGAAAGAAAGAAAGAAAGAAAGAAAGAAATTAATTTAGAGCTAGTCAGTGGTACAGCCAAGATTAGAGGCTTAGGGGCACCTGAGTGGCTCAGTTGGTTAAGCATCTGACTCTTGCTTTCGGCTCAGGTCATAATCTCAAGGTTGTAAGTTTGAGCCCTGTATCAGACTCTGTGCTGTGCTGACATTACAGAGGCTACTGGGGATTCTCTCTCTCTCTCTCTCTGCCCTTCTCCCACTCATGTGTGCTCTCTCTCAAAATAAGTAACTTAAAAAAAAATAAAAGATTAGAGGCTCAAAACTTGCCCTCTCAGTTCTATGTGGTCTTTCTACCATTATAAAGGGATGAACCCAAAGAATGGAGAACTCAATTTATATGCTAAAACTTGGTACAAATTCAAATACAGAAAAATGAAGAAAGAATTATCAGATTTCTGAGAACAGTGGTTGAGAAAAAAGTGACCAAAAAATGACATACTTAAATGTACAAAGGAATCCTGATGTTTCTTTTGCTGTACACTTAAAGGGGTAAGGTGTACTTTACCACTACCCTCTGGTTACTACTCAAAATACTTACCTCTCATTATTTAAACTGCTTTGGAAAAAAGAAAGCATGAAAATATTATTAGCCTTGTTACACGCATCCATTTCACCTATTATAGAGAAGCTACTTGTCCCTATAAGGCTACGGAACACTGTTTGTTGTGTCTTGTTTAACACATGATTGTTTTCATTAAAACCTACCAGGCTCTGCAACTGTTTTGGGCTTCTCAGTTTCCACAGGGTCTTGATTTTCAGGCATTTCTTGTATATCATCTTCTGCAAATCCAGTATCTGGGCTGCTGGTTGGTTTATCATCATCTTCATGACTGAGGGATGGTGAAGCTTCTCTCTTACTTATCTCTAAAACAGCTGCTAGAAGCTCTTCTTCACTCATCCCATCAAATCCGGAGTTTTCCAATTCAGACTTATCAGGCTCTATTCTGAATGATTTGGAATCCTGAAAAAGATAGTTACTTTTAGAGGAAACCAGAATGCCTATGAATATAGCAATCTTAGAGTTTGAAGTGAGACTTTTATAAAAAGTTTCCTTTCTTTCAAGTTTCAGGTTATTTCACAATCAGTAGTATATAAACTCACTGGCAAGCCTAATTTTCTTTTAAATAAATACAGAGGGATACAGGTTTATTTTATTAAATATGTTCTTTGTAGAAATTTGGAAAATACCTAAAAATAATAAAATGAATTCACTCAAAACCCATCACTCAGAGATAATTCCTACAGGTATCTTTGGTGTATTTTCTTCCAGTTATACGTGGACTACACTAATTTCACTACACCTAATATTTAATGTTTATTCTAATTAAAAATTTTTTTTTCATGTTTATTTATTTTGAGAGACAATGTAAGCGTGCAGGCATGCACCAGTAGGGGAGGGGCAGAGAGAGAGAGAGAAAGAAACTCAAGCAGGCTCCACACTGTCAGTGCAGAGACTGAGGAGAGGTTTGATCCCATGAACCATGACGACATGATCTGAACTGAAATCAAGAGACGGATGCTTAATTGACTAAGCCACCCAAGTGCTCCTAATACTTCTTTTTGAATGATACAATGTCTTTTTTCCCCCAAATAACTGAGAAAAATAAACAAAGACATCAAGATTATATAAATATGCAGAAGTTGTTTTCTGAAGGACTTTCATTTCTGAGTGAATTTCTGACTTTCTGTCACTTCTCATTCAAGGTGAGCGACCACAAACTATCGTTAGCTTTGAAGTAAGATGGGAAACAAGTCAATAAAAAATAACTACTAAACTAAGTGTTATCTTACCAAAAGGGAGACTTAAAATCAAACAGATGAGATGATGCAAACTCCTAGGGAAGCTTGCATCTTCAAGGTATTAACTATTATTGTGTGTCAAGACAGAAAATGATGAAGTTATACCTTCTCACATCTAATATTTAAACATTTAGATGACCTGGTTGGCATGTTGATGTAAAACATTTACTAGAATCTCCCATATATTAAAAATTAGTTTAAATAAAATGAGTAATTATTTCAGGACCAATACGTGAAAGTAGCTCTGAAGATTAACAGAAGTACTTTACTTGTAACAACTTTCATTTCTTAAGTCTCAATCCTGGAAACAACTTGTAAGTGTCCATCAATAGATAAATCCACCACAAAAAAGAAATGAAATCTTGCCATTTGCGACAACATGGATAGATCTTGACATTATTACACTAAGTGAAATAAGTCAGAGAAAGACAAGTACTGTATGATCTCACTTACACATGGAATCTAAAAAACACAAAAAACCTCTTACTGAGCTCACAGATATAGAAATAGACTAGTGGTTGCTAGGGACCAGAGGGTGTATGTGTGTGTGTGTGTGTGTGCGAGCGCGCGCATGTGTGCACACACATACATACACGAAATGGGTAAAGCAGACCAAAAGCTACAAACTTCTGGTTATAAAAAAAATAAGTCATGAGGATGTAATGTATAGAATTAGACTACTGTTAATAATATATTGTGGGGCAGGTGGGTGGTTCAGTTGGTTGAGCGTCTGACTTCAGCCCAGGTCATGACCTCACGATTCAGGAGTTCTAGCCCCGTGTTGGGCTGAGCCTGGAGCCTGCTTCAGAGTCTGTGTCTCTATCTCTCTCTGCCCCTCACCCACTCACACTCTGTCTCTCTCTCTCAAAAATAGATAAACATTAAAAAATCCTTATCACAAGAAAAAGAATTTTGGGGGGGTAACTGTGTATGGTAACGGATGTTAACTAGACTTACTATGGTGACCTTACCGCAATGCACACAAATACTGAATCATTACGCTGTACACTTGAAACTAATATGTCACCTAGACTTCAATTTAAAAAAATCCCTGGGACACCTGAGTAGATGGCTCAGTCGGTTAAGCATCTGACTTCAGCTCAGGTCATGACCTTGCAGTTTGTGGGTTCAAGCCTTGTGTGGAGGTTCAGTGCTGTCAGCTCAGAGCCTACAGCCTCCTTTAGATTCTGTGTCTTCTCTTTCTCTGCCCCTCTCCTGCTCTCTCCCAATAAATAAATATTAAAAAAAAAAAAAAAAAAAAACTAAAAAATCCCAATCCATTTTTAAACAGATTGGTTTTGTAGATACAGAAAGTACACTCTTTAAACTAGTGTTTCAACAGATCCATTAAGTTTATCATCTACCCTGTGTATTTATTACGTTTGCGGATGCTGGTTATAAAGGCATGTGTTTGGACCATAAGAGCTATACAAATATTTTGACGAGGAATTACTTACTTTTTCTAAGTCTTCCTGCTGTTGTTCGCAGCCTGACACTTCACAAAGTCTTTGGCTAAGGGCCACAGAGCGTTTTAGCTCATCCTCACTGTCGGAATCAAGGCATAAAGCCAAGGAACTCTTGGATTTGAAGGTGAAATTCCTGTAATTTAAGAAAAATAAAAACCTATATGAGTCTAATAAATAAACACTTGTCCTTGTTATTTCCTTGATGCATAAATACCAAAATAAAACAAAAAACTTTTCCATTATAGAAAATGACTTACAGAGAAAAAAAGATACAGAAGAGGTATATTTAAGCATTACCTTTGCCCCACTCCAAAACAGCCATGCTTTGAAAATTAGACAATTCTTATGCCATTACATATCATCCGTAAACCAATCACTTTGTGCCTTTTTTCTTTTAATGATCAACCCCAAAGAAGTTTTTGTTTTTATAAAGCAAGTACTCTACTGAATGCATGCAGACATGGCAATGAATAAATGTTTTTGACAACTTTGTGCATGAGGACTAATTTTTGATCTTTTTAATTATGATCCATGTATTTAAAAATTAACAGTAACATTCCACTTATCCAATTATATGTAGGTCAGACTTTCAGCAACCTCTAGGTTCCAGAACACAGGGATTCAAAACTAAGAAAAAAGGCCTTTCAGGAAAGCAGTAGTTTTAAAGCCCATGCATTTTACTCTTTAGACAGGGACCCTTTCTTTCCCAGGAAATGGTGCATAAAATAATGTAGCAAGATCATCAAGAAATGAGAGCTAGGAAATGAGAGAGAATAACCACAAAAAGGGCAATTAAGAACTATAAAGTCATTTAATATAAACTGTTTTGTAAGAATTAAAAGCCTCTGAGGGCAGTATCATATTAAACACAGTGCAATAGGTGATACTCATAATGCTGATTCTAAGTCATTAAAATATATTTAAATTACCTTCAGTGTATTTTATTTCAGAATATAAGGAATTCTGTAAGTTTATAGAGTGCAGAACCATCTAAAATGGTTAAGCATTTTAAAGATGAATGCTTAAAAAGGCAAGCTTCAGCTACGTAAAAATTCAAATGTGGAATATCAAATATCATTCTTCAATGATACCAGATAAGTAATGTGTTACTGCATTGTCTTCTAAGTGAGCTGAAAATAAACTAAAAGAAAAAGTGGTAAAGGTCAAAGAGCACGAACTTTCTTTGATGGAGGTTAACGTAAATTCATATACTATACTTAAAAAAAAAAAGTAAAATGGAAATTGAAAAAACGCAATTCATCTAAATGTAAAAATTGTAAATAAACATATAGAATGATGGCACCAAGAAATAAGAGGCCACAATGGAAACCAGGAGGATTGCATAGCAATGTAGATCAAAGAAAAGAGGCAAGTGGTCAGTGATAAACCCAAACATAGTCTGTGGCTGAGAGCACCCAGGGTATCACTGCACTCCAGCCTACACACTTGAATAGCCTCCCATTAGGTGTTCAAAAGGGTTTTTAATATAACTTAGAAATAGCCAATCAGCCGTCTTAATTCCACATTTCTGATTTCATGCTCACCAAACAAAACTAAATGTATTAATTTGTTTATGCATGTAAATACTTTGCTGAAGGAGGGTGACACCTGGCTACTAAGATACCAGGGTCAAATGTGACAAAGGACACTGTAGAAGAACGAATGGTATTGTTATTCATAACTCAGCCTCTTTTAAGTTTGATCGGCATGACAGGTCTTCTAGGGCCTAATTAATTATCCTTTATTGACCAACTCTCAAAGTCTCATACCAGTAGACCCTGGAGAACAGATGACCATGCCAAATATAATGATGCCCAATGAAACCATCTCTTTCTTGAAACTATAGTGATTTGGTACATAAAGAGTGCATTCCATTAATAATTACTATATTCACAGAAGGCAGCTTGCCTGTAGTAAGGAAAAATATTCATCCTGTAAATGCATCACTTGCTCACTTTCTAAGCAGCCAAGTGGTATTGCTCATTTGTATCTTGAGAACGGGCAAGAGTATTCATATCGGTACCATTTCAGATTTCTAGTCATGTTAGTCATCTGGTTTTAATTGCACTGAAAAATAATTAACAGGAGGAAAAGAAAATAGCAGTTCCCAAATGTCATTTTATGGTTATATTAGCCCCCCAAAGCCCTTAAACAACAAAAGTGTTTAATTTTAAAGATAAATGACAACCAAGTCATTTAGAATGGTCTAATTAGGAACTGTGGTTCAAGTTAAATCACAGAGGAGATCTATTTTAAAAAAGTATTTTCTTCTCTTCTTGGACAAACTTTTCCATCTCAAATAAAAAAATATAAACCATTTGTAGAACAACTACATTTCACTGTGTGTTTGTTTTCTTGCTCCCTTTCAGATCTGCTCCAGTTCGGTGTCTACAACAGGAAGTCCCAGACTGGCTAGCTAGCAAAAGGTGGAAAGATACTTTGGGATTTCCATGTGTATCTTTGAGGAATAGTGCTTTATCCCAACAGGGGTTATTTTATCTCTTCAATCCTTAAAATCCCTTGTCATCAGTTAATTTCTACAGTTGTAGGATGAAGATATTACATATCAACAGATGATTTAAGAAGTTTAAAGACAAAATTTTGAGAGGATCATCTGAACGTGCTTCACTGTTAAAGGCTTGTTATACCCTAGAGTATAGTTTAAGGCAGGTTCAGGAAAATTATAAAGTATAGTAATACAGAGCAGTTATCATGCAAAGAGAAACAAAGAGAAGGGGAGGGGATAACCTCAGAAATCAGGGCAAGCCAGATCCTTAAAAAGACAAATTTTGGGTACACAAGAAATATAACTCACTTTGAAGGTGTAGAAGGGCTGGTGATGCAGGAGTTCACCATTTGAGAGGCTTTCAATGGTCTAGAACTATCAGAAAATTAGAAAATATATAATGTATATAATTACATTATTAAAAATATATTGAACTTATAAAATGAATTAGTCTATACTATAGTCTCTTATGTATCCTTTTGAAAAGCAAACAAATATAATACTTCTACTAGCAATAGAAGCCAAAAGAGAAAACAAGATACCATCTCTAGGCTCCTCCTGATCCAATGATCTAAATAAACAGCATTGGAAATGAAGTCAAAGGTAATGCATATGAATAGGACAACTTTGGAAAAATTGTCTTGTCTCAGTTCTTTACTTTTAAGCAATAAAATTATAATAGCTCTCATTTATTGAGGACTTACTGGCTATCAGACACTGTATAAGAGCTCATGTATACTACCTCATTTAATGTTCACAACCATCCTGTTATATTCCCTACAGACAGGTCAAAGATTTTGTCCAAAGCCTTAAAGCTATTCAATTGTGGAGTCAGTCATACAGCCTACACTAATGGCCAGAAAGAGTAACAGTTCTATCAGCAGAGGGCAGTTTGCATTAAGCAAAAACAAATTCTGTAGAAAGGCTACAAGAGAAAATCCAGAAACCCTAAGACTCTGGGAAAATGTCTTTATTATTAAGTAGACTCATTGAGGCCTTTAGTATAAACTTACATGATATAGTATATATGTCAGTTACCAATCTGAGGGAAATATATTTTATAAAAGGGCATCAATTCACATTAGCAAATGTTCATTCACGTTCTGAAAGATTTGTTTCACTTTAGCCAAGAGACCTGGCTCTTGCAAATGCATAACCTTAAGAAAATCACTTAAAATCTCTATGATCCTTTTTCACCTCGGAAGTTTGAGAACTTTATGATTCTACCAAATTAGAGTTCAAGTATAAAAAAGAACAATACATGGCTCCAAAGTAACGCAAGTGTGCAGAAGAAAGAGCAACATTCAGAAAAGTCCCATGGGTTCCCCAGCATATGTGATGAAGCAAAATCAATAGTAAAGGTTACTTCTTTTCTCATGGAAAAATTTCTAGGAGCCACAGAAGTTCTGCATGCACACTGGTGATGATACATTTATGAAGATACAATCAATCCGGGGGGGCCCTGGAATAACATTTAGTAAGTATACTGTTTCTCAAACTTGGGTATCCCCAAGAATCAGCAAAGGCATTTTTAAAAATACGAATTTTCAAGTCCTTTCTCAGATCTACCGAAACAGAACTTCCAGGGAAAAAAACATAGGAATCGGTTATTTTTTTAGTGTTCAGGTGACTTTTATGAACACACAAATTCCAATTAATATTTCTAAAATGTATTAAGCTTGTCTTTGAGTAATCTAAGAGAATAAGTGTACTCTCTAAAAAGTAACTTATTATGAAAGGCAATTAACGTACTTGGAAAAATTTTAAGCATTTTTACTTCCTTCCATCAGGCAGTAACTTCACACAAAATCCTAAAATAAACCAAAATTAAAATCTCCTTCTTGGCCTGATTTTACCGGGATGTCATGTTATCTAGTTCGGTCATTGTTTTGATCAGGTACCAAAGCCCTTCAATTTCAAAAGGGAAGGTAAAGAAATTCTCTCTCAAGGACTTACATTGCCGTATGTGCGCTCCAACCAAGGGTGAAAGGTGGTTTTGTACTTTCAGTGCAATGAGAGGACAGGGTCAGGTATCTTGGAATGATGACTTGCTGCCCAATCTTGTTGTTAAGTGAGAGAGTGACATTGAAGCTATATCGTTTCAAATGAAGAATGAGAATCCTGAAAAACAGGAGATGATGACATTATTAGCTGACATCTAACAGATACTACTTAGCTCTCTTATAGTGAAAAGATATCACTATAACTAATCATGTCAGATAGCCTTTGACTTAAAGAATACATTTGGCTAAACTAAAGATCCTTCAAAGAACACTTACTGAAGTATCTGCCATGTGCTGGGCACTGTGTTAGGTACCAAGAATGAAGCAAAAATAAAAAATGGGCACTGGGTGGATAAATAAGGTTTGGGGAAAATATTTATAATGTTCCCAGAAAGAAAGAAAACAAAAACACCAAATAAAATCCATTTTGTTTTAAAATCTTGGTCCTGGGTTAAATCCTTATTTACTTCAATGTTACGTAGTTTACAAAAACAAACAAACAAACTAGGTGTTCTTTAACCATTATTGGTAATTTAATTAAAGTGTTAAACTGCCCATATGTTTGAGGATGAACATTAAATTTTTCAAAATGATTTCTGACAAGAACTACTCTTATCTCAGTGTAGCACTTTCTCTGGAGAGAGCTAAGAGAGAAACAGAAAAGTTTTCTCCAATTACAAAAAGTTCTACAAAATGTACATGCCAAATCTGGTTTGTGGGTCTAAAAAGGCTTTTTAGCTCTGTAGAAACACTTCTTTTCAGTTACTATTGTGCCAACCTTTTCACCTCTGATACAGACCATACTCTCTGCTTGATGGGTTAAATATATTTCACAGCCCACAAGAACACTTTAAAATTTGGATTTCAGAACTCTTCTGGGAATAAACCTCAATTTTAGGCAAAATGTCTGATTTATGGAAAACTGTCTCCTTTCTTACTGTACATAGCTTTTCACAGAAGCCACAAACTAAAATAATTGTAAATTAAAGTTGTTGACTGTATTTCTCTTTAAAAAGTATGCTAGAACTCATAATCTTCAAATTCACAACCTGAGAAAACACAAGGATCCAAACAGTATCAAGAAATTAAACCTAATGTCATATGTCAAATATTTTGACTAAATTTTCAAATAGTCTTAACAAAAAAAGGTACTATGAAACATAGATACATAGATAGATGACAGACAAAATCACTGATCTGTAAAGATAAGGTAGACTAAAATTGAACATATTTGATAAAAATACCAAGTACTTCAAGAAAAAAGTAGACTGGCTTTAATACTGAAGTGAATAAAAGTAGAGCAAGTCCAATAATCTGGATTTATGATATAAATCTTCTGAAGTTCAGAATAAATTAGCCTCTAACACAAGTGACCTACCAGAAAAAAGAGAAAACCAAGGAGAATAGTTCCTATAAGTATTTCTCCCTCCCTTAAAAGACCCAAGAGCTAGCCACTGGAAAAGGGAACAGACGTTCAGCGTGCCAAGTCAAACGAATATTTAAAATTGTACACTGCTTTCCTTAGTTAATGACAGCTGTTACAACCAATCCCTTGCTTTAAGGTTTGCCCCTTCCCACCTCCTGCCGCCTCAAAACATTCACAAATAGGAAAGACTAAATCTCTTGAGTAAAACTTGGTCAACATAACAATACTGCTGATCAGAAAGTCATTTCTTTAAAAGAAATTCATTTTCTAAAAAGGAGATTATGGAATGTAAAAGAACTAGTCTCTAGTCTCTTGGGGCTAGGTCCCAGAAATCCTATGCTTACAGGAAGTAAAGCATTCTGCAGGCAAAGTGCCACATAAATACTTAAATAATAACCTTGTTTGTGGTTGAGATCTATTCTTGGAAAGAACTAAAAGCTGCACTATCATTACATCACATTTTGTCTAACTAGTTTGGTTTTATTATGTTTACACAGAGCTAATACAAGTTAATTTCATTCCTAATTCACAACTGTTTAGATTATAGAAAATTTACTAATTTACAAGATCCTTTGTAAAAAATTACTCTTCTTGTTTTACTTTCATGTACACACTATTCTGTGTTTGTGGTAGATTTTTACTGAAGGCTCGGGATAAGAGAGGGAGAACGGCACATAACCAAACAACAAATTACAACTGAACACTACACATTACCAAATTAAAAATGTATTAGTTAATCCCTACCATTGTTCCAAAGTCTCACAAGCCACACCCTCTTGTTGCCATCTTCTGGGGACTCTCAAGTGACTTCCCTTCTTCAGCACTGCAGGTCTTCTTCCTTTCTTATGGAAGAGCATTCTAACTTCCCACCCTCTACCCTCTCACATCTCGGCTTTGCTTCATCATTCCATTCTGGTGAGCCTCACTTAGTAATATCTACAAGGACTTCAAAGAAGAAACACTGAAGAGCAATTAACTTTACCTGGGTAGCCTGTTAAATTTGTGCCTGACAAGAGCACACTTCCCACCACACTTCTCACAGGAATACTCAAGTTCTTCTGCCTGTAAAAAGAGAAGAGGGAAAAATAAAGAAGCATGAAGTTGAATCAGCATTACCCCATTCAATGCTAATACTCTTCTCTAGTCCTACTACTAGTTCAGTGTAATGACAACTCCGACCAGTTTAAATTTTGTGTCTAGAACCACAAGCCTTACTAAATTAAGACCTAATCCTCAAAACACTTATATTATAATATCATGCCCTATTTCAGAATTCCTAATTTATTTTTTTACCATGGAAACATCTCAATTTATGATAGCAACTAGACTACAGTAGCAGATTCTCAAACTTTTCCCCATGGATGCACAAGAACCACTGCCAAGAGTATATCCAGATTTTAACATTTGGCCATAGCAGAGATAAGATCACCTTCAGGTTAGGCGGAGTTCCTGGTCTGTTAGGTGTAACTCTACCCCTTTCTTATAATGGAACTCAATCTTCTGGTGACAGCCCACTAAGAACAACTGCTCTAAAAGGACCAAAGTTTGGGGTGGATATCATTACCTAGAGAAAACTGAAACAAGAAATCCTTAAAAAATGGGGGTAAGAGATACACAGGAAAAGCTTCAAATTCTACGATAATAACAGGAATAGTAAGGAATGATAAAACAAAAAGAAAAGCAGAGTATTTGTCTTTGGGTGGAGCTAAATGTTCATCATTTAAAGAACAGAATTTTTTTTTAAACCTTAGGAAGACAACTCTGCCTGTCTGCTACAACAAAACAAGAACCACTATTAAATAGACAAAGGGTGATCCTGGCAAACTTCCATCAGTTATAAGGACAGCTACACAATGGGTCCAATTATGCCCCCAAAACTTGGTGAGTATCTATAACAGTTTATCACAGAAACATATTTATCTATAGCTTTGGATAAACATGACTTTCCCCTTTAGTTTCTAGTGGGGTACATATGACCTAAGGAAAAGCAAAGAGTATTTTTTTCATTCCTCAGATCTTAGATACAAACTTACATCGTGTCTCCAATTTTTACCACTACCACCAAATTTTAGTATATGCTTCAAGTTAGTACTTGTTTACAAATAACTGTGGCTAAGCTGGTCTAAAACACCTGCTATTGAGTTAAATGTATAATCTACTAAAGCAATCAACAATCTTCTTCAACAAGTTAACAATTAGGTTTATCAAGCTTTTAAAAATACTTGTTATAAATATTTCTCATTTGTTTTTGTTATGTAATTTTGAGGAAACTCTGCCTTAAAGAAACCAATTTCAAATGCTACTATCTATGATGTATAAAATTTAGTTATGTGAAAATACCAAAAGATATTACTTACCCTAAAGAAAAGATCAAGAGAATCTTGAATTGAACGAGGAGGAAGTGGCTTTTTCCTTCGAGGAAGGTCAATGGAGAGGTCATTAAACTGTTCTCTTTTGGGAATAATCTCTCCACATCTGTAAGAATAAAAGACAAATGGAAGCATTTAGAAGTCTAACTGTGCAATATAAAATAAATACAACTAGATTTCAGAAACACTGTTCTGTCACAGAATTCATCAGGTACAGACAGACCAGGACTAGGTGTAAGCAATGTACAACACAGCAGACTTCACCTTAATGAAATCAATACAGGTAGAACCTCAACTGCAAGTGTTTAAGTACTTTATTAGAATGCTAAGTTTTTAAATTTTATTTTTAAAAAAAGCCCCAAAAGTTAAAACAAAACAAAACAAAACCCAAAGCATAACATACAGAAAAGTAAACCCAAGCCATAGTTTCATAAATGATCAGTGAACACCACTCAAATCAAGAAATAAAATATTATGAGGTCCCTAGAAGTCCCATCACATGCTCCTTCCCAATTACTATCCCTTTCTCCCAAAAGGTAACTATTATCCTAACTTTCAACACAATAGAAAAGTTTTGCCTGTTTTTGAGCCTTATCTAAATGGAACCATACAGTGTTTTTTTTTTAGTCTCTCTTGTTCAACATGACTGTAAGATTCAACCATGCCTGCTGCATGTGGTTATAACCCATCTTCACTGTTGGCTCACATTAACCTGTTTTAAACATGCCTCTATTTATCTACATTACTACCGATGGACACTTAGACTATTTCCAGTTTTTGACTACACAAACAATGATGCTTCAAAAATTCTGTGTGTTTGGACACTCTTTCTGCCCACTGGTCCCGTCCCAGTGCTTTAATAAAAACACCTTTTTGCACTGAAAAAAAAAAAAAAAAAAAAAAACAATAAATAAAAATTCTATGTGCTCTTGGTGAACTTCTGTTAGCAGACCTGTTTGATTATTGGATACATATATTTTTTAAAGTTTTATTTTATTTTGGGGGGAGAGAGGGGGACAGAGAATCTGAAGTGGGCTCCACGCTGATAGCAGAGAGCCTATTGTGGGGCTCAAACTCATGAATCGCGAGGTCATGACCTGAACCGAAGTTGGACACTCAACCGACTGAGCCACCCAGGTGCCGCTATTACTGGATATATTTCTTCAAAATTTAAAAAAATGGGCTCAGAAATAAAAACACTATAGTTAATTTATCTGGAAGCAAATTTACTTCTTTTAAATAGTTTTAGTTGATGTTTTTCCTTCTGTCTGCATATCACCATTTTTAGTAATATTTAATCTCCTGCCCTAGTTCTCTACTGCCATAGTTGAAGACTGGAGATCATTAGAATATATTGTTCATTCAAGAAATATTTGAGTGCCTCTCTACTAGGCAGAATTCTAAGATGACCCTTGCCTTTGTATAAATCCATCCTCTTTAAGAGAACTGTGACTGTGATGAGCTATCACTCCTACAATGATGTTACTTTACATGACAAAGGGATTTTACAAATATGATTAATGTTACAAATCCTAATGTTGAGTTGATAAAAAAGGAGATTATCTGAGTAGGTCAGACCTAATCACATGAGCTCTTTAAATCTGGATCTAGAGGTCTGAAATAGAGGAAGTCAGGGATTCAAAGTCAGAGAGATGTACTGCTGGCCCGAAAGAAAGCAAAGAGCACTGCTATGAATTGCCTATGAAAGCCACAGAGCATGAAACTACAGGTAGCCTTTAGGAAATCAGTAGTTCCAGTCAACAGCCAGCAAGAAAACGGGGACTTCACTGCTACAAACATAAGGAACTAAATTCTGCCCACAACCTTGAAGAGCTTAGAGGGGGATCCAGATGGGAATATGCAACACCTTGATTTCAGCCTTCTGATACGTGAACAGAGAACTTGGGCACACCCTGCCTAGACTTCTGACCTATGGAACTGTTAATTAATAAGTAGATAAGGTTTTAAAGCTGATAAATTTGGGCAATTTCTTATGCATCACTAAATATGCTTCTTATCTGCCAGAAATTGTTCTAGCAGCACTGAAGTTACAGCAATGAACAAACCCAAGATAGAATATCTCCCTGCACAAAGCTATACTGGAGAAAAAAAAAAAATAAAAATAAAAATATATAAGTAATATGTAGAGTATGTTAAATAGTGATAAATGCTAAGGGAAAAAAAAAACCCAAAAGTAGTGAAAGATCAGAGTAGATTGTTAGAATTTAAATAGGGTAAATTCCTAGAAAATGCCTTACTAAGCAAGTGGCTTTTACATAACCATATGGAGGAGAATATAGGGAAAGAGAATTTGAGATAAAGGTAACAGTAAGTGAAAAAGGCCCTTTGGTACCAGGATCCTGGCATTTTTTTTTTTTTTTTTTGGCAGGGTGGGAGGTAAAGGGGGGAGTACAAACAAGGAAGCTAGTCTGGTTGGTACAGAATAAGGGGAAATACTGGTAGGAGTTGAAGTCACAGTTAACCAGAGGAAAAGGGGTTGCTGAAAAACAGATCACATGGGATTCTGCATATCACGGTAAGAATTTCAGTTTTTATTTTACAGGTTATGAGGAGAAGGCTAACATGAACGAATTTACTTCTACTTCATAAAGACCACTTTGGCTACTATGTTTAAACTAGACTAGAGAGAGACAGGGCAGAAACACAGAGAGCAGTTTAGAAGGTATTCCAACAATCTCAGCAAGAGATGATGGTAGCTCTGATAAGCACGGTGGCAAGAGGTCAGGTCCTGGATGTCCTGTGACGGAAGAGCTAAACGGACTTCCTGACATATGAGATGCAGGAGTGCAAGAGAAAGAGAAGAGTTCAAAATACACCACACTTTTGGGCTGATAAACCCAAAGTATGGAACTGTCATTACTGAGACAGGAAGACTGCGACGGTTTTATAGAGAATATGAAGAACCTGGTTTTAGATAATTTAAGTTCTTTGAATGGAGAATTCTTAATATTCAATAATATATTATTACTATATTGAAATACCTTATAATAACTGAAAACAAGTCAATTTTAAACTACAACAGTTTAAAAAAAAAGTAAGTACTTTTGGCAGACTGGCCACACTAACCTACAGCAAGATGTGACAGAGGCTAACTAATGATAATTACAATCTGAGGTGCATGCAATCTTCTTTCAGCCAAGAACTATTTTGTGTTCAAAGGACGGTCTTAAAGAAAAATCCTAATAAAGGAACTAAAGCAAGGCCTGTAAGGAGGTAGCTGTACCGTGGCTGCTGTGGCCTCAGAGCCTTACTGCCTCCCAGACCTGCCACACTCTTGGGCCCCTGTTTAGCCTGGCCTCCTGGAGTGTCTACATCACATGTGATAGGTCACTTCATGCATGGTGCACACACACCTCAAGTGTACACCCAACATCTGGATGCTTCACAAGTGAAGTGCTGTTGGCACAGTGCAGGAGCGACTGCTCTGATATGGCTTCTTCCTTCTTGTGCTACCTGTGGCCATTTCTATCAGAGGTGACTGAAATTCTCCTATGCAAAGAAGTTTGGTTGGCACCCTCATAACTGAATGATACAATCATGATTAAATAACAATAATAAAAATTGTATTTCTTTTTCTAACTTGAACAGATTTTCTTTGGAAAGTACATTAGAAGAAAGAAAAATGACTGGCTACCATATTATTAACTGCTGGTGGGCTCTCCAGTTTGGACTGTAACTATAAGACCTAGAATTTTTCTTTTAAAATAATTTATCCACTAGGTAAAAAAGACTAGAGAAATTATGAAGGCAAGAAATGTCACACATACTAGTGATACTAAATTATCTGTATAGAGTCTGCCTGAATGTTCAAAATTCTAGTCCAAATTACTACAATGTTCCAGCTGGAAGAAACCTCATGAACAGTCTACGAAAACCAGAGAGATGGAAAACAGACTGGATAGTGGGTAGCCAATATACGGGTGTTGAGCATTTCTTTTTTTTTTTTTTTAATGTTTATTTATTTACTTTTGAGAGAGCAACAGAGAGACAGAGAGGGAGGGAGGGAGAGAGCAACTGTGTGCACACGTGTGGGCACACGAGCAGTGGATGGGCAGAGAGAATCCCAAGCAGGCTCTGCACTGTCAGTGCAGAGCTCAATGCGGGGCTCAAACTCACGAACTGTGAGATCAAGATCTGAGCTGAAATCAAGATCATATGCTTTTAACCCACTGAGCCACCCAGGTGCCCCAGGTGTTGAGTATTTCTAAAGAAAACTCCAAAACAAATGGAAGAGAAGCACTATTTAGAGAACAGTTTCCTTGAGCTGAAGAAAATTCCAAATCTTCAGATGAAAAAGCTGCATCATGCTTACGGCAAAATTAAACAAAATACTTATATGTAAACTTGTGAAACTGTGAATTTCAAGAATAAAGAACAGCACGGATTTTCAGAAGAAAAGCATTACCCACAAAATCCGGTTTCTCCCAAACATCACAGAGTAATAGGATATGATGGGAACGTGTATGTAAGATAGTAAGGGGGAAAGGCTATGTGTGATTCAATAGTTCTATATTAAGTCATGTGTGAAAGCCACAAAAGTAATTCCTACCTATATAGAATAATTCCACTCTTTCTGAAAAACATTCAGAGATGTACTATCAATAACTGGGAAATTTATCAAAATAGAACCTTTTGATGTGAAGTGCAAGGTATAGAAGTCCTGACTGTGAGTACAGAAATTAATTAAATGTAGAAAGTCTGAATAATGAATGGAAAATGGTTAAAAAGCATTACAAAAGTTAAAATCAATTTTTGATCCTATAAAAAAATCCCATTTTGAATTAAAAAAAATTGGTTTAATGAAATAAGCAACTAGTAAGAGGGAGTCTTTCCAGGGAAAAAGAACAAGTATCCCCACAGTACTTGGTATTCCACACAAAGATTAAAAGAAAAAAACCAAAACCAAACTTATAGATCAAAATTAAGTGCTCAGTCAGCACTAAAGCACATGACAAAATAGTCCAGTTCTCCTTAGTCCTTGCCTTACAAAGCATTTTTATAGAAGATAAAGACACTGAAAAGAGATGTTTGGGAGAATCTATGAATTTATGTATCCATATGACATAGAAAGGAAAAGAAGAATTAAACACTTCTAGAAGAATTTTAATCATTTGCCATAAAGAATTAAAAAGAGTTTTCTTAGAGACCACTTACGCTTTACAGATGATGGAGTGCTGAACCTCAAATTCCAAGTTAGTAATAACAGGGCAAGTGTATATCCTGGTAGCTGAAGTATCTGATGAATTTTCTTCTCCAGGAACAGGTTCAGTCTTCCAAGTTTTATTTAACTTTTCCATGTCCTCTTTCAGCTGGTCTAAGCACTGACTTAAAAATTCATGAGCATCCTAAGAAGGTACAATATCTTTAATTATAAGATCAAAACCTTTCTTGTCACAAAAATAGCTTGCTAACATTGTGATTTATACAACTAAAGCATTTGGAGGTTAACATGAAAAAGGTCAGATTTATTCTATCAATTTGGAGGTACACATTTTGTGAATAAGAACAAATGACGGACTTTATATTTTTAACTAGCAGGTGAACTAGCATGACTGAATAAATGAATCACTCCTTACTTTAAGAAAAAGTATTTTAGCTTTTGTAGCTAAAATAGCCCAAGTTCCTATAATCGCAAATGATATCTATATTATTAAAATATGATAAAAAACACAGAAGAGGCATACTAATATTAAACCTTACCACAAGTCCTCAGGTTTTTCAACCTGTGATGAACACACATAAACAAATCTCTTTTTAAAATAAAGTAACACGCTGAAATCATTTCAATTTCCCTTATCTCTAAAATGTTTAAAAACAATGACTACTCACATTCTGCATATAACCAGAGAATCTCTCTGCTGTAGCTGAAATGGCATTTTTAACCTTCTTGAGTAAATCTTTTTTGGTCTCTGAATTACAGATATCTTTTTTAACAAGCAAGTGGGCAAAGCGTCTGTTAAAACAAGAGACAAATTTAGTGAAGTTTTACAAAAGTTTGGATAGCATGATATCTTAAAGACTGTTAACAATAAAACTTTAAGCTTTAACATTTACTTATTTTTGAGAGAGAGAGAGAACGTGAGCAGGGGAGGGACAGAGAGAGACACAGAATCTGAAGCAGGCTCAGCACAGAGCCCTACGTGGAACTCAAACCCACGAACTGAGATCATGACATGAGCTGAAGTTGGACACCCAACTGACAGCAACCCAGGCGCCCCTAAAACTTTAAACTTTAAGTGTCTAAAACTGTTATTCTATAATTAATATGGTAAAAGTTTATTTAGTACGTATGCAACAATTACCTGATAAGTGCATTGAGTGGAATTTTCTTCCATGGGATACCTTGCTTAAGCAAGTCATTTGCAAATGATTGGAGTGAAAACAGAGATTGTAAAATAGCATTCATATAGCAGGTGTTTCCCAAATTGGAGAAGCTGAAAATGAAAACAAAAAACTGAAGACAACAGTAGTTCCTGACATACGCTCATTAAAGCAGGGGGTTCTCCACTACAGCACGCTTCAGCATCACACAGAGGGCTTATTAAACTACATACTGCTGAGCCCCAACTACAGTTTCTGATTCAGAAACTGCAGGTCTAGACAGAGGTATAAAACTGCATTCCTAACAGGATTCCAGTGGATGTTGATGCTGTTAGCCTGGACCATACTCTGAGAACTGCATTACGAGATTATAACAAGTAAAATTGTACATTTTCAGATGAAAGCTAAAAAGAACTGGGGACTTATTCAAAGAGTTATTTTTTATTTATAACTTTAATTTTGCATTGAGATATAACTTACTCATTTCTCATAAGTATATGCCCAGAAGTAGAACTGCTGGGTCATAGGATATATGTATTTGGCATTGCCAAACATTTTCTGAAACATATATATATATGTTAAATATATATGTTTAAATATATATATATTTAAAAACTTCTATTTGAAAATATTCTCAAACTGTCAGAAAAGTTGCACAAGAATATTCTTCATCCAGATTCATTAATTGTTAACCTTTTGCATTATATGATTTACCATTTAATACATCTCTCTGTATTTCTCATGAACTGTTTGAAAGTAAGTTGCATAAATCATAACTCTTAAGCCCTATATATTTCAAGGTGTATTTCATAAGAACATTCTCTTATATAACCAAGGCAGAGTTACTGGCATTATAAAATTAAATGCTGATATACTCTTAACTAATATACTTCAACTGGCCCAATATATTTATAGCATACAACCCTGACCCCTTGGGCTAAGTACAAGATACAGTCCAGAATAAGATAATGCATTTAGTATTCATGTCTCTTTAGTTGTTGTTGTTTTTTAATCCAGGATACTTCAGCTTTCTCTTTCATGACATTGACATTTGTGAAGAATACACCCCCCCATTTTTTAATGGACTGTTCCTCATGTTGGGTTTGCTATTTCTTCATGATGAGATTCAGTCCCGGCTGGAAAAACACATAGCGACACATAGTGATGCTGTCTCCTTCCAAGGGTATTACATTCAGAGGTACATGATATACTGTCCTGTCACTGGTGATGTCGATTTTGAGTACCCTGTAGAACTTCCACTTCAGACAATGAGAAAGTATCAGGATGGAATTAACCTACCATCATAAACAATGGGGAAAAAAGAGAAAATACTGGACAACAGACAGCAAAGGACTGTGACCATTAAGTGAAGGGAAGTAGTGTGAATCCTACCATTACGCAGGGTTACTGGCTGCAGGCAACTTGTGAACTGCAGTCTAGAAAAGGCTACCCAAATAGAGTCCACGAATCATGCTGAACTGAGTTGAAAGAAATTAGAGTTTGACAGGCTGAGATTGCTTAGATTTCTGGGACAGAGTACCTGAGAGGAGGGAGCCGTGCAAAGGAAAAGCTCCAGAAATATGCACAGTTTGCTGAGTATATGGCTGAATACCAACCTGTGCATGCTTAGGGTCAAACTCTGTGACACCAGGCAAGAACTTCAAGGAAAATAATAATTATTGGGGAACTATTAGCAGAATAACTTCCAGAGTTCTTGCAGGACCCAAAATTGACCAAGGTGCAAACAGAGGAGAGAGATCTAGATGAACACAGAGGGTATTAGCAGAAATCCCAGAAGACCTATGCTTTAGGAAATGAATTACATTAGCCTTATAATAAAGTCTACTTTAGATTTGATACCAAAGAGTTTAAACACTAGTCTCAGAATAATCAAATCCAAGTTGCAGATATTAAAATATCTATTATAAATATGCTTTAGAAATGCCAATGACTTGGTTGGTTAAGCATCCAACTCTTGATTTTGGCTCAAGTCTTGACCTCACGGTTTGCGGGTTTAAGCCCCACATCAGGCTCTGTGCTAACAGTGTTGAGCCTACTTGGGATTCTCTCTCTCTCTGTCCTTCCCCCTTCATGCTTTCTCTCTCTCTCAAATTAAATAAACTTTAAAAAAAATACTTCAATGTGATCACAGATGCAGAGAAAAACAAAGATAAGAGGAAAGAAATGGAAGAAATAAATAAGCGCCAAATTAACTTTAGAGATAGAAAACACAATAGATGAAAATATTATTGAATGAGATTAATAGCAGATTAGACACTGAAGGAAATACCAGTGAACCTGAAGACACAGCAACTTAAAACATAAAATTTGTATTTAAATAATGTAATGTATTTTAATTTAAATAAAATAGAACATGGCATTTTATATATTCTATTTTGTTTTTAAAATATTTTATGTATAAACAAACATGTATATTTTTATTTCTTTTGTAAAAACAGTAGATGGAATGCTATACAATATATACCTAGTAACTTGTTTTTTTAATTTACCAACACATACTTTGTTATTTTCAAGTTTCTTTTTTTAAATTTTTATTATTTTTTTTTTCCTTTTTAGAGAAAGTGTGAGTGAGCAGGGGAGAGGCAAAGGAGAAGAGAATCTTAAGCAGATGCCACCCTCAGCACAGAGCTTAACTTGGGGGCTCGATCCCACAATGCTGGGTTCATGACCAGGGCCTAAATGAAGAGTCAGATGCTCAACCAATTGAGCCACCCAGTGGCCCCAGGTTTTGTTTGTTTTTTTTACTACTACTAGGTGTGAAACAGTATCTCATTTTGGCTGAGTTTATATACCTTCTTCAAAAAAATTTTTTTTTTAATTTCTAGGAGAGAGAGAGAGAGACAGCGTGAGGAGGGGGAGGGTAAGAGAGAGAAGGAGTCACAGACTGAAACAGGCTCCAGGCTCTGAGCTGGCAGTCAGCACAGAGCCCGACACGGGGCTCAAACCCACGAACCGCGAGATTATGACCTAAGCGAAAGTCAGACGCTTAACCGACTAAGCCACCCAGGCGCCCCCCTTCTTCAACCTTTTACTTCTTTATCATAGCTGCACAATTCTCCTTTGTTTCTAGAAATCTATCCATTTCACCTAGTTATCTAATTTATTGATGTAATCATAATATGGTCTTAAAATCCTTTTTAGTTTGGTAAGGTTGGTAGTAATGTACCCACTTGTGTTTCTGATTTTAGTTACATGAGTCTTCTTCTTTTGTCAGTTTAAAGGTTTGTTGATTTTTTTAAAAATATTTTATTTATTTTTGAGAGAGAGAGAGAGAGACAGCATGATCAGGGGAGGATCAGAGAGAGAGGGAGACACTGAATCCGAAGCAGGTCCCAGGCTCTGAACTAGCTGTCAGCACAGAGCCTGATGTGGGGCTCGAACCCACGAACTGTGAGATCATGACCTGAGCTGAAGTCGGACGTTTAACCGACTGAGCCACCCAGGCGCCCTAAAGGTTTGTTGATTTTGTTGATCTTCTCAAAGAAACAACTTTTGGTTTTGACAACTGTCTCTTGTTTTTCTATTCTTTATTCATCTCGTCTTTACTATTCTCTTCCTCCTGCTAGCTTTGGGCTTAGTTTGCTCTTCTTGTGATAGTTCTTTAAGGTGTAAAGTTAGATCATTGACTTTAGGTCATTTTTTAAAATATCATGAGAAAATACTCATAAAATTTACCACTTAACCATTTTATACATTTTTTTAAAAAAAGCAAACTCTATACTGAATGTAGGGCTCGAACTCATGACCCAGAAATCAAGAGATGTTGTATGCTTTACCGACTGGGCCAGCCAGGCACCTCACCATTTAACCATTGTAAGATGTACAGTTCAGATGCCTTATGTACACTCATATTGCTGTGCAACTATCACCACCATCTACCTCCAGAACTATACTGTTCCATAGTAGCTGGACTATTTTACATTCCCACCAGCAAAGTATACAGGTTCTAACTTTTTCACAGCCTCAACAATGTTTCTTTTTTAATGTAGTTGTTTCCTGCTATAAATTTCCCTCTGGGTACTGCTTTTGTTGCATCCCATTAATTTTGGTATGTTGCTAAGGCTTTCATTCGTCTTTAAGTATTTTTAAATTTTCCTTGTGATTTCTTCTTTGACTCCAGTTTCCACATATTTCCAGTTTTCCATCTGTAACTGATTTCCAGCTTTATGCTATTGTATTTGAAGAAGATACCTTCATATAATTTCAAACTTTTAAAATGGAGACTTACTTCGTGGTGTAACGTATGGTCTCTCCTACAGAATGTTTCATGTGCATTTGAAAAGAAGGTATATTCTGTTGTTGATGGGCAGAATGTTCTATATAGGTCCATACAGCTAGACAGTTTATAGTGTTGGTCAAATCACGTTTCCTTAGTGATTTTTCTGTCTATATGTCTATTACTGAAAATGGACTATTGATGAACTTTAGCTATTATTTTATAACTTTCATTCTCTGCAATTTAAAAATTTTGTCTATTAAGTCCAATATCTATGCTTCCTTAGGAACAGTTTCCGTTAATTTCTTATAACAATGGGTTATGTTTTCTTATTTCTTTGCATGTCTTTAAGTTTTATGCTGAACATCTTGAATATAATATGGCAACTATGGAAATCAGATTCTTATCCCTCCTCAGAATTTGTTTCTGTTGTTTACTGTTGCTATGTGTTTATTAGTGAGTTTTCTAAACTTTTTGTGAAGTCTGTAATTATTTGTCATGTTTGGTCATGTGTGGTCATTGTTCCTCTGGCTTGTGTCTAGCTAATGTTCTGACAGATTTCTGTGAAATCTGGAGGAGAGAAAGAGAAGGAAAAAAGGAGAAAGAGGAGGAGAAGGAAGGTAATAAATAGTAGAAGAAACAACAAAATTAAAAAGCTTCTCCCAGGCTTTGAAGATTGGCACTGTGCTGGGGCAGGCTTGAGTGGCTGTCTGGGTCATTTATAAACTCTGTCTTAGCCTTCACTTCCAGGCTGCACCGATCCTACAGACTGGCCAGAAGTGAAAGCTTCGTGTCTTCTTAGGTCTTTTCTAAACACGAGTTCCTAGGCATGGGCATGTTTTTCAAAATTCCTCAGCATACACAGGAGTTTTATTTTTTATTTTATTATTTATTTGTTTGTTTATATTTATTTCTGAGAGAGACACACACAGTGTGAGCAGGGGAGGGTCAGAGAGAGATGGAGACACAGATCTGAAACCGGCTCCAGGCTCTGAGCTGGCTGTCAGCACAGAGCCCGACGCAGGGCTCAAACCCACGAACCGAGAGATCATGACCTGAGCCGAAGTCGGACACTTAACCAACTAAGCCACCTAGGCGCCCCCACAGGAGTTTTAAAATGTCCCAATTTCGTATCCTTTTTATTTTTAATTGTAAATAAATTTATTTGTTTATTTATTTAGAGCATAAGCGGGGGGGGGAGAGAGGGAGGGAGGGAGGGAGAGAGAGGGGGAGAGAGAGAGAGAGAGAGAGAGAGAGAGAGAGAGAGAGAGAGAGAATTTCAAGCAGGCTCTGCACTGTCAGTGCGGGGCCCAATGTGGGGCACAAAATTATTAACCTCGAGATCATGACCTGAGCCGAAGTCAGACATTCAACCCACTGAGCCACCCAGATGCCCTCCCCATCATTTTTTAAAAACTGCCTTTTTCTTGATTTAGTTTTTGCTTGGTTGCTGTAAATTTCTGTTTTCCATAGAGTTCTGACAAAGTTGATTCTGACAGTTCTGCATGATTTTTCAATTTGTCTGTGAAAGAATGGAACATGGAGGCTCCACCACTTTATTAAGGTCTTCTTCCCCTGTCAATTTTTAAAATTCTTTTGTATTTTAGAGAGATCAGCACTATATTTATGATATATGTTGCAAATATTTGCTGCTAATTTTTCTTAGTTTATGTTTTTGGCCATGAAAACTCTATTTTAATGTTTATTTTAGAGACAGCAAGTGGGGAAAGAGCAGAGAGAGGGAGACAGAGGATCTGAAGTGGGCTCTGTGCTGACAGCAGAGAGCTCGATGTATGGCTTAGACTCACAAACTGCAGATGGTGACCTGAGCTGAAGTCATATGCTTAATGGACTGAGCCACCCAGGGCACCCCAATATAATTTTTATTTTATGTACACAAATTTATCATCTTTTATTGAATCTTGATTTTGAGTCACAGTTACAAAGCTTTTCCCTATACTCAGATTGTAAGAAAAATTAACTCCCAGTTTCTTCTAGTATTTAAAATTCCATTTTTAGGGGTGCCTGGTTGGCTCAGTCGGTTGAACATCTGACTCTGGCTCAGGTCATAATCTCACAGTTCGTGGGTTCAAGCCCCACATTGGGCTCTGCACTGACAGCGTGGAGCTTGATCCAGATTCTCTGTCTCCCTCTCTCTCTGTCCTTCCCCCACTTGTGGCCTAGCTCTCTCAAACATTATAAAAAACTGTTTTAAAAAATTTCCATTTTTAAAATTCAGGACTCTAATTTTGAATTTATTCTTGTGTACAGTTAAGAGATCAATCTATATTTTTCAAAATAGCCATATAGATATGTCAACCTCATTTATTAAAAGAAAAATATTTCTTTGTCCCTGGACTTTCTATTCTGTTCCACTGACCTGTCTATTCATGTATCAGTATTAAGCTCTTTTATTTTATTTTATTTTATTTTTATTGAAAAACTTTTTTTTAATGCTTATTTCTGAGAGAGAGACAGATAGACAGACACTGAGCAGGGGAGGGGCAGGGAAAGAGGGAGACACAGAACCAAAGCAGACTCCAGGCTCTTCACTGTCAGCACAGAGCCTGATGTGGGATCTGTGGGATCTGTGGGATCAAACTCACAAACTGTGAGATCAGGACCTGAGCCAAAGTCGGATGCTTAACCAACTGAGGCACCTAGGTTCTCCAGTACTAAGCTATTTTAATTACACTGACTTTATAATATTAAAAATAGTAAGACTATTATTCCCTTTATTTCTTCCCAGTGTTTTCCTAACTATTCCTCTGTGTATATTCTTCCATACGAACTTTTTGTTTTAAAGTAGGCTTCACACCCAGTGTGGAGTCCAATGCAGGGTTTGAATTCATGACCCTGAGATAAAGATCTGAGCGGAGATCAAGAGTCAGACTCTTAACCAGCTAAGCCACCCAGGCACCCCCCCATATGAACCTTTGCACACAAAAACATCAACAACTAGTCTAGTTCCATAAAAAAGCTTTTCAGTATTTTTATTTGGATCACATTAAACTTATAAATTTTAGGGAGAACCATATTTGATCATGCTAAGATGCCCTCCACTCCAAGAACATAGATGTTTTACATGTATTTAAGGTTACTTTATATCTTTTTGAAGCATTTTATAGTTTTCTTCATTCAATTTTAAATAACTCTTAATTTTCTTCACACACACACTATGTATATATAACCTTCTTTTGTTGCTACTGTACATGGGCCTTCTGTTCCATTGTCTTCCATCTGATTATCTGTATTAATATGCCAAATTGTTCTGTATGTTAATTTCCAATTCTGCTCTCTGCCTAAAGCTTTGAGTTAGTTTCACCATGGTTTATAGGTCCTTCATTTCCAGTTTTTACTCTCTAATTCCTTTCTCTTGTCTAACTGTACTGATTAGTATTTCCAATACAAAATTAAACAGAAATAAAAATAGCAGGCATCCTTGATTTTTTTCCCGACTAAATATTGGTTTAAAGAAATTTTTTTAATGTTTATTTATTTTTGAAAAACAGAGTATGAGCAGAGGAGGGGCAGAGAGGGAGACACAGAATCTGAAGCAGGCTCCAGGCTCTGAGCTGTTGGCACAGAGCTCAATGTGGGGCTCGAACACATGAACAGTGAGATCATGACCTGAGAAGAAGTCAGACACCTAACCAACTGAGCCACCCAGGTGCCCCTAAATACTGTTTTTAAAAGTGAGGTATATAGTTAATCAAGTTAAGGAAGTATTTACTGATTCCTATGTTCTCAAGTGTTTTTTTCAGAAATGAGTGTTTATTTTGTCAAAGATTTTTTTCGTATCAACAAAGAAAGTCATATGATTTTTTCCTTTGGCTTAGTAATACATTAAATTATAATAATAGATTTCCTAATATTGAACTATCTTGCAACATTGCCATAAATCTATTTGGTCACAGTTTATTATTTTCTTAATGTGATACTAGAATAGAACATGCCAATATTTGACTTAAGGTTTCTTGCATCAGTATTCATAAATTATACTGGTTTGTAACTTTTTGTGTGTATCACTTGGACAAAACACATACAGTAAAACTTTGGATTGCGAGTAACTTGATCTGTGAGTGTCCCAGAACAGCAAACATTTCTAATAAATTTTAACATGATAAATGAGCGATGTCTTGCAACGAGTAGTACGTGATGCCAAAGTAATCTCACAACTGAGCCAATGGTTCTCTCCCTCTCTCTCTCTCACTGTGGGACTGTGGGTGATTGTTTCCCATGATCGGATGCTTAGACTCAGGCCACGGTGTTTAGCAGAAATCAGTGATTTCAGTGATTTTTCAGAACGCTGGAAGATGCCCACAACTGGCACTAGTGTACTTTTTGTTACATCAAAGCACCTATGGACAGTCCTGTGCTTTTCCATACAAGACTAAGGTTAGGAATGCTTTGCTTCATTCTAGGTCAGGCTGCCTGCAGATATAGACCCTTTCCCCTGCTGCCTTAGTGCCAGTTATATTAAATACAGTATATGACAAAAGTTTATTAATACTGTACTGCAGTCAACGTCTGTTAGTGGCAGTGAAAATCATCCTACACAATAGTCCTCCTCTCTCTTGTCTCCCTCACGCCAGCCATGAAAGTTTTCAAAGGAAAGTACAGGTTAATTTATTTTTCTTTATATTTTGTATTTTTAAATTATTTTGTATTATATTACATTAATCATTTTTTAAAGTTTATTTGTTTTGAGAGAGAGAGAGCATGGGTAGGGTAGGGGCAGACAGAGAAAGGGAGAGAGAGAGATTCCCAAGCAGACTCTGCTGTCAGCACGGAGCCTGATGTGAGGCTTGAACTCACAAACCGTAAGATCATGACCTGAGCTGAAGTTGGATGCTTAACTGACCCTTACACCCAGGCACCCCTGTAATCATTTTTATATGAATATTTTTGGGTTGTGGAATGAATCATCTGAGTTTCCATTATTTCTTATGGGGAAATTCGCTTTGATATACAAGTGCTTTGGGTTACATGTGTGTTTCCCCCATGAATTATACTCGCAAACCAAGATTTTACTATACTGTTCACTGTAATACTTCATTAAGTATTGGAAAGCAAAAATAAACAAGTCGGAGTACATCAAACTAAAGAGCTTCTGCACTGTAAAGGAAACCATCAATAAAATGAAAAGGCAACCTACTGGATGGGGAAAATATTTGCAAATCATGTAACAAATAAGGGGCTCATACTTAAATACAGGGGCGCCAGGGTGGCTCAGTTGGTTAAGTGTCTGACTTCGTCTCAGGTCATCATCTTGTGATTCATAGGTTTGAGCCCTCCACTGGGCTCTGTTGACAGCTCAGGGCCTGGAGTCTGCTTTAGATTCTGTGTCTCCCTCTCTCTCTGCCCCTCCCCCACTTGTGCTCTGTCTCTCAAAAAATGAATAAAACATTTAAACATATACTCAAAATAAAAAAAGAACTCCTACGACAGCAAAAAACCAAAAAACAAAAACCAAGCAATCCAGTTAAAAAATGGGCAGGGCATCTGAAGAGACATTTTTCTTTCTTTTAAAAAAAATTTTTTTTTAACATTTAATCATTTTTGAGCCGGGGGGGGGGAGACAGAGAGAGAGAGAGAGAGAGAGAGAGCGAGCGCGCACAACCAGGGGAGGGCAAGAGAGAAAGAAGGAGACACAGAATCTGAAGCAGTCCCCAGACTCTGAGCTGTCAGCACAGAGCCTGATGCAGGGCTCGAACCCATGAACCATGAGATCATGACTTGAGTCGAAGTTGGATGTTTAACCAGTCGAACCACCCAGGCACCCCTAGACATTTTTCCATAAAAGACATACAGACAGCCAAAAGGTACATGAAAAGATGCTCAACATCAATAATCAGGGAAATGCAAATCGAAACCATAGTGAGATATCACCTCACACCTGTTAGGATGGACTAAAACAAGAAATAACAGTGGTGGTGAGGAAGTGGAGAAAAGGAAACCTTTGTGTACCGCTGGTGGGACTACAAATGGTGCAGTCACTATGGAAAACAGAATGGAGGTTCCATAAAAATTAAAAATAGAACTACCCTATGAGCCAGTGATTCCACTTATGGGTATTTACTCAAAGAAAATGAAAATATTAGCTCAAAAGGATATATGTACCACCATGTTCACTGCAGCATTATTTACAACAGCCAAGATATGTAAACAACCTGTGTGTCCACCAACGGATGAATGTGTAAAGGAAAAGTGGCATATATACACAGTGCAAATGTTATTCAGCCATAAAAAATGAAATCTTTCCATTTTTGAAAAAAAAATTTTTTTTAAATGTTTTTATTTATTTTTAGGAGAGAGAGAGAGACAGCATGAGCAGGGGAGGGTCAGAGAGAGAGGGAGTCACAGGCTGAAACAGGCTCCAGGCTCTGAGCTGGCAGTCAGCACAGAGCCCAACGCGGGGCTCGAACCCACGACCGCGAGATCATGACCCAAGCGAAAGTCGATGCTCAACCAACTAAGCCACCCAGGCGCCCCAAAATCTTTCCATTTTTGACAACATGGATGGATTTTAAGGACATATGGTGCATGAATAAGTCAGACAGAGAAAGACAAATGCAGTATGATCTCACTTATATGTGAACTCTAAAAAAAAAACAAAACAAAACAAACTCAGATAACAGAGCAGATTCTCTAGATGGGCAGTAATAGAGGTGCAGGGCCAACAGTAGGCAAAATGGGTGAAGGGGTCAAAAGATAAAAACTTGCAGTAATAAGTAAGACATGGGGATGTAATATACAACATGGTGAGTATAATTAATAATACTATATTGCATATCTGAAAGTTTTACTGGGAGTAAATCTTAAAAGTTCTCATCGCACACACATACAACTGTGTTAACTGTATAGGGTGACAGATGTTAACTATGCTTATTCTGGTGATCATTTCCCAGTGTGCACCAATACTCAATTGTTATGCTATACACCTGAAATTATTGCAGAGCACTGAGATTCTTTGATAGCTGAAAATTTAACAGAATTCTTCTGTGAAATCACTGGGCCTTGTAATGGGAGTTCCCTGTTGGATTTCTTTTTTTCTCTATGGAAACTGGGTTTTTTAACCTCTACTGGGATAAATTTAAATAAACTATATTTTCCAAAATAATTATGCCCATTTCATCTAAATTTCTTAATTCGTTTTGCCTAGAGAAGTGCAAAATAGCCCCATATAATTCTATTGTCTTTCTCTATTAATAATTATTTCTCCCTTGTCATATCTTATTCTATAGGTTTCTTTTTTATCTCCACAAAAAGGTAATGAATTACCTATGTTGTTAATCCTTTCAAGTATCCATAGTTTGTTTTTCAGTTCTCTACCTCGTATAATTCTTTTTTTTTTATTTAAACAATTTTATTTATTTATTTTTTTAATGTTTTATTTATTCTAGGAGAGAGAGAGAGAGAGAGAGAGAGAGACAGCGTGAGGAGGGGAGGGTCAGAGAGAGAGAGGGAGTCACAGACTGAAACAGGCTCCAGGCTCTGAGCTGGCAGTCAGCACAGAGCCCGACGCGGGGCTCGAACCCACGACCTGTGAGATCATGACCTAAGCGAAAGTCGGACGCTCAACCAACTAAGCCACCCAGGCGCCCCTCTACCTTGTATAATTCTAACTTCAAGTGCTTGCAGGACTGTGAATTGTTCTCTGATTATTGCTCTAATGCTTTCATTATCATTCATCTCAGAACATCAGTCATTTCTGTTTGACCCAAGGGTCATTTACTAGGGTTTTTAGAGTTTCTAGATGAAAGTATCTTTTGTTACTTAGTTTCATGTTTAATTTCTAGTTTTATTTTTAAACTTTAAAAATCACGTACAAGGGGTGCCTGGGTGGCTCAGTTGGTTAAGCTTCCTACTTCTGGTTTCAGCTCAGGTCATGATCCTGCGGTTTTATGAGTTTGACCCCAGCGTCGAGCTCCATGTGCTGACATGCAGAGCCTGCCTGGGATTCTCTCGCAGCCTTGCCCTTACTTGCACTGTGTCTCTCTCAAAAATAAGTAAATAAACTAAAAAAAAAAATCACAATACAGGCACCTGGGTGGCTCAGTCAGTTAAGCATCCAACTTTGGCTCAGGTCATGATCTCATGGCTCTTGAGTTTGAGCGCTGCATCGGGCTCTGTGCTGACAGCTCAGAGCCTGGAGTCTACTTCAGACTCTGTGTCTCCCTCTCTCTCTGCCCCACTAGCACTCTCTCTCTCAAAAATAAATACACATTAAAAAAAAAATCACTGTACTAGGTGCACTGGTAGTATACAGTATAGAGTTGACTTTATAAGCCAGTTTGAAAATATTTTTTCTTTTATAAGATGTATTAGTTCGTTCACATTTCTTGATATATTTAGACTCAACTCTGTCATGTTATAATTATACTTATCTGTGTAAAGAATAAAGAAATATTCTTTTGGTTTTAAGAAAGTTTGTATTTCTGTTTTAGTGATTCTATTTATACTCTTTTTTTAGAGTTTGTTTATTTTGAGAGAGAGGGTGCACAAGCAGGGGAGGGGCAGAGAGGGACAGAGAATCTCAAGCAGGCTCCATGCTGTTAGTGCAGAAGACAGAGCCCAACAGTGGGCTTTATCTCATGAACCATGAGAGCATCACCTGAGCTGAAATCAAAAGTCAGACGTTTAACCAACTGAGCCACCCAGGTGCCCCCATTTATACTTTTTTATGGTGCCATTAACTCTTGCTTCTTAAGCTTTTTACTATCTAGTCTGTCCATTTTAAAAGGCATCCTTTGACTCACACCTATTACCTCTGACATAATTACTTTATTCTACTTTCTCTTTTCTTTCCCTTTACATTTCCTTTCAGATGCAATCATACTCCTTTGACAGAAGACACAGTGTTTATACACCATCTTTCCACATGTTCTTATCACTGTTTTAGTCTTAGCTCTACGACCAAATACATGAGATGTTCACCACCTGTCTCTTGTCACGGTCTCCCTGGTCACCTCTGGATTGGACAAAGCCCACACTCTGCAGAGTCCTCATGAAGAGCATATGTGTACAGTTTTCGGAGTTCTTCCACTTCAAAGCCTATTTTCTCTAGCCTGCATACTTGGCAGCTTGGATTCGCACAATCTTTGTTCATCCTTTCTTTCCTCAAGTTTCTTGAAAATTATCAGTCTTCTCTTGCCCTTGCAAATTATTTCATCTTTTTGACTCAAGCACTGAGGATTTCTCTGTATTTTTAAAGTCTAATAAAACTTGACAATCTAAAGTCTAACAGTTTTCTTATCTTGTTCAACCCTTTCTATTGTTTACTATTTACTTATTTATCTCTGATTGTTTACGTTCTCTATCTCATCTCCATTCCGCCTCGGGTTGTTTTCTGTTTTCCTTCAAAGACCCTTATTAAATGTTCATGTAAACTTATTTCCCTTGGGGACCTTTAACTTAGCCTTTTGATAGGCTGTCTTTCTTCTCTAACTTTTCTGAGGATAAGCAACTGCCATTTCTTCCTAACTTGTCCATTTTGGTTTAGGGTTTGAATTCCTGATCCATGGTATTTTTTTCATATCTTCAAATGCTTGTCTAAGGACATTTAATTCAGTTTTGAGTGCTATAGAATAGTTTTTTAATGATTCACGGTGATTGCAGGGGCACGATTTTTTTGGTCTAGATATTTTGGCTCATGTTTTCTTTTTTTTTCTTACAATTTTGTATGGAAGTAGCCTGCTTTTTACATTCCTGTTTATTTCACAGACAGGGTTCCTAAGCATACCCTCTTCTGTTGGTTTAGGGAAAAGTAATCTCTTTAATGGAAGATGGTATTGGTGGTAGAAGAGAAGGCAGGGTTGAAACATCTTGTTTGCCCTTAATTTCAGCACAATGTGTAATTTTTCTCTCATGTTTTTCTTTTGCTTCTAAACCAACTCTTAAACCAAGTCTCCAGGTTTAACTGATTCCTTTCCCTACAAGTAATGCTTCTTTGAGACTGTTACTTCTGACACCAATTACTTTCAAGTCCCTTTCCTGTAACCAGAGCTGTGAACTACCAAGATACAGACTTAAATTTGGTATTTCAGCAAATGGTATCTGAATTTCTCTTTTTTTTCCTATGCTTCATCTAAGTCTTCTAACACTTATATATTTTTGTTTCATGGAATCTCTAAAGCCTATCCCCAACTCGGCACTCACAGGCTTAAAGCAGTGGAAAATAACACTGCTGAAATTTGGTTTGCTTCTCTACCCGGAAGGTAGTTTAAAGGTGATAGTATTCTTTCTTTCCTAGTAACGCTAACGGTTATGTGTGCTTTTCTTTGCACTACTCATTCATTTTATACTTTTTAGGTTAAAGGTGGCCTCCTTTAACCTCAAGATCTGGCAGTTTTCTACTGTTTGTTGTTGTTTTTAAGGAATCTTTAGTTCTGAGCACTTAGCCTACTTGAAATACTACAGTCTAACTCATGAGAGAAGTCTGAAAAAAGGAAAGCTGTAATCCTACAGCTGGGTATAGGTATGAACCAAAATTGAAGAGACACTGGAAGTGGACAAGAGGTCTGGAGTATCAAGAGTGGTAACACATGAAAATTTCAAAGTACTCTGAAGGAAGCAAATGAGAGACCAGAAATGGGAACACAGATCCGAAAACAAAGACCTCATAAAAGGAGACAATAAGAAAATGAGACAAATAAAATGAAAATAGATACAAGATCTGGATGAAAAATGGTCACAAGATGGGATAGGTATGACTACTATAACAAGAATGCTGTCCAATAAGGAGAAAGCAGGATAATAATTCGAGGAAGACCACACGTTTGGGGGGAAAAGCGTAGGAAAAAAAAGCTCAGGGAAAAGGAACAGGCAAGCAGAGATGTGAAATGTCGTCATTGTAAATTTTATATTATTATCTGCTAAGACATGAAATATATAAATCACTACGGATAAGCCAAATTGGAAGATGCCACTCATTCAAGTAAAACGATTACCTTAAAGCTGGTACGAAAGTAGTAATTTGAGCAACACTGAAAACAAACTGGTAGATGTGAGAAGAGCAATTTGGTAAGAGTAATAATAAATTTCGGGGCGACTGGGTGGTTAAGCCAGTTAAGCGTCTGACTTTGGCTCAGGTCATGATCTCACGGTTCTTGGGTTTGAGCCCCGCATCAGGCTCTATGATGACACCTTATAACCTGGAGCCTGCTTTGGATTTGTGTCTTCCTCTCTCTCTGTCCTTCTCCTGCTCATGCTCTCTCTCAAAAATAAACATAAAAATTTTTTAAAAAAATTTCTAAGTGCTTTCCTTAGTTTTAACAAAAATATACTTCCAAAAATTTATACTATAGAAAAGTTCCAATAAGTATTAAAATGATATGTATGAGAATATTCATTCTAGCCTAAAGGATAATGGGAAAAAAGGGAATTCTAAATGTACATGGTTAAGGATTATGTAATAATATAGGAGGAAGCCTATGATTAATACGGAGTGAAAAAAAATGAAGGAACAGAGAAGTAATAGAGCACAAAGCTTAAGAATGCAAGTGGAGCCCAAATAACTAAATTTACTACTGCTGTACCACTGACTATATCACCTTGTCTAAGCCTTAGTTACTTCATTTGTAAAAACAGATTTTTTTTTTTTAAAGTTTATTTATTTTGAGAGAGAACAAGAACACATGTGCGGGAAGGGTAGGGTCAGAGAGAGTGGAAAGCAAGAATCCTAAGCAGGCTCTGAGCTGTCAGTGCAGAGCCCAATGAGGGGCTTGATCTCAAAAACCATGAGATTATAACCTGAGCCAAAATCAAGGAAGAGTCAGACACTTAACCAACTGCGCCACCCAGGCACCTCTAAATGCAGATTTTTCAAACATCTAGCTCACAGAGCTGCTACGAGGATTGAAAGGAAAAAAATATATATCTATTTAAACACTCAGCACACAGTATTTGGCATATAACAAACACTTTAGGTAAGACTGCTACAATTATTACAATTATTATATTGTGATCTTTCTCTTTTTAAGTTCATTTGAGAGAGAGTGCATGCGAGAGCAGGGGTGGGGCAGAGAGAGATAGAGGGAAAGAGAGAATCCCAAGCAGGTTCTGAGCTGTTAGCACAGAGGCAGAGACTGATGCAGAGCTCGATCTTACAACCGTGAGATCATGACCTGAGCCAAAATCAAGAGTCAGATGCTCAACTGACTGAGCCACCCAGGCACCCGATGATCTCTTTTTTATGTGCTTAATAAAAATATAAGCATGAAGAGGCTGGGGAGGATACAAATAAAATTTAGTGTTGAAGTATCTCAGAAAGAGGATGAAGTGTATGCAACTGGAAATACACTTTTTCTGCATTACAATTAGTATGTTATACATATGTATTTTTTTTTAAGTTCAAAAACAGGAGGCCAGATAATGTCCTTATCATTACTAATCTTTAATAAGTGAGTATATATTTTAAAACTAAAATTGATATGACTCCTTTCTTTTTTTTTTTTACACAAAGCAAAATATACTTCAGTTAATAACTTTACAAAAAGAAAGCAAAATACAAGGGATTCACCTACCCCTGCAGCTGCTGCTGTGGGTGCGAGGAAAGGGGCACTCTTGGTTTGTTCCAGCCAGCGTAATCCTGATTACACCTCAGCTTTTTGACAGAAAGAGGAGCTGGCTGTGGAAGAAACCCCAAACTTCTTTTGGCAGAGGGAGTCTGGTTTGAAACGTTAGTCCTATGAAAAAGAACAGACAATGCAGAGAGTAAAACAATTTTGAATATTATTCCCCCGCCCCCCAGTAGATTCAGAGCAGTCAATATCTGAAAAGTAAAAAATCCTAAATTTAGGGGGAACATCAGTAATGATGATCACTTGGGAAAAATTCCACAAATGTAAATTAGCAAGTCTGTCAACAGCTAAAGAAGCACATAATACTGTCCCTACTTAACCAATAATCAAAATAATCCAAGTTAATGGCTTGAGAAAAACTATAATATAGTTTCACTTTACTATTTACTTTTATTCACTTAATGGATGAATGAATGAAAACACTTATGCAGTTAACTTTTTCCACTATTACAAATAATGACACAACAAATACTCTTATCCAGTCTCCTGGAGAACTTCCTTTAGTTTATATGCTTAGAAGTGAAAATGTCAGGAGTAAGTATTTTCAATTTTAATTTTTAGTTTTTTGAAATCTTGTCATTGTTTTCACAAAAGGCTGTACCAATTTCTATTTTCACTAATGATGAATTTCCATTTCTTCACATGCTCTTCATCACATTAACGAGTGAAACATGATCTCATTATTTTATTTTGCGTATCTCCTTAATTACTCTTGAAGTTGAACATATTTTTATAGTTGTTCTTCTCTGAACTGCTTTTGCATACCCTTAGTTTTATACTGGGTTCTTAATGATCTGTAGTTTTTTAAATATTCCACATTCTAAATCTTTATTATATATTCTAAGTTTTAACCTTTGACACAGTCAAAATTATCAATCTTTTATAGTTTCACATTTTTTTCCTTCAAATTTTAGTTTTTATTGGTTGTTCTGAGGATCAGTACAGACATTTCAGTTTATACACAATTCTTAATGTATGTGCCAAAGAGCTAAAAAAAAATCATGTAGTTGTGATTCTTTTCTAAAAATTATTCCAGCAACCTTCCTGCTTAAATTTGGAAGTACTGTCAAGTACCAACAGTATTATCAAGTACCAACATCTTCAAATGTTGATACGCTGTTACATTAAGTCCTATTAATTCACAATATCACATACACTACATACTTAAATTTTCAATCTTATAAAGCTCGTTAACAGAGTTACTAGGAAAACCAGACTGCCATGACCAAGAAGTTACAGAGTACACAACTCTGACAGGGAGAGCCAAGATCAAAGGTTTTCTTTAGGAAATAATTCTATCAAAACCAACATGGGAATAAAAATAATCTAAAATGTTCAAGGAATGCCTGGATGGCTCAGTCGGTTAAGCATCTAACTTCAGGTTATGATCTTGCAGTTGGTGAGTTGAGCCCCATGTTGGGCTCTGTGCTAACAGCTCAGAGCCTAGAGCCTGCTTCAGATTCTGTGCGTCTCTCTCTCTCCCCTCCCCCGTCTCTCTGCCCCTCCCCCATTCATGCTCCCTCCCTCTCTCTCAAAAATAATAAACATTAAAAAAATTAAAATAAATATATAAATAAAATGGCCAAGACAGGGGCACCTGGGTGGCTCAGTTGGTTAAGGCACCAACTCTTGATTTTGGCTCAGGTCATGATCTCAGGGTTTGTGGAACTGAGCCCATCAGGGTCTGCACTGACAGCATGAAGCCTGCTTGGGATTCTCTCTCAGCCCCTTCCCTATTCACACATTCTTGCTCTGTCTCTCAAAATAAACATTTAAAAAACGTTTAAGACCTATTAAAGGGACATCTGATTCCTACTGCTATTTCACATGCTTAGTATTATAGTATATAAAAACTACCCCATCTATGTAATGTTAAACTGACACCTGAGACAATCAAAGCCTCTCTAATTTAATATCCTATTATTTTCTGGTTGTACCAAAAAATAAACAACCAGCAAATGATTTTACCAATTAAAAAAAGCATTTACACTTTAAAAATGGGATGAGATGGGATTCCTTCCTTCTTAAAAATGTTTCTAGAGGGGCGCCTGGGTGGCTTAGTCGGTTGAGCGTCCGACTTTCGCTTAGGTCATGATCTCGCGGTTCATGGGTTCGAGCCCCGCGTCGGGCTCTGTGCTGACTGCCAGCTCAGAGCCTGGAGCCTCTTTCGGTCTGTGACTCCCTCTCTCTCTGACCCTCCCCTGCTCACGCTGTCTCTCTCTCTGTCTCCTAGAAATAAATAAAAAAAAAAAACATTAAAAAAAAAAATGTTTCTAGAGATACTAAAAAACTTATATTTGCAAAAGAGTTGATAAAAATATTCCTCTGGATTATACACGAAGGGACACAGGGACCACTGATAAGACATGGTAGGGACATTAATTCAGACTTAGCTTCTTTCTCTCCTGCTTCATCAGAGGCTGGACTCTCTGCATTTTTAGTTTCTCCATTTTCTGCAGGTCAGTCTCTTGTGTCTTGGTTAGCCACTTCAGCCCGTTTTCCCTTTACTGCACTTTTCTGGCTGAAGATATATCCTTTCCTCCATTTCTGGCTTCATTTCCACTTTTGCAGAACCAGGTTTCTCCTCCTTTGCAGCCCCCAGTGCGGAGCTGGCCAGCTCTGGACATCGTGGCAGTGGGCCATGGCGTGCCGGAAGTCTTTGTGAAGCTGGGCTGCCTGGCCACTGCCCTACTGATTTTATAAGTCTACAATTTAAGGCCACAGAAATTTTTTCCTATTATTTTTTCCTAAAAATTTTAACTCTTATTTTCTTCCTATTTAGGTTTTTAACCTGCTGAGACATTTCTTCTTCTTCTTTTTTTTTTTTTTTTTAAAGATTTTAAGTAATCTCTACACCCAACATGGTGCTTTAACTCACCAACTCCAAGAACAAAAGTCACATGTTCTACTGACTGAGCCAGCAAGGTGCCTCTATCCTAAAATTTATCATTAGCTTTCCATCAGTTCTATCTCCTACTGTGCACTCCTAAACACTGTTGTCTGAATAACGCAAGGTGTATTTGTTTCCAACCTTTTACTCTCAACTTTTATTCATCTTTATGTTGTAGTTGTTTCTTTTAAATAGCATATAGATCAGGGCGCCTGGGTGGCTCAGTCGGTTAGGCATCCGAGTTCGGCTCAGGTCATGATCTCACAATTCGTGGGTTTGAGCCCTGCATCGGGCTCTGTGCTGGCAGCTAGCTCAGAGCCTGGAGCCTGCTTTGGATTCTGTGTCTCCCTCTCTCTCTGACCCTCCCCTGCTCACACTGTCTCCTCTCTCTCTCTCAGAAATAAATAAAACATTAAATAAATAAAACAAATAGCAAATAGATTCTTTTTCTTCCTTTAACATCCAGTCTTTCTCTTTAACTAGAACATTTTGTATTATATTTAATGTCATGACTGATTTGGACTAATAACTTAATATCCATATACTATTCTATCACCTTTGTCAGTTCTAACTCAGTATTTATCAGTTTTTCTCCTCTATAAGAGTTGTATTTTCCTGCTTTTTTTTTTTTTTTTTGCCTAGTAAGTTTTCTTCAATGTCATACACTGAGAATTTTTTAAGAGACAAAGAGCGTGTGTGAGTGGGGTAAGGGGGCTCAGTAGAGAAAGAGGGAGAGACTCATAAGGAGGCTCTGTGCCCAGACAGAGCCCATTGTGGAGCTCAATTTCATGACCCTGAGATCATGACCTGAGCCGAAACCAAGAGTTAAGATGCTACCCAGGCGCTCCTGGATATTTTTTATTTCTATAAACATTTTTGAATTTTGAGCTGAGATTCGATTAGGTTACCCGTAAACAGTAAGATCTTTTTGGATCTTGTTTTTAAGGTTTGCTATGTGGGAACAGAGTAGCAATTAGCTCAGGGATGGTTTTTCTTCACTAATGAGGCAAGGCCTTTCTTAGCACACACACACCTGCTATCAGGAACAGGAACTATCTTTAACTTTATGTGTATTATTCCCTTAGATGCTTTGGGTGATTCTTTTCCAGGCCATGGCTAGTTTCCTCACCTGCATAAGTTGATCAGAAGTTATAGTATATGGATATGAACACTCAAGGGGAACCCTCTGCAGATCTCTGCAATTCTTTCTCTGTGTAGCTATCCACTCTGGTCCTCTGTTCTGTATTCCTTGACCTCTCAGGATTCCTAGCTTCATTTCCTCAACTCCGGAAAGGCAGAGGGTTCTGATTGTTTCCCTCTCCTTGTGTGGAATCCTGAGAGCTTTCTCCACGAAGCAAGGTGGGCAGTCATAAGGCTAATTTCATTTGTTTCCCAACTCTCATAGATCACTGTCCTTCACTGCCTCATGTCCAATGTCATGAGACCAATGATGTTTCATATATTTTGCCCAGGTTCTCAGCTGTTTCATGAAGGTAGGTAAATCTGGTCCCTGTGACTCCATCTTGGCCAGAAGTGGAAGTCATCTTTAATTTTTTAATATGTATAACTTAAGTTCTCAGAAGGAACTTAAATGTTTTAATTTCCCTATACTCTTTCTCATTCCTATATTTCTCCTTAGTGTCTAAAATTTTATTAACTTTCTGCTTTCAATCTTACTATAGCCTCATTTTATAAAAACTATCAAACTGTATTTAGATGTACAGAATAACCCTGGAAGGATATTAGCAATAGTAGTTGCCTCTAGAAAGATAAAATAAACAACTAGAAATCAGAAAAGAAAGGAGATTTACTTTTCACTGTATGCACCCTATAACTTCTGAAGTTTCTATCATATGCACTTGTTAATTATACAAGAGTAAGTTTCAAAAGTATTTGAATTTTAAATATGGTTTTATAATTTTTTTGCTCAGATATTTATTTTCACTCCTTCAATTTGCTTCTTGACAAACTGTGTCTGTATATCTAAAAACAGCATTATTTGTCTGCACTCTTCAAAATGTTTTTAAATTGTATTTATTTTGAGACAGAGCACGAGTGTGCACAACTGGGAAGGGGCAGAGAGAGGGGGAAAGAGAATCTGCACTAACAGTGTGAAGTCTGAAGTGGGGCTGGATTTCAAACTGTGAGATCATGACCTGAGGCAAAATCAAGAGTTGGGCTCTAAACCAATCAAGCCACCCAGGAGCCCCATCTGCATTCTTAAATTAAAATTTAGCTGGGTAGAGAATTCTTTGATGCTATTACTCCAGTGTCTTCTGTTTCTATTGTTGCTAATGTACATCTCCTTTCCTTTTATAAATATTTCCTTCAAGTAGCTTTTAAAATTTCATCTGCAATGTGGTGTGTGTGTGTGTGTGTGTGTGTGTGTGTGTGTGTGTGTGTCTGCCTGCCTGCTGTTTGGCATTTGTTGAAGCTTTTCAATGTATGGACTTTCATCATTTTCATCCATACTTCTTTTGACAAATTCCTTGTCTTCATTTTCCTTGGTCTTTTTTCCTCCAAAATGCTATTAAGACATAAGAGAATAGACCAATGGAGCCCAATATAAGTCTCTTCATTTCGTTTACATTTACCACCTTCTTTCTGTGCTGCCTTCCACTATCCCACATTCTTGACATGCTTAGTAGCTGCCTCAATGTGGACCCGTAATCTACATGGGACTTTATGTTAGAGATTCAGAATTCTTGCCCCACGGCAGGCAACACTAAAACAGATGCCAATCACTAAAATTCCTATTTCTATGTATTTGATCTCTGTTCAGGGAGCATCAGACAAACAGCACATTTATGGTTCCAAACCCAGGTAGTTCTACAAAACTGTTAGGCCTTGGTTTATTAGCACAGAAAGCAGTTCTAGATATGTAGCTTCACATAACAAACCAAGTTCTGGCCTGGAGTCTTGTTCAGTTCCCAATCTCATGCTGGTTTTGAAGACCCACACCTAAATACCTGACTCTAATCTGTGTTTTCCTTGTTCCTTATGGCTTCAGCCTTTACTCAGTATTAATTTTTTTCTCACTGATTTGGAAATTTTCGCCTCATTTTTGAATGCAGTTTTGCATTAAAAATAGTTTTTTCTTCAGTCAATCTTGTGAAGTAAATACATATATTCTATTATCTTGAGAAGAAATTTGTATTATATTTAATTTAGGTTTTTTAAAAACTTGGATTCTTTTAAAATTTTTCTAACAAGCAGAAATATGTCTCTTTTAAACTCAAATAACTTGGTTATCACTGTAGTTATAAAGTGTCTGAAATACCACCCAAGGCTGAATATACCTAAAAATACAGGATCAAATTCTTTATTTCACCTCATTTTATCAAATAATCAAAAACTTTCTGGGGTGCCTGGGTAGCTCAGTAGGTTAAGTGTCCAACTCAGTTCAAGTCATGATCTTGCAGTTCTTGGGTTCAAGCTCCACATCGGGCTCTGTGCTGACAGCTCAGAACCTGGGGCCTGCTTCAGATTCTGTGTCTCCCTTTCTCTCTGCTCCTCCCCCACTTGTGCTCTGTCTCTGTCTCTCAAAAATGAGTGAAGGTTAAAATAAATAAATAATTTTTTTTTTACCACTTTGAATTAAATCCTACTAAGAAACAAAGTATCACTTAATAGGTCGCTACACAGCATATCTGTTATATACCACAATTACTCAATACCCTTACGTTTTACATTTACCACTGCCCCTCCAGGCTCCAAGATAGTGCCTTCTTGACACGTACTTAGCAGTTGTCTAATATATTTATGTTCAGTAAATCTCAAAAAAAAAAAAAAAAATTCAACCTGTATAGAATCCGCAATTAAGTTTCTGACTAGCCTTTTCCAGTAAAAGATACTAACATGCAACTTCCTTTTTAAAGAAAATGTCCTAACTTTTGGTAGTAGCTTAATACACAGGTAACAAAGGCAATTTAAAAATGTCTGAGGAGGGGCGCCTGGGTGGCTTAGTCGGTTAAGCGTCCAACTTTCGCTTGGGTCATGATCTCGCAGTTCGTGGGTTCGAGCCCCGCGTCGGGCTCTGTGCTGACTGCCAGCTCAGAGCCTGGAGCCTGTTTCAGTCTGTGACTCCCTCTCTCTCTGACCCTCCCCTGCTCACGCTGTCTCTCTCTCTCTCTCCTAGAAATAAGTAAAACATTAAAAAATAATAATAATAAATAAATAAATAATAAAAATGTCTGAGGAGGAACGTGGGTGATTCAGTCGGTTTAGTGTCTGACTCTTGATTTCGCCTGAGGTCATGATCTCACTGCTTGCTAGTGAGTTTGAGTCCTCTGTCAGGCTCTGCCTCTGTGCTGACAGTGCAGAGTCTGCTTAGGATTCTCTCTCTCCTGCTCCTTGCCCCTCCCCTGCCTGTGTGTGCACATGCTCTCTCTTTCATAAATAAGTAAATAAATAAATAAGTAAAATAAATGCCTCAGGAGATATCTTAATATGTTCATCACTTAGAAGATGGAAAGTACACTGCTCTAGAATCTGATCACATTGCCAGTCACTACCTGTGGCCTCAGTACGTTTATTCATTTGCTGAAAACATTAAAAAAAAAGCATCTAAAAACTAAAACATTTCCAGAGTAGTTTTTTAAAGTAATTCTTTAAAAAGCTATTTATTGGGGCGCCTGGGTGGCTCAGTCAGTTGGGCAGCCAACTTCAGCTCAGATCATGATCTCACAGTTTGTGGGTTCGAGTCCCACGTTGGGCTCTGTGCTGACAGCTAGCTCACAGCCTGGAGCCTGTTTCAGATTCTGTGTCTCCCTCTCTCTCTGACCCTCCCCTGCTCATGCTGCCTCTCTCTCTCAGAAATAAATAAAATGTTAAAAAAAAAAAAGAAACATTTAAAAAAAAAGGTTATTTATTTTGAGAGAGAGCACGTGAGCACACACATACATGAGTGGGAGAGAGAATCCCAAGCAGGCTCCATGCTGTCATCGCATGATGACATCGCTCACGAACCATGAGATCATGACCCAAGCCGAAATCAAGAGTCAGATGCTCAAGCAACTGAGTCACATAGACATGCCTCCAGAATACTTTTTAATTTCTAAAATGTCATGAGTCATGATTCTCATCAATTTTGTTATTTTAAATTAGAATATTCACCCAGCCCAATAATGCACAGCCTAAACCATCATTCAGTAGAAAAAGAGAGCTCTTCAAGTTCTTCACCAGGCATATAACTGATGCGTACCTGTCTAGGTTAGCGCTGCCAGAAGAGTAGTCCTTGGATCCAGCTCTGCTGCCATAAAAGGAGGAGGACTGTAAAGGTAAAAGCCCTAAAAAAAACGGAAGAAAAAAAAACCCACAGGAAAATTTTAATTCCTAAATCAACCATTCAAATTCATTTAATAATAAAATTATGCATTAAGCCTGTTTATAGCTAACTGTTTCTCCCCCCTTCTTTGCATCAAAGTGATATATGTGTGTGTTAAAATATCAAACACTGTGGGAAGGTTCTAATAAAGAATTCTCTCCTGCCCTAACGCTCCATAAATTTTGCTTTTAATTTCTAACCTAAATTTCTCATTTCCTTCAGAATGCTAGATAATGTTTCTATTTCTTGATTTACTCCTTGTAAACAATATCAGTTATCTCTGTTATGAAAAATTAGCAACTTCTCATTTACAGCACCCATTCTTTTTCTCTTCTCTCCAAGTGTTAGTTGTGTTACCTTTACTTTTACTCATTAACTCTGTAACTTTAACAAACTTAAAACTTCCACATTTTGTTCCATGAATGTTGTCACCTGACCACTTTATTCTTTCTCTCTTCTTCTTCCCCATAAACTTTTCTAAGACACACCTTAACTTCAACTTTGTCAAGGCTTATTTATCTTAAGCATTGTTTTCTAACTATAGGTTGTTTATAAAAGCTATAAACCAGTTAAGCGGGTGTTACAAAATGTATTATTATTTCAGAGGTAAGAATTACATTGGAGATATTTCTCTCTGTAGGAGTCCAATGTCACAACCCTGAACCGCTAAAAAAGAATGTTCCTGGAGTCCTAATCAAATGAATTCTCTTAAAATCAAAATCCTGCCATTTACTTCCATTTAATTTCCAGCTGACATAATATTCAAATCAATTCCACATAGCTGAGTATCTAAGGAGTTGAGAGGATCAGAGAAGAGATGTTAAATGTGGGAAAACACTGACAACAATTCGTGGACAGTGTAACTTTCAGTTTTTATAAAATAGGGTCCAGCTTGTACCTTAGACCTTCTGGAACTTCTAAGTAGCAGTTTGTTGGAACAAGTTCCAAGACCTTCTAAAACTTCTAACTAGTAGCAACACTGATAAAATTCAGTTTCAACCACTGTAATTCCTTGAATTCATTTTATGGTTCAAATACTTTAACAACAAAAAAGCTTGAACTGTAGCCAGTTAAATAGGGAACAAGGTAAAAGTTAGATTCTTTCTCAAAAGAATAAAAATTTCCTTATTTCTAATAGTTTAGCCAAGTACTGGATACAAACTGGCACCCGATAACTAGTACTGAAACATGTACTATTCCTGAATAATGTCCCAGTTTAGCTTTTTATTTCTAGTATAATACAGTACATCAAATAATAATTGAGTATTTTATATGAAAACAAAATACTTACCTGATGTTCTATTCTCCTCCGACTGTTTCAAACTCAGCTGCTTCTCTCTACTGCTGGTTAAATACTTTCTGGAGGGATCTGTCATAGCCTTGTTGTTCCTACAGTCAATAATTTAATTCAATATATATATACATATAGGTATATAAAGACACAGTTCTTAATTTTAAATGCTTATCACTTCAGAAAATTTACATTTCACACACAGGTCAAAATTTCTTAAGTGGCATTTCTCCCATCTATTATTCCCAAATACCTAAACCTTCCCAGTGGAGTGGGTTCAGTTGGAGATATGCTCATGCTTTGATTAAAAGTGCTAATTTTAGGAGATCCATCATGCATAAAGCCTGTAGCACATAACGCAGATGCTCTACCCAGATTCTCTCTGACCCTGTTTTTGTGTCTTCTCTTCCACACCAATTTAGGTATGTTTTTGACAGCCAGTACCTAGGGTTCTTTTGCACAGATTAGCCTCAAGCTACTAGAGATACTTTGCTTGCACTTTGAGAGAGTCACAAGTAAGGTCAAGAAGCCAAGTTCCCTTGCCTTGTATGAGAGAACAACTTTAAGGTGAATTTTTAAGGGAAAACAGATTTTCCCTCTGGAATTAGGATAAACCCTAACCTCTGCTTGATTTTTGTATGAGATCACACTCAAGCTTCATTTCCTGCACTCACAGGCTTGCCTTCCCTACTCCCCTCCTGCTATCTCCTGGGAGTACTTTCTTAATAAATAACTTGCACACAAATCTCCATTTCAGGTCTGCTTCTGGAGAACTTGATCTACAACAGCTGGTTCTGGAAATGGGCCTAGGAAGCACACCTCTAAGGACAAGATTCTGGAAATGGACACTTGTGTGGCAATGGCAATAGAAATCCCACTGCTGGTGATAATACCTCTGGGGCCCTAATGATTATAATTATTAGGATTTTCACCTGTAGTTAACGGGATGGGATAAACTAGAAGAGAATATGGCTCATGCAATATCTCTAGCACTTGAGAAATGTGGTAGATTACACAGTGGATCTTACTGGAGTTACCGAAACATTCTAAAACTAGATCATGGTGACAGTTGTACAACTCAATACATTTACCCAAAATTACTGAATTGCACATTTAAAATAAGTGAATTTTAAGATCCAATGTAAATTTTATCTTAATACAGTTTTTAAAAATATGTCCCAAATTATTCCTTTTCTTGTACCCAAATCATCCATCAAGAAATGCAGTCTGTTTTCCCATGCCTTAATGGGGCTGGCTTTGTGATTTCCTTTTCCCAAAAGAATGCAACAGGCATAACAGTGTGTAAGTCCTGATCCTAAGGCTAAATGTGCCTTGCAAATTTACACTCACTCTCTTGGAATTCTGACACTGCTATGTGAATAACTCCAGCCTAACTTGCTAGATGATGAAATGACAAAAGACACAGGGCCCAATCACCATCTTCACCCAACCAGCAGGCACCCAGTGGCCAATCACAAGTGAGGCCATTCTGGGGCAACAAACCACTAGCCAACTCAACAACTGGAAAATGAGAGTACCCAGCCACAATCAGCCAATTCTGGCCCAGATAAAGTAGAATCACTTAAGTCACCATCAACTCCTAGGCAATAATAGTTACTATTTTAAGTCACTAAGTTTTGGGGGCGCTTGGGTGGCTTAGTCGGTTAAGCGTCCAACTTCAGCTCAGGTCACAATCTCACGGTTCGTGGGTTCGAGCCCTGCATTAGGCTCTGTGCTGACAGCCAGCTATGAGCCTGGAGCCTGTTTCGGATTCTGTGTCTCCCTCTCTCTCTGGCCCTCCCCTGCTCACAATGTCTCTGTCTCTCTCAAAAATAAATAAAACATTACAAAAATTAAAAAAAAAAAGTCACTAAGTTTTGGAGTGGTTTGCTATTCAGCAACAGATAATTGATACAAGTGATACGGAATAATAATAATCATAAAGACTATAGAATTGGTTGGTTGTTGCTATGAGTACTGATCCACCCAAGAGAAAAAAATGATAGATTCAGTTGAGCCAATTACCAACTTAAGGACAAAGACAAGACATCAAGTAGAATTGCTCACCCAAAGAGAATTGCAGCCCAAATCTTTGGGATTTGAGAGCAAGACCATGCTGTCTGCAGTAAAAAAAGTATATATTACTTATGAAGTATTGCACACTACTCCTGGCATGTTACTAAGGCCTAGAAGAGACAGAGTATCTGACTATGGGTCATCACGGGATTATGTAACAAGAGCTAGCCATCATGAGCTGGGTGCTATCATACCCCTGAAGTCATCAGACCAGGAAGTTACAGTAGCAATCCAGCATAAAATGGAAGTGGTATACCTAGGATGAGTTCTAAGTAAGCAGGAATAGATAACAAGAACAGGCCTATGGGTACTTTCTATAGCCAACCTGTCCTGATTCATGGGTAGATCATCTTGGTATCTTGGTACAGGATGAAAATGAACTGTTGCTGCACTATACTCATTAGGGTACTGCCCAAAAAGACAGTTGGTGAGAGGAAATCCTCCATGGTGCAGTTTGAGAGGTACACCTCTTTATTCACCTTGTTTGGAGAAAAAAGTGGGCTATGGATTCTAGGGCAATGGCAAATGGTTTGGATGGATAGTAAGGGGCCGGCAAGTAGCAAGCCTGAAGACTGAGGAGAAATGACTTATGGAAGACATATATGAATTGCCATATAGAAGTGTGGACAAAGAGTGGGGATCTGTTTCACATAGTAATGCACACCAGAGAGCTCCACTAAAGAGACATTAAACAATTAACTCCTGTCCCAGAAAGGGAACTTTTTCACCCGTTGGGAACAGTAAGAGACTCGTTTAATCTAAAGCTATGGCTGCTACTCATTTTGGGCTCCTCGTGTTGGTAGAAGATCAGGCAAAGAAAAGAACTGCGATACTAGCAGGGGTAACTGACTCTGTTTTTTGAGAGGGAGAGAGACAGAGCACGGGTGCACACGTGAATGAGCAGGGGAGGGGCAAAGAGAGGAAGGGACAGAGGGAGAATCCCAAGCAAGCTCCACAGTGTCAATGCAGAGCCCAATGTGGGGCTCAAACTTATGAAAAATGAGATCATGACCTGAGCTGAAATTAAGAGTTGAATGCTTAACTGAGTGAACCACCCAGGCACCCCTGACTTTGATTACTTTAAGGAGGTAGGGTTGATGCTATATAATGAGGGCATGAAAAATATCTTTGGAATAAAGGGGATTTACTAGGGAGTTTCTTAGCACTGTCATGTTCAGTTTTAACTACGAATGGGCAATTTTAACAACTTTGGCCTGCACAAGTACACAGTGATCAGGAGCTCACCCCCACAGGAATGAAGACCTTAGTCATACCACTGGGTAAGTCATTAAGACCAGCAGAAGTATTAGTGGAGAATGCAGCAAATCTAGAATGGATGATAGAAGTAAAGATGATAATACCAGTCCCTCAAGGCTATTTATAGCAGTAAGGACAAATGAGACTGTAGCTCATCCCTCTAACCCTCCTTTTATAAGATTTTCACTCAGAAAGTAGGCAGCTTCAATGTGAAGAATCTGTAATACCATGGAATGAACTTAACAGTTACGCTCCATCAAGGCCCCTCAGATCCCTTTTTATACTTTGACACCAGACTGTGTGTTTTCAACGGCCAGCACTGCAGTTCTTCAGAGAACTGCCTTTGGTCTACTTAAAGTATTTTGCCCATCTGGGTAGAGTCACAGAACCAAAGACTGTGCAGTATGGGAACATAAAAGCCCATCTTCCTCACTTCAAAGAAGTCCAGAGTCCCCTGCTGTATCAAGATAAAGCCTACTTTCTGTGGGACTTTTAGCTACAATCTCACTCTTGGTTGGCTTACTCTCCTTCCCTGTCCTACTTTCTGCACTCTGGTCTCTACTATGAACACCTTCTTACCAAGTCACTTGTACAAGTGTATTAATCTAGAGTTTTCTAGGAAACCCAAACATCATAAAATCTGACTGTGATGATGTAAAAAGTGTTATTAGCCCAGAACAAAGATCAGAAATTTAGGGCTCACTACACAGAATTCTAAGCAGAAAAAGTGAGATGTCCATGAAGTACGATGCATATGTGAACTGGCACGCAACAGTCCATTACAACCACCTTTTAGTGTATCTGTCCTATAAAAGCCAAAAAGCGAAAAAACGACATTTCCTAGTTAGTGTTCAGGGTATGAATTAAGGTAATTACATGTGACTGAATAAGATCTGCTATGCGGAAGTAAGGCAGAGGTAATGTGTCCTGCTCCTTGTGATGGCAAACATCATTTCAGAGGTGTGCAGTTTTTCTGTAGAGATTTCTAATCTTGGCAATGGCAGCATGGTTCCAGAGATGACAACTTCCAATGCAGCTACCAGCTGCAGATATAGCCAGGGGCATCTTTGGTGACCTGATCTGGGGCACAGCTCTTAAAATCATTCTGAAAGCTTAACCTATGGCCTATCTTTTCAGCTTTCCTAACGATTCCGTAAGTCTTAATACTCTCTGAAGGCAAATCCCTTTGTGTATGTAAACTAGCTAAAATGAATTTTGTTCCCTACAACAAGACACAAATTTTGTTACGAGAAGTGTGGTACTATCCTAACAAACCTAAAATATATAGCACTAGCTACAGTTGGAAGGTAGAGGGTCAGAACACAGGTATTACAGACTGGAAAGCTAGTGACTACTACATCTCAGCAAAATGTTTATAAACCTGTTATCTGTAATGTCTTGCATATCGGACCTATAGCTCTAAAGGAAAAGACTGAGACAATAGGAATACTGGTCTGTGCTTCAGCATGGTCTTATTCAAGACAGACAAATTTGGGTAAGGGCTACCCAGCTTACAATCAGAGATGAAAAGGAATATAGCCCTCTGTGTCAAGGGCCTAGTATTGAAATTGTCTGGTAATTTGAGACCATATGGAACAAAAAAAATCCAATTGCTTTGGACTGTCGAACTGAGGCAATGATAGAAGGTAACTGAAGAAGTAGTTTATAAAAAAAACAACTTGATGTTAATATTGGGGAAACTGGGTGGAGGGTACACAGGATCATTCTATATTGTTTTTGCAACTTTTCTGTAAATCTAAAATTATTTCAAAACTTAAATGTTTATTAAAACAAAAAAACCCCAAGACACCAGATGGCTCAGTTGGTTGGGTGACCAACTTTTTTTTTTAAGCCACTAAAAAAAAAATCTTTTTTAATGTTTTATTTGTTTTTAAGAGAGGAAGAGAGAGAGAGAGAATGAGCGGGGTAGGGGCAGAGAGAGAGAAGAAGACACAGAATTTGAAGCAGGCTCCAGCCTCTGAGCTGTCAGCACAGAGCCTGACGTGGGGCTTCAATCCATGAACCACGAGACCATGACCTGAGCCAAAGTCAGGTGCTTAACTGACTGAGCCACCCAAGCACCCCCCAACTCTAGATTTCTGCTCAGGTCATGATCTCATGGTTTGTGGGTTCCAGTCCCATGTCAGGCTCTGTGCTGCCAGTGCAGAGCCTGTGTGGGATTCTCTCTCTGTCCCTCCTCCACTGGCGGGTGCGCTCTCTCTCTCTCTAAATAACAGTAAAAAAAACAAAAAAACAAACAAACAAAAAACAAACAACAAAAGTATTGTCCCTAATTCTTTCTGAAGCCTATAAAATCCTGCTTGTTCTATCTTTAAATAAACGCTTGGACTTCTAAAACTCCTAGATCTCTGGACACTTCTACACTTGATTTTAGCCAAAAGGCTGAGAAGCAATAATTTCTGGACACTTCTAAACTCCCAGAACTTTATCAGCAGGAAGCAGGCTACAAAAGCTGCACAGCCCCAAGAAAGAATAGTCTTCAAAACCCACTTTAGCTATGGCCTTGAAAGATAGAAGACAAACGAAATCTATTAGAGGGCAAAACCAAGAGTCAAATGAAATGAAGTACAATGAGGGAGTTTCTCCCAGAAGATAAAACAGACTGCTTGCTACAAGAACTTACTCCACTGCCTTCACTGTCTTCACAACTTCAGCCTACCAAGATTTTATTGCTGCTGTAGAGCAGTGACTCCTTCAGTTTCCTATTCTTGTCTTTTCTAAATAGAAACTTTTGTTGTGGTTATCTTATGCCTATGCTAGCAATATATAATAATACACATATGGAGTTGGGAGTGGGGAATACACATTAACTTGCCTTTTACTTATTAGGTATCAGACCATGAAGCACATATGGTCCAAGGTACACTTAGACCTTATGGAGAGAACTGCACATCACCCAGAGATCCTGAGCTCTGAACTGGATACAATGACTAAATGTATGGGAAGAATGATAAACAGATATATTTCTATGGCTAAAGAGGAAGCAGAGCAGACTATTAGTTGTCCCCAAATAACCACTGTACCCTTCTGCCATAATCGTATAATCTGGACTAGGCTAGGCATATTTCCCAGAATTTCTAATATGGTAAAACCATATGAGCAAATTCTGGCCAATGTGCACAGAAGTGATGTATATGATTTCCAGCCTAAAGGAAAGCAATATGCTCTCCCTTTGTTCCTTTCCCCATTCCCATCAACAGGCATGCAGACATGAAAGTGGAGGCTGGGGCGCCTGGGTGGCTCAGTCAGTTAAGCGTCCGACTTCAGCTCATGATCTCGTGGTTCGTGGGTTTGAGCCCCGCATCGAACTCTGAGCTTCCTCTAAGTATCTCGATAATAAAAAAGCTAGGCTGGGAGAATGGCAATGATCAAAGCAACAGCAATGGCCAAATACTCTCTCTATGGAGTCTATAATCTACTGTCACCAAATGCTTTACATTCTGTTCTATATTTAGAATTCTCATAAACTGAACACCTCTCCCCGGATCTTCCTTAGTGATTGTAATTATGAATATATAACAAATACTGATCTAGAGCCTTAAGTGTTCTTAAAGCAACTTACGATGATGAATCATTTTCCTTAGGGTAATCTTCATTCAACTCTGAGCCAGATGATAGCATTCTTTTCCTCTTTTCAGTCCTGTAGAAGACAAAGGAAAAAAAAGTTATTTTAAAAAGTCATAATTCACACCATTAAGAAGTATAAGCCAACACACTCAAGGACAGGAACTGTGACTACTACTGCTTCATTCTCTAAACCACATTTTAATTAATATACCATACATCTGCATGCTAAATATGCATCACTGCCACAAATCATAAAAAGCCAATACTAACTACCTACTAAAATATATACTCTATACTCTCTTTTTCTAACACATTTTACTCACTGGACAATCTTTCTTCTCAAAGTACCTGTCTTTCTAAAAGGCCTAAAAGACATTTACAAACAGGCACAGCTAATGACTAAGAAAAAATGTCTTTCATACCGATTTTCTAATAACCCTGATCTAAGAGGCGTTGATGTAGATGTCAAGGAAGGAATTGTTCGGGTGACAGTTATTCCACTTCCTGCTGCAGTCTTAATTGATCCTCTACCTGGATTACCAAGAACTTTTCGAAATGGAATATCATCTTTAGTTTCCAAACTTCCTCTTTTTGAAGGCGTCTGTAAGAATAAAGTTTAACACAGCTAAATATTTAAATTAATTGGCATGATTTTATTTTTTTAATAACATTTTTTAATGTTTTATTTATTTCTGAGAGAGAGAGAGAGACAGCGTGAGCAGGGGAGGGTCAGAGAGAGAGGGAAATACAGAATCTGAAACAGGCTCCAGGCTCTGAGCTAGCTGTCAGCACAGAGCCTGACGTGGGGCTCAAACCCACAAACCGTGAGATCATGATCTGAGCTGAAGTCAGATGCTTAACTGACTAAGCCACCCAGGTGTCCCAATTGGCATGCTTTTAGATCATTGATTCTCACATGGAAAAAATTTTTAAAATTTTTTAAAGTTTATTTATTTGGGGGGAGGGGTGTTGCACAAGTAGGGGAGGAGCAGAAAAAGAGAGGGAGACAGAATCTGAAGCAGGCTCCAGGCTCTGAGCAGTCAGCACAGAGCCCGATGCAGGGCTTGAACTCACAAAGTGTGAGATCATGACCTGAGTGGAAGTCAAATGCTTACTGGCAACAAGCCACTCAGGCTCCCCTCACATGGAACATTTTTATGATTAAAGTTAACTCACAACTAGAAACCCATCTCCAGATAGTCTAGCCTAATTTGGTATGGGGTGAAGTCCATTCACCAGTAGGCTTTTTAAAAGCACTCCAGCTGATTCTAATGTACAGTCTGCATCAGAAACTGAACTTGACACTTATTTTCTTCTAGCACTTCCATAAACTTAAAATTTCCACAACATAATTGTAGGTAGAAAAGAATTTGCTTTGAATAGCTGACTTTAAAGAGAAAAAAATTCAATGATTATGATAATGTGACATAATGTGAGAAAAAGGTGCAATGATGACATTTGGTTGCCACAACTTAAATGCCAAGTCACATATACCTCATATGACTTTTGAGGGGGTTCTAGTCTGGAAGAATGAAACAAATACATGCAATGATGGGGAGAATGAGAGTGAGACAGAGTCCACTGGCAGAAGATCACTCGAAGAGTCTACCTTAAAAACACAGCAAGAACATCCAAAGCGAATACAACAATTTAAACATCTTAGTTGGGAAGTAGTGCTTTTGGCCAGCATTCTGCCAGATAAGTTTTATAACTAGATATAAAGCAATGTGATTTCTCTATGGAAGAAATTTCCAATTTCTTTCTTTCTACAGAATTACATACAATCTTAGGATACGGAAGGAAAAAATCTCTGAGGTCATCTGAATGAACAATTGTAAAAAAGTTAGAATTTATTTTCAAATGGGTGATACATTCTCAAGACTCAAAAATCAAAACACTAATATAAAAGCCATACACTAAGAAGTCTCATTATCATCCACTGCCATCCACCCAGTTCTTCCACTTGCCATTCTCTTATCCTTTGTAAGTATTCTTCTTTACGTAAATGCAAGTCAATTTTATTCTTTTTGTTATTAAAATGGTAGCATACTATACAGTATACATACGTATACTGTTTTTGCATTTTTTAACCTTTTTGACCATAATCTCTACTTAGAAATATTTTTCATCATAAACTATTATACATACATATAAACAACCAAAATAGAAGCTTCAGAAACCAATACTTATCCTTACTATGTATACCTCCTCTATTATTTTCTATTTTGTTCCTTTTGTATTTAATGCTAGTTATGACCCATAAAATTGATTTTATAATCCCACTAACAGGAATCATTACTTGTGAGTATAAATATTTGCTTCTGCTATATACGTTAACATTTACACATTTAAATATTCTAACAGTTTAAATTTCTATCTACATATGAATCTCAAAGTAATTACGCTGAATGAAAACGACAAAAAATATATATACATTGATTCCATTTATATAAAACTCTAGAAAATGCAAACTAATCTACAGTGACAAAAAGCAAACCAGTTGTGGTTTAGGAGATAGATGCTGAGAGAAAGCAAGAAGGATTACCAAGAGGGATGAAGAAACTTTTAAGGGTTATGGCTATGTTCACTTGGTTGATTATAAGGATGACTTCATAGGTATATACAGAAGTCAAAAGCGTCTCAAATTGTACACCTCAAATATGTGCAATTTACAGCATGTCAATTATTTTTCAATTAAAATGTAAAAAAAAAACCCAAAAAACAAAAAACCCACAACCTATTAAAAAAACTAACAAAAATAAAATCTTACTCACTGCTTAGCCCAGCAAATGGACTAAATAATCACCTCTCTGCACAGCCAAACAGATCTCATCAGTTTACTTACTGAATAGTTCAAAGTTTTTCTTACTTTATGCCTAGTTTCCCTTTATAAGATAAATTTTAAAAGACATAGGACTCCTAAATTACAATAGTACACAGCAAGTCTCGTGGCTATCTGAATGTTTATGAAAGAAAAACTATTTAAAAAGTAAACAGAGAACCTCAACAAAATAGGTTGGTACCATACAGTGTAGGGGAAAAGTTCATAATGCAGAACAGACTCAAAGGACATCACAAAAGTAATAGCAGCACATATTTACAGGATTGTTAGTATATGGTATCATGAGCTAAGCACTGTTTACAAGTATTATCTCATATCAACCCTTAAAACATTATTTCTGTCTCAATTTTACAAATGGAGAGTAAGGCTCAGGATACTTAAGGAACTTCTCCAATGACCCACAACTAGTAAGCAGCAGCATCAAATCTCAAACCTACATCTAACACCGAAGCTACGCTTTGGGACACCTTGGGTGGCTCAGTTGGTTGAGCATCCGATTCTTGATCTCGGCTCAGGTCTTGGTCTCGAGATCGTGAGTTTGAGTCCCACACTGGGCTCCATGCTGGCCATGGAGCCTACTTAAAAAACAAAAAATACATACACATTAAAAAAAAAAAGACACTTTACTATGGTTCATAATGATAACCATGTGACATAGAGCACAGGTCGTAAGGGTTCAGTAAAACTACATGCTAAGAAGTGTAATATGTGATAAATTTTGGAAAAAGTTTCATAAAATAGTTGACTTTTTTTTTAAAGCTAGAAAGATCAAGTGAACATACCTGATTGTCTGAATAAGAAAGCTGCCTATTGGTTTCCTTCTGTGAGGTCCTGCTGCCCAGAATAGCTCCAAAACTACCAGACCCCTGAGGTTTCATGGCTGGTGGGAGGGGAAAAACAAACAAACAAACAAACAAATTCCAAGTCATTTACTTTAATAAAGTTACCATTATTACAGAATACTGAAAAAAACAGAAGAAAGCATAAAAAAAATCAAAGTGCCAGGATGCCTGGGTGGCTCAGTCAGTTGAGCCTCTGACTCTTGATTTTAGCTCAGGTCATGATCTCACAAGTGTGTGGGTTCAAGTTCCACTGACAGTGTGGGGCCTATTTGGGATTCTCTCTCTTTCCCTCTCTGCCCATCCAGAATACACTCTCTCTCTCAAATAAACTTAAAAGAAAAAAAATCAAAGTCCTTATCAACCAATTCTTTCTAAAAATATATCTGATATAAAAAGTAATTAAAATTCTAAACTAGAGTCTCAAACAAAAAATGAAATAACATGCAAAAATCTGGGAGGATGTAATAGAAAACTAATTTTTAAAAAAAATTTTTTAATGTTTATTTTTGAGGGTGAGAGTAGGGCAGAGAGAGAGGGAGACACAGAATCCGAAGCAGGCTCCAGTGCTTGCATGAACAGTGGCATGAACACTGACACTGGATGCCAAGGAAACATGTCAGAACCAGTGACATATATACTTCCAATAGTCTATACTCTATACTATAAAGTTCAGCAAGCAGCATAAATGGCTTCTATTCCAAAGAAATCAATGCTAGCTTAAAATATGTAAGGTACTGGGGCACCTGGGTGGCTCAGCTGGTTAAGCATCTGACTTTGGTTCAGGTCACGATCTCACAGTTTGTGAGTTCGAGCCCTGTGCTGGGCTCTGCACTGGTGGTGCGGAGCCTGCTTGGAATTCATTCTCTCTCTCCCTCTCCCATTTGTACTCAATCTCTCTCAAAATAAATAAACTTAAAAAAAAAACCATGCAAAGTAGTGTAGAAGTATGAATTTGTTTATACTTTAAGAAGTATTTTATACTTCAATTTCCCAGACAATCCTTAGAAATGTTTTAATTTTTTAAAAATGCAAATACTGAACATCCTTTCACATATCTTCTTGCATGAATAAAATTGTTTTTGTAAGAACTTGTTAGAATAAGAATTGTTGGAGTAGAGGATGTACAGTTTTTGTTTTTGTTGTTTTTTTTTGTGAGAGACAGAGACAGACAGAATCCCAAACAGGCTCTTTTGCTCAGCACAGCCCAATGTGGGGCTTGATCTTAGAACCATGGTATCAAGACCTGAGCTGAAATCAAGATTGGACACTTAATGAGGCACTTGGGTGGCTCAGTCAGTTAAATACCAAGCTTTGGCTCAGGTCATGATGTCATGGCTCATGGGTTTAAGCCCCGCATAGGGCTCGGTGATGACAGCTCAGTCTGGAGCCTGTTTCAGATTCTGTGTCTCTCTCTGCCCCTCCCCTGCTCATGTGCATGTGCTCTCACTCTTAAAAATAAATAAATGTTAAAAAAAACCTAAAAAACAAACAAAAAAAAGAGTCAGACACTTAACTGACTGAGCTACCCAGGGACCCCAAGGTAGTTTTAAACTAAACTGATATTACCAGTTATTCCTCCAAAAAATATTTCTAAGTTCCTACCAAATATACGAGACTATCTTGTTCCCCTCATACTATTGCTAATGGGATACTAAGAACCTGAATTTAATTATTGGTGAAGCTGAGATTTTTTTCTTGTGTAAAAGCCATCTGTTTATCTTCCTGAATTTCCTATATGCAGGTCCTACTACTCTACTGGATTGTCCTTTTCATACGGATTTGGAAAATAAGTCTTTATTAGCAACATTAACTCTGTTACCATGGCTAATATTTTCTTTCTTTGTTTTCTTTTTTTGTACTTTTGCCAGAGAGATCATTTAAATTTTTATTGTCCATTATTAAATTTTTCCTTTACTGATTCTGAGATTTTCTTTTATCATACTCAGAAAGATCTTTTACATCTAGTTATTATATTAAAATCCACTGTCCCCTTTTAATAATACTTTTATCATTTTACTTTTTTACATTCGAATCCTTGATCAATGTAAAATCTATTGAGATGAATGGAGTGAAATAGGGAGCCAGCTCTATTCTTCTTCAATGGTTAGTTATCTCATTTATAGACAACACTTCAAATTTAGTCTTTTCTCTAAAGACTGAATCTTTAGAGATCTGAATTGCCACATATTATATATTAAATGTGCTACACTTTTCAAAGTATCTTTACATTCATTATCCTACCAGTACGTATTACCACTTTTGGGCAGCTAAGGCAACTAAACTCAAATGATGAAAATAACTTGTCCAGGAGCACAAAACAATTCAACTCCACAGTCTGCTCCTCTTGACTTAATTTCTAGGTATCTATCATGTAACAGTCATGCTTTTTACTTAAGAGCTTTTATTCTTTAATAAGGCCCAAACTTAAGGTGATATAGCCTTCATTTTAGAGATGAGGAAACTGAAACTCAGTCATTAAGTGACATATTGAAAACCACACAGGAAAAAAATAGAGGTAGGATTCAAACCCAAATCTGTTTAGGTCCAAAGTTCACATTTTTCCATTGTATCATGTTCAGATTTAAACATGGGTTTCCAGAGACTCTATTGTGCTTTCCATTGCAATTTATTTAGAGACGAGGTTTTCTTACACATGTCAATTCTTAAAACAGTGGGTCAATTAACATGACAGGTACAGTGAAATAAAACAAAAACAGAAATACATAGTCCCCAAATAGTCTTGCTATTTATCTTCATAGCAAGAGTAAAACCTGAGTAGGTCTCATGTAGAGAAACACAAATACCTAAGATTTATATGACAAGGTAACTCTTACCAATTGTAATTTAAATCCTCCTCCTTTGCTAGCCATATTCCTTTGTGGAGTTTCAGTTTTCTACATATAGGATCATATCGTCTGAGACCAGATAAAATTTATTTTCTTTCTTTTCTTTTCTCTTTCTTTCCTTCTTTCCCTCCTTCCTTCCTTCTTTCTTTCTTTTTCTCTTTCATAGTGTCTGAGACCAAATATAATTTTCTATCTTTTTTCTTGCTCTTCTTTCCTTCCTTCCTTTCTCTCTCTAAGTAAGCTCTAGACCTAACATGGGGCTTGGAACTCATGACCCAGAGATCAAGACTCATTCGCACTATGGACTGAGCCAGCCAGACAACCCTACTTCTTCCTTTCTAATTTGCATGCATTTCATTTCTTTTTCTTGCCCAAGGTCTTTGGCTAGAACTTCTAGTATTATGTTGGATAGAAGTGGTGAGAGAAAGCATTCTTGCCCTGTACCTTCTCTTAAAGGAAAATCTTTCAATTTCTCACTGTTGAGTATGTAAGTTGTGGGTTTTTCATACATGGCCTTTATGAGATTGAGGTAGTTTCTATTTCTAGTTTGTTGAGTGTTTTTGTCATGAAAGGGTTTTGAATTTTATCAAAGCCTTTTTCTGCATGAAGATCATGTGGTTTTTTTCCTTCATTAACTCATTTGGTGTATTACATTGATTCTTCAGATCTTGAACCATCCTTGCATTCCAAAAATAAATCCTACTTGGTCATGGTATATAACCCTTTTATTGTGCTGCTAAATCCAGTGTGGCAGTATTTTGCTGGGGATTTTTATATCAATATTGATCAGGAATACTGGTCTACCATCTAGTAATATTCTTTTATGATTGTTAACGGTAAACCCTAGGAAGATTAGCGCTCACCTGTATGAAGTCTGTTTTGATGGACTGCATCTAGAAACAACCTCATTTCCTCTGCATCCTTACTTGGTACTTTGTCAATAGACAAGAAGCTGTTATCTTGTAGAGTTAACATTAAGCGGCTCTGTTTCGCTCCACTTGGTCGAAGCACCACATTTTTAATGTTATGACTTAGCTAACCAACACAAAAGGAAAATTATGTTATTATTAAAAATATACAGTAATAAGGCAAAATAAATTGTATAAAGAATGCTATACTTCATACTTTCTAAGTTACATTTCTTAGGTCTTTCCTATATTTTAGGGAAACCCCCGCCAACCGGAAAGAGTTCCCATTCTTGATACACTTAATCAAAGATTTCACTTTCAGGAGAGGCAAACAGCTACTACTAAAACTTATTTTACAAAGTAACCCTAGGATTCTTGATTTTATGATAGGAAATTGAATATTTTCACATACAATTATAAAGCTATAAAAGCGAGTGAGTTAATAATTAACAGAGCTTAGATGGTTATACCAGCACTCGTCTAGAAAGTCGCATTGTGTTAGAGGCTTTCTTTCTCTTTCTTCCTTTTCTTAAATAAAAGCTTATAAAATATGTGACAATTGGCTTAGGTAGCCGTAATGTAAAAGGATATATTAATCCAAACTATAATTATCAAAACAATTCCACCTCTCAAAAACACATCAAAATAAAATTTACCAATTGAAGAAGATATCTTTTTTCTTTCATATATATATTTTAAGATTTTATTTTTAAGGAATCTCTATACCAACATTGGGCTCAAACTTACAACCCTAAGATCAATAGGTGCATGCTCTACTACTGAGCCAGCCAGACACCTCCATCTTTCTTTTCTAATTATCCAAGCAGGTTTGCTTAACTTTCTTTCAATCATGAAGAACATGAGTACTCTGGAAACTCTGTTAGCTTACTTCCTCCACTCCACAAAATTGTCCATTAATTTGTCTTATAATCTTCCAGACTCTGGATATGTGCTATGAAGTGATGACATTTATTTTCTCTTGGCTGAAATTTTTCCAAGACTAAATAAATAAAGCTTCCAGTTTATTACCTAAGTAATTCTTGCCAAATAGGCATCCTTATTATTCTCTAATGTTCTTCCTCAGCAGGCACATACAAAGATCTCAAAAGTGCCTTTTGCTGAAATATACTCTTTGAATAGCAGAAAAAAGTAACAGTATTTCATAATTTTTTAAACTAGAATTGACCTTTGTCAACTTTTACATAAGAATAAAAATATAATTTTACCAGACTTCATTTATATATTCAAATTTTAAACTATATATAGGCTTATGTTATATATAATACATACACAAATTACATATATATGTTGTATATTGCTTAATACACATTATAATGTAACATAAAGATACATATATACAGCACATACATAACGTATACATAATGTACAATATGTATAATACATATATGATGTACACATAATACATATGTAAACTATATATGGAGAGAGAGGGTTCAAAATAGGTCTTAAATTCATATCCTTGATTAAAAATCCTGTCATAAGGGGGCCTCTCAGTAGGCTGGGCATCCCACCCTTGATTTCAGAGGCTTTAGCTCTGAAATACTTAAAACAAGATTAGCAGGCAAAAGAAAAAAAAGAGATCACTCTTTTTTAAATCCATTATTTCAGTCCATATACTACTTTTTAAAAGTGAAAGTTAACTATATAAAGGGAAAAGTTTGTTCATTAACAAACAAGATGAGAATAATCTTGAACTTGATGTCTTTAACAAGTGAAAATCCTATTAGCCCCACTAAACATATGATGAGGCCTTCCAGATTTAAGTCCAGACCTCTCTACTGGAGCTTCAGTCCTGTTTACCTAATGCCTACTAGATACTGATATCTGAACGTCTGACCCCTTGTACAATTCATCTCTTCCCTTCCCAATCCTTGCTTTGTGCTCCCTACCAAGCCATGAAAGGGACTACCATCCACTCAGAAATTTGGGAACCTTGGCTCCAGGGTCTTTTCTTTCTCACTGCCCTAAATCTAGTAAGTCTTCTTGAAATCTTTTCAAATCTATCCTTTCCCTCCTCTTGCTTCTCCCTACTGTCTTTTCCTTTGATTAGGACTTTCATTCCTCCTCTAAACTCCCACAAGGACCTCAGATATGTCTTTATTCTCCTACTATCTCTTGTAATAAACTCATCTGCCTAGCCCCTAAATGAATTTGAATTTGAGATTCTTGGCTTCTTAGAATCTAAGCTCCTCTTAGTATAACAAATAAGATACTTCAAGATTTAGTTTCTATCTAGCCCTTCAGCTTCTACTTCTGCCACTTACTCCTTACTATCCGTTTATTTTAAAATGATTTTCTGGTTCCCTGAGTGTTGATTTCACATTTGCATATGTTTGTCCAGGTATAGAAATAACCTCCGCTCTACCTCCACTTATTTGGCAAACTCCTATTCATCCTCTAAATGCTCAGGGCACACTCTTTTTTGTGTTACTTCAGTGTGTCTGAAATATTTTTACATCTTAAAGTGCCTTTCATTATGCTTAAGTTTGAGAAGAAAAACATCTCATTCAGCTCTGTCTTAATAACTCTTAGTACAGTATCCACCACATTAATCTGAAGGTAGTTAACAAATGAATGTGGAATACCAATTGATCTAGAACTGAGATGAGGCTGGAATCACAAGCAGAATCGTCATGCTCCTAAAGACCTATGCTTGCTTAAATATTTAAGTATTTACTCACTGCTAATTTGGGCTGAGGACTGAAAAACCCAATCTCCATTTGAAAAGAAATCACTGAGATAAACAATTAGTAGATACGCATATGGGGCAGAAACTACCATTGTTTGTACCCATGTCACCACCTCCAATCTATGTAAGAATATCTTTGATACACTAAATCATAAGTAATTTCACAGTTCAAAAGCAAAAAGGAATGTAAATTTTACCCCAGGTCTAGGGTCGTCAAGCATAAAATTTAATAAATTATTATTCAATAGAGTACTTCAGCTTAAATGAATATTATACTATTGTGTTATGTAATTAACAAATACAGAATTTTAAAGTACAGAAAAATGTAAGACTTTTTTTAAATTTAAATCATATCGAAATGAGTAATTCAGGATAAAGAGTACACAAGTGAAAACAAAATTAACTATTTTCTGCAATGATGAAATAATGAAATTCTTCAAAAGTTTACAGTTAGAAGAAAACAGCTGTAAGGATGACTCTGAATAATTATCCTTGAATGGTCCATACCACAACCTTTGGTAAGATTATTTAGGAAGTAGACATTAGGTTTTAGAAAATACTAATGAGTCCTAGTGAAAGCTAATACTAAATAGAAATGAATCTATCATATTATGCCAAGGAACAAAAGGGAATAACTAAAGTTATCCTAATGTGGTTTTCAAAAGAGCTTAGAAATAGTATCCTAACCCAGTTCCTCTCAGTTTCCTCCCATTTTTCTTCTCAATAACGGTGACTAACTACTTCCACTCCTTATTATACAGCATCAACAATGCTGTTGAATAGTTTATAAAAGGTGTAGACAGAACTATTAGTGTCCTAGAAATCAGAAGAAATATTAATCTAGGACGAGGGCTACCATTGTACTTTACTATGGTACAGGGAAGCTCCTCACTAAACGGTGTGATTCTATTCCACATCAAAATCTGGTAATACCTGAAAAATCCTTGGGATTCCTCCAGTATTGTAGTGAACCACCAGGCTGACTTTATTCTCTTTTTCCACAATTTCAAATGACCCTTCTTTCCATTTTGTAATTCCAGTCTGCATACTTCGAATTCTGATAGGACCATGTATCTTCAGAGGAGACATTTCTTTAAAAATAAATTGCTTCTAGCCAAATTAAAAATCAAAAATACACCTGACAGATTCTAAGGAAGAAAAATAAAATAGTAAGTTATAATTTACTAAAATAAGAGTGATTAAAACAAGAGTAATTTAAAAGAGAGCATTTAATAAACCATCTTTTACATCCTTTTCTCTGGTTCAATAAACCACTTTTCATAAGTAACCTCAAAAGCCTTGATTAGCAAGCTGGTAGGCACAAGAAAGACCACTAAAGTAGTCACTGAATTCAGTGACTGAGTCTACCCACCTTTTATTTCTTCCCTACCACATTCCCTCCTTTGTCATTTGTCCAGTATCTGTGCCCTAGCAGTGCCTGAATTTTGCATTCTGCACCATTAACAACCATATTGCTGCCACTAAAGGCATGTCAGTCAGCAGTACTAAACTGTCAATATGACTGCTCACAGCAATATGACCAACTTTTACCTTCCTTCATGAATGAAAGGTAAAAGGGTCTTGAATTTCAAATGTACTTTAAAAAAAAAAAAAGTTTCAGTCAGTTGACTCCATTTCTTAGAATGGAGTTCCTGCAAAAATATCAAATCATATCATAAAACAATTCCTCTATCAGTCAGTAGTCTGTGCATATCCACATGTATAGACATTGGGTGAATAAAAACATTGTGAAAATAATCAAATGAGTATAACCTCCAGAATTATATTGAGAAAATAATTTATTCTCTAGGCAAAACAAACTAACACAAAAAACCTCTCTTTCTAAGAACCACCTACATTTGTTTAGTATTACCATAAAGTGGAAAAATCTTTACCAATTTTATCTTTGACAAACACTCAAATTTCTGAATGAACTTCTACTTAAAAATTGCTTACAGCAGTAACAAAATATCTAAGAACTTCAAACTAGCTTATCAAATGTCAGTAAGTAAACGCAAGCATAGTAACAAAGAATGTTAGTGTTGTGTTATCTACGTGTATGTACAAACACACTCTATCATCTGAAATTATTAAAAATTTTAGATATACTCTTTTCAAATCTCTAAAAACATTGCTAAAACAGATTCTTGCTTATAATTTAAGAAATTAAAAATCATCATACTTTGCCTCTGCCTAAACAACTAGAAAAGCTAAAAAAGAAAAAAAGTAGTACACAAAAAACACAGGAGGTCTAGGTATCAGGAGCCAGCTGTCACTAATCTATAACTTACCTTTCTACCATTAGCTTTCTCAACGGTAAATAGGAATAGCAAATGGTATAGTGTTGCAAAACTAAATGAAATAACATACATCAGGCACCTAAGAGACGAAAGGTTTAATGTGAATGGAATTAGTGTGCACTTTCTGAATTTATTCCTTGCGCACAGCACCTCTATCTTGGAAGACCTCAGGTAAATAAGCTGTTAAAAGGGGTCATCAAAGTCAACTGCCTATAGGGGTCATGCAGGTGACATGACTTAGGCAGGCAAACTACGAAAACTGCTACTAGCCAATTTTACCATGTAGAATTAGTGAATCCAGTTGCTGCCTGATCATCTAACTTTTCAAGAAAATGATATCCAAATACTCATGTAAAACTGCCCATTGAAAATTGTGGGCAATTAATTAAAATTTATTTTTAAAAGCTACAAATCAAGTAAAACCCACCCATAGACAGGACATAGGCAAGATAGAGCCTGGGGCCCTAGTTTGAGGCTTCTAGAGACTGTGTATCAAATAACTAGGAATAAAATTTAAAAAGAGATGTGAAAACACTTTGAATAGTTAACAGGCGTTATGTATTTTAAGTCCTCTATTATTATTCACTCACCTCATCAAAATTTTTAATGCCTACAGATTTAGATAGTATAATTTGCTAGGTATATGAATCCATCAGAGTAACAGAGTCTTGTTACTTGTTAACAGAGACCTGTTAACATGGCACTGCTCAAACTAGTAACTACAAAATTTTGGACCAGCAATGTGTGTTTGTAATACTTTTTTTTTTTTTGCAATTAATAGTTTGGCACTTTATTGTTTGGATAGCTCCTTGAGACATCTTTCCACTCTGTTCTCAACACTGCCAAGAATACATGACCCCTCCCCTACCCCAGTTGCTCTTGCCAGAAACATGAGAGTTATCTTTGATTTCTCTCTTGATGATTATTGGTTATTGGATTGAAAACAGAAGATCACAGCAGAGTCCTGTCGATTCTACCTTCATACACCTAGACATCTTTATGATGAACTGTAGATCAAATCACATCACTCTCCTCCTTAATCTCATTCAACAGCTTCCCATTGCCCTCACAATAAAATCTAGACTCATTAACATGACAAACACCTTCACGATCCAGGCCCTACTTACCTATCCCCAACAAGCCCTCCAAATCCAGCCATCTGAACTATTTATAATTTCCCCCCAAAAGCCATGTCAGTATACTTTTGCATACACTGTCGTCTATCTCTGGAGGATTTTCATGTATTCTCTCCATGCCCCCACAGGCCCCCTTAATTTCTCTTGGCTATAAAATCAAGGTTCAGCTTTGATGTTAACTTCTTTAAGAAGCCTTTCCCAATACCGTTCACTTTTTCTCTCACCCCATGTCCACAGAGACTGTTTCATACTTCTGTATATTCCTGTTGTATACGCTGTGCTTACCTCTACTATAACATTTATCACATTTTATCATAAATTGTTTACTTCTTTTGTCTGTCTAGATTTTGCTATTTGAAGATAGGGACTATGTTCTTTAACCTCACCATCCCCATTCTGACAGTGTCTGACACACAAGAAACAAACTTTTTAAGAATAATGAACAAATCAGCACTATCAGTTTTATTCAATTTGCTGTTAAAATGTACAAAGCAGAGGGGCACCTGGGTGGCTCAGTTGGTTGAGCTTCCAACTCTGGCTCAGGTCATAATCTCATGTTTTGTGAGTTAAAGCCCCACAATGGGCTCACTGCTCTCAGCACAGAGCCTGCTTCAGATCCTCTGTTCTCCTCTCACTGCTCTTCCCCAACTGGCGCGCACATGCATGCTCTCTCTCTCAAAGATAAATGCTAACATAAACATATATATGTGTATATGTATACACACATATAAACACAATAGCAGATACTGCGGCCAATATAGGATTATATTTACTAAGCTCTTTATAAGAGTATCACTATGCAGTGTACTACACATAAATCATCTTCTGAACACTGTATCTAAGTCTTTTCTTGGGCATCTGAACTTCACTAAATGCAAAGCTGTCCTCATATCTTATCAAGATTCAATGAGAAGGGGCACCCGGGTGGCTTAGTCGGTTAAGCGTCCGACTTTCACTCAGGTCATGATCTCACGGTTCGTGGGTTCGAGCCCCGCGTCGGGCTCTGTGCTGACTGCCAGCTCAAGGCCTGGAGCCTGTTTCAGTCTGTGACTCCCTCTCTGACCCTCCCCTGCTCACGCTGTCTTTCTCTCTCCTAGAAATAAATAAAACATTAAAAAAAAAAAAAAAAGATTCAATGAGAAAAAAAATCATTTGTGGAAGAACAAGAATTAATATGCAGTTACAGAATACATTAAAACAAAAACATTAGTAAACTTGCCTAACCGAGGATTCGTATTGTTCATTGCTCAATGAAGAAACCCCATTTCACAAGTTCTGTCAAATTCCCTCACCTTTCCTTATATGTCATTATGGATCAGGGTATCAAACTGAAAGAGAATAATACAAAACCCCACTATCTTAGAGTTTTCTTCACAGACCAAAAGTAAGTATAAGTAAAGGTGACTATCTCTGAATTCCTACAACTAAACATACTTTTAAAAATTAACATTATTTAACAAAACTAGAAGTGTAGATTTCAAAGTTCACTAAAGCACATGAAAAATAAAAATAAACTTTAGTGTTACTTGTTTCTCTCTCTATAATTCTCTCTCTATATAATTTCTCCCTGTACAACTCTAAAACATTTTGATGTAGTTTTGATTAAGTACATGAAATTTTACTTGATACTGAATATTTCCTTAACCATTTCTACTAGCAATCTCTCTTTCCTCTAAGGAAAGAAAAAACTCTAAAAGGTACAGGATGTAAAATTTGCAGAATCAACAAGACTTTTTCTTAATCCCTCAATTTAGTCCATTCCCAGCTCTTGCACTAAATGAATCAATGACATCTACTTTTGTACATTCATTATAGTATCAAGGTTTGCCCTATTCTGTTAAGAGAAAAAAACTAAGTTTCTTTTTCAGTATGTAACATTAATCAGTAACAGTTAAACTTTCTATGAACCTAGGACAATGAGGTTTCCTTGAACTCTAAAATGCTAATTCTCTATCAGGGATATTGGTAAAACAAGGTATAACAAAAACAAATTATTCTTTAAGCATCTCCAAAGAGATTTCTCTTTCTCTAATTTTTTTCACTATTATTAAAATTCCTGTTCAACTTTGAGAATTCTATGAAAGCTCAATCAATAATACTAGCAAAAATGTTTCTGTAAAGAGAAAAATGTACTTATTTGCATGTACGTATTTTAGGGACTGCTTTGAAAACATGTTTTTAAATTTTTTTTAATGTTTATTTATTTTTGAGAGAAAGGAACAATGAGGGAGGGGTAGAGATAGGGAGACACAGAATCCAAAGGAGGCTCCAGACTTTCAGCTGTCAACATGGAGCCCAACACGGAACTCGAACCCACAAACTGTGGGATCACGACCTGAAATGAAGTCAAGGCTCAAGTGACTAAGCCACCCAGGCGCCTCTGCTTTAAAAACATCTTTTTAAAAAAAATTTTTTCTTAACATTTATTTATTTTTTGACAGAGAGAGAGACACAGACAGACACAGCCAGAGAGGGAGACACAGAATCCAAAGCAGGCTCCAGGCTCTGAGCTGTCAGCACAGAGCCTGACAGGGGCTCAAACTCAGAGTGTGAGAGCATGACCAAAGTCAGATGCTTAACTGACTGAGCCACCCAGGCGCCCCTAAAAACATCTTTATCTAGAGGGCATTCTGTGATAACGAAAGCATGCTAAAACATAAAAACACTACTATAAAAGAGAAGAAAGAAAACTGTCAATTCTTGCCAATTTGCATACTCTTGGAAACATACATCTAAAATAAGAACATTACTTACTTTTCAGTGACTTTTACTCAAAAACCCTATGTAATAACAATTCACCTTTATTCTGATCCTTGTGCCAAAGGCAATGCACTCTTCTTGGGGAACTACTCATATTTTGCAGCTATGCCAGCTCTCCGGAAGCCATCACCTCAGCTAAAGAAAATATAAGTGCGCCTTTTTAAAAGAATCCAATTTACAAAATTAAAATTTTAAATAGCAGTCATTTATACAAAAGGATAAACTCTTTGATTATTTAAAAACCACAAGCTACCTTACTGAAAACATTTAAAATGTAACGCTCAAGATACACACATATACACAATATTAAAATGAGGGACTTCATGCCTGCACTTTATCAATTTGTGTCTTGGGATTATTTATCTCTGGAACATTTTGAAACTAAGAAGGCAGTGAAAAAGAGTATATTCTTTGTTGACTTTATAAACATTGTTGCGTGTCTGAAGTCTTAAAATATCATTTCCATGATATATTGATACACATTTCAAAAGGTAAGTGAATCTGGAGTTAGTTACAAAACTTCATGGGTGTGTTTCTCAAATTTAAACTCTCTAAGCCTCAATTTTCTCTTAAGTTCTACCCAAACATCTTTCACGGTCACCTTGAATACTAGCTACAGTATCAACTAAATTCATTTGTTCCGTTACTAAAAAAATGATTGAGCCACTTTATTTTGATGGCACAGTGATAAGAATACAAAATCAAGATGATACAATTCATGCCCTCATTAGGAGGCTCCCGGACTTCTCTACATTTTCTTCTATAATCATTCAGGCAAAAAGAAAATTTTAGAATCGGCTTTACCCTCAATCTCAGTCATCTAAAACCCAGCCTTTTCATAGCTGCTATCCTAATTCAGAAACTCCTCATTCTGCCATCACTCCTATCTAGTATTTATTATGCAACATTTATTAAATATAGTGCTAAGTGCCACGCATGAATTATTTAATTTTCACAATAATCTTAAAAGACAGTGATTATTATCTCTATTTACAGATGAGGAAACTGAGGCTTAGAGAGATTTTTTAATTTATCCAAGGATACAGACTGATTAAAATACAAAACAAAGTCTAACAGCAAAACCAATGTTTTTAACTACTACCACATTGCATCCTCTTCAATAATTTGCAGCAACAATCACTTTTCAATTTCCATCGTCTCACGATTTTTCCATCCAATGAACCCTCTACCCCATAAATACTCTTTCTAAAGAACTACTCTTTGGATCTCTTAACAAGTAAAGCATGCATATTTGTCTCCTTAACTTTAGGGGGAAGGGAGGGTAAGGAACCTGTCTTCTTTTGTACTAAAACTAACACAGTACTTAGTAAGTGCTAAATATTTACTATTGATGCCAAGTCCCTCTCAAACATTTTTTAAAATTTTTATTTTACAGTGGTAAGAATGAGATCTATTGTCTTAACAAAAGTAAGTGTATAATATGATATTGTTAACTATAGGTACAATGGTGTAAAGCATATCTAGAATGGCTTCATCTTGCTTAACTGAAACTTTCTTCCAAATGTTAATGGCTCATCACTACGTATAAAATAAATCCAAATGCTTTTCTGTATGTGGCACTTATATGCTTCCTGCAATTATTTCCTCTTTTTCAACACAAATCCTGTTCCATAAACACAAATTACTAAATTTTAATATTTTCTTCCACATCCACCACCACTAATTTACTTAAATAATGAAATTTTCCTTTATTTATTTTTGGAAACCTCATTCCCTCTAGTCTCATAGTTTTACCTGCTGTTAAAATATATAAACCACTGCTCTGACTTCTAAGAGCTTTCTTTCCTAAAAAGATCTATAAAACAAATGCACAGAGATAAAATTAGTGTGTAACTAAAAGAGAGAAGTCGACCTAGATAAAGTTTACCTCCAATTCAGAGTCTAAAATCTTAATGATTTTATAACCTAAGAATGAGTAAAATCATCCACAGTTGAAAATTCTTGGGCTTTTTTTCTTCTGTGTCTTTGACTTGCCTGAAGAGTGAAAAGGTGCTTGTCATCAGATGACAAGGTATAAGCAAGCTGGTCCTTCTGAAAGGCATGATGGTTCCTAAAACAAGCTCCAGTTTACTTATTCACTTAAATTCTTGAGAAATAGAAATGAAATGACTACTAGCATATGTTTTAGTAAAAGACAGGCTTTAAATAATCACATAATATATAACTACAAGTTCTAAAAAGTGATCCAAATATTAAGTACAGGTCATGATGAGACATTTTAATAGGGTACCTGATTTAAGCCTTGGGGGTAGAGGGTACAGAGCATGGAGCAAAGCTTAAGCTAATACTGAAGGCTGACTTAATTGGGGATGGTCATGCTGGAACAAACCAGGCAACTACAACAGCATGTGCAAAGACCCTGTAGTGGAAAATAACTTGGTGTGACTAAGGCAATGAAAAGTAGTGTGGCTAGAGTTTAGTGAGCAAGAGGAGACTGGAGCCAAGAAGAAGCTAGTGAAGCTGGAAAGAATCAAATTATACGGAATGCTGTAGACCACAATAAAGATTTTTGAATTTTACCCTAAATTTAATAAATGTTTAGTGATGGGAAATTCACAAAGGAGTTTTAAGCAGAGAAATAACATGTCACAGTTGAATGGAGAAGTTATAAAGTGATATGGTGGTGTATTTGGGTTTAGAGAGGAGGGTAAAAGAAGGAACAATGAAAGAAAATAGGGCAGATAAGAATATTAAAATGATTCAGCTTATAATAATTACAATAACAATGCTTACTAGCTATTCACTGTGTGTCATGTGCCATTTAATTTTCATAACAATACAATAAGGTGATTACTATTCCTATTTTATAGGTGAGAATACAGAGAACCAGCTGGGTGGCTCAGCTGATTGAGCCTATGACTTGGGCTCAGGTCATAATTTTGCGGCTCGCGGGTTTGAGTCCCATGTTGGGCTCTGTATTGACAGCTCAGAGCCAGGAGCCTGCTTTGAATTCTATGTCTCCCTCTCTCTCTGCCCCTCCCCTGCTTGTGCTCTGTCTGTCTGTCCGTTTGTCTCTCTCTCTCTCTCTCAAAAATAATAAATGTTAAAAAATATTTTTAAGATGTTGGCTTGAACTGGAAAAGTGATACTGAAGATGTACAGAAATAGATTCAGACATACAGATAACCCCTGAACAACATGAGTTTGAAATGCATGGAGCTATGTATACGTGGATTTTTCAATAAGCACAGTATTGTAAATGTATTTTCTCTTTCCTATGATTTTAATAACATTTTTGTCTAACTTTAACAATACAGTATATAATAAATATAGAATACAGAATATGTATTAACTTTATGCTATTGGCATCCCAGTCAAGAGTAGGCTATTAGTAGCTAGGTTTTGGAGAAGTCAGAAGTTACACATGGATTTTCAGCTGGAAGGAGTCAATGCCCTTAACCCTTGCATTGTCCAAGGGTCAACTGTATAGGATATTAAATAAACAGAACTTAAAGATCCACAGGATGAAGGAGAAGTCAAGAATAGATCTCAAGTTTCTAGCTTATGTAAGAGGATAAATAAGTGAATATGCCACTTAATGAAATAGGATACTGAAAGACAAGGAATTTGGGAAATAGAGGGAAGATGAAGACTCTGGCTTTAGACATATTATATTTGAAATTCCTAACAACAACAAAAAAATCAAGTGGAGATGTCAAGCAGACAATTGGTTATTTAGATCTTGAGCTGAAAATAAAGGGCTGGATATTAAACTTCTCAAGTCATCAATATATAGGTGGAATTTAAAGCTTAGGGCAGAAGAGTAAAAGGTGAATAAGACCCTAGCACTCAACCTACATATTCCATTTCACTCCATTAAGCATCTTTCACTAATCACACATTACTTTGATGTCACCAGGGTTTTTAGTCCTCATTCAACTTTACCTTTCAATAGAATTTAACACTAGCGATCCTTCTTTCGTCTCATTAACAAAAGACTTGTCCTCCTCTATCCAGTTATTAAACACCAAGAATCCGTCAGTGCTCTACCCTAGGTCCATTTTCTCTAGCACTACACTCTCCATGGGCAATTTCATCCACATCCCTAGCTTCAGTTAACACTCAACACGGCAGGTGACATATATTAACCCACATATTCTGCCCAGAACTCTACTCTCAGCTCCAACCCAGGGTATCCAACTGTCTCCTTGACACCCTTAGACATCTTTTCCTGTTAGAGACTTGTCAGGTACTGCCACCCCCGAAAAGGCATTTACGCAGAGCCGAAATTTTGAAAAGGATTACCACAAAACCACTACAGGCCAACTCCCCAGAACACAGGATTTTGTCATCAGTGATCATTTCTTTTCATGGATCATCACCTAAAATAGGTAAACCTGACAACCCGATCTGATGGCTAGAAGATGGAGAGCAACCAAATGCGCGACAAAAATACTACTCATGTCTTTTGGCGAGAGACGGTTAGGAGTGGGAAGAAGATGAAGAATGGTCAAGAATGAATGTCCAAAGGCTGATGGGTATGCGGCAACGGAAGTCATCTGAAGAGACAGCAGGCCCTGCTAAGGGGCGAGTGGCGGACGACGACAGCCCCCAGCGAAAAGGGGCCAGGTTTGGGTTGCGGAGGAAGAGCGTGACAGTAAAGAGCGGGTCAGAGGAGAGGGAAAGCGTGGGGGGGAAACCCAAGAGGACTACCTGTGAGGCCCAGGGAGCGTCGAGGGGGTGGGGGTGGCTAAGCAGCAGCGGGGCGAACTCCCGAAGAGTGAACGCCGAGTGGGCGGACCGCAGGGGGCGGGTGGAAGAAGGGGGGGCCCTGGGGAAAACGACTCAGTGGAGAAGCTCGCCGCCGGGCCCGCCTTACCTGTGCTTGCGGGTCCGGAGCCCTGCAGTAGCCTGCCGGAAGCACAGAGTCCGCGCGGAGGGGGAGGAGCCGGGGGTAAGGAAGGAAGGGACACCGGGCACGAAGGAGAGGGGCCGCTCGCTCCCCCTACTCAGGGAGAGCGGCTGATGGCGGGAACTGTGACCACACGCAAACACGCACGCACGCACGCACACTTGACGCGACCAGTCGAGGCGCGTGCGTGCAACCCTGCAAACTCCGCCTCTCCTACGCCTTCGCCCCGCCCCAGCACCCAGCGAAGTCTGGCCGAGACAGCCCCGCCCCCGCCTGAAGTAGTACGCATGCGCACTTTCCACTTCAAGCACTTCGGCCTTCCCGTCATTTCCCTCCTACATAGCGCAGTTGGGCATGCGCACTGCTTGTCCTCCGAAAACGCCCGGCTTTTCCCGCCCTTCACTGGCCTCCAGAGGAGAGTCAGAGTTCACGGTCCTCTCTGGGGATAACCTGCTCGAAGCCAGAAGATGCGGGGACTCGTAGGTGGCGGACGTCCTTCTGGCCCAGAATCTTAAGGGGCAAAGGACAGACTTTGGGACTATTAACTCCACCGAGGGCAAGGAGGCGGGAAGAGGTGTGTGGGCGGGGTCAGGGGTGAAAGGTCATAGGGCTGCGAAGGGGGCGGAGCGAGCCGGAGGCGGATGGCGGCTGCGGCGGCTCTTCATCTTTGGCGGCAGAGTCACTGAAGCGGGGACGCGGGTCAGGCGCGTCCGGCAGTGGGAGAAGAGCGGCGGCCGCTCCCAACATGCACAGCCTGGCAACGGCTGCGGTAAGTGGCTGGGCGTTCCGGCCTGGGCCCAGACCCCGTCCTTAGCCCGGCGTTTCGGCCTCCTCTCCCAGGTCCCCGTGTCGGGCCCAGTGTCCCAGCTCCTCCGGCCCTCAGTCTGCGAGGCCCCGGCCCTTCCCTCTTGGCGACTTCACTGTGATGGAGCCGGCCCCCACTTTCTTCTCCGGTCGGCTCTCGCGGCCTCCTGCGCCGCGTACCGCGTTCTTTTCCGGCCCCGGGGCCTGGTCCCGCGCCGGAGCGCCACCCTCGCGGCCGGGACAGGCCATTCATTGATTCATTGAGCTGACCAACAGTCTCTGGGTGCCGGTTACGCGCTGGGCGTTGGCGGGGATGGGGGCGAATTCCGTTGTCAATCTGACACAGCCCTTGCCCTCGGAACTCCCTGCCGGGGCACTTCGCCGCGGGAAGGGAATGGCTTGTAGCTCACACCACTTTTTTCACAGGTGGAAAATCTGGGACCGGGAGAAGGGAATAACTCTTACGTCTGATTACGGTTCTCTGCCCTTAAAACATTGTTTCGCACATCTCATTTTACCAGGGCGATCTTTTAATAAGAAAAACGGATCGTGTAATTCACCTGCCTGCAATAATTCTTGAGCTTTCCATTGCCTTTAGATAAAAATCCAGACTCCTTGCTGTGGCCTACGAGGTCTTCCCTATACGATAGGGTCTTTGCGTTTGCGGTCCGGTGTTCATGTCATTTGCTCCGTCGGCTCCAGCTGTATTGGCCACCTGCCCCTCCTCATACCTGCTCTTTTCCACTTGCATTTTCTGATTCTGTGTTCCTGGGATGCTCTTACCACGTATCCGCGCGCGCGCACACACACACACACAAACACACACACACACACACACACACAGCCTGTGGGTGTAACTGGCTCCTCTTTCCTCGAGTCTCTGCCGAAATCTCCCTAGAGTAGCCTTCCCTGATCACTCTATTTAAAGAAGTTTTTTACCCCCTAACTTTTCCTGTTAAAATCCCCTTCTCAGCGTCAATCTCGATTTGTATAATTTCTGTACTAATTTACCTGTTGGTTGACTGTCTACTTCTTGAAGGCAAGGACAGAGATCCTATGGGTCTTGTTTACATGGTTACCCCAAGTGCCAGGACAGTTCCTAGCACAGACTTAGGGCTCAAATACTTTAATGAATGAAAGAGGATAGATGAGGGAGGAGACTACTGAGAGCTCCTTGCCGCAAGGGGGGAATGAGATCATATGATTTGAGCATACTCTTCTGAATAGCAGTTGCACTTTTTTTGTTCCACTAAAGTGAAGTGACTTAAGAGGAAAATACACTGAAATTGCATTATCAGGCAAAATGACATAAGCACTAAATAGAGGACAAAAAAAATTGCTTTAAATATAAGGGAGGAAGTATGCAGAATGTGACTCAGCTATAGAAAACATTGTCATTTCCAGGGCCAGTGACATCTCTACCTCCTGTCACCATGCTTCTAAGTGTTTGTAACTATGCAGAGTGGACACCTTTACATCTTTCTATTAAATGATTGCAATTTCCCCACGTTTTTTGTTTCTTCTCCTAAATAACACATGTAATTTGGGAAGAAGCAAGTCAGAAGATAAGGTTTCTGCTGGTAGGGGAGGGACAGATTACCTAAGGGATCCTTGTAAGTTTGGCCTGTCCATGTCCCAGAATCTGATTGTGTCTTCTCCAGACTTTGATACCAAACTGCCCGTTTCCCTGTGACTATCCAAACTGTATACCTGTTCAGTTTCTTTTATTTTCACTTATTCCATAATGTATCTTTTGAACAGTGATTAAGGCTATGGTTCATTATTTAAATACTAAATATATGTTTCTTTAATTAAGTCACATTGCTTCACGTTGATTGAAAATCTGAGCTTTTAGGGGCCCCTGTGTAGCTCAGCTAGTTGAGCATCTGACTTCAGCTCAGGTCATGATCTCACGTTTGTGGGTTTGAGCCCCACATTGGGCTCTGTGCTGACAGCTTGGAGCCTGGAGCCTGTTTTGGATTCTGTGTCTCACTCTTTCTGCCCCTCCACTGCTCACACTCAGTCTCTCAAAAGATAAAACGTTAAAAATTTTTTTTAATTAGGGCGCCTGGATGGCTTAGTCGGTTAAGCGTCCGACTTTCGCTTAGGTCATGATCTCACGGTTCGTGGGTTCGAGCCCCGCGTCGGGCTCTGTGCTGACAGCCAGCTCAGAGCCTGGAGCCTGTTTCAGAATCTGTGACTCCCTCTCTCTCTGACCCTCCCCTGCTCACGCTGTCTCTCTCTCTCCCTCCTAGAAATAAATAAAACATTTAAAAAAAAATTTTTTTTTTTAATTAAAAAAATCTGAGTTTTTAGATACATATTCATCTGTTATGCTATTGGGAATCACACAAAAGCTCTGACAAGTTCCTCGTACCACTCATTCACTAGACTGGTTACTGAGGAAACTGAAGCATCTTGAGTAGTATTTTATTATGCTAAAAATGTACAGTATGGTAAACTCTTGTCATATTTTACATTAGTAAAATACATTTTAACACCATTGTTATTACTGCCATAAAATATAATTTCTTTCTCACATCTGTGAATTAGGGACAGAAATACCACACAGGATTATTCTAAAGATGATATAAGGGTAACAAAGTGCTCAGTGGTTGGCTAGGTACACTCATTCGTTATTTGCTCCCAGACTTCAGCTTTGGGACTGTAATTCCTGCCTCAGCAAAGTAACAAATCACTTTGTTGTGGAACTTGGAGGTTGTTTCAGATTAGTAGAAGTACAAATCTTCATATACTTCGGGTCTTTAATGATGAATGTTACACTAGTGATCTAAAATAAAATAGACAAAGGTAAGCCTTTATTTGAGAGATGCATTGGGTACACATTTTTTAAAAATTTCCCCACAAATTTCCACTGGTGATTTTAACCTTCTCAAACCCATGTTTCCCCCCCTCACTTTCCACCTAACCAGTAGCATCATCAGTCATTTTACATCTTTTTGTTGAAGCTGTGCTAGATTCCCAGATGCTCTCCTGTTTGGCAAGTAAAATGAACTTTGTGCACTCTGAGGGATCTGGTTTTATACTCTGTCTCCTCCTGTTAAATGCATATCTCCTGTTGAAGTTTTAAGCAAATTACCTAACTTCTCTTTGCTTATCCACTTTCATTTTTAAAAGGGTATTTTGAAGAACATTCTGGCCCTTCTAAAAATATGAGGATAATTAAGCTACTATTTCCTGTGGCACTGTTTAGAAATTGTGTTTTCTTGAGTTATCATTATGCAGACACGAAAGCCACATGTTAAGTCATCTCCAGATTTGGGAAAATAATCTCTTTCAATCTTATGCCATTTTTTCTTTATTCGCTGTCCTATAGTTATTGGTAGCACCAAAAGGTATTTTGGCTCTTGAATATAAAGTTGTATTGAGAGATTTGGTTATTTTCTTTTTTAAAAAGCCATCAACATTGATTTTTTATTTACTCAATGGGGAGGTAAGTCATATTTTGTCCCCATTTATGGATAACATAGGTCTTTTTTGGGGGGACGGGGGGTTCTAAATCTCTTTCTCCTTTTCACATGGAGTTAAGATCTTTCAGAGATAGATGACCAACTATCAGTACCCTGTGTGATGCTGAAGAGTTTAGCCATTGATGACTGACTTTGGTAGATGTCATGCCTTGTTTGTTGAAAGAAAAAATGTACTTGAAATACATTTTTCATATCCAAACCATTAAACAGAAAAGAGGAGGGTGATTCTCTCAATTTTGGTAATACAAAAGTGTTTTAAACATATCTGTTAAAAGGAAAGGACTGCTCGATTTAAGGAGGTTGTACCTAAAAATATACAGTTCTATATGATTTCTAATCTTGGAAGTAAGGGTTGAAGATGATAGCTAATAGTCCAAATCATACTTCTCATAAATGACTTTCTGGTTTCTGTACTTGAACCCACTGTTTATCCAAGTCCAACTATTAATGAGCTATATTGGAATAGAATATTAAACTCAAAATTCTGTATTGAGTTCTTAAAAATAAATTTCTTCAATTTGAAAGGATTATTGTGATTTCAGTCCTACATATTAGGATAGGACTCACTGATAATAGAAAGAAGTAGACTATAGTTTGAGTCTAATTCCAGCATACACTCACAGTGTGAATTTGAGTCTGCTAAACCTCCCTGAACCTGTTTCCTCTTTGAATTCTGAGGTGATTGGTACATTGGTATGAACATACTATGTTTCAGGGCACCTGGGTGGCTCAGAAGGTTAAACAACCAACTCTGGATTTCATCTCAGGTCATGATCTCTTGGTTCATGAGTTCAAGTCCTATGTCAGGCTATGTGCTGACAATGTAGAGTCTGCTTGGGATTCTCTCTCTCTCTGCCCTTTCCCTGCTCTTTCCACGCTCTCTCCCACTCTCTCCCTCTAAATAAACTTTAAAAAAATGTTTGAAAAAATAGTGTATGTTCAATATATGTTACCACCTATTAATTTCTAGAAAGGCAACCCTATTCTGTAGTGGCAGAATGCTTATCTATGATCGCCTAGGGCTGGGTGTGTGGTTTACTGAAAGAAGTACTGGAGAACTTTTGGGGATGGTGGAAGAGGTTTATATATGTGTATATATATTTTTTATGTTTATTTTTGAGACAGAGACAGAGCATGAGCAGGGGAGGGGCAGAGAGAGATGGAGACAGAATCTGAAGTAGGCTCCAGGCTCTGAGCTGTTACAGCCACTCAGGCACTCCTAAAGAAGAGGTCTATACTTGATTGTGGTAGCAGTTACTCAGGTATGTAGAGTTATCAAAATTTGTTGAAATATACACTTAAAATGGGTCCACTTAAAACTTTATGCAAATTAACCTCTATGAAATTAACTTTTTAAAAGAGCTCTTAGTCTCTCAGGAGTAACTAAGAGCTAAATAACTTCCAAAATTTTAGAGATGCCTGGGACTTTATGGTAATTACTGTTTCCTTATTTTACCAATGATAAAGTTGAGGCTTGGAAACGTAAATGACTTAATCCCAGGTCACACAATTCTAGAAATGGCAAAACTGTATTTTGAAGCCATTTCTGGCTCCCAGTGCAGTGTGCATTCCACTTACTGTACTTGTGTAGTTACATGTAAATCGAAGTATTTTCCTATTCTTTCACTTGATAGGTTCTTAATTCTGGATCCATGAATAGGTTACATGGGGTCTATGAATCCTTTGAAATTATGTGTAAATTTTGTGGAGAAGAAATTATGTGCAAAACAATTTGCAAATACATGTTTTTCTGAGGAAAAGATCCAAGATTTCACATGATTCAAGAAGTGTTAACCTGGGTAAGTAGCTGACTTCAGCTCAGGTCCTTCAGCTCAGGTCATGATCTCACGGTTCATGAATTCAAGCCCTACATTGGGCTCGCTGTTGTCAGAGCAGAGCCTGCTTCAGATTCTCTGTCTCCCCCACCCCCCCCCGGTCCCCACGCCTCTGTGCTCCCCCAACATGCTCTCCTCCCTCTCAAAAATAAACATCAAAAAAGAAAGTGTTAACGTCAACTCTTGTGTCAGTATCCTGCTATTATTTTTAGTGTGTTTAAAGTAGTCTCCAGTAGAGAAGTCATGGATGAATGTGCTTCTCTGCCCCTGGACAGTGTGTGCTCCTAGATTGAGTTCTATATCAGCCACAGCCTCAGAAATGTATTAGTAAGTTATAAAAGAATTATAGCAATTGGTTTAGAAATCTTTAGAGGTGATCTTTAAATAGAGAATGGAAGGAAGAGGAAACCTGCCATCCTTTACTCATACTTTCATCAGTTGTAAAATAAGGATAATAACTGTGTTCTGATCAGTAAATGAAATCATGTTTTTAAAAAATGTACAGGGGCGCCTGGGTGGCTCAGTTGGTTAAGCAGCCAACTTCGGCTCAGGTCATGATCTCACAGTTCTGAGTTTGAGTCCCGCATTGGGCTCTGTGCTGACAGCTCAGAGCCTGGAGCTTGCTTCCGATTCTGTGTCTCCTCTCTCTGCACCTCCCTGCTCACATTCTGTCTCTTTGTCTCTCAAAAATAAACGTTTTTAAAAAATCTTTAAAAAATAAAATAAAAATTTTTTCAAAAATGTGCAGTACAGGGGCACCTGGGTGGCTCAGTCTGTTGAACATCAGACTTCGGTTCAGGTCATGATCTCACGGCTCTTGAGTTCCAGTCCTCCATCGGCCTCTGCTGGCAGCTCAGAGCCTAGAGACTACTTTGGATTCCGTGTCTCCCCCTCTCTCTGCCCCTCCCCACTCACACTCTGTCTTTCTCTTAAAAATAAACATTTTTTAATGTTTAGTACAGTTCTGTCTCTTTCCTTATCTACCCCACCCCCTCTTTTCACTTCCCACACTCTTAGGAAGACCTCAATTTTCAGATTCTAGTAAGGTATGCCTAAAAGATCTTGGGATTTAGAAAGAGGGTAAGATACATTTTGGGTTTTTATTACCATCAAGATCAAGTGAGATGCTAGAGTTGTGCTTTGGAGTTTTATTCAAAGATAATGTCCAGAGTATTTTTCCAGTCATCTGGTAATATTAATACTGATGACATTTGAACACACTAGAGGTTAGGGGTATCAACCTCTCCCCCACGCAGTGTTGAAAATCGCATATACCTTTTGACTTCCCCAAAACTAAATTGGTAGTAGCCTACTCTTAACTGCTAGCCTTACCAATAACAGTTGACCCACGTGTGTTTTGTATGTTAAGTATATTATATACTACATTCTTATAATAGAGAAAAGAAAATGTTAAGACAGTTGGAAGGAAGGCAAAATACATTTACACTACTGTCCTGTAGTTATGGAAAAAAGCCCATCTATGAGTGAACCTGTGTAGTTCAAACCCACATTCAAGTTACCTGTACATAAATGAATATGTAACTCAAAATGTAAAAATAGTTTCCCTTTTATTTTCCAAAATAACTAAACTTCTGCATGTGTTATTAAACTACCTGTGTGTGTGTGTGTGTGTGTGTGTGTGTGTGTGTGTGGTTATCACTAGCTAGATTATTCCTATGAGAACCATGATTTGACATAGGGAATTATGGCAAACTATCTCGCTGACTTTCTCACTAACATGATTATTGAAGTGCCTGGCTGGCCCAGTTGGTAGAATACATGACTCTTGATCTCTGGGTCTTGAGTTCAAGCCTCATGTAGGGCATAGAGCTTACGTAAATAAAATGTTTTAAAAAATTTTAATGATGATTATCATGTGCTTTGTAATCTCAGTTAAGTTGAGAATTTCCCTTCACATCAGCAGTATTGGGTATTGTTCGTGGTACTGATTGTTTTTCCGATTCGGCTGAACTAACAGCAGTAACATTTTAATTTTCGTCTGAGTTTTTTATATATGTTTTCCCTGTCTCTCTTGTCTAGGTCACAGGAAATAGTTTTTATGAGCAGGATCTTTATTATTTTTTTTTAACGTTTGTTTATTTTTGAGAGAGAGACAAGAGCACAAGCAGGAGAGGGGCGGAGAGAGAGGGAGACAGGGAATCCGAAGCAGGGTCTAGTCTCTGAGCTTTTAGCACAAGCGTGATGGGAGGCTTGAACTTAGGAGTCGTGAGATCATGACCTGAGCCGAAATCAGATGCTTAACTGACTGAGTCACCCAGGTGCCCTTTGAACATCATCTTTAAATCAGACCTAATCTTTCAGGCAGGTTAGAAACAGCATTAACAAAGCAAAGAGTATCTAGGCTGCCTAGATTCATATTTTGGCTTTGGCAAAATACAGTTTCCTCCTCTATAAAATGAGGGTAGTGGTAAGTATTTATACAGGACAGTGTTTGACAGAGTAAGTGCTATGTAAGTGCCCATTTTTATTTCAAGAAATAATTGTATTCATCCCATAACAAATAGTTATTCAGTGAGGTTAAACTGACTTCTATTAAATTGGGGGCAAAATTCACCAGGGATGATGAAAGGGAGGGTCTTATCCCAAGTATTTCCTGGCACCAAACTGCCCTCACTGCCTTTCCATTGTTAGAATGGCTACAGAGCCCATAGGTCCAAGCTAGTGCCTGAGAGGACATTACCACCCACCTGACATCCCTAGGTCTCTTAGAACCAAAGCCCCATGGAGGCTACAGCTCCCACAAGTAGCCTCAAAAGCTGGAGTATTGCTGGCAGCAGGTGGCCATGACATTAGGTACCCAACTAGGCATCAGGCATTGGCCCTTTAGAATGTTAACATCGCTCCAAGGACACCATCTCCTTGCTGAAGTCAGGAGAGCTCTGGAAATAGAATATGTGGGGGTGGGGCCTGGTGTTCAGAAGCCATGATGTGCTGATTGGTGGCTACAGGTACATCCTGCAGTTATACACCTCGGGCTCCCCATGGCATGCATGAGGCATAGGAATTCCAGATACAGGTCGCAAACTGGCTGTACTGGGAGCAATGGAGCTTACTGACGGTGGTGTCGGAGTGACAGGACTTTAGGGAGAGTTGAATGAGTAAAGACTAAGCAGTATAGATACTCTGTTAATGGAGCAATGAGAGTCTCTGAGACCCCTTTAGTTACTGGATTGTGGGTCATCCAGGAGCCTGTGGGTAGGAAACTCAAAGCTAAAATTTTAGCCCTTGTTTCCACAGAGCTTTTTAAGGTGATGTAATACTCTAAATAAACATACCCTGTCGTCTTGGTGGGAATTACATTTCCAAAAATAATTTTTTAAGTTGAGGGCCTTATCTGTAGCAGCCTGGAAAGGGCAAGTGCTTGGACACTATGTTTTTGCTGTTGAGGGGTGGGAAGGACTACCCTATTACTTCTTCATGTTGCTGCGGTAGGAGCCTGAACTTCCTTGAGGACCATCACTGATGGGAGTTACAAAATACCTTTTAACAGATTACTCTAAGGCACTTAAAGAAAACTTAAGCTGCATGGTATTTCAATCCATTTAGCAGAACACTTTGTGGTTCATTCTGTCAAGCAAGTGAAATGATAAACATTAAGCTAAAAGCTTATAATCAAGCTTCCATTTATAGAAGGCTGTTGTTCAGCTTGGGTACAGTGATTGAGTAGACCTCAAACTCTATCTTAGACTTTTGTTCTTCAGCAAAGACGGTTGTCCTTTCCCTCATCTTTCCATCTATATGATGAGTAGGTCATTCTGTCACACCAAGCTGTAGTGGGAACATGTAAATATCATGGGAAGCTGTGTAATGCAGTTCAGGAAGGTACTGGAATATGCAATTTCATACTTGGGTGAATTGAACAGGTTAATCCTCTGAATGTTAGTGATCTCATCTTTAAGTATAGTTCCTTTTTTTTTTGGCCTGCCTGCCCTCTCTACCCAATAATTCTCCTGATTGGAGGAATTAACTGAGAAAATATTGGGCATAGGGATTAAATCTTGAGATTAAAATCTTGAATTTGTTAGGACTTTAGAGCTAAAAATAGCAATGGTAATCATTTTTCTGCTCTATCATCTTAAGAATAATTAAGGGAATTAACCAAGTCTGACAAGTGTGGAGAATTATAGAACTGCTCAAAATTTTTTAAACGTTGTGTTGCTTTGGCACAATAATAAAAGAATGTTGTCTGTATAGTCCCCACATGAGTAAGTAATGGATGATTCTCAAAGGGGTAGAGGTAGAGTATGTATAAGAATCATTAGAAATGGGGTTTTTCCAAATTATATATGTTTTCTCTCCATGGATAGGGATGCCAGAATTAATGGGGAAGGACCAGCAGTGGGTGGTGAGGGTGTAACGTTTTTTCCTTTGAAAAACTGTTAGAGGGACGCCTGAGTGGTTCAGTTGCTTAAGTGTCCCAACTTTTGGTTTCAGCTCAGGTCATGATCTCACTGTTCATGAGATCAAGGCCCGCATCAGACTCTACACTGACAGTGCAGAGCCTGCTTAGGATTCTTTCTCTCAAAATAAACATTTAAAAAATATATTAAAATAATAAAATAAAATAAACTATTATAGACATCTGCTTTAAAAAAGTGTAAACCGTGCAGAAAATTTTATTTACAATGAAAATTAATTTTCCCATGTAGATTCCAACCGTAGCAGTAATTACTGTTAAGCTTAGTTTTTATTTTTTTTTGTTACTGTTAAGATTCTTATTTGTCTAGAAACGTTTTATATAACGTTTATTCTTATTTATCTTATAGATAAGACAAATATTCTTATTTGTCTTATTTGTCTAGAAAGGTTTTATATAAATATATAAGAATATATTTGTGTATATAAGTGGAAGCCTGTATACTACTCTGTACCCTTTGTTTTTTGTTTTTTATTTAGTATCAATATATATAAAGCTATTTTTAAAGGGCTACATAGTATTACAAATAAAGATATACCCATACATATCCAACAGTTCCTAGTTGATAGATTTTTACTATTTCAGGTTTTCTGCTTTTAAAACAGTGCAACAGTAAACATCCTGGTATGTCTTCGGTACAGCCCAAGTATACCTCTTGGGTAAATTCCTAAACATGGAATTATTGAAAGGCGTGTGTGTTTAGATTTTGAGAGATTGAATTAATTGACATCAAGTGTATGGACTTATGAAAAATACATTCCCGGGACGCCTGGGTGGCTCAGTCGGTTAATCGTCCACCTTCGGCTCAGGTCATGATCTCACGGTTCGCGGGCTCAAGCCCTGCATCGGGCTCTGTGCTGACAGCTAGCCCAGAGCCTGGAGCCCGTTTCAGATTCTGTGTCTCCCTCTCTCTCTGACCCTCCCCTGTTCATGCTGTCTCTCTCTGTCTCTCAGAAATAAAACATTTTTAAAAAATTATTTAAAAAAAAATACATTCCCTTTAAAGCAGAGTAAAACTTGGTTTGACTTTAACGAAACATATTTACTTTCTTTTTTCACTTGAAGCCTGTGCCTACTGCACTGGCTCAAGTAGATAGAGAAAAAATCTATCAGTGGATCAATGAGCTGTCCAGTCCTGAGACAAGGGAAAATGCTTTGCTGGAGCTGAGTAAGAAGCGAGAATCTGTTCCTGACCTTGCACCCATGCTGTGGCATTCATTTGGTACTATTGCAGCACTTTTACAGGTGGGTACATACTTGTGAGTTGTATGTTGGTCCTATTCATCACACTTCTCTCTGTCTGCTCAAATGATTTTGAAGACTTTAGTAGAATAGTTCTTTAAATATTAGCATTTGTAAGAATCTGTTTTTAGAAAAGTGCTTGTTAGGGTCTTACCCAAAAGATTTATTTGGTCTGAGATTAAAAATCTTTTTTAGAAAGCACCTGACCTGCTCTCAGGTGATTCTGATGCAGGTAGTCTGAGAACTACACTTTGAAAAACACAGCTTTAGGAATACTACGAGACAGTTCTACATGACAGAAGAAAAAAGGTAGAAACTAAAGTATAAAAGCTGCAGGGTATATTCTGACAAAAGGAAATGTTAAGATAAAGATGTGGTAGCTATAGGATTAGAGGTAGGTACACTTCTACGTTAAAGAGTAACAAATTTGGTTCTGACTATAATGGTCATTGGTGGGGAATAAATTGATATTGTATAATCTTCTAAGATAATGGAATAATCATCCTTTAAAGTATTGTCCAAAATTCCTAATAATTAGGTTAATTTTTCAAGCCTGTTAAGTAAATTTGCATTCAATTCTTATATCATATAACCAAGAAACCAATCTTTCCTTTTTTTAATGTATAATTAACATGCATACGGTGTTATATTAGTTTCAGGTATACAAAATTACAGTTCAATGAGTCATTTTATACATTACTCATTGCTTATCACAATAAGTGTATTCTTTTTTTTTTTTTTTTTTTTATGTTTATTCATTTTTGAGAGAGTGCAAGCAGGAGAGGGGCAGAGAGGGAGGGAGACACAGAATCCCAAGCAGGCTCCAGGCTCTGAGCTGTCTGTCAGCACAGAGCCCAACATGGAACTCAAACTCTCAAACCATGAGATATCATGACTTGAGCCTAAGTCAAACATTCAACCAATTGAGCCACCCAGGCACCCCACAATAAGTGTATTCTTAATCCCCAAAATTAATCTTTCTTTTAGGAACTTTTCCTATAAAAGTTTTACAATTAAAAAAAAACAGGAGTTATATACAGCATTGTCACCTTTTGACAGTACATATATTCACTGTTGTTCAAACATATCTCTGTGCGTATACCCATGTTCTTATCTCTCCCTTTCGGCAGTTGCTACCTGACCAAATGCAGCCTTCTTTATGAGTCTCTGTGGTTGATTTACTGACACTTGCTATCTGGGCAGTTATCTCATCACTGTAACTTAAAGCAGGGTATTGACAAAAGGAGGAATATAAATATAAGTTCCTGTCAAGTGAAGGCCTCAACAGATGCTGGATGTAAAGGGGAATTGTTGGTGACCACAGTTGCCTCGAGTCAAATCTTCCCAGAGACCTGTGGAGAAATGTCAGGCATATTTAGGATGAAAAGATAGCATTGTGTGTTTATTTCTGCTCCCACTTTGGTGGTTCAATTCTTACTGAATATGTGAAATTAAAAGTTGTGGGAATTTTTAGAGTTTTTGCTTTAATAACATGGAAATTTATTCTGTAATACGTTCTCTATTCATCTGCTGCTGGTTTCCATTTTTTAGGAAATTGTAAATATTTATCCATCTATCAACCCGCCCACCTTGACAGCACACCAGTCTAACAGAGTTTGCAATGCTCTGGCATTACTGCAATGTGTGGCATCACACCCAGAAACCAGGTAAGTGCTTTGGTGAGTCTGTTGATGGAGGTTGTATCAAATATGGTCTTTTTCTGAATGATGAGAGGAGGGGCATGCAGTCAGGTGCGTGTGTGTGGGTATGGATCTTCAGGATTCTCATTTGCTTTTCCTGAAGAATTTCTGGTCTCTGATTCACCAGGTTTTCATGTAGTAACAGTGTAGTATTGTTTAACATGTTCTTCCATAAATTTTTTTTGCCTTTTTAAAATTGGGAGTAAAAGGGCGCCTGGGTGGCTCAGTCGGTTGAGCGTCCGACTTCGGCTCAGGTCATGTTCTCGCAGTTCGTGGGTTCGAGCCCCGCATCGGGCTCTGTGCTGACTGCCAGCTCAGAGCCTGGAGCCGGTTTCAGATTCTGTATCTCCCTCTCTCTCTGACCCTCCCCACCCAGGCTGTCTCTCTCTGTCTCTCAGAAATAAATAAAACATTAAAAAAAAATTTAAGAAAAATAAAATTGGAGTAAAATATACATAACATAAACTTACCATTTCAGCCATTTTGAAGCATAGAGTACAGTAGTATTAAATACCTTTATAATTTGCAACCACCACCATCCGTCTCCATAATTCTTTTCATCTTGTAAAACTGAAACTTTACCCATTAAACCATAACTCCCCATTCCCATAGCCCCTGATAAGCATCATTCTTTCTGTCTCTATGATTTTGACTACTCTGAGTACCTCATTTAAATGGGATCATTCAGGATTAGTCTTTATGTAATTGGTTTATTTCATGTAGCGTGATGTCTATATTGTAGAATGTCAGAATTTTCTTCTTTTTTAAGGCTGAATAATAATCCATTGTCTCATATACTTTTTACCCATTTACAACACTGAACTTTAAAGGAATGGCGTTCAAAGAGTGCCTGGTAGAGCATTTGGCTCTTGATCTCAGCGTCATAAGTTCAAGCCCCACATTGGGGGTAAAGTTTATTTAAAAATAAATAAAAATAACAGTGCCTAGGTGGCTCAGTCGGTTGAGTATCTGGTTCTTGATTTCGGCTAAGGTCATGATGCCAAGGTTGTGAGATCCAGCCCCACATCAGGTTCCGTGCTGAGTATGGAGCCTGCTTAAGAATCTCTTTCCCACTGCCCCTCACCCCCACTTATGTGTGCACTTACGGTTCCTCTCTCGCTTGCTCTCAAATAAAAAAAATAGATAAAGGAGTGGCGTTCACATCTCAAGAAGGGTCAGGTATGTAGATACTTCTCCGTCCTGAATCCGTAGTAGGCATCACTGTGCCATGAATGAGGCACCGTGCATGGCATGTAGTAGGAGTTCAATAAATATCTGAACCTAGCATTTTTTTCCCACTGAACCTAGATTTAGCTTTAGGCAGCCTTGTAAAAGATTAGAACTGGCATGCAAGGTGGCCTGCTACATCTGACAGGAAAAGGGAAATCCTGTTCAGGTATCTGCTTTGTGACTTTTACGGCTCTGGGGCACTTAATAATCATTAAAGTCTTTCCTCTCTTTCTCAAGTTTTCTTATAAAATCTGAGTATTGGGTTGACACTGACATTTTAGAACTTAGAGAAGTTGCTATGAAAATTATTTTTAAACACTTCAGAAAAATGCAAGAGTACTGTGTTAAAAATTTAGAGTGTTTGCTCTCCTACCAGGTATAACTATTAATAATATAAAGTAATGGAGTGGTTCTGTATTAGTTGCCTGACATATTAGCTTCAGATTAAAATGTTTTTAGAGTACTTAGTGTATCTGAAATGCTCTAACAAAAGAACAAGTGTGCATTTAAACATAGCAGATAAACCTGATAATGGCTGCTTTGTTTTCCTGGCTTGGTTTATAAGGTTTTGTGTGGCTGTACCTGTGAATAAGTAGGGAAGCCATCTAGGAAAATCTCTCGGGCACTTAACAGAATTTTATGATCTACTTTTTAAAATCTGCAGTTGTTGGGGCGCCTGGGTGGCTTAGTCGGTTGAGCGTCCGAATTTCGCTTAGGTCATGATCTCGCGGTTCGTGGGTTCGAGCCCCGCGTCGGGCTCTGTGCTGACTGCCGGCTCAGGGCCTGGAGCCTGTTTCAGTCTGTGACTCCCTCTCTCTCTGACCCTCCCTTGCTCACGCTGTCTCTCTCTCTCTCTCTCTCTCTCAGAAATAAATAAAACATTAAAAAATTAAAAAAATAAAATAAAATCTGCAGTTGGATATTTTATCAGTTTTTCAGGTACTTGATACTGATTACAAGGAAAATGGTGTTGACCTAGAATAGGTTTTTTGTAACCTTGACATTGCCCTTTTGAGCTCGGTTTTGTGGTGGGAGGAGGGGGAGTGAAAGAGGGCTGTCCTGTGCACTGTTGGATGTTTAGCGGCATCCCTGGCCTCTGCCCACTGGATGCCGGTAGCACCTCCTTCATTGTGACCACCAAAAATATCTCCAGACATTGCCACATGTGCCCTGGTGGACAAAATTACCCCAACTGAGAACCATTGGTCTAGACTAATGACCAGTAGCCCTTTTCTAGAGGTTCCTTGGTTAGGCAATGTTAAAGGCTTACAGAATGAACTGCTTGGAAGTTGAATGTTCACCATCCTTAGAAATGAAGTCTGGGCTCTGAAGGTGATTATCTTTTTCTTTCAGGTCAGCATTTCTTGCAGCACACATCCCACTTTTTTTGTATCCCTTTTTGCACACTGTCAGCAAAACGCGTCCCTTTGAATATCTTCGGCTAACCAGTCTTGGAGTTATTGGTAAGTTATAAGGGTTGTTTTACAAGCCTGAAATCCTCATAATTGTGATCTTCACTTCAGTTTTTCTGTTTTGTCTTTTCATAACTTTTGTTCACCAATTGTTTTTTTGTCTTTGAGGTAGAGTCTGTTTCCACTAATCGATGAGGATATAATAATAAATGATAAATATCTGTTAAATAATAAGTAAATAAGTCATATAATGGTTCTTATCAAGTACCATTCTGTGTGTTGTTAATAAGGGTATGAGGCCCAACATTTGGGATGAAATTTAGCATATATGTAGAAACATTTATTGGAATTGTAGGGAAATTAAAGAACAAGATCTGCGGTCAACAAAGAGTATTATTACAGAGACAAGAATTTGAGATGCTGTTTTGTTTGTTTTTCTTTATAACTCTGAGCTGTTCTCCTATAACTGCAGATGTTTGTCTTCTACTTCACCTAGTTGAATTTTTGCATGCTAAAGTTAACGTTTCCACATATATTTGCTATGGGAGATGTGTCTAAAATCTGTTTATACATTAGCTGTTTCCGATCTCAGACTCCCAGGTAATAAAGAAGTGTCTTTGGATTTGTGAAAAGTAAATACATTCAAGGTTTCTTTCCAGGGGTGCCTGGCTGGCTCAGTTGGTAAAGTACGCAACTCTTGATCTCAGGGTCTTAAGTTCAAGCCCCATGGCCCGTGTTGGGCATGAAGTCTACTAAAAGAAAAAGTAGAAGAGGAGGAGGAGGAGGATGATTTCGATTTCTTTCCACATTCACCCTTCAGTATCTTTCTCTCATAGTTTTTACTCATATACTGACCAAACAATAATAAGATTCATTTTTTTAATGAACTTTTTTGTTTTAAGTTTAATTATTTTGACAGAGAAAGAGAGGGAGGGGTAAAGGGAGTGAGAGGGAATCCCAAGCCTGCTCTACACTGGCAGCACAGAGCCCAACGAGGGGCTTGAACTCGTGAAACCAAGAGTCAGATGCTTAACTAACTGAGCCACTCAGCACCCCAATAAGAACATTGATTGTACAGACTTGGTTTTGTTCGGTTATTGTCTTTGTGTTCAATCTGTGTTCATATCCTTATAATTATAAACCGTGGATCAGGAAGTATACTTCAAAAGTTTGGTACTTCTGAGGCACCTGGGTGGCTCAGTTGGTTAAGCATCCATCTTCAGCTCAGGTCATGATCTCATGGTTCCTGAGTCCAAGCCCCCACATCGGGATCTGCAGTGACAATGTGGAGGCTGCTTGGGATTCTTTTTCTCCCTCACTCTCTCTGCCCCTCCCCAACTCGTGCTTTCTCTCCGTGTCTTTCAAAATAAATGAATTTTAAAAAGATAAAAAAGCAAAGTAAAAGTTTGGTGCTTCTGAGACATAGTTCTGAGAGACTTTTTTTTTTTTTAATGTTTTTATTTATTTCTAGGAGAGAGAGAGAGACAACATGAGCAGGGGAGGGTCAGAGAGAGAGGGAATCACAGACTGAAACAGGCTCCAGGCTCTGAGCTGCCAGTCAGCACAGAGCCCGACGCGGGGCTCAAACCCATGAACCGTGAGATCATGACCCAAGCAAAAGTCGGACGCTCAACCGACTAAGCCACCCAGGCGCCCCTGAGAGACATTTTATTATACATTTAAGGAATAGCTATTGTATACTGCAAGTGAATGTTACTGTTTTTTACATCTCCTCTCAAGTGGTACTATAGTTAGAAACTTTTTTCCCCCAATATATTATTGTTTTCTGCTCTTAAGTTATAAAAATTTCCCATGGAGGATTTAAAACATGAACAAGGTACCAGCCAAAAGAAAACATTTATATCCTTAATTCTGATTTAAATTACATCCTACTTCTGCTCATTTTTAGACCACTACAGTTAGATGATGCATTATGGGTTGGTGGGATAAACTTAACTGAATGAGGATAAAAAACATACTCGGACAGTGTTAAGCCAATTGTTTGCCCTTGCATATATTTTTCTGAAACTTAATTTCTCCAAGTCAGTTGAGAGTACAAGCAGAAGGTAAATCCTGGACCTAGACTTTTTGCTTACAGTTCAAAGGTCATCACAAAAGTTTGAATATAAGTGAAATGATACATGGAAAATTAGAAAATACTTGAAAATAAAATAAAAATAGCATTATCAAAACTTAACGGGGTGCAGGTAAAACAGGGCTTAGAGGGAAATTTGTAGCATAAAATGCTAATACTAGAAAGGAAGAAAGGTCTTTAATCAATGTTCAAACCTTTTCACCTTAAGAAACTAGAAAAAGAAGCAACTTAAGCTAAATTAAACAGAAGGAAACGGTAAAGAATATACATCTTTGAAAACGAGAACAGGAAAACAGTAGAATCAATGAAACCAAAAACTGACTTTTTTTGAGATATAATTGACTTTTTTTTTTTTAATTTTTTTTTTTTATGTTTTATTTATTTTTAGGAGAGAGAGAGACAGCGTGAGCAGAGGAGGGTCAGAGAGAGAGGGAGTCACAGGCTGAAACATGCTCCAGGCTCTGAGCTGGCAGTCAGCACAGAGCCCGACGCGGGGCTCGACCCCACGAACTGAGATCATGACCTGAGCGAAAGTTGGATGCTTAACCGACTAAGCCACCCAGGCGCCCCGAGATATAATTGACTCTTAACACGGTGTTAGTTTTAAGTGTACAAAATAACAATTTGATATATGTGTATATTGCAGAATGATTACTACAATCATTACTAACATCCATCACACACAGTTATAAAAATTTTTTTGTGATGAGAACCTTTAAGATCTGTCTTAACAACTTTCAAATATGCAATACAATATTGTTATTATAGTCCTTGTACATTGCAATCCCAGTACGTATTTATCTTATAATTGGAGGTTTGTACATTTTGACCACCTTCACCCACTTCACCCACCCCCAATATTTTCCTGAAAAAAATTCAATGGAACTGGATAGACTGGGGGAAAAAGAGAAAACACAAATTATAAGTACCAGGAATGAAAGGGTGTATGTTATAACAGACCACAGCCATTAAAAGAATGATAGGGGAATACTGCTAATAACTCTTTGTGCATAAATTTGATAACTTAGGTGAAATGGCCAAATTTTATGAAAGATTTAGTCTGCCAAACTGTACTCCAAAGAAAACAGATAATCTGAATAGTCTCACATTAAATTGTTTTTCCAGTTAAAAACCTTCCACTGTGTAGAAAACTCCAGGCCCAAATGGTTTCACTGATGAAATCTACCAAAAATTTAAAGAAGAAATAATACCAATTTTGTGAAACTTTTCCAGAACATAGAAAGCTTCTAAGTTCTTTTTTTTTTTTTTTAATGTTTTATTTATTTCTAGGAGAGAGAGAGAGAGACACCATGAGCAGGGGAGGGTCAGAGAGAGAGGGAGATACAGACTCTGAAATAGGCTCCAGGCTCTGAGCTGGCAGTCAGCACAGAGCCCGACGCGGGGCTCGAACCCACGAACCACAAGATCATGACCTAAGTGAAAGTCGGACTCTCAACCGACTAAGCCACCCAGACGCCCCGAAAGCTTCTAAGTTCTTGTTGAGGCCAGCATTACTCTGATAATAAACCAGAAAAAGACATAGTAAGAAAACTTTAGGCCACTATCCATCAAGAACATAGATGTAGAAATTCACAACAAAATGTTAAATCAAGTCCAATGATATATAAAAAGGATCATCATGACCAAGTGGGTTTATCCCAGGGGTATGTGATGGTTTAACTTTCAAAAATCAGTAGATTATAGGGGCGCCTGGGTGGCTCAGTCGGTTAAGCGTCCGACTTCGGCTCACATCATGATCTCACGGTTTGTGGATTCGAGCCCCGCATCGGGCTCTGTGCTGACAGCTAGCTCAGAGCCTGGAGCCTGCTTCAGATTCTGTGTCTCCCTCTCTCTCTGACCCTCCCCTGCTCATGCTGTCTCTCTCTCTCAGAAATAAACATTAAAAAAAAAATTAAAAAATTAAAAAAAAAAATCAGTTGATTATAGGGTCGCATGCCTGGCACAATTGGTAGAGCATGCAACTCTTGATCTCAGGGTTTCAAGTTCGAGTCCCACATTGAGTTTAGAGATTACTTAAAAATAGAACCTTAGGGATGCCTGGGTGACTCAGTCAGTTGAGCATCAGACTCTTGACTTCGGCTCAGGTCATGATGCCAGGTTAGTGGGATGGAGCCTCATGTTGGGCTCTGTACTGACTTGAAGCCTGCTTGGGATTCTTTCTCTCTCTCCTTCCCCCACCCCTGCTCGCATGCGCTCTTATTTTTTCTCTCATAAGTAAATAAATAAATAAACAAACAAACAAAACTTTTTTTTAGTCCGTCTGTGTAATTGACCATATCAACAGATTAAAGAAGAAACATTGTATGATCGTTTCTTTCATTTAAACAAAAAATAGCTGACAGAATTCAGCCTCCCTTTATGATAAAAACTCCAGCAAAGTAAAAACAGAAGAACTTTCTCAACCTGATAAAGTTAAAAAAAAAAAAAAATCCTACAATAAGATCATAGTTAATGTGAAAAATCAAGCATTGTCCCCTAAGATTGAAAACAAAGCAAGGATGTTTATTCTTACCACTCCTATTCAGTATCATTCTGGAAATCCTACTTGGTGCAATAAGGCAAGAGAAAAGAATAAAGGGCATACAAATTTGAAAAAATAAGATGACTCATTCACAGACAACAAGATGAACTACATAGAAAAATCCTGAAGAACCTACCCAAAAAAAAACAACTAGAACTAGTGAATTTAACAAGGTTGCAGGATATAAGGTCAGTATTCAAAAATGAATCATTTTATGTGGTAGCAAAAGCAGTCAAATTGAAATTTTAAAAACTTAACCGTCTACATTAGCACCAAAACATGAAAAATTCGGGTGTAAGTCTTACAAAATGTGCAAGATCTGTAGCTAAAGCAAAACCTATAAAACAATGATGAAATCAAAGAAGACCTAAATAAATGCAGAGATATACCATGTTCATTGATTGGTATATCAGTGATTCAGTATTGCTGAGATAGGAGTTCTCTCCAAACTGATGTATAGACTTAGAACAATTACAGCAAAATCCCAGCAGAATTTTTTTTTAAATATAGAAATTGGCAAGCAGTTTCTAAAATTTATATGGAAAGGCAAATGAGCTAGAATAGGCAGATTTTAAAAAGAAGGACAAAGTTGGAAGATCTGCACTACCTGATTTCAAGATCTGGAAACCTGCGGTTGTAAAGACAGTGTGGTATGGAGAAAAGCTAGACTTGTAGATCAATGGAGCAAATAGGGAGTCTAGAAATTGACTCATACTTGCAAAGGTGCAAAGATATTTCATGAACAAAGGATAATGGTCTTTTCAATAAATGGTGGTGGGACAATTAGATATCCATATGTAAAACCATGAAGCAAAATCTATACCTTGTACTCTGTACAAAAATTAACTCAGAACGGGTTTTAAACCCGTTTAAATGTAAAGTCAAAATTAATTAGTAATTTGATATCTGCTGTAGGCCATATTAGTAAATTACTGTATATGCTGTTTGCTGTGGGTTTAGCATGTGTAGATTGCCAGTTCTTATGAAAATAAATGATACTCCTTTCTAATCTAAAGTGATTGTTTTAAATCATTGCAGATCTAATTAGCCTAGGCCTTTCATATAAAAACTAGTTGATGCATTGGGCATCTCAGTGACCAGTCATTTGTTTAATGAGGCTCTGTTTCCCTGTGTACAGAATGGAGAAGATATCACTGAACTGTGTCTGTTACCTGGTCAGTGGTGTCAGTTTAGAACTCAACAGAATAGAATTGGGATGAATTTCAAAAATCATTTGTTCTGACTCTTCTGCCTATAAAGAGAAGGTAACTGTATCAAACTTTGGTAAACTAGTTGCAGGACTAGGATTAAAGTTCAGGTGTATGTGTGTTTCTTGCTTAGGTATACCCTTCTATGATTGTGCTCTTTGGTGAAGGAGTGACAGTTAAATAACCAAGAAGTAATGTTTATGTCCAATGTGAAATAGAATTCAAATTAACACCATTTCTTTGTTACCTGGGGATATCCTTTAGTACTGATACAGAACTCTTCTCTCTTCCCTAAAATAAATGGAGAGTAGATGATGATATCATTGTGTGACTGTCCACCAAGAATCATAGAGAGATGATTTAGATGGCTGAACTGCTGCTATGTGGTGAACCAAACCTGGTACCTGATTTATCAAACGCTGACTGATAACAGTCAACCTCTGCTTTCTCTTCCTTTTTTTTTTTTTTTTAAATCATCATGACTCTGGTTTTCTGACCTGAACTACAATGTATTGTTCCCTGTAATTTAAGTACCACAGCTAGCTGGATGAACACTCACTCTAAAGTTAATTTTTAATTAAATTTTTAAAATGTTTTATTTATTTCTGAGAGAGAGAGACAGCGTGAGAGTGTTAATTTTTAATTAAAAATATTCACTCTTAAATAATTTTCTTTGTATTTTCTTTAGGGGCCCTAGTGAAAACAGATGAGCAAGAAGTAATCAACTTTTTATTGACAACAGAAATCATCCCTTTGTGTTTGCGCATTATGGAATCTGGAAGTGAACTTTCTAAAACGGTATGTGCTTTTCAACTTACATTTTATTTTTTATTTTTTACTTTTTTAAATATTTTTATTTATTTCTAGGAGAGAGAGAGACAGCGTGAGCAGGGGAGGGTCAGAGAGAGAGGGAGTCACAGACTGAAACAGGCTCCAGGCTTTGAGCTGGCCGTCAGCACAGAGCCCGACGCGGGGCTCGAACCCACGAACCGCGAGATCATGACCTAAGCGAAAGTCGGACGCTTAACCGACTAAGCCACCCAGGCGCCCCTCAACTTACATTTTATATTTTGTTGACTCTTGGATCACTTTATAGTCCTGGGATCATTTTCTGCCTCCCTTCAGGCTTTTAGAAACATCTATGAATATGTTTTCTCTTTTGGATAAAAATTGTTATAAAATGATCTTTTTTTTTTAATGTCTTTGTTTTATTTTGAGAGACAGGGAGCAAGCAGGGGAGGGGCAGAGAGAGGAGGAGACACAGAATCTGTAGGAGGTTCCAGGCTCTGAGCGGTCAGCACAGAGCCCGACTGGGGCTCGAACCCACGGACTGTGAGATCATGACCTGAGCCAAAGTCGGACACCTAACCAACTGGGGCACCTGCGGGGCTCAGCCGGTTGAGCATCAGGCTCTTGATTTCAGCTCAGGTCATGATCCCAGGGTCATGGAATCAAGCTCTGAGTCAGGCTTCATGCTCAGGGTAGAGTCTGTTTAGGATTTTCTCTCTCTGTCTCCTCTCTCTCTCTCTCCCCCTCTGCCCCTCTCCCTAGTTTATTCTCTCTCTCTAAAACAAACAAAACAAAACAAAATCCAGACCCTTTAGAAGAATATAAAGTTAAACACTGGATTTTTCACTTTTCTCTGAACCCACTTCTCACCACATGTACAATTCCAGGGCCACCTGGGTGGCTCAGTCAGTTAAGCATTCGACTTCGGCTCAGGTCATGATCTCGCGGCTCATGAGTGAGCTGTGCTGACAGCTTGGAGCCTGGAGCCTGCTTTGGATTCTGTGTCTCCATCTCTCTCTGCCCCCCTCCACTCCTCTCAAAAATAAATAAACATTTAAAAAAGTTTTTTTAGGGGCACCTGGGTGGCTTAGTCGGTTAAGCGTCCGACTTTCGCTTAGGTCATGATCTCGCAGTTCGTGGGTTCAAGCCCCGCGTCGGGCTCTGTGCTGACTGCCAGCTCAGAGCCTGGAGCCTCTTTCAGCCTATGACTCCCTCTCTCTCTGACCCTCCCCTGCTCACGCTGTCTCTCTCTCTCTCCTAAAAATAAAACATTAAAAAAATAAAAATAAAAAATAAAAAAAAATTTAAAAAAAAGTTTTTTTAAGTGTATATTCCAGACATTTGTTATGCACACTCAAGTGTATATATGCTTGAGCTTTTCTTACTTTGCACTTGAACTGTGAATGCCAGCCATATTGGGTATAAAATTCTTATCTTTCCCTGTCAGAATTCTGTTGCTGTAGCCCTGTTGTCTTCTGATATTGAGTGTACAGTGGAATCTTGGGCCAGTGTAAGCTAATCCTTTTGTTGGGGAACTTGCCTTTTCTGTGTGGATGTATATAAGCTGCTTTTGTTATTTTCAAGTTCATTTGATAATCTATCAATTTTTTTCTGGAAGAGCATACACCTTGTGTTTCTTGTTAATTTTTATAGTTTTCTCCTTAAGTTGTTCTGCTCTTTTGCCTCAGCAACGTCAGTTATGCCATATTGTGTATTTTTCATATCTATTCTTTTCCTTTAATAATTTACGACTTTTTAAATTTCATGTCATGTGATTTTTCTCAAGGCTACTTTTCCAAGTTTCTATTTTTAGCAATATCCAGCCTCTGCTCCTAAAGTATGTTTAGTCATATCGAATTAATTTAATTCAATAAATATCTATTGCTGGATTGGATGTAAGCAGATGTAACTATTTTAAACATTCAGTACAGGGGCACTTGGCTGGCTCAGTAGGAAGAGCATGCAGCTCTTCATCTTGATCACATGGTCATGAGTTCGAGCCCCACATTGGGGGTAGAGAGTAAATAGGATGCCTGGGTGGCTCAGTCATCAAACATCAGACTTAGGCTCAGGTCATGGTCTCACAATTTGTGAGTTCAAGCCCCAAATCGGGATCTGTGCTAACGGCATGGAGCCTGCTTGGGATTCTCTCTCATGCGCACTCTCTCAAAATAATTAACTTTTTTAAAAAGTAGTAGGAAAAGTTGTACTACCCTCATTTGGAGGAGATAAGGCATAGCTAAATTTCTAAATTCCTCTTGGCCCATGGAAAAAACAACTAGGTTTTCAAACTAGGTTTATTTATTTTGAGAGAGTGTGTGTGCAAGCAGGGGAGGGGCAGAGAGAGGGAGAGAGAGAGGATCCCAAGCAGGCTCCACGCTGCCAGCACAGAGCTTAATGCAGGGCTCAGACTCACAAATCATGAGATCATGACCTGAGCCAAAGCCAAGAGTCAGATACTTAACCAACTGGGCCACTCAGATGCCCCAAAATATCTATATTTTTAAGAAATTGTTAGTTACCCAGAATCTGCCTTTTATAGAAAATGTGAATAGCAGTAGTACCTACCTCACAGGTTTATTGTGAAATAAGATGAGGCATGTTATGCCTGTAGGAAAAATTCTGGCACATAGTATTCACTATGGTAATGTGTATTATGAATCTTCTTTATGCATATCTTGAGAGTAAGTTGTACATAATATCAGGGTCTCTGCTTAATCTTCTTATTCACAGTTATTCCCAGGAGATGAATCAACATTTGGAAGACAAATTTGAGCAACGTTTTAGACTCCTTAATTTTGTTTTACTCCAGGTTGCCACGTTCATCCTCCAGAAGATCCTTTTAGATGACACAGGTTTGGCATATATATGTCAGACATATGAGCGTTTCTCCCACGTTGCCATGATCTTGGTGAGTTTTTTCATCTCTCTCTATCCCCCTTACAGTTACTTGTGATTACATAGCTAAGCCCCTTTTGTAGTTGACACTGAACAGCATTCTGGAACCTTCTATAATGATTCTTGAAATGTCTGATCTCTGATGTCAACTAGAATTATTTTGTGTTTTGTGTGTTTTTTCCTACCCCACACCATTTTGGGGGGAAATAGGGTAAGATGGTCCTGCAGCTATCCAAAGAGCCTTCCGCCCGTCTGCTGAAGCATGTAGTGAGATGTTACCTTCGACTCTCAGATAATCCCAGGTAAACATTTACAGGATTTATGGGGCTTTGAGGAAATACTCTGGGTGAATGGTTGCCCTGTCTCGTGGCATAACTCCTTTATCTTCTGGGTAAGCAATGGATATAACTAAGTTAGTCTGATAGAACTTAATTAAATCCTTTTAAAATCTAAAGTGCTGAATTTAAAAATCCATCAGAGGGTCTGCCTGGGTAGCTGAGTCAGTTAAATGTCCAACACTTGATCTCAGCTCAGGTCATGATCCCACAGTTGGTGAGTTCAAGCTTCATATCAGGCTCTGCACTGATGGTACGGAGCCTGTTTGAGAGTCTATCTCTCCTTCTCTCTGCCCCCTCATCTGCTTGTGTGCGTGCGCTCTCTCTCTCTCTCTCTCTCTCTCTCTCTCAATAAATAAATAAAAACTTAAAAAAGCATCAGAGTTTTGGGGGTACTTGGCTGGCTCAGCTGGTAGAGCATCCAACTCTTGATCTCAGGGTCATGAGCTCAGGCCCCATGTTGGGCATAGAGCTTACTTAAAAAAAAATAATAACAATAAGAGTTTTGTCTCCCCATTGTGACTCTTGTGCCCTCCTCTAAAAGTTCAGAGAATCTAGTCCGTTTCCAGCAAACCTTATGATACATTACTTCTGTGGTTTGAGCTTTCTGTTGCTGCTTCAGGTGCTCAGAAAGAGAAGTATATTTTCAAAGCTCTTAAGAAAGGAATGGAGCCCACAGGGCTCTTGAATTATATTTTCAGTTTTCTCTGATTCCTGTAAAGTCCTTGAGCTAATTATTTTATTTTCTATGTTCATAATCTTTCTGTCAGAAATCATACATTGTAGATATGATACATTTTAGAAATGTTTGACCTTTTGCTTTGTAAATCCATAATTCATGCTGAAAGCCACTTGCTTAGGTTCTGCTAAACCACATAATGGAACAATTTCTGTGTTCCTAGGAATGGGGATAACTCGATTTAATGTGAATGCAGCCTTCTCCCACTGAGGTTGTTCAAGTCCTGGCTATTTCTTCGACCATTTTGTCCTTTTGTCCTGTTCTTCAGTGGTTCCTATTTCCATCAGTTTGGAAATATGTTTATTTAAGATTCTACTTGTACAGGGGTGCCTGGGTGGCTTAGTCGGTTAAGCGTCCGACTTTCGCTTAGGTCATGATCTCGCAGTTTGTGGGTTCAAGCCCCACATCAGGCTCTGTGCTGACTGCCAGCTCAGAGCCTGGAGCCTTTTTCAGAGTCTGTGTCTCCCTCTCTCTCTGACCCTCCCCTGCTCACAGTGTCTGTCTGTCTGTCTGTCTCTCTCTCTCTCCTAGAAATAAATAAAAATATTTTTTAAAAAATAAAATAAATTTCTACTTGTATGAAGAAATTAGAACAAAAGCCATACATAACTTTATTCAAAACAGCTGTATAAATCATTAACGTTTACCTTTTTAAGGCTTTCAGATTGATTTTCCTCTGGTTATCTTTTAAAGAAAATGATACATTTAAAAGTTCATCTGATAATGTTGCCGCCATAGTTTTGTTTTTAGTTCGCATCTTTTATTAAACATTTTAACTATGAAACTAAAGCAGGGGTCTAGCTGACTCAGTCAGTAGAGCATGCAACTCTTGATCTTGGAGTCGTGCGTGCAAGCCCCACATTGGGCATAGAGCTTACTTTAAAAAACAATAAAGGGAAAGAAAAAAAAACTGAAGCAGTTTTTGGAAAGGCAAATTTATATTGATTCAGAATTAAGATTCATTAATTTATCATACTATGAGTCAAGTCATCTTCCCTATTCATGTACTGATTTTAGAAATGTTTCACTTACTGTAACCCATCTATTTCTGTCATGAGCATATTGACAGTATTTATTGTAATAAATCAGAAAGCATGGGGCGTCTGGGTGGCTCAGTCAGTTAGGCGACCAACTTCGGCTCAGGTCATGATCTCACAGTTTGTGAGTTTGAGCCCTGCATCAGTCTCTGTGAGGACTGCTCAGATCCTGGAGCCTGCTTCAGATTCTGTGTCTCCCTCTCTCTCTGCCCCTCCCCTGCTCGCACTCTGTCTCTCTCTCTCTCTCTCTCTCTCTCTCTCTCAAAAATAAACATTTTAAAAAGTTTATGAATAAGAAACCAGTTGGAATTCGGGTGAACTCTTGCACCATTTCATTCCATTTTGTTTTATCACGAAATTCCACATTGAGGCCTCATTCTGAAAGTATTCACAGACGACAGATCCTGCAGACTTCTGAGCCCATGTTTAATACAAGTTTTAAGGAATTTTAATGGATTAAGATACCTTGACTGAACTTCATATTCCCAGGATTCTGCATGTGTATATCTAAGACAGAACCTCTTCCCTTTCCCCCAAATGTGGATTTATTTGCTGGTCTCCCCTGTTGGCTTGTTTGTCTCTGGTGTAGGGCACGTGAAGCGCTCAGGCAGTGCCTCCCTGACCAGCTGAAGGACACGACCTTCGCCCAGGTGCTAAAAGACGACACCACCACGAAACGCTGGCTTGCACAACTGGTGAAGAACCTGCAAGAGGGTCAGGTCACCGATCCCCGGGGTATCCCCCTGCCCCCTCAGTGATCCTCTCCTGCTCCCTTCCACTGCTCCCCCACATTGGGGACAGGAGGGGGAACCTGCGAGGAAAACAGCTCAGGTTTTACCGCCGACCGGGAATAGACAACCTCAACGCTGAACTGCACTGGAGAAAAGGGGCAAGGTGACCCCATTTGAGGAGTGTGGGCTGCCATCTCAGGCCGCCTCCAGGACCTGGGCTCCCTCCACTCCTCCCAGGAGATGGGCTCCTGACACAGCAGTCTGCCACCACAGCTCCAGGAGGGTGTCAACACCAGCAAATGCTGTGTCTGCAGCATGCCCGAGATGGCCCTTCTCCCCCACCTCTACCAGCCACTGGCAGGGAGTGGGGGCAAGGTGGCGGCGACAGTACCGTAGGCATGCTGAACGCCTGGGACCAAGCCAGGTGGCAGTTTTTTATTTTGCCTTCCTGGAAGACTCAAGATGTGTCTCTTCATCCTCTCTCTCAGTATTTGTTTACTTTGGTCTTTTGTTTTAATGTCAGAGAGAGGTGTGTTTAGTGGACACAAGCTGTAATACTCAGCAAAACTTTGTCAATTGGCACTGTTTACAAATCTGTTAGCTGCATAAGCTTAATAAAAGTTGGTCTGGGCATTACATCCCCTCTAGCAGGCCAATAGCTGCATGAACTGTGGGGAGGAATGGGAGGCAGGGGAGAAACAAAGCCAAAGGACAACAGGACCCCACCGCCTCTTTCCCTTCCCTTTCTATTCTTCTGCCCCCCGGTTATGGATGCCACAAGGACCCTAACCTTGACTCTGGCTCTAGCTGCTAACTTTTTCCAAATCTCCATGTTTTTCCTTTTTTACATCCCTCCTATTAAAACTTCAACAGGTGTTTTAATTCATCAGGCTATCCTAGAAGAGTATTGTATTGGGGGAGAAGAGACAGCAGTGGACCTCTCCTTTAATTCCAGTCCTTGGAGAGATTTTCTGGGTGACTTTCAAAGGGGAGGTGTGTGGGATCAAGGTGATAAGTTACTCGATCCCATTCTTTGCTTTAGTAGGTCTTCCTGCAGCTCCATCTGTCTTCATAATTGTACTCAAAGTGGTATTAGCGGAATGAACTCACTCAAGATTTAAGACGGAGGACTGCTTCACTTAAATCTTTTTTTTTTCTTTTTTTTGACACATTCCCAGTTGGTCTCTGGGAATTACAGGGTTGACATTAAAATATTTCCATTTGTTCATATTGTGTCTGAGAGTCCCCCTTCTCTTTGGAGCACTAGTTGATTCTTCACAGCACATTGGCATGAATCTGTAACACAGTGTAGACTGCCTTGCTTTCCTCTAGTCCTTCCCCCTGCCAACACCTGCTTGTTCCAATCCCCATTTCTAGTCATAGATGGGATTATTAATCCTAGTCTAGAGAAAGACAGTATTTTCTGTCCACATCTCACACAAATGAAGATGCCTCTGAATAAGTTGGACGAGGTGGCGGGGGAGGGGGGGGGAGGCTGGAGGGACAAGCTCAGAGAAACCTTCGCAGAGGCAGTTTTGCCAACATGAGGGCTCTTTCGAGCCGACTTTTCAAGTTGGTCTCGTTAGTTGGCTTCTGTCTCTTTAGAACCAAGAAAGTAGTCCTTGAGTAGCCTAGACATAGAAAGAGTAGAATAAGCACTTACTCCCCTGCCTTCCGAAAATGAAGAGGAGAACCAGGTCAGCTCTCAGTCTCAAGCCTGAAGAGAAGAGGTCTTGGATAAAGCAGAGAACAACACAGACCAGATAGACGTCTGGACTTCCTTCAGCTCTGAGTCTGTGACCTGGAGAGTCCAGCCAAGGTGTCCCTGATATTTGCCAACTGCCTTCCTGCCGAGCCAAAGTTTTCCTGCTCCCCCTCCTCTGAGGAAGCAGCTGAGGCCCAGGGCCTTGCTCCCTGGGAAATTCTCTTCTCTCTCCATCTTTTGGTGCGTTGGCCCTATTACTGTGCCAATAGTGTCTTGAGTCCTGTTCCATCTATTCTCAGCTGGTCTTGGGCCGAACACAGGAGTTGGGGGAAGGGTGAAAATGGGTATTATTCCTTGTAGTTGATCCTGATGCCTTATGTGTATAAAGAGACCCCTTCCCTTCAGTTTTTGTTTTCCATCCCTCTCACACCCTAACAGGATTGAAATAAAACCTTGTTTCTGTTTTTATAAAAATAATTTTTCCTTTAAACGAGACTTGATTTTGTCAATGTCTAGATATCTAGACACTCTGGTCACATGATCCTTGTCACCCCTGCCTCTGCCATCTGTTCGTCTACACAAACACACTGTTCTGCCAAAAGAGCAATGATGGTTCCTTTGTGGCTAGGTCTCTTGGGAAGAGTCCTGCTGATGTGTCAAAGCTGCTTCGGACACTGGGGTGGTGCCCTTAATCTGGTAAAATGTCTTTTGCTGAAATGGAACCTCACTCCTGCCTGTAGTGGCCAGAACTTAATATGGGAGAGACTCCTTACTGTATATAGCATTCCCTTGCTCACTCTCCCTGCTGCTCAAAGGCTGAGAGAAGTGGGGGGAGATAAAGTTATTGCTGTCAAAAGTCCAAGTAAAACATTTGGAATAGGAAAGAAAAGAAAAATGAAATTCCTGAATGCTGTGGAATTTTTTTTTTAAAGATTTTAATACATTTAAAAAGTTGATCTAACAGGTAAGTTGAACAACACCTAACTTAATTGACATATAGAACCCTGCACTCAAAACCAACCGTATACATATTGTCTTCAATTATGCCAGAAGCGTTTACCAAAACCGGTCACAGCAGACCATCAACCCTCAAAATTTTTCAGAAAATATTAAAATCATGTTCTCTGAACACTTAATTCTCTGGAATTAAGTTAGGGAAAAGAAAACTGGAAAGTCCAAAACTTAAAAGCAAGCAGTACAGTTGTAAGTAACCCATGGGTCACAGAAGAAATCACAAGTGAAATTAGAAAAAAAACTTCTGATAACCATATCAAAACCAGTAAAGTAATACTTAAGTATTACTTTAAATTCACATATTACATATTATAGAAGAGAGGATGAAGTCAGTGATCTAAGTTTTATGTCAAACTGGGAAAGGATAGCAATTTCAAAAAAAATAGAGAAAAATACAAAACAGGCAAAAGTCAACGAAATAGAAAACCTGCAACAAAGGAAATGAAGTAGGAAGTCATTCCCTTGAGAACATCAATAAAATTGACAACCCTTATAGACCTTAGATCACACACACACACAAAAAATGTTAGAAAAGGGGGAGCACCTGGGTGGCTCAGTCAAATGTCTGACATTGTTTTGGCTCAGGTCATGATCTTGTGGCCATGAAATCAAGTCCCTGGTCACACTGTGCCCTGAGCAAATGGAGCCTGCTTGGGATTCTCTCTTTCCCTCTCTCTACCCCTCCCCAACTCATGCACACACACTCTCAAAACATTAAAAAAAAAATCACATTTTGGCTTTTAAAAAAGGGAAAAGGATATCCACTCAGATCTTAACACACTCACCAATCTTCCATAAAGTTCCAGAGACAATAGAATTAGGGAACAGGTCCCCATTCACTTTTGAAGCCATCAAAATCTATCAAGGATATCCCAAAGGAAAATCAAGGGCTGAACTCTTCTATGAATGTGGAAGGAAAATTCCCAGGAAGAAATAGGCAAATCAAGTCTAGCAATATATACAAATGATAATGCACTATACTTAATCTCGGTTTACTGTAAAATTACTAGGTTGATTCAACACTTGAAAACTAATCAATGCAATTCACATAATCAACTGAATAAGAAAAACTACACAATTGTCTAGACAGATGTACAAAAGAATACTATCAAATTCAATACCTATTCTGATTAAAAGAACAAATTTTGAAAACCAGAAATAGAAGGGCTTCTTAATCTAATGTATCAACAAAAACCCTACAGTAAACCTCTCAATGAAAAAGTACTGAAATCCTCTTCCATAACGTGATCAAGACAAAGATGTCTACTCACATCACCCAAGCCTCTGTGCTGAGCCAAGAAAATAAAAGGATAGTAAAGGGAAAAAAGTATCTGAAACACACTATATACATTGATAACCCAAAAGAATCTCCAAACTCAGAATTTAATGGATTTAGCAAGGTCCTGGAATACAAAGTCAATATGCAAAAAACAAAAAGCATTTCTAAATATAACAAAATTGGAATTTCAAAAATATTTACAATGCGGGTGACTGGCTGGCTCAGAACAGCATGTGACTTTTTAAGTTTATTTATTTTTGAGTAATCTCTACACACAACATGGGGCTTGGACTCTTAACCTCAGGGTTGTGAGTTTGAGCCCCATGGTGGGTGTAGAGAAGGGCTACCAAAAGATACGCAGAAGCTTTACATTGAAAACAACAAGGGGCACCTAGGTGGCTCAGTCGGTTAAGCACCTGACTTTGGCTTGGGTCATGACCTCACAGTTTGTGAGTTTGAGCCCCAGGCTGAGCTCTGCATTGACTGTGGAGCCCGCTTGGGATTCTCTCTCTCTCTCCCTCTCTTTGCTCCTCCCCCACTTGTGCTCTCTGCCTCTCTCAAAGTAAACTTTTTTTAAAATTTTTTAACTTTAAAAAAAATTTGTTAATGTTTTATTTATTTCTGAGAGAGAGAGAGAGAGAGAGACACAGCGTGAGCAGGGGAGGGTCAGAGAGAGAGGGAGACATCGAATCTGAAACAGGCTCCAAGCTCTGAGCTGTCAGCGCAGAGTCCGACGCGGGGCTCGAACCCACGAATCGTGAGATCATGACCTGAGCGAAAGCCGGAGGCCCAACCGACTGAGCCACTCAGGTGCCCCTAAAATTTTTTAACATTCATTTTTGAGAGACAGAGCGAGCAGGGGAAGGGTGGAGAGAGAGGGAGACACAGAATCGGAAGAAGGCTCCAGGCTCTGAGCTGTCAGCACAGAGCCCAACACAGGGCTTGAACCCACGAACCATGAGATTATGACCTGAGCCAAAGATGCTTACCCAACTGAGCCACCTAGGCACCCTTTTTTTTTTTTTAATGTTTATTCATTTTTGAGAGAGAGTAGGGGAGGGGTGGAGAGAGAGAGGGAGATACCATTTGTATTTTTTGTTCTAACTTCCATCATCTTGTCCTCTGGTTCATTTTATACTTCCTTGTTTCCCTTCCCCTTTGTTTTTTTGTTTTGTTTTGTTTTGTTTTTAGAGGAATGGCTATATATTCTCTGGCTTTTGAAGTTGCATATCCTGGCTTTTAATTCCATAAGTGGTCTCTTATTGATTATTTTTAAAGTAGAATTTAATATTTTGAGAAGCGTTTCTGACCGCAAAGAAGATGGGCTTCATTTCCGAAGTTTGAATAGTTAGGCTGGACGGACTGGGGAACTGACTCTAGTCCTAAGAAGCAAGATTTTAAGGCTTCTCCACTGTGTGTCAGAAGAGTCTATATTTGATTGTGTGGTAGCAGGACAGGACGGTGTTTAGGTGTCCCTCTTTGCCAGCTGCCCCTTCATTTCAATTTAGGGCTTCTGGGCCTTTCCTGGGCATGGTTCCCAGAAAATCCCTCTGCTGCTGCTGCCATGATCAAGTTTCTGGATCTGTTAATAATAGACAACAGCGGGGAAGGGCCAGGATCATTATGGACATAGGAACGACCAAATCACAGGGACAGTTCCTGAACCGGGGCCCTGTCTGTCCGCTCCCTCCCTCCATAGAGCATCCTGCCGTGGACACGTCTTCTAAGCCACTGTTTGGACTGTTCTAACCTTGTGACGGTCTCCCATGTGCCTGCCCCCAAAATGAGAGCACATGATCTGGGGAACGTTAGTATGAAAAAGACTCTCTGAGATCTGAACTCTCCTAGGAAATCCAGGAGGAATGATAATACCCCTCACCAAGGGAAGAAGGGAAGAAATTGCCTCAGCAAGTAGGTGAGGCAAATAGAAAGAGGCAAACCACATATAACCCAAGGGTGTAGACAAAGTGAGGAATGTGAAACAAAAGTGTGGAAAACTAAGGATGTGATGATGTTAGGGGAGTAGAAATGGGAGAGGAAGACAAGCATATGAGACAGGGGCTCTGTTAAGTAAAAGCTGAAGCCAGCACCATTTAAGCTGTGGTGCTCTCTTAATCGTCTATTCCCCATGAACAGCCTCTGGCCTCCGTCCTCAGCCTCCCCACCCTGTATACTCCTCTTCCTTTATCAAAACCTGCTCTCAGAGGCACCAGGCTGGCTCTGTTGGAAGAGCATGCGAATCTTGATCTCAGGGTCCTGAGTTCAAGCCCCATATTGGATGTAGAAATTTTTCAAAATCAAAAACAAAAAACCTGCTCTCTGAAGAATATGGAAACAACTTATAAACTGTGGGAAAACAATAAAATGTCAGAAATTAACACTTGCCAAAACTGGAAATCCTCTTATTGTAACAGACATAGAAAACTACATAAAGAAAATGTATATAGTTACGGGTCCCTGGCTGGCTCAGTCAGTAGAGCATGTGACTCTTGATCTCAGGGTTGCAAGTTTGAGCCTCACGTTGGGTGTAGACATTACTTTAAGGGGCGCCTGGGTGGCTCAGTCGGTTAAGTGTCCGACTTCAGCTCAGGTCATAATTTCATGGTTTGTGGGTTCGAGCCCCGCGTCAGGCTCTGTGCTGCCAGCTCAGAGCCTGGAGTCTGTTTCGGATTCTGTGTCTCCCAATCTTTCTGACCCTCTCCTGCTCAAGCTCTCTCTCTCTCTCTCTCTCTCTCTCTCTCTCAGAAATAAATAAAACATTAAAAGATAATTAAAAAATAAAATAAAATTACTGGGGCACCTGAGTGGTTCAGTTAAGCGTCTGACTTCAGCTCAGGTCATGATCTCTTAGTTTGTGAGTTCAAGCCCCACGTCAGACTCTGCACTGACAGCTCAGAGCCTGGATCCTCCTTCATATTCTGTGTGTGTGTCTCTCTCTCTCTGTCTCCTCTGTTGATCATGTTGTCTCTCTCTCAAAAATAAATAAACAGAAATGTTTTAAATAATAAAATTACTTTAAAAGAAAGAAAGAGGAAGGAAGCAAGGAAGGAAGGGAGGGAGGGAGGGAAGGAGGGAGGAAAGAAGGAAGGAAGGAAGGAAGGAAGGAAGAAAGGAAGGAAGAAAGAGAGAGAGAGAGCGAGAGGAGAGAGAAAGAAAGAAAGAAAGAAAGAAAGAAAGAAAAAGAGAAAGAAAGAAAAAGAGAAAGAAAGAAAGAAAGAAAGAAAGAAAGAAAGAAAGAAAGAAAGAAAGAAAGAAAGAAAGAAAAAGAAAGAAGGAAGGAAGGAAGGAAGGAAGGAAGGAAGGAAGGAAGGAAGGAAGGAAGGAAGGAAGAAAGGGTGCCTAGGTGACTCAGGTTCTAAGCATCTAACTTGAGCTCAGGTCATGATCTCAGTGTTTCGAGTCCCACATCAGGTGATCTCCAAATCCACATCGGGTGAGCTCCAGCCCTGTATCAGGTAAGCCCTGCTTCTCTCTCTCTCTCCCTCTTTCTCTCTGCCCCTGTCTCACTTGCACTCTTTCTCTCTCTCAAAAAAGAAAAACAAATGTATCATTGAATAAGTTATAAAGGGAAGAGCGTTGTTAGCTCCCAGGACTAGAAAATAGAACTCAGCCAACCATTTCAGAAGCCATCTATGAATATGGTCCCGTCACAACTCTCCTTCCTCCCACAAGTAACCACAATCCTGACATTTATGGTAATCACTTAGGAGGATTTTATTTTAATGGGACTAAAGGTTTAGCTATAAATAACCACTAATGGTAGAATTTAGGTCCTTGAGGGGTGTTTGGGGGAGCCATGAGAGGTAACCATATCTCAGCACACTTAAAATCACATCATTTCATACAGTTAGCTCCCTCTGTGCCTATGATTAAAACACACTTCCCTGGAAAGGGATCCCCAGAAGTCTAAGTCCTGGGTTGTGCCCTGTGCCCTCAGCTGCCTGATTGCCATCCGCTGGTCCAGAAAGCTCTATACCCCACAGCCTTTCCAAGGCAGAGCAGAAGTAGGTCCCAGCTCACGGTGCTTGGGAGAGTGCCAGAGCCTGTTTGTCTCTGCCTCTGACGTGTGAGTCCAGGACATTGCCTAGACTTCTCTGGGCCTCAGTCTTTCCATGTGAGGTATGGAGCCATAATAAAGCCTTGCACAATTTAGGGGCGCCTGGGTGGCTCAGTCGGTTAAGTGTCTGACTTTGGCTCGGGTCATGATCTCGTGGTTTGTGGGTTAGAGCGTAGGGCTCTGTGCTGACAGCTCAGAGCCTGGAGCCTGTGTCGGATTCTGTATCTCCTTCTCTCTCTACCCTCCCCGCACTTGCTCTCTCTCTCTCTCTTTCTCTGTCTCTCTCTCAAAAATAAATAAACATTTAAAAAATATTTTTAACACATTTTAGTAAGGCCTTTTACAATTCCTAAATTGGTCCCTCTTCCTCAGTGTTGGTTTCTATTTCAGCCACCTATTCATTCACCTTGCAAGAAGCTCATTACCTTTCTTTCCCCCGTGGGCGTCTCTCCAATGTTGTGCTCCACTTTTTTGCCCTTGATTCTTACATACGAATTCGTGCCATCTCTGCACACATCTTTATAAACACGCATCCATGTCCTTGCACATTGGAGGTGCTGAACAAATGTTCGCAGAATGAATAAATGTAAAGGAAGAACAAATGAGTTGTTTGTTGCGTTTATGCGTGCAAGTCCTTCAATATTTAGCAAGGGCCTAAAATAGGCGGAGATATTAACCTGTCCCTTTCCACTCTTCTCCTCTCCTCCCTTTCTCCTCATCTTCCTCCTTTCCCATCCTATTTCTTTTTTCCTTTCCCTGTGCCACAGAGCTAGACTGAGAGCCCTGAAAGACACAGCAGCAGACCGGCGGAACAGACACCCTGGAAAGGAGCCAGATGAAAAAAGGGCAGAGACAGCCGGTCAACATGCCGGGAGAAACTGTGCGGACTGAAAAGCCGTGATTCACGGAGCACCGCCACGCAGACACTCCTTGGGTTTCACTTTGAGAGCCGCTGCAGGACTGGGGTCAGTGAGGGCAGCCATCGAGATGAAGGGCGGCTAGGCTCCTCCTCCCTTAATCCTTTTCTACCCACCCCTCCCCCAAAACCCCCTGGCGATGACCTGTGTCCTGGGCCTTTAAGAGTTGGAAGGGCCGGACCGAGGAGAGAGCTCACACCTCTCCCCACCCTACTCCTTCCTTTCGGCTGCGAGTCGGCCGGTCAGAGCAGTAAACTGCAGAAAAGAGGAGGAAGGCAGCGGAGCCGGGAACGGAGCAAGAGGAGCAAAGAATCCAGCTGGGTTTCCTCCGCCCACAGGAGAGGGCATCGCAGAGCTCACAGACACAGGACTGCTCTCCTGCCCACGGTAAGGGCCCGGGGCCTCCGACCAGCCTCTGCTCCAAGCTCTGCCCTGCCTAGGTCCCGGCCTCTGCCCCCCACATGCTTATCCACCCTGATTAAATCGTACCCCAGACTCCTTAGCCATAACAGGTCTGCAAGGCTCCTACCTCCTGGTTCTCCCTAGCTCATCCCCTCTGATTTACAGTTTTCCTCCTTGGCTGTGGCAGTCACCTCTTTATATGGGGACCTCTTAGCCACCCAGGGCTGCCCCTCAGAGTCGAGCCCCACCCTAGTAAGGGAAGAGAGAGCATTGGAATAGCCACGCTTTAGCACAGATGAATTAACAGAATGTTGAGGATTACCAAAGACCCAAGGAAGAGTATAGAAAGTATAGAGTTAGGAGATTTCTTTAGAAAGAGCCCAGGTTTGAGTTCCATACCTGTTCTTAGCCTGCTCGATGGGCCAGGGCAGCTTGCTGGCATGCCCGAGTGCTGTGCCGGGAAGCGCACCTGCTTCTAGTCCAGACTCTGCCTTTAACTAGCTATGCGACTCCGGACAGCAGCTTCCTGAGCTGGGATAGGAATTCAGGGTTTCCCGACTTACTTGTGTGTGGGGGCTTCTTTTTAACAATAAATATTCCTGAGCCCCATCCTTGCAAATTCTGATCTGGTCGATTTGGGGTGGGGCTCGGGAATCTCTATTTTGAGACACTCTCCTAAGGGATAGTGATACAGCCAGGAACCTCTGGGTTAGATGAGTTATGGAAGAGTCTTTGAGCTCTAACATTCTGAGGGCTATGACCTATGACCAGAGCCATTCTGTCCTCTTTCTATGAACGAGGTCAGGCAATAGTCCTGCTCAGAAGCAAGAGGGAAGGCAAAATGATTCTCTTCTTCCTGCCCCTCGCAGAGCCCCGAGACACCCTGAATTTCACAGTAATGTCTTTGGCACCATTGGCAGCCCTGTCAGAGCCCATCTCTAGGTGACAGAAGCCACCTGTAGGTTGAGGACCAAATCTTACTCGGCGGCCCTGGCCACTTTCGACCTTATTTTCTGTCTCTGTTCTCTCGTCTGTATTATAGAGGTAATTCTCTGTAGCCTGGAGGATCTCTACACTCGCCTCCGGGAGTGAGCAGTCAAGAACCACCCTCTTCCTCTCAGGCTTCATCCTGTTTCTTACGTCTTGCTCTTGCTCCCACTCCCGATCCTTTGTCCCTTCCTTCCTCGCTGCACCTGCATCAGCTGTGACCGTCCTTCCCATCCTGCCATCAAACACCAAAGGATGCGGCAAGACCTAGAATACCCGGGTTCTAAGTCGCGTTCTCGGGGCGGTGTGTTCAATTGGTCTCCTAGGATACGGGGAAAGTGAGGCTGAGCGGAGGGGTGCACTCCTGAGTGTCCTCCTCCCTCCTGAGTCCAGTCTCAAAAATCTCCACAGGGGACGAGAACCAGGGCTGTTGGGAACTAGAAGAGAAAGAAAGAAGAAGAGGTGAGGGGGGAGGGGTGGGGAGAAGGATGAGGAGAGGAGAGCGCGGAGAGGCTGACAAGAAAGAGGGCAAGTAGGCAGGCAGACAGGATCAGGAGAGAAGGGTGAGCTGAGAGAAGGGACAATGAAGGCGTCACGACGGGGAGGGAGAGAAACTGGAGGAAAGAAAAGAAAGGCTATTAAGTGGGACGTGGTGGGGGCAGAAGATGACAGAGAGGAGACACAAAACATCCAATGGGGCGCCTGGGTGGCTTAGTCGGTTAAGTGTCCGACTTTCACTTAGGTCATGATCTCGCGGTTCATGGGTTCGAGCCCCGCGTCGGGCTCTGTGCTGACTGCAAGCTCGGAGCCTGGAGCCTGTTTCAGTCTGTGACTCCCTCTCTCTCTGACCCTCCCGTGCTCACGCTGTCTCTCTCCCTCTCTCTCCTAGAAATAAATAAAACATTTAAAAAAAAACAAACAAACATCCATGTCCCCCACAGATCCGGAGCCCTGCCCTAACCTGCTTCCGAGACAAAACCCTTTCTAAAGGCAGAGCCTGGTGAAATCTCCGAGCTGGACATACGGAACCTTAGTTCTAGCCTCACCTGCTGCTACTTAAGTAACTCATTCGAGGACTCTGGCAGTTCAGTTCATCTTTCTAGTCCTCAGCCCCCTTCTCTGTAAAATGAAATCCAGTTCTGACATCCAGGAGCTCCTGAGTTGGAAATGGCCCTCACGTGTCGCCTGGATCTAGGTTTCAAATAGCGAGTCAGGAACGGGAGCAGGAGTGGAAGAACAAGGCGAGCCCTGGGGCTGGAAGAGTTTGATAAAAAGCCTAAGATAATTTTCCAAAGAGGGACACCTGGGCGGCCTGTCAGTCAAGCTTCTGACTCTTGGTTTCGGCTCAGGTCTTGATCTCAGGGTCGTGAGTTGGAGCCTTGTGTTGGGCTACTTAGAAAGGATTTTCCCCTCTAAGGCTTGTTTGAGGGGAAGTAGGTTCCAAAACAGGAGGGTCCCAGCTTTGGAGCTTAGGCTTCCTGTGCTTCCCGTGTTTCCGGACATTCCAGGGAGGCTCCCAGACATGGGTGTAAGGGAAGGTAATTCTTTCTTCTCCCAGGGCCGAGACCCACCCCACCCCCGAGTCCCTATGCCCCAGACACGGGAGCTGAAATTCAGAGAGGAGATAAGGCAGGATGTTGGCAAAGGGGGATTAGAGCCCCTTCCCCTAGAATCCGAGGACCTGAGACGTTTAGAAGAACACCTTTTACTTCAGTCTCCATTCAGCTTTGCAGCCTTAGATTCCAAAATGCATTGCCACCCAAAGTAGCAGAGCTGTTTTTCTCGCTCTCAGGAAGCACTCTGGCCCCTTCGTCCATCCAGAGGCTTCTTCTGGTCTCACCCAGGCTCACATATTCAGCCTCAGCCAGCCAAACCTTTGCATTTTGGAACTGTCTCGGGGTTCTCTCTCTCCTGAGAGCTACCTCGAGTTGTCCTTCCCACTTAGATACAGACTGGTTCCCAACCTTCCCCTCTCCCTCTCCCTTCCCCTGCATGTTTGCTAGTCTTTTAGAAAGTCTTCTATAGGGGTGCCTGGGTGGCTCAGTTGGTTAAGCATCTAACTCTTGATTAGCTCAGGTCTTGGTCTCATGGCTACGAGTTCAAGCCCCATGTTGGGCTGTACACTGGGTGTGGAGTCTACTTTTAAAAAGGAAGGGAGGGAAGGAAGGAGGAAGGAAGGAAGGAAACCTTCATTATTAGGTCCCTCGCATTTCTGGACTTCTGCTTTGGGTCCTATAGTCAGGGAAGTTGCATTTTCGGTGACCCCCACATTTTTCCTAAAGATTATAGGCTCTTCCAACTAAACGGAGATAGGCTCTTTGACCTGAGACAAGTCACATCACATTTCTGGCTTCTGCTTTTCATTTATTAAATAGAGGGAGTTGAACTGCACAATGTTTTTAATGGAGCGCCACCTGAATGCTTTTAGAGATGCTTTTTGTGTTTTAGATACCCACCATTGTCAAAATTTTAACTTATCAATTAAAAACCACAACTATTCTATTCCTTTGATTATACAACGCATAGAGCTTTATGCTTCGAGAACTTTGCCAGTTCCAGAAAGATTGTGTCAAGAGTTGAGAATTTCTGGGCCACCTGGGTGGCTCAGTTGGTTAAGCATCCGACTTTGGCTCAGGTCAGATCTTATGGTTCATGGGTTCGAGCCCCGCATCAGGCTCTGTGCTGACAGCTCACAGCCTGGAGCCTGTTTCAGATCCTGTGTCTTCCTCTCTCTCTGCCCCTCCCCCACTCATGCTCTTTCTCAAAAATAAATAAACTATTAAAAAAATTTTTTTTAAAGAGTTGAGAATTTCTTTTTTTTCTTTTTTAATTTTTTTTAATGTTTTATTTATTTCTAGGAGAGAGAGAAAGAGACAGCATGAGCAGGGGAGGGTCAGAGAGAGAGGGAGTCACAGACTCTGAAACAGGCTCCAGGCTCTGAGCCGGCAGTCAGCACAGAGCCCGGCGCGGGGCTCAAACCCACGAACCGCGAGATCATGACCTAAGCGAAAGTCGACGCTTAACCAACTAAGCCACCCAGGTGCCCCGAGTTGAGAATTTCTTATAAGCGCTACGTATCAAGTCTTCTAGTTCTTTTCTAAGGAAGTTTGTTGTTACCTACTAGGACAACTTATCCAGGTCCTAAATTAGCATAGATCTTAAAGAAGTTTCTCTTTTTTTTTTAGCAGGTAGAGAAGACCTGAAAATGCAGTTCTGGGCCACCTGGGTGGCTCAGTCAGTTAAGCGTCTGACTTCAGCTCAAGTCATGATCTTGTGGTCTGTGAGTTCGAGCCCTACTTCGGGCTCTGTGCCAATAGCTCAGAAACTGGAACCTGCTTCAGATTCTAAGTCTCTGTCTCTCTCTGCCCCTTCCCTGCTCACGCTCTCTGTCTGTCTGTCTCCCTCAAAAATAAATAAACATTTAAAAATTTTAAGAAAATGCAATTGATCCATTAAACTGAGAATAACTGTTTAGCCAAAGAGTATAAAATGTGCTTTTCTATGTGAAGGCAGAAAGAGACGGCTCATTTTTCAAGTATGGCACTAAGTGTCACAGAAGAGTCAAAAGAGCCACTCTGCCCCGGCCCCCAGGAGCTGGATGATCTGCACAGGAGTGTGAAGAGGGCTCCCAAGATGGAGAAGCTGGGGTCATTCCATCTGGAGAAGGGAAGACTGGGATAGGGAGAGATTCCAGGTTCTGAAAGGGTGAAGCCAGCTTGATGGTGCCCCTTAATAATCACGAGCTAAGAAGGACAGTATAGGTTACACAGTGGACTGTGGGGTATTGGGTAGAAGGCTCTGGTGTAGCCCTCTCTGGACTTGACTATGGGAAATAGCAGAGCCTTTAGAATCAGACACATTTGGCTTTAAATTCTGAATCCCTATGTGATTTGATGCAAGTTTCTTAGCCTCTCTAAGCCTCAGAGTCTACCAAACTCAAACTAGAAGTAAAAAAAGCTGGAGACTATGTAGATGAACTACCTAGCATATAGTGGCCAGTCAAGGCACACTGCTTTCCTTCTCTTCCTCCTTTGATCTGTTATTCTAAGACTACCAGTATTAACCCAAAGCTTTTTCTTTTTTAATTAAAAATTTTTTTAATGTTTTATTTATTTCTGAGAGAGAGAGACAGCGTGAGCAGGGGAGGGTCAGAGAGAGAGGGAGACACAGAATCCGAAACAGGCTCCAGGCTCTGAGCTGTCAGCACAGAGCCTGATGCAGGGCTCGAACCCACAAACCATGAGATCATGACCTGAGCTGAAGTCGGACGCCCAATCGACTGAGCCACCCAGGCGCCCCTTTTTAAAAATATTTTTAAATGTTTATTTATTTTTTTTGAGAGAGAGCAGGAGCAGAAAAGGGGCAGAAAGACAGAGAGACCCAGAATCTGAAGAAGGCTCCAGGCTCTGAGCTGTCAGCACAGAGCCTAATGTGGGGCTTGAACTCACAAACCGGGAGATCATGACCTGAGCTGAAGTTGGCCGCTTAACCGACTGAGCCACCCAGGTGCCCCAACCCAAAGCTTTTTATTCCTCTTTGCTCCTGTAGGTGACTCTGGCATCAGCTGGTGGAGCAGGAGGTGATGGCGTCCCTGAATCAAGGCCGTGAGTACCCCAGCAGGAGACGAGGGTTTGGGGAGACAGCCCAGGGTCGGGGAGGAGTCCGGATCCTTGTTCCAGAGCTCCTCCTGGGCCCTCTACCCTCCCCACCAGCTACCCAGCCAGCCCCTTCTCCTGGCCCAGGGCTGCTCATCAATCAAGAGGTGCTGCTGATGCAGAAAGGCATGGTGATGCGCAAGGTGAGGTCCAAAAGCTGGAAGAAACTAAGATACTTCAGACTTCAGGATGACGGCATGACAGTCTGGCATGCCCGGCAGGCCGGAGGCAATGCCAAGCCCAGCTGTGAGTCACGTGGTTAGCTAGGGGTGGGCGTGTTGGGTAGACTGGACTCTGAAGAGGCCAGCAGCTGGAGAACAGGGGAGGGACTGGGGTCCTACAGTGTGTCCTTGTGCTGTCCCTCTCGTTTCTCTCTGGAAATTATAACAGCACTTGTCTCGTAAGGCTGTTTATGAGGATTCAACCAGCGATGGCGTGTAAAGGGCTTAGGGGAGCCCTAGCCTATAATAAAGCTCAATAAATCACAGGTTATAGTGTATCGCTGTTAAATTAAGGCATGATCTCAGGCATCGGGCTGCCTGCATTAAAGCCCTTGCTCTGCCACTCTCTGGCTGAGCTGACAAGTTACTTAAATTAAGCTTCAGTTTCCTCATCTGCAAAATGGAGATTAAACAGTATCTGCCTAGATGGTTACAGGGACTAAATAAGTTAATGTATAAAGCACCTACCATGGGACCTAAAACCAGGATGCATTTAATACATTAGCCACGATAACGAATGTTTTTAAAAATCATAAACGCAGCATAACAATGTGCATCCTGTTGGCCAGATGCCTTACGGGTCCTCTAAAAATCTGATCACAGGACACATGTAAGAGTGTGCATTAGAGATATAATCAAATCTCACAGGCCACACCACCTCCGGCTGGGGAAAGGGGGTAGAAGAATTTCTCTGGCTCTCCCCTAGACGTCTGGAAAGAGGAAGCCCTCAAACCTGGAACGGGGGAATTGAATTTGGGCACATCATGCTTTGGTGTAACTGCTACTGCGTAGACTCAGAGAGTGTTTCCTTCCGTCAGTGATTACTACCATGAGGACAGGCCACAGAAGGGACCACCCCTTATTTCAGATAAGGGGATAAGTCATTTTGGTCTGTGTCATACTGCCAGCTGCTGGCCAAAAGCCAGGTCTGGCCACTCCCCGCACAAGGCCCCTTGCCATGCTGCCTATGAAAATGGCAGTGACTCATGGGGAATCTTGAATCCCAGGGGTCTGCACCTCCCTGTGCTAAGACTTGGAGGTTTCATCCTGTGGAGGTTGGGGTTCCTCTTCCCTGTGGCTTCACAGAGAGGAAGGGAGTACAGGTCCCTGGCCCTTCACCCCTGCAATTTGGTGGATTCTTTTCCTCAGTGCCCCGCTTGCTTCTTCTCCGGCAGTCTCAATCTCTGACGTGGAGACAGTGCGTGAGGGCCACGAGTCTGAGCTGCTGCGCAGCCTGGCAGACGAGTTCCCCCTGGAGCAGGGCTTCACCATCGTCTTCCATGGCCGCCGCTCCAACCTGGACCTGGTGGCCAGCAGTGTTGAGGAGGCCCAGATATGGATGCGGGGACTCCAACATTTGGTGGACTTTGTCACCAGCATGGACCAAAAGGAGAGGCTGGACCAGTATCAGCAGGATGGAGTCAGAGTGGGAACCAGGGGTCACAAAAGAGGCTGGCGGGCTAAGGACGGGCGGGGGTGTGCAGGGATAGGGAGGTCTAAGAGGCCAGATGCGGTGGGCAAGGGCAGCTCTGGCCCATGTGAGGCAGAGGATATTAAGAGTAATTGAGGCTTGGGATAGCAAAACACATAGTCAGGCAGAGAATGGGCATAAGGGATTGGTGGAAGGGATAGCGAGAGGCAAAGGACCAAACAAGGTACTGATCTTGAGAGCTGAACGAAGATCCCAGTGGCAGTAACCACCATAAGGACTGGGAAGCAGCTTTCGTGGTGCTGACTGATTCAGATTTCCTAGATTGTATTCACCTTCCATGCCAGTTCATTCATGCATTTGTTCCTTCCTTCCTTCCTTCCTTCATTCACTTCCCATTTATTAAGCAGACAGTATCAGCCACTATACCACCGTTTAGAAGTACGAAGATCAGTGAGACTCAGGCATGGTTTTAGTTGTTGGAAAAAAATGGAATTGGGTAAATAATCTGTGTCCTAGAAGTGTTACGGGACTTAGGTTATTTGTGGGTGTTCAAAGGAAGGAGAAATTTTTTTTTTCTGAGATTTACATTTAATTTTTTTATTTTAAAGTTTTTTTTTAATGTTTTATTTATTTCTAGGAGAGAGAGAGACAGCGTGAGCAGGGAAGGGTCAGAGAGAGAGGGAGTCATAGACTGAAACAGGCTCCAGGCTCTGAGCTGGCAGTCAGCACAGAGCCCGACACGGGGCTTGAACCCACGAACCGCTAGATCATGACCTAAGCGAAAGTCGACGCCCAACCGACTAAGCCACCCAGGTGCCCCTAATTTTTTTTTTTATTTTACAAATAGTTTATTGTCAAATTAGTTTCCACATAACACACAGTGCTCATCCCCACGAGTGCCCTCCTCCATGCCCATCCCTCCTCCCCCCACATCCATCAGTCCTCAGTTTTTGTCAGCATTCAAGAGTCTCTCATGGTTTGCCTCTCTCCCTTTCCCCCACCATTTCCCCCTTTCTTCTGCCCCTTGTTCCTCAGTTAAGTTCCTCCTAATCCAGGAAGGAGAAATTTTTAATTCTAGCTGAGAGAGTTCTGAGAAAACTTTAGGCAGGTAGTTGCATATCAGCTGAGCCTTGAAAGAGAGTAGAATTTAAACCTAGAGAAGGAGGGAAAGGCTGTCCTGCCTGAGGGAACAGCATACAAAGGCCCAGATGCAGGGCATTGAAGAGCAGGAAAGAGTGGGACATCAGAGAGCGGAGAGTTGTTGAGTCTGGCCAAAGTTCAGGGAGGAAAAGAGGTGTGATGAGAAGGCTGGGTGGGGGCCAGATCATAGCGGTGAAGACCTTCAATCTATGTTAGGAAACGTGGGCTCCTTTCTGCAGGCAACAGGGTGGCCCCTGCAGACACCCGAGCCGTGCGGGGACAAGATAGATTGGTGCTCTGGGGAGACTATTCTCGCAGCTCATGTGGAAAGTGCATTGGCCGTGGAGGAGAGACTGAGAAGATACTAGGGGGGAGGATGTCAGTGGATGAACATGCACACTCATCTGCACACACAATCGCACACACGGTGCTTTTGCCTTGACTCACACCTGGGTGGCTGAGCGACTGGTTCCAGCGCGGAGACAAGAACCAGGACGGCCGCATGAGCTTCCCGGAGGTCCAGCGCTTACTACGCCTGATGAACGTGGAAATGGACCAAGATTACGCCTTGCATCTTTTCCAAGTGAGTCTTTTGGGGAAGGGTTTTCAGAAGCCAGCCAAGACCACATTCTCACGTGGTCAGAAGTATTCTGGCCCTAACCAGCATCGCTCTCTGTTGAATCTCTCCTATGCGCCCTGCCGCTATGCCAGGCTCGATGGAAAGGGTAGGGTGTGGCTCTTAGGCTTCCGTTGGCTTAGAAAGACAATTCATGGGGCGACTGGGTGGCTCAGTCGGTTAAGCGTCTGACTCTTGGTTTCGGCTCAGGTCATGATCTCACGGTTAGTGGGTTCAAGCCGTGCATCGGGCTCCATGCTGACAGTGTGGAGCCTGCTTGAGATCCCCTCTCTCCCTCTCTCTCTGCCCTTTGCCTGCTCATACTCTCTGTCTCTCAATACAGATAGATAAACTTTAAAAATAAAAAATTAATTAAAAAAAGAAAGATGAGTCATAACCTTATGAAAGGTAAACCATACATTACTATGTCAGACGTCAAGGACCTCTCCGTCCATAGCCGGAATTTCACATGTGCCTAGTATCAATGGAAAACTCCAACTGGAATGTGAGGAAGTAGGAGGAGAGAGCTTTTGACCTTGTAGGCACTTGTGGGGGGCAGTTCACTCTTTCTAACTGAAATTTTCTCTGGTAGCAAATGGTATGGCTACAGGTTTGCTTTTTGCTTGCTGAAGTGGCTCTTATGAATACTAAATGTCAGGTGTTCTTTTTTTTTTTTTTTTTTTAATTTTTTAATGTTTTATTATTTCTAGGAGAGAGAGAGAGAGACAGCGTGAGCAGGGGAGGGTCAGAGAGAGAGGGAGTGACAGACTGAAACAGGCTCCAGGCTCTGAGCTTGCAGTCAGCACAGAGCCCGACGCGGGACTCGAACCCACGAACCGCGAGATCATGACCCAAGCGAAAGTTGGACGCTTAACCGACTAAGCCACCCAGGCGCCCCAATAAATGTCAGGTGTTCTGTGGGCATACTGTAGAAGTGTGTTTGTATCCATCTGTTAGTAAGACTGCCCTTACAAGGCAAGTCGAAGCCATAAAATTTGCTCTTAAAAGGATTTGTCCACATCCTCTAAACCCTCGCTTGTAGGCAGCAGACGAATCCCAGTCCGGGACTCTGGAAGGAGAAGAATTTGTAGAGTTCTATAAGGCTCTGACTAAGCGCCCTGAGGTGCTGGAAGTGTTTGAAAACTTTTCGGCCGATGGTCAGAAGCTGACCCTGCTGGAATTTGTGGATTTCCTCCGAGAGGAGCAGAATGAAGGAGAAAGAGCATCTGACCTTGCTCTGGAACTCATCGACCGCTATGAGCCTTCAGAGAGCGGTAAGAGGGCTGGAGGGTGGAGAGGCACCGGCCATGGGGCGGGGAGGGGGACCAGGATTAGAAAGGTCCAGAGACAAGCCGCCTTCTGCCTAACTCAGGGAAGGCTGAGTCCACCTGTACCCCAACCCCTGGGCAATCATTTTCACCTCATTCAACCACTCCATGGGAAGGAGAGAAGAAATTTCCTTCCCAAATAAGACAGGAGTCTCCTGTGATACGAGATCTCTCTGGTGGAAGAGATCCTCCAGCTTCACTGGATAAGTTCTTCCTGATATCCACATTTGTCCCCGGGGGAAAAGAAAGAGCCTCTTCTTCTTGCTTTGGCTTCTCCTCCAGCGCATACGATTCCTTTTCCTCTAGCTCCTCCATGGTTCCTGTTTGGTGTTCCTTTAAGTGCTGGGTCTCCACCCTTTCCTGAACTTTCTCCAAATTCTCCAAGTAGTACTTAAATTGCTAAGGCCCTGGGCCAGGGAAGCTAGTCAGTCCCTGGCTGAGGGGGGTGATGAGGAGGCCAGTCACCTAGCTTTTAGCAAACATGGATAACCCTCAGACCTCTCTCCCTGCCCCTTCAGTGGACACCCCCCCTGCCCTTCATGCCCTTCAGAATTCCAGGAATTGACATTAATAATAAATGATTTGCAAGGCACTTTCACATCGCTTACTTCATTTAGTCCTCCCTTCAACCTTGTAAATCAAAAGCATAATCTTTATTCGGCTACTGCTAAGCCTCCCATCATGTGCCAACATCACTACATGCCTTTTGTTTCCTCATCCTTCCCATGGCCCGTTGAAGTGGGTTCCATTATTAAGTCAGTTGTGCAAAAGAAGAGAACTAGGGTTTAGAAAGATCAACAGAGTTGCTCAAAGCCAACAGCTAATGAGAGGAGGAATCAGGATTCAAACCTGGGTCCCTTCACCCTTTCCTCATACCTCTGTGGAACTCGAGGATTAGAGATGAGATGAATGAGAGCTGGACAAGGGACCCACATTTCCAAGTCTCGACTCCCAATGCCCTTTCATTCGTTCATACACTCACGACGTCAGCTAATGCTCACTGAGCACATGTCATGTACCAGGACCTCAGGAACGGAGAGGCAGCAGGCAGAGGTTGGGCAAGGACACTGCCTTCATGGAGCTTTGAGTCAAACAGAAAGGATTGGAATCGCCGATTCCAGATTCCTGTTCATGTTTAGAGAAGAAAGGGAGCTATAAAGAAATCATTTCAGGGGCACCTGGGTGGCTTAGTCGATTAAGCGTCCAACTTTCGCTTGGGTCATGATCTCGCGGTTCGTGGGTTCGAGCCCCGCGTCGGGCTCTGTGCTGACTGCCAGCTCGAGCCTGGAGCCTGTTTCAGTCTGTGACTCCTCTCTCTCTCCTCCCTGCTCACGCTGCTCTCTCTCTCTCCTAGAAATAAATAAAAACATTAAAAAAAAAAAAAGAAATCATTTCAGAAAATTAAATAGAAGAATGCGGTGGCTTAAGAAGTAGGATCTTCTATTTCCAGTGCAGTTTCATTTATTCTACCACCTGGCCCTCAGGGTGTTCCCTCCCCTGAATTCCCCTGACAGATACTATACTCTGGCTGCAGAGACTCATATCAGGAGACCTGGGATCAACTCCCCACTGTACTTCTTTTTTTTTTTTCTTTTTCATTTTTAAAAATTATTTATTTATTTTTAAATTTACATCCAAGTTAGTTAGCATATAGTGCAATAATAATTTCAGGAGTAGAATCCAGTGATTCATCCCCTACATATAACACCCAGTGCTCATCCCAGAAAGTGTCCTTAATGCCCCGTGCCCATTTAGCCCGTGCCCCCCACCCTCAGCCCCTCCAGCAACCCTCAGTTTATTCTCTATATTTAAGAGTCTCTTATGTTTTGTCCTTGTCCCTGTTTTTATATTATTTTTGCTCCCCTTCCCTTATGTTCATCTGTTTTGTATCTTAAATTCCATATATGAGTGAAGTCATATATTTATCTTTCTTTGATTTATTTTGCTTAGCATAATACCCTCTAGTTCCATCCACGTTGTTGCAAATGGCAAGCTTTCATTATTTTTGATTGCCAAGTAATACTCCAGTGTGTGTGTGTGTGTGTGTGTGTGTGTGTGTGTGTGTGTGTACCACATCTTCTTTATCCATTCATCTGTCAATGGACATTTGGGCTCTTCCCATACTTTGGCTATTGTCAATAGGGCTGCTATAAACATTGGGGTGCATGTGCACCCTTCGAAACAGCACACCTGTATCCCTTGGATAAATACCTACTGGTGCAATTGCTGGGTCATAGAGTAGTTCTATTTTTAATTTTTTGAGGAACCTCCACCCTGTTTTCCAGAGTGGCTGCACCAGTTTGCATTCCCACCGGCAGTGCAAACGAGACCCTTTTTCTTCGAATCCTCACCAACATCTGTTGTTGCCTGAGTTGTTAATGTTAGCCATTCTGATGGGTGTGAGGTGGTATCTCATTGTGGTTTTGATGTGTATTTTCCTGATGATGAGTGATGTTGAGCAGTTTTTCATGTGTCTGTTGGCCACCTGGATGTCTTCTTTAGAAAATACTTATTCATGTCTTTTGCCCATTTCTTCACTGGATTGTTTGATAAATTCTTTCTAGATTTTGGATAACAACCCTTTATCTGATATGTCATTTGCAAATATCTTCTCCCATTCCGTTGGTTGCCTTTTAGTTTTGCTGATCGTTTCTTCCGCTGTGCAGAAGTTTTTATCTTGATAAAGTCCCGATAGTTCAGCTTTGCTTCTGTTTCCCTTGCCTCCGGAGACGTGTTGAGTAAGAAGTTGCTGCGGCCAAGGTCAAAGATTTTGCAAGCTTTCTCCTCTTCCCCACCGTCCTTTTTACTAACTGCGTAACCTTGGGCAAGCTGAGACACGGTTTGCTCATTTGTAAAATAATTGGTTATCGAATGAAATGATGAACATGAAACGTATCTGGCCACTGTGGATTTACCCTTGTGACGTAAATTATTACCATAGAGAACAAAACTTCCTGTCTCACTTCCCATCACCGCCCTGCTCCACCATCGCTGGGTCTTCTCAAAGCTGGAGCAAGGAAGCTCGGCATTAGAGTCAAGTTGTTCGGCCTCCCAAGGGAACCCCCGTGCAGCATTGTTCCCCTCAGGGAGACCGCACAGCCCAGTGATATGGGTGTGGCTCGGATCTCTGGCTGCCTGGGTTCAAATACCAGCTCCTTCACTTATCAGTTATGTTACCTAACCTATCAGGGCAGATTATATTGTATCTACCTCATCATGTTGGTGAGAGCATTAAGAGAGATGCTGCATGGAATGTTCTGGGTATTAAGGGCTCAGTATGAGTCGTTGTTGTTGGTATGTATGAAGCCCATGCTGAGACGAGTGAGGGCTATGAAAGGAGTGACAGGGCGCTGCCATTAAAGAAAATGTAGTCCAGGGTGCCTGGGTGGCTCTGTTGGTTAAGCGTCTGACTTCAGCTCAGGTCATGATCTCACGGTTTGTGGGTTCGAGCCCCGCATCGGGCTCTGTGCTGACAGTTAGCTCAGAGCCTGGAGCCTGTCTTCGGATTCTGTGTCTCCCTCTCTCTCTGACCCTCCCCTGCTCATGCTGTTTCTATCTCTCTCTCAAAAATAAATAAAACATTTAAAAAATGTAGTCCAAGGGGATATTGGACAACTGCTCTTCAAAATACCATATGGGAATCAACGATAGGAAGAAACCCTCAGGTCACGGTTGGCAGCAGTTACGCAGCCCAGGGAATGAAACACAGGTACCTCGGTTGTGTCATTAAGTCTTTGACTTTGTTTGCCTCTGGGCCTCAGTTTCCCCATCTATAAAATCAACCCGTTACACTAAATACTATGCTGTCCATTATGGTAACCCTGAGCTCTGTGTGACTATTTAAATTTAGATGAACTAAATTCGGGATGCCTGGCTGGCTCAGTTGGAAGAGCATGCGACTCTTAATCCTGGGGTCATGAGTTCAAGCCCCCCATTGAGTGTAGAGATTACTGAAAAGAATAAATAAATTGAAACTTAAAAAACAATAACTAGTTGAAATCAAAATTTTAAATTCAGTTCTTCAGTCACACAACCACACTTCAAGTGTTCAGTTAGCCATATGTGTTTGGAGGCTACCATACTGGACGTCACAGAATAGAACAAACATTTCCATCATTGCAGAAAGTCCTATTGTATAGCACTGGATTAGAATGATTTTTTTTAACATTTATTTATTTTTGAGAGACAGAGAGAGCATGAGCTGGGGAGGGACAGAGACAGAGGGAGACACAGAATCCCAAGCAGGCTCCAGGCTCTGAGCTGTCAGCACAGAGCCTGATGCGGGGCTTAAACTCACGAACCGTGAGATCATGACCTGAGCCAAAGTCGGCTGCTTAACCGACTGAGCCACCCAGGTGCCCTAGGTTTGGCTTTTTTCTAAACAAATACTTTTTATTAGTTTATTTATTTATTTTAAATATATATCTTTTAACATTTTTTTTTAATGTTTTGTTTATTTCTGAGAGAGAGACAGCATGAGCAGGGGAGGGTCAGAGAGAGAGGGAGACACAGAATCCGAAACAGGCTCCAGGCTCTGAGCTAGCTGTCAGCACAGAGCCCGATGCGGGGCTCTAGCCCATGAACCATGAGCTCGTGACCTGAGCCGAAGTCAGATGCTTAGCCAACTGAGCCACCCAGGTGCCCCTTGGTTTATTTATTTTTGAGAGAGACAGAGAGACCATGAGTAGGGGAGGAGCAGAGAGAGAATCCCAAGCAGCCTCCCTGCTCGACACAGAGCCTGACGTGGGGCTCAATCCCACAACTTTAAGATTATGATCTGAGCCAAAATTAGGAGTCAGACACAACCACCTGAGCCACCCAGACACCTCTGGACTAGAATAATCTCAATGATTCTCCTTGTAGCTTTAACTTTCTCTGAGGGCCATGATGATCCAAGTGACAGTGGGTGGGGCACGTTTGGGATCTAGAGGCTGGGAGTGGACACCATCTGAAAGCCAGGACTCTGGAGAGAGGTGGGGTGAAGGCCAGGCTGGGGATATGCCAGGATGCTCTCACTCAGAGCTTCTCACTCTATCATTCCCCTGCTCCACACCTTAGGCAAAGTGCGACACGTGCTGAGCTTGGATGGCTTCCTCAGCTACCTCTGCTCGAAGGACGGAGATATCTTCAACCCAACCTGCCTCCCCGTCTACCAAGATATGACTCAGCCCTTGAGCCACTACTACATCAACTCCTCTCACAACACCTACCTAGTGGGGGACCAGATTTGTGGCCAGAGCAGCGTCGAGGGATATATACGGTGTAGTGGGAAGGGCTCCAGCTCATGAGAAGGGACCATCTGTGCTATCTATAGCTAACAGGGATTGAGAAGGTGTCCTGGGGGGCTTGGGGCTGAGGATACCTGAGAGACTTGGAGGTCATGTCGAAGACTGACAGGAGAGTAGTATTGAAACTCTATGAGTATACGGAGCTTTTTTCTCTTTCATAGGCTATGAAATGCTCTTGGAACCCAGAGGTCCTGACAGGTTTATTTTGAACAAATAAAGTAAATGTTACACGGAAGGCAGTAGCACATAGAAGTTAGAAATGTATGTTCGGGAGTAGGACCATTTGAGGTCAAATCCCACCTCTCTCAGATCTTGGTACTCTGGTTCTAAGTATTTTATTTTTTCTTAAATGTTTTATTTATTTCTAGGAGAGAGAGAGAGACAGAGCGTGAGCAGGGTAGGGTCGGAGAGAGAGGGAGTCACAGACTGAAACAGGCTCCAGGCTCTGAGTTGGCAGTCAGCACAGAGCCCGACGCGGGGCCCTAACCCACGAACTGCGAGATCATGACCTAAGCGAAAGTCCGACGCTTAACCGACTAAGCCACCCAGGCGACCCTGGTTCTAAGTATTTAACCTTTCTGTGCTTTAGTTTCCCCATCTATGAAATAGGGATGATAACAATGCCTATTCTGTCTGAGTTGTGAGGATTATATATATATATATATATTTTTTTTTTTTTTTTGAGCAGTGCAGGGGAAGGGCGGAGAGAGGGAGGCACAGAATCCGAAGCAGGCTCCACATTGTCAGCACAGAGCCCGATGTGGTGCTCGATCTCATGAACCTCAGATCATGACCTGAGCCGAAATCAAGAGTCGGATGCTTACCCGACTCAGCCACCTCGGCTCCCCCTGAATTGTGAGGATTAATAGTTAATAAGTGGTATCCTGCTTTTATTGTGATTATTCATGGTTAGATCAAATAGTCAAGATATCTTGACTTACAGTGCCAGCCACTGAACTAGTAGCTTCCGGGCATACAAAGATCAATGGGATATATTGTTTCTGCCCTAGGATGTCTAGTAGAGAAAATAAAGTACAAATTTACTGAGAGTTTGAGGGGCGCTTGGCTGGCACAGTTGGTAGAACACACAACTCTTAATCTTGGGGTCATGAATTCAAGCCCTGTGTTGGGTGCAGAGCTTACTTTAAAAACAAACAAACCTCCTTAAAGTTTAAATAACTCAAGTGTCACAAAATGATATACAACCAGAACAGCAGAAGCATCATGAGGCAATCTGTGATGACTCGCTGAAGGCGGACTGTGAGGTGGGTGGGCTGGGGTGGGGGGTGGAGGTGTCGTGAGCTGTGGCAGTATCCTGGTGCACAGAGAAAGGCCCACAGAGGTATAGCATGAAAGGGTCTTAACAAATAAGTGCCAGTGGGCACTGTTCTCTCCAGAGTGGGTAAGGGGCCTCTCACGGAAGATGAGACCTTGACCCCCCTCTGTCCTCTGGGCTTTGGGGTTCTTGCAGGGCCCTGAAGAGGGGGTGCCGCTGTGTGGAGGTGGATATATGGGACGGACCTGGTGGGGAACCTGTCGTTTACCATGGACACACCCTGACCTCCCGCATCCCATTCAAAGATGTCGTGGTCACTGTGGCACAGTACGCCTTCCAGGTAGGAGCCCCGGGATGGGCACACCGGTAAGGGGAGATGACCTGAGGGAGGAGCAGCTGGCTCTGGATCTGGAGAGGAGAGAGGGATACAGGGGAGGTCATATCAAATGGCATATATGTCTAACTGTGAAACATCAGGCAAGTATTAAGGGATTATGAATAAGGGTTGGATATATCACCAGTAATTAGTAGGCATAGAGTTAATTGCTAGAGATTAGTAATCATTACTTTGAATAACTTTCACCTATTTGGGAGATGGGTGGATAAGGAAACAGAGAAGTGGTGGGTAGGGCCAGGGGACAGTTGGGATCAGGAGGTGAGACTTTAACATGAGCACATAATCGAGGGAATGGCCTAGCTTTCCCACTCTGAGGCTAAAAACTCAAAGGGGCCAGAGGGACCTGGCTCAGACCTGGTACAGGTCTCAGATTTGGGATCCCAACAAGGACATTTTAAATTTTTCTTCTTTTTTTTTTGAGGGAAAGAGCATGCACAAGTTGGGGGGAGGCAGAGAGAGGGAGAGGGAGAGAATCCCAAGCAGTTCTGAACTGTCAACATGGAGCCTGACATGGGGCTTGAGCTCACGAACTGTGAGATCATGACCTGAGCTGAAATCAAGAGTCGGGCACTTAACTGACTGAGCCACCCAGGCGTCCCCCCAACAGTGACTTTTAAACGTGGGGGGGGGGCCCAGCCCCAGCAAGACCTCCTTGACACCTGGAATAGGGTCAGAGGAGCTTAGCCATCAGGGTGCTCAGCTGAGTGAATCACCAGGGAGACCCTGGAGACGTAAGGAAGTTACAGGCTTTAGAACTCTGGCTCCAACGTCCCCTCCCCCATCAGACATCAGACTACCCGGTCATCCTGTCCCTGGAGAACCACTGCAGTTGGGAGCAGCAGCAGGTCATCGCACAGCATCTGACCGAGATCCTGGCGGAGCAGTTGCTGAGCACAACCTTGGATGGGCTGCTGCCCACTCAGCTGCCCTCGCCTGAGGTAGGCACCCTGCCCCCCCAGCCTGGGCTCCGCCGTGGCCTCCACACCCACCCCATCTCGGCCCCTTCCTTTGTGCCCCTCCTGTGCCCTTCTTCTCACACTTGGATGGACTCTCTCACTCTTTAATATCTTGGAGCAACTTTTAAAAATTTTTTTAATTAAAAACTTTTTATTTGAGAGAGAGAGAATCCCAAGCAGGCTCCACGCTCAGCATGGAGCCCAGTGTGGGGCTCGATCCCATGACCCGATGTCCCAACAACTTTAATGTTTAAAAAATACGATGGAACACAGAATTGTTTATAGTTCTCTGAATTTTGAATCGATTATTTACTTATTTCTTTTTTTCAATGGAAATATCTTTTTTTCCTGATAGTTCATAATTATGGTAGACCATACAAACAACATATAGAAAGGGAAGTCCTCCACCCACATCTCAACCTCTCCGAAAGCAGCTGTTAATAGATTTTTAAAGTTTTGTTTTTGTTTTTGTTTTTGTTTTGAGAGAGAGAGAGAGAGAAAGTGGGGGAGGGGCAAAGAAAGAGGGAGAGAAAATCCCAAGCAGAGGTCAGTTACACTCCACACTAAGCCTGATCCAGGACTTGATCTCATGACCTCGAGATCATGACCTGAGCTGAAATCAAGAGCTGGAAAACTCAACCGGCTAAGCCATCTAGGTGCCCTGTCAATAGATTTTTTTTAATGCTTATATAAACATGCATGTGTATATATATTTACCTTTTTAAAAGCATGCATAGGATCCTTTTCTATATCTCTTTTATATCTCATATATATATATATACCGTGGATGCCTTTTCATGTATAATCTTTCTCCTTTTAAGAGCTGTGTGGTATTCCACTTTCTGTTATACACCATAACTATTCAAACAGTAGAATGGTAATCATTCAGGTTGTTGCTAAGTTTTCACCTGTACATACAGCTTTGTCCATTTACTCTTTCTGTGAGATGGGTTTCTAGAAGTAAAATTGCAGTGTTGAAAAGTTTGCATGTTGATATTTTAGTAATTATTGCCAAGTTGCCCTCTGGGGGAAAACAAAAACAAATTGCATTCCAACTAACAGTGTAAAAGAGTGACTACAAACAAGTCCAGTAATAAGATGATTCATAGTGGCAAATGTGAAGAAAAAAAAAGGAAAGAAAGAAAGAAAAATTCAAGTTTTTAAAAAAGAAAGGTCTATATTATATTTTCTTCTCTTGAATTAATTTATATTATTTACCCACTTTTATTGGGCTTATAATCTTTTTTATGTTTAATTTTAGATAGAGAGAGCTCACACAGGGTGGGGAGGGACACAGGGAGAGAGAGAGAGACAGAGAGAGAGAATCTTAAGCAGGCTCATGCTCAGCGTGGAGTCTGACTTGGGGCTCAGTCCCATGACCCTAGCCAAAATCAAGAGTCAGATGCTCAACTGACTGAGCTATTCAGGCACCCCAGGTCGCCCCAGGTTTATAATCTTTATTAATATATAACAAGTTTGTTTGCTTTACAGAGATGATTCCTACACAAGGAACTATAGCTACAGTTTTATATATATATATATCATATATATAACTGTATATGTATATATATGTATATATATACATATATATATTTGAGAGACAGAGGGAGACAGAGAGTGAACAGGGGAAAAGCAGAGAGAAAGGGAGTCACAGAATCTGAAGCAGGCTACAGGCTCTAAGCTGTCAGCACGGAGTCCAATGTGGGGCTTGAACACACGAACCGTGAGATCATGGCCTCAGCTGAAGTCAGACACTTAACCCACTGAGCCACCCAGGCACCCCTGGTTTGTGTTTTTTTTTTTCTTTAATTTTTTTAAATGTTTATTTATTTTTGAGACAGAGAGAGACAGAGCACAAGCTGAGGAGGGGCAGGGAGGGAGACACAGAATCTGAAACAGGTTCCAGGCTCTGAGCTGTCAGCACAGAACCCAATGTGGGGCTTGAACCCACAGATCGCGAGATCATGACCTGAGCCGAAGTCGGATGCTTAATGGACTGAACCACCCAGGCACCGTTTATTATTTTTTTTAAGTGGACTCTACACCTGACACGGGGCTTGAACTCACAGCCCTGAGATCGAGAGTCCCATGCTATACTGACAGAGCCAGTCAGGTGCCCCTATAACATGGTTTTAAATGTTACAGATATTGATAATATCTTTGGAAAATATCTGGTTTTGCAGTCTTTGTTTTTGTCCTACTGTATCTTTTGCCATAGTGGGAATTTTAAGCTTTATGTAGTCAAATTTGCTGGGTTTTTTTTTTTTTTACATATAGTTTATTGTCTGCTGGTTCTTTTTATGTCTTCTGAGTTTTCTTCTCCTGTTTCCCTCCCTCCTGTTTCTAAATGCTATTCAAAGATGATTCAAAAAGATTCTCTTTTTTCTTCTAATACTCTTAGGTTCTTTACATTTAAATCTTTAATCTGGGAGGAGTTTTTATGTGTCAAATCGAGGTAAGGGGTCCCATGTATTGTTTTCCAAACGGATAGAGATGTTACCAGTTGGCTTAATGGCAGGGAATCCCTATCCTGTGTATCATGCAGCCTCCCTGTGGGGACTCCTGACCACCCACTTCCCATCTTTGAGGTGGTCCCGTCAGAGCAGTGGGCGCTGCATGGTCCCGAGGAGGGGCCCAGAGCAGACAGGTGAACAAGTCCCTTCATTTCTACCCCCAGGAGCTTCGGGGGAAGATCCTGGTGAAAGGGAAGAAGTTACAGACCCTTGAGGAGGACCTTGAGGAAGAGGAAGTGGAGATGCTAGAGTCTGAACTGGAGGGACAGCAGGAGGCTGAGCCGGAGCTGGAGGCTCAGTTTGAGTCTGAGCCCCAGGAGCTGAGCCCCCGCAGTAAGGACAAAAAGAAGGACAAGGTGGGCCAGGAGAGTGGTCTTTCCGCTCTAGCATTAGGTCGGTCTGTACCACCAGCTGAGTTCACGTGTGGAGGCACTAGAGCCAGCCCAGGAGCAAAATGCCCCTTTCCCCCAGTAAAAGAGGTATAGGGGTTGCATTGCTATATGTGGTCATGTGGGGAGAACTAGATTGCAGTGGCTTTCCAACTGCTTTGGGCCATGACATCTGTTTTGAATGAAATGTTATATGAGAGCTCCGTATGCCAAAGAGGTAAATGTGGAGCTAGCCTAGTGGGAGCAACCATTTGACTCTCTCCTGGGTCACCCCGCTGACTCCTGAGACAGCTTTTAAAATAGATTTTTAAAAAATATTTTTATTTATTTCTAGGAGAGAGAGAGACAAAGTGAGCAGGGGAGGGTCAGAGAGAGAGGGAGACACAGACTCCGAAATAGGCTCCAGGCTCTGAGCTGGCAGTCAGCACAGAGCCCGATGCGGGGCTCGAACCCACGAACCGTGAGATCATGACCTAAGCGAAAGTCGGACGCTTAACCGACTAAGCCACCCAGGAGCCCCTAAAATAGATTTTTTAAAATGTTTACTTTCTGAAATAGAGAAAGAGCGAGTGAGCGAGCATGAGCACAAGTGGGGGAAGGGAAGAGAGAGAAAGACACAGAATCCAAAGCTGGCTTCAGGCTTTGAGCGCTCAGCACAGAGCCTGACACGGGGCTTGAACCCACAAACCATGAGATCATGACTTGAGCCGAAAGTCAGATGCTTAACTGAGTGAGTTATCCAGGCGCCCCTCCTCCTGAGACATCTTTTGTACTAATTCTCAGTCTTGAAGGCCAGTTTGAAAACCACTGATGTGTGTGTGTGTGTGTGAGAGAGAGAGACAGACAGACAGAGAGACAAAGAGAGAGAGGAAAGGAGGGAGGGGAGGGGAGAGAGGGGACAGGAGCACTGTGCTACTGTATTGGGTAAGTAGGGCTTCTTGGAGGGACGCCTGTAGCCTCATCTAAACTGAGCTTAGAGAAAGCTTTTTGGAAAAGGTGAGTCTGAGAAGGGGCCGGAAATAGCCAAAAAGGAGGAAGAGTCAGGGAAGGCGAAGGCTTCAGTCAGACTGTGCCAAAGTAGTCCATCTCCCTGCGGGGGAAGGGGTGCCATTGGTGGGTCCGCCAAGATCCTGGTTTGGAAGTCTGCTTTTGCTTCTCGTGCACTTCCTTGACTTCGCTAACTGCTCACTTACCCTGTCCTCTCTGGGGCTGCGGTGTCTAACCTGCTACCATGTCCAGGGAAGGAAATGGGAATTCAGGAGACAAATGTTAAGCTTTTACTCTGGGACCCTCCACATCCTTCCCGGTGTGACTCCCATGCCTATTGGCATACGTTGGCATGGCTGTCTGGGTTCGTGTACACTTTGACAACATTTACTATTGTTTTAAAAGACGAGAGGTAGGGGGGAGGACACCCCTCTGCTTAAGTTACAAACCTGTTACCCAGAAAGTAACCGTAGAGCAGACCCTTTAAGCCCAGAAGCTGAAACTGATCCCATCAGTGTATGTAGACTGCCTTTATTCCCATTCCCACCCCCAGGTTGTGATGTGTCCGCTGTTTTGTACGCCTATCTGTTGTCAGATTATGGCTCAGGCTCCTATTTCCAAGCCTGAGTCCGTTCTCTTTCCCAAGCAGGTGAGGCAGGAGGGAGAATGCAATGGGGAGGCAGGGGGCAGAGGCGTAGGCCGGGTGGGGAAATTCAGTTCCTGGCCAGTGGCCCCTTCCCGCTCAGGTGGCCGAGGGTTTGATTTCATCTTTCTATTTTCTCCTTTCCCAGAAATCCAAACCTGTCTTGTGTCCAACCCTCTCTGCCCTGGTTGTCTACTTGAAGTCTGTCTCATTCCACAGCTTTGCTCACTCGAGGGAGCACTACCGCTTCTATGAGACATCATCTTTCTCTGAAACCAAGGCCAAGAGCCTCATCAAGGAGGCTGGTCAGGACCAAAAGGGAGGGCCAGGGAGGGAACTGGGATGGATAAGGTCAGGCTGCTGGGCGGGCAGAGGAGTCCCAAGAAATAGGACGAAGGGGCTAAGGAGAGATGAGGGAGCAGGTGCCGGGCCTCACAGGAGTAGCAGTAGTGGGCTCACAGCGCTAGAGGGAGGGAGGCTGGGGAGACGGGTCAGGACGGAACAGAGAGGCATGGGGGCAGCCTTCTAGAGCTGGCCTCGGGGGTGCTAGAGACCACAGTGAAGTGCCTGGAACCAGGAAAGTGGCGGAATCCGCTCCATTGCCATCTCCCTACTATATCCCTTTTGCAGGCAATGAGTTTGTGCAGCACAACGCCTGGCAGTTAAGCCGTGTGTATCCCAGTGGCCTGAGGACAGATTCGTCCAATTACAACCCCCAGGAGCTCTGGAATGTGGGCTGCCAGATGGGTGAGGGGGCGGCAGGGGCAAGGAGGAGGGAGTGGAAGAGCAACAGGTGCCCAGAGGGCCAGGGAATGCTTGACCAAGAAAGATGCCCTCGATGCGGGGTGTTCCCAGCAGGCCCTTTTATACCCAATACATCGTAATCCCCCGGAAGAGGGCCTAGATGGTTCCTGAGATGGATCCTTCTCTGTTCTCCTGGGGCTCTCAGTGGCTATGAATGTGCAGACCGCGGGGCTGGAGATGGACATCTACGATGGGTTCTTCCGCCAGAACGGTGGCTGTGGCTACGTGCTGAAGCCCGACTTCCTGCGCGATGCCCAGAGTTCCTTCCACCCCGAGAGGCCTGTCAGCCCTTTCAAAGCCCAGACCCTCCTAATCCAGGTACCACGGAGAGGAAAAAGGGTCGGGAAGAGCCTAAGGTAGCTGGGACAGGAGCAGGGGGGAGATGGCTGGGCCCGGCAAGAGTGTGGTGGGTGAATTCCTCACAGGACAGCAGAGCCCGACTATGAATGGTGTGGAATTTGGAGCCACTGCCTTGGTTCAAACCCATTCACTGGTTGTGTAACTCTGGGCAGGTTCCTTAACCTCAGGCTCCCCGCCTGTAGAATGAGAGTAATGAGACTACCCACCTCACAGGGCTGTTGCGATTAACAAAGTGCCTACAACAATGCCTGGTGCAGACAGAGTAAGTGCTAGAAAGAGGTTGCTGACATGAACATACCTGCTTCCAAACCTTGTTAAATTTCTACTCGGATGCATTTTAAATTGCAGGTAGATTACTAGAAGAGAATGTATTATCCAAATCTAGAAGCTGTAGCGCAAGGTCCTGTGCATCCCCCCTCCCCCATTTCCCCCAGGGTGTAAGAGCGAGCTGGAGTGGGGCTGGGCTGAACAGGAACTAGTGAGGTTCCAGAGTCTCGTTTGCAGGTGATCAGTGGTCAGCAACTCCCCAAGGAGGACATGACTAAGGAGAGGTCCATTGTGGATCCACTGGTGAGAGTGGAGATCTTCGGCATCCGCCCAGACACAACCCGGCAAGAGACGAGCTACGTGGAGAACAACGGTGAGACGAGGCAGTGCTGGCGGGAGAGGAGGAGCACGACTGTTTTCCTCCCATGCTGCCTGCCCCACCCCCCCGTGAAGCACAGTCCCCGTCACCATCCACCTCTCCCACCTCCACGGGAAGAAGCAGTGTAGAACAGGACAGAGAAGGGCCTGGACATCTTGGGTCCGAGTACTGGCCCCTTACACAGAAGCTCCAGCAGCCCGGGCAGATTGCTTACCCACTCCGGGCCGCCACCCCTCCCCTCTGTCCCCTCACGCGGATTGCTCTAAAAAGCACGGCGGCCCAGGATGGGCCTAAAGAAAACAGCCAACGATCTGTCCCTTCACTCCCTCCCTCCTTCACCCCCTCTTCAGGTTTTAATCCATACTGGGGACAGACCCTATGCTTCCGGGTCCTGGTGCCTGAACTGGCCCTGCTGCGTTTTGTGGTACAGGATTACAACTGGAAGACCCGAAACGACTTTATCGGGCAGTACACACTACCCTGGACCTGCATGCAACAAGGTGGGCCGGTGCCTCAAACCCTGGCCAACACCCCGGCTCCGGCTGCCCTCCTAATGCGGTCCTCCTGCCCCTTTCCAGGCTACCGCCACATCCATCTGCTCTCCAAGGATGGCACCAGCCTGCATCCGGCCTCCATCTTCGTGCATATCTGCACCCAGGAAGGGCTGGAGGAGGATGAATCCTAAGGCGGGCACTTCTTGGGAAGGGTGGGTGCGCTGGCTTGAGACGGTAAGAAAAACCGGGAAGGACGCTCCAGAAAGCAAATGAGGTGGCGAAAACAAAGTTTTGGGCTGTGCATTCCTAAGCACAAAATTACCTCACCCGTCCTAACAAGCAAATTCAGGACCTGATTTTTCACTTGCTTTCTCTTCCCTTTCTTCGTTTTTCCATCTGTGGTATCTTTTCTGCCCCTTCCTGTGCGTACTCCCTGCTGGCCTTCCTTCCTTCCTCTTGCCACAGCCTCAATCCCACACCCAGATCTAGGACGAATCTCTTTCATCAACCCTGGCTCAAAGGCTGGCTGCCACCAGAAACCCGGAGAGGGGCTAGGAGCAGAGAAACGCAAAGAGGCATTACCCATCCCTGTCCCCAACTTCCTCAAAGCTCAGAGCCAAGGAAAGGACAGACCAGTCCTCAAGATCCCCCAGGCAAAGGCTGGGGAAGGAGACCTGATCCCAAGACTACACAGACTCTCAAGAGAAGACTGCACGGCCGCATCCCCCCTGGACTGCTCTTCCCTAGCCCCACTTGTACAAATAGAGCTTTTCTCCCCACTTATGCTTGGGTATGGTCTGTCATTGTCAGGCAAGAGAAGGTATGAAGGTTGGGAGACATCTGGATACACAGGTGTTGTTAGGGAAAGGGTAAAAAAATTGGAAATTTCCAGGGCCCCCCTGCATGTGCTGCGTAACGTAGACAGGTCCATTAGGGTGGCTTCTAAGGGCAAGAGGAGGAGACAAAGGGTTATGTGATCACAACCCTGCTGAGAGTTTACCTGGAATCGTCCTGCTTTACGTCTCTTGTCCCAGCATAATTATAAAATGTACCCTCTTTCATTTTCCCGGTGTGTCCCAGTGTAGACGATTAATCGTCCGGTTGCTGAGGTCTGGATCAGAGAGTCACGCCAGCCCCCACTCCCCCAAACCATCTGCCTTTCACACTACCCTGTGCTTTAACTCTAGCGTGGCTGTGGAGCCAGGCTGAGGGTGGGTGCTGAATTAGAGCTGCTTCCAGGAGCAGGCTTCGGGGGAGGAGTGGGGGTGCGGTCCTCCCTCTATAGGTTGACCAAGGGCTTGGCAAGAAGGAGCAGGGCAGGGGCCAGGACAGGCTCAAGGACAGAGACAAAGGACCTGGCCCATTTCAGAATCACGCAGTGAAAACATTAGGAGACAAAGGAGAGGAAGAGGTCTGCGAGGGAACAGGGCAGATTGAGAGGAGAGCCCGGGAAGGCCAAGTCAGGGACGCGGACGAGTCTGTAAGCTAGTGATCACTCTGTTCAACATGCTTTAGAGAGCAGTAGGCACAACAGCACATGCAGTTAGAAACAGCAGGTCTGGGGGCGCTGCCAGAAAACAGGACTTGATGGCAAGAAGAAAGGGGAAGACAGAATGGGTAGAACGAACGTCTTAGAGCCAGGGAGCTGGGCAGAGGGATGGTGAAGAAAGCAGGAACTCACGGGTTAAAAACAGCATGCCTCAACAGGAAAACAACTTGTGGTCCAGGTTGCTCTTTTATATGTATGGCCATCAACTTCAAAGTACTGTAGCCTGGGTCCCAGGAGGCCTCCAGCCCCCCTGGGGTGCCTTGAAGCTAGCCCTTCCCCAGGCTGAGCTCCAGGCTCACGCTGCCTCCAGTCTGCACATCATGGACCACACCCTCCAGGGGGGCGGGGGGAGGGGAAGGCTCTCAGCCCTCAGGTCCGGTCGGAGGAGCAGGGGGGCCCGGGTCCTCCAACTGCACGTCGTGCAGGTGCACGGTGGGGGTGGTGGGGTCTTTGCCCACTCCTTGGTTCGGGTCGGCCTGGTCGGGGTGGTGCCTGCGCACATGCTTAACCACCTGGAACTTCTGCTTGGCCTTGTAGCTGCAGAGGCGGCAGAAGAAGGGGTGGCGGTCGGTGTGGGTGAGGGCGTGATGGCGCAGGCCGGCAGCCCAGCGGAAAGCACGGTGGCACACATTGCACACATAGGGTTTGGCCTCGCTATGCTTGCGGAGGTGGGTGCGCAGCAGGAAGCGGGTCTTGAAGGCCTTGCCGCACTGCTCGCACATGAAGGCCCGGGCCTCCCGGTGCCGCGTCTCCTGGTGTACACGCAGCGCATCGGCCCGGTTGGTACAGTAGTCACACTCGGGACACTGGTATGGCTTCAGTCCTGGAGGACAGAACAAGGACAAGGAACAAATTACTACCGAAGGGAGTCGAACAACGTTTAGGGCGCAGTAAGAGTCACCATGATCCTGAGACACAAAAAACACCAGCAGCATGGTGACTAATGACTCCATCTTTGGAATGTTCCAGTCTTCTCTGACATTTCTATGCCCTCCCAACACAGCTCCTTGTATACGATGAGTGCTCAAGGGATGCTGATAACTGACTCCCAAGTAGCCACCTGACAGCAATGAATAGTCACTCAAATACAACAGGGTTTCCAAATGGGAGAGTCTAACCCTCTTTTGATTGTGGGGTCCTCATGGAATTTGGGAATCCATTTAAATTCAACTCCTTGCTCAACCCAAACAGTAAAAGAAAATGTTCAAGAAAAAAGAGCTAGAAGCAAAAGAAGTGTTGTTCACAGATGCAGAGTACCTTGATGTGCATCTGGTTACTTCCTTTACATTGGTGGGGGGGGAATCCTACACAGTAATCACAAGCACTGTATGTTGGACATCAGCATCAGCAACTCTTTCCTGGGAAGCTATAGTTCATGGCCTCCGTACTCAGGAGAGAAAAATGAAGTTAAAACAAGTGAACCCTTAACATTCTCTTCATTACTCATAACAGTTCCTTCGTGTCTGCAGGAACCGAGGAGACCTCCCTCAGCCACACATTCGAGTTCTCCAGGGGAGAGGTGGGTGACCCAGGGCCCGGACCCCTGGGGAAGCATTAAGAAGTGCACACTGCCAGGCTCTCAGGTTCACCTCTCTTCTGACTGTGATAGGTCTTCAGTGGGCGGGGAAGTTATTCTGGCCATTCAATCTACCTCCTACCCCCGATGTGAAAAGTGACATGCACCCTGAATCTGAGTAAGGACACCCCCCACCCTCAGGAGGCTGGGCGTGCCAGGGAATGGGGGGATCCCTGTGGGCCTGCTGAAACAGCACAGACTCACCTGTGTGCTTGGTCATGTGGTACTTGAGCTGGTTGACCCACTTGCACTTGTAGCCACAGTCAGGGCACAGATACTTGCGTTCTTCCTTGTGGATCCGCATGTGGTACTGGAGGAGGGAAGAGCAGAGTGTGCCCAGAACATGTGCACCCCTGACCCTCAAGGGATGCGCTCCCATCCTAGCCATGCTTCTGTTACCAAGCGGGCTCCCCAGTCTGGCCACGTGGACACCAACCTACCCCACTGGGCCTACCTCTACGTCTGCCCTATCTCAGCTCTACTACTTGCTGCCTGTGCCTTTGGGCGCTTAACCCCTACCTCACAGTGTAATACTGAAATAAACTCTAGAAGAAACAGCAAAAGCAACTCGATCTTGTGTTTTGGAAGGATTAAAATCAGTGTCCAACATACAGTAAATGCTCAATAAACATTAGCCATTATTATGCAGGTTGCCGCCAAACTGTGACCTACCTTCGTCACATACCAAGTATGTATGATGGAATTTTATCTTTGTAACAAGCCTATGAAGTATTCTATCTCTTTTACTGGTAAGGAATCTGAAGCTTGGAGAAGTTAAGGGGCTCAACAAAGGTCCCGGCGCTAATAACCGGCAGCTGGGATTAGATGAGTCCCCACGGCCCCGGACCTTACCTTGAGCCGAGAAGGGTCAGCACAGGCATAGGGACAGAGGTGGCAGCGGTAAGGCTTTTCCCCAGTGTGGATGCGGCTGTGCCACGTGATCTTCTGCCGGTTCTTGGTGCTGTAAGCGCAGTCGGTGCACTTGTAGAGCCGGGTGCCGCCATGCCCTTTCACATGGTGGTCCAGCACCAGCTGATGGTGGCATGTAAAGTCACAAAAGGGGCAGCACAGAGGGGGTTGGCTGGCACCCGCCGTGCCCTCCGAGGCCGCCGCCGCCTCATGCTGCTCCAAGTAGTGCTTCACCAGGCCCGCCCGCTCCCGGGCTGCGAAGTCACAGAGCTGACAGCGGTGGCTGAAATGCTGCTGTCTCCGGTGCTCGTCCAGCGCCGGCCGGCTGGGGAAGGCCTCCTGGCAGGCCCCGCACTCCAGCCGCGGGTGCTGTTTCCGGGTGTGCCCTCGCAAGCTGGCGGGGCTGGGGCACAGCAGCCCACAGCGGGAGCAGTGCAGGGGGCCGTCGGTGGCCTCGGCGGGAGAGCCGGGGGTGGGGGGCGTAGGCTCAGGATGTCGGCGCAGGGCGTGCTGCTTGAGCGCCGTCTCGGAACTGAACTGGGCCTCACACCGCGGGCAGGCAAAGGCGGGGGTGCCCTGGTGGCAGCTGTTGACATGGCGAGTGATGTCATGGCGAAGATAGCCACTGTAGTCACAGAGGGGACAGAAGTGGGTGGGTGTTTTGTCGTGTACCCTTAGCCGGTGTAAGCGCAGTTTTGAGTTGGTACCAAAGGTCTGGGGACAGGAGCTGCAGGGGATGCGGCCAACGCCGGTGTGTCGCGACTGGTGCGCCTCCAAGCGGTACCGTCTGGTGGTGGAAAAGTCGCAGAAGGGGCACTGGTGTGGCTTCACTCCCTCGTGCTTGAGCCGCCGGTGCTGCTGCAGGCAGCGGCCCTGCTTGCAGGTGAAGCCACAATCCGCGCACTGTAGAGGCGGCCGCGGCGCCCGTGTGGGCGCCGAGCCAGGGTGCCTCCGCTTCTGGTGCAGCCTCAGGGTGGCAGCGGCGGTGGCCGTGAACGTACAGAGGCCGCAGTGCAGCTCGCCAGACTCCTCCAGGGGGCAACCCCGGGTCTGGTGAGTCCGCAGAGCCCGCTCCTGCTGGCAGCTAAAGGGACACGTGGGGCAAGAGAAGCGGGCCCCCTTCTGCTTTGGCACCAGAGTCGTGTCCCCATTCCCCGGGCTGCACCCTGTGCCTCCGCCACTCAGGGGAGCAGAGTCTCCCTCGCTTAGGAGGGATTCAGCGGGCTGGGGCTGGGCGGCCCCCCGCTTTCCTCCCCCACCACGTCCCCCCCGGCAGCCTTCAGCCACGTGAGAGGTAATGGAGGAGAGTCGAGAACAAAGGAAAGTGCAGGAGTTGCAGTGAAACTTGCCCTGCTCGAAGCGGAACTTCTCAGGGGTCTCTGCAGGTGAGGGGTTACCTGCAGGAGGGGCTGCAGAGACACAGGGTGTGCCCGGAGGCTCCTCTACTTCTTCTGGCTCCCTGGAAGACACAGAGGGAGCATCTCTTGGGAGCACCAGCTCTACTTCTAATGGTGCAGGTGGGGGCTTCCCCCCTTCTGCATCCACTGGGACCTGGGTGCCAGGGGGTGGAGGACACAGAGGGACAGGTGAAGCTGGTCTGGGCAAGCCCTTGTTCTTTCTGAGCAGAACAGGGCACTTCTTCAGCAGGTGGGTGCTGAGGCCACGCTGTTGCTTGAAGCTGGCCCCACACTCAGGGCACAGCAGGGGCTCCCGGCGGCCCTGGCACCCAGTCCTCGAGTGCATGCTCAGGGCTTTCTCCCGGCGGGTGATGAAAGGGCAGTGTGGGCAGCGGAAGGCCCGCCCCTCTCCCTGTATCACGACCATCTGGACCCGGCCTTCCAGCACCAAAGCCTCCGCCTGCTCCTTGTCCTGTCTCCGCAGTGCCTTGAGTAAGGACTCTGACTCCAGGAACTGGGGGAGGGGAGCGGTCTCAGCAGGCAGAGCTGCCTTGAAGGCTCCCGCCCAGCTGTCAGGGGGCTCCTCCGAGGAAGGGGGGTTTCCGGGGCTTTCAGGGACTGGCTTTTCCAGAACGGGCTCTTCTTCAGCATCTAAACCAGACGTCGTAGCACCTTCAAAGGTAGACAGCTCAGCCAAAGTTGCATCTGGCCCTTCCAGGCTCAGGGGCCCAGACGGATCCAGGGGCCTGAACTCTGCAGAAGCGGTTTCAGCGATCTCCTCAAGGGGCGGCTCAGCCACAGGCTCCAGCTCTACCCCCAGGGCCTCGAGGTGCAGTGTGCAGCCACCCTCATCTGTCTCGGCCGGACTGGGGCTGCCGACTGGGTTGTCTCCCTGTGGAACCTCACTGCCGTCCGGTCTCCTGGCGCGGTCCTCCTCACTGGGCTCCAGTGGGGCCTGGTCCAAGCTGGGGTCCAGCACAGCACCGGGGTCCCGGTCTGGCACCTCAGGCTGGCCGGACAGCTGGCTCGAGGGCTCGGAGTCTGGTGGGGGTGTCAGGCACTGTCCGGCCCCCTCAGACTCCTGCCTGGCATGGTGGAGCTGCCACACCTGGTCCCCGGGCACGTAGCCGTGGGCCTTGCGCTTGTGGAAGAAGAGGGTGGTGTTGCTGAAGGTGCGGTAGTCGCAGAGGGCGCAGCGGAACTCCCGGAGGCGGGTGTGCTTGCAATTCTCATGGCTCAGCAGCGCCTGCTTGTGGCGGCTCTCGTAGCTGCAGTAGCGGCAGGGGTAGAGCGGGGCAGGCACGCCGGGCTGGTGCTGGGAAGCCATGTGCTTCTGCAGCTCATACTTGCGCTTGCAAGCGAAGGCGCACACCTCACACATCAGGGACTTGCCCTGATGGCGCAGCTTGTGGCTGCTCAGCTGGTCAGCACGGTGGCAGCGGTACGAGCACTGGTTGCACTGATATCTGGTGAGAAGAGGGTGGGGGAGGGGCAAAAATCACAATCATAAACTCTCTCGTGACACGTAAACAAGCACGTATTACGGACAAGGCTCTACGCTCCGTACCTTATATGCATCATCTAATTTATTCTTTTTCCACCGCCCTGTGACATAGGCTTCTGTTTACAAGCAAGCACACTAGAGCATGGCAGTTAATAACTTGCCTAAGATTACAAAGGAAACGAAGGGCAAGGGCAGCCGAGCTTCACGGTCTGTGCTCCGGCCCCTCTGCATTGCTCCCCAAAGGGAAGAGAGCATGAATCAGCAAGCCACTGTGGACTCCTAAGGAACTGGCGGGGTTACAGCCTCCCGGGGTAGGTTTCTGGGCCCAGGTCCCGTTCTCCCACGGAGGCATGGGGGCTAGGAGAAACCCCCTGGCCAGCTGTGCCACAGCTTTCCGGGAAACGTGCCTGGGTTAGGGTCACACGTGCAGGCTCCCTACTTTCACAGGACTGGACTCAGAACTCAAGGGACACCTTCATCCACAGGCCTGTGCTCTCTTCCCTGAGCCCAGAGGGCTGTCACCGTGCAAACTGGGCCCAGGCCGAGACCAGCTATAGGAAATGGGGCTGAGGAGACAGGAGCAGAGAGCGGCGACAGAAGGAGTCGCTATGGGACCAGGAGAGCAAGCTGAGTTCAGGGGGAGGCTAGCTTGGCATAAGGTCCTTGGGGACAGGGATGGAGGCGTGCGTGTGCCCGTACCTGAGGTCCCCTGCGTGCTTCCGCATGTGCACGCTCAGGTAGTGCTTCCACTTGGTGACATAGCCACATTCGGTGCACATGTAATCCTTGGTGTTGGAGTGGGTCAGCATGTGCTTGGACAGGTAGCTCACGTCACGGCACGTGAAGTCACACAGCTCACACTTGTGAGGTTTCTCGCCTTAGCGGGGCGTGGGGGTCAGGGGAAGAGGAGAGAGAACACAGGTCAGACACAGACCGAGCGAGCAGACAGACCATGTTCCCCCACAAGCTTGCCCTGATGCCAAGCAGGAGTGAGAGCCTCATGTGCTGCCCACGGCGTGGCTCATGACAGCCAGTGCTGCTCCCCAGTCCTCGCAATTTCTCTGTTCTGACACAGAGCAAGCCAGGAGGAAACTGAAGACCGTGCTTTCCAAAACCAGCTTGGAAGTCTACCCTTGATCCTTGCTGGCACTGGTGGCCAACTGCTCCACTTAACCTAGTTTCTTCCGGTTTTGTGGAAGAGGAGAAAAAATCCGGCAATCCAAGTAGTTAAGAATCTGGACTGTGGAGTCTGACACGGGAATAAAGATGTGAACAGCCAACATATATATGATGCTCATTACATACTAGGTCCCTTCTTACTGACTCCTCCCAACAGCCCCAGGAGGAGGACCTGCTCCATTTTACAGAAAAAGAAGCTGAGGCAGAGGGAAAGCACAGAGCTATTAAGTGGTGGTTCAGATCCTAGCTTACTACTGTGTGGCCTTGGATAAGTCACTTAACCCCTCCAAGGCCCAGTTTCCTTGGCTCCAAAGAGGGGGCAACCAAAATACCAACTGCTCATGGTTGACAGATTAAAGGAAATGTCCCAGAGTCCTCAGTGGTGCCCAGCAAGGACTCAGGGAAGAGCGGTCCAGATAGATGGTCAAGACCATGTCCTTCAGGACCCTTCCCTGTGATCCCTGCCTATCCACTCAGCCCATTCACTGTGGTCAAAGGCAAGCAATGCGGCATTCTCGCTCCAGTTCTGATACTAGCTGTGTGATCCTGAAATGGGCCATTTCAATGTTCATTTTCTCTTTTTTACCAGTTTTCCTTACAAGACTGTTACTATGCATTCAACGAGATGATAGATCTAAAAGAACTCTGAAAACTATAAAGCACCGTAGGGATGGAGGATTTTAGGAGGGGCCGCAGGAAAACGAGGTGTGGTGACTAAAGCATGTGTAGAAATTAGCTGTTCCAGGGAACAACAATGGCTTGGCCCCAAGCTACCTAAAAACTGTCTTCCCCAAAATCTTGGAGATTATTTTTTAATGTCTTGTCAACCTACTGACGCTGGCAGAGAGAGCGCCAACAGGGTGATGCTGTAGCAGGACGCCCGATGTGGCCGTGTCACTGAGGACATTGGCAATGCTGGGAACAGATTCAGCCTCAGAGTCAGTGGCTACAACGTATGCGGATAGCTCAGTTCCCGGGCGCCACCTCTCACAGCACATCTCAATGCTTGGGTCACAAAGGAAGGTACCTCTCCTGGTCTGGGCTCCTTCGCTCTAATAGGCTGGGCATCGACACAGACCAGCCTGACAAAGGATAAGCAGAACTGGACGGGGCCTTAAGGGGGAGCCATGGCAGCAGAGCAATGAGAGCACACAGGCTTTGGCTCAGGAGCTCAACCACGGGACTAGCTAAGTGTCCCGTGGCTTAAGGCTCGATGTATCTCCGGGAAGACTGGGTCCAACGCACGCCAGGCCCTTTCCGTGTCTCGTGCACGGTAAGGCTCACTCCTGCCGCCCCCTTCCTCACGCCACCCTCCCGCGTTCTTGCTCTCAGAAGCAGGGAAGGCAGCTCACCAGTGTGCAGCAACATGTGGCGGATGAGCACCCTCTTGTGGGCGGTGGCAAAGCTGCACTCAGGGCACTGGTGGATCTTCTCGTGGGCATGCATCTTGCCCACGTGGTCCTGGTAGGCCACTGGGTTGAAGGTGGCGAAGGGGCAGAAGGCGCAGCGCAGCTCTTCGCTGCCGGGGTGGCCCTGCTTCTTGTGTTTGCGGAACAGGTGCTTATTGGAGCAGGCAAAGTCGCAGTGTGGGCAGTGGAAGGCGTAGTGGCTCTTGTGATGGGCCTCCATGGCTTCGGCCGTGGCGAAGAGCATGGGACAAGAGTGGTGGCGGCACTCCACGGCCCGCACGCCATGCGTCTCCTTCAGGTGCTTCACAAAGGCCTTGCGGTCGGGGGCCGCATAGCCGCAGCCTTCCTGAAAGCAGCGGAGGGGCAGGGGCTCCGCTGCCGCTGCTGCCGCGTGGCTCTTAAGGTGCTCCTTGAGGGCCTGGCTGAGGCGGAATTCCTCGCGGCACACGGGACAGGCGTAGGTGTCTGAGTAGAAGTTGGAGATGTCCTCGTGCATGCTAGCCATGTGGCGGTTGAGCGCATTCCTCTCCACGGCACTGTAGTGGCACAGCGGGCAGCGGTGGGCTTTCTGGCCCAGCTCTCGCAGTAGATGGGTCTTGAGCTTGCTCTTACTGGTAAAGAACTTCTGGCAGTTGGGGCACTGGAGGCTGGGGTCCGGGAAGTGGAGATGCAGGTGCTCCAGCAGATGGGTCCGCTTCTTAAAGCAGCGCTTGCATTCTGGACACATGTGCGTCTTAAAGAGGGACTCGGTGCCAGCAGCCACATTCCCTGGGAGAGGGAAAGGTACGGAAGGCAGCTCAGGGGCTGGCCACCTAGCGGGCGACCCACAATCTGCCCAGGCACAAATATTATGCGGCCTCTCCCCTTCCTCTCCAGGAACCCAAACAATAGCATCTCCGAGGAAAAACAGGCCCAAGAGAGCAAACTCTATTACCCCTAATGTGTTTCTGCAGTCTTGAGTCATTTATCATTTTTCCACGAGACATGTCAAAGTGGAAGAGTAAGAACACAGGAAATGAACCAAAGCCTGGGAGCCTCAATGCCAGGCTCCCCACAATCCATTCCTTCCCACCACCAAGAGGTTCAAGCCTAACCACATCATTACCTTCTACCTGCTGGGCCCCCTGGGCTTTCTCTGGGGCTTTCTGGGGGTCCTTCAGGGTGCCACCCGCCTCCTCTTTCTCTACGTCCTCCTCGTCAGCTGATTCTCGCCTGGGCAAGGGCGCATCTGCCTGTTTCGAAGGCTCTCCCTCTCTGGGGGGCGTTCTGGGAGCTGGAGACACATAAAACTTGATGACATCTAGAGAAGCCAACGACAGCAGTGAATGCTCATACTGCTCCTCTTACTGGCTGGCGGAATCAGCCCCTCCCCGTGCAGTGTAAGAGAATTCTTGGATTCTAAGTCTATGAATTTATTACCTCTCAAGACACAGATGGGAAGACCAAGAGCTAAGCTATCATTAGTGCTCCAACCTAGAGTAAATCAAATGTCAGATAACACCATCCTCAGACCCCTTAAAGGCAAGGGCTTTGAGATCACTGCGAGGGGAGGCGGGGCGGGGAGCTGACAGGGACAGAATGGGTGCAGAGTGCTTCCCTGGCTTGGGTTCCCAGGGCTAATGGCTGGTGGTTCGGTGCAGGTGAACACAGCCTGACCTCTTAACTGCTCTACTGAGAGGCCTCACCAACAAGGCAGGGTCATACTAATCTACCCCTTCCATCCCTCAACAGAGGCACTTGCCTTAGTAAGGCAAAGATGCAAGACTATTTCCCAGGAAAAAGGGGGTCTTCTCTTTGGGAACAGAGCACCAACAAGTTTTAGCAAGCCTAAGTCTCTCAGCAGAATCCCACCTCTCCAGGCCCGGTTTCTCTATTTTCTCCTGTACTCTAACCCCATGCCTGTTTTTTTGAGACCGTGAAGGATCCGTGAAGCCCCACCCTCCTTGAAGGTTTCTTTTTAAAATAATCCCGGCTTCTCTGGCCCAACCCTACTTGCTCAAAATGGAAGTCTACAGGTATTCTACCAGTGGCTACGGCCACTGATGAACATTTTAGCTTTTCCCCTCAGAAAGCTCTGAAATGAATCAAAAAAGGATATTGGTTAGGTGACTTCAAGGCCACGGTGTAGCCAAAGCCAAATGTTACTCACTGTCACGGACAAAGACTTGCTCTTCGTCTCATCTATTCTGACTGTTCCAAGGTTTCTAGATGCTTCCCAAGGCAATCAGTAATGCTGTCCTCCTGAGCCACTGATCCATGTTCCCTTGCATTTGTGTGTATATTCATGGCACTGGAATCAACTGGCTATCCTACAGGACTGGCCGTGGCTGCATTCCAGGGCTCGTGGCCTCATACCTGGCAGCAACTCCCGGGGTGGAAGGCGCTGAAGGGCAGCCAGTTCTCCCTGGGTCCCGGCACTGTGGCTCCGCTGATGCTGCCGGAAGAGTTTGACGTTGGAGCCCACGAAGCTGCAGTGGTCACAGTGGAAAGGGTAATGGGCCCGCCGGTGCAGCTCCATGCCCTGCTGGCCCCCAAAGAGCAGGGGGCAGCCTCGGAAAGAACAGGGCACGGGCACCGTGGCGTGGGCCTGCCTCAGGTGCTGCTGCAGGCCCTTGCGATCTTCAGCAGAGAACACACAGCCAGACTCTGGGCAGGAGAAGGTGTTGGGAGCACCCCGGTGAACCTTGAAGTGGCTCTTCAGGGCCTGGGGTTGGGCAAACTCTTGCCGACACACAGGGCATGGCAGGGGGCTATCTGGGAGGCCCTGGCCCTGCAGAGGGCCAGAGAGACTGAGGTTGCCAGGGGTCAGCTCTACAGAGCATGGGGGGCTAGAGACGCCCTGCAGAGGCTGTATAAGGGTCTCAGGACATTGGTGCAGGGCCAGCAGAGTGGGCTCAGCGAAGCTCTGCTCACAGCGCTCACAGTAGTACACCTCCAACTCCACCACCTTTACCAGGACACCTGCAGGCAGAGGACCGAGAGAGAAAGGCACAGAATCAGAAGGAACGAGACTCACAGGAGTTAGCTGCTAAGAGAAGACGAAGGTGAATCTTTTAATATTAGTGGAGTGGAGACGGACCTTAAGTCTGGTTCTATACCTGGACTGTAAGCCCCAGAAGGTCAGGACAGCCTCTTTATTTGCACATACACATGGGTTCCCAGTATCTAGTGCTCGCTTTGGCACATACTAAAACTGGATTCCCAGTATCTAACACAGTATTTGGCACAAAATAGGTATTTAATATTTGCCAAATGAATACAACAAGCATTAACAGCATTAACCACATCCAGAAAGCATTAGGAAACGGCAACAATATATTTTGCCCAGATGAAAAATTAGGAACTTCCAAAAGAAGAAAACGACAATCTGGGGATAATATCTACGGTGTAAATGACAAAGTATTACTTTCACATTCTGTAAAGGGAATCTTAAAAAGCACAGTAATTCATAAAATGGAAAACATCCATTTCCCAAAGACCCAAATCACGTTCATAGTCATTACTGCCATTTCTTTTTTTTTTAACTTTTTAATTTTTTAAAATTTATTTTTATTTCTAGGAGAGAGAGAGAGAGAGAGAGAGAGACAGCGTGAGCAAGGGAGGGTCAGAGACAGAGGGAGACACAGACTCTGAAATAGGCTCCAGGCTCTGAGCTGGCATTCAGCACAGAGCCCGACGCGGGGCTCGAATCCACGAACCGTGAGATCATGACCTAAGTGAAAGTCGGATGCTTAACCGACTAAGCCACCCAGGCGCCCCATTACTGCCATTTCTTAAGCAATGGGCAGATCCTTGATAAAGAAAGGCTTAGGAAACACTCACTTGGTACTCCAGTTGCCCTCTGAGAAGAGGAGCCTGGAGTTCCAAGGTTAAGGCCACTGTGCCTGTTAATGGCAGAACCAGGTCTCAAGTCCAGGTCTGGGCCACATCTACCCTGGGGACCCTTTCTTCATTATTTCTTTGCTTAAATAAAAGTTCAGTGCGACAACTCAAATAACAGCTGTACATAAGGAAAAAAATACCCCCCCTCCCCCCACAAAATTTGGTGTCTATTCTTTCAGGCCTTTTTTAGTCATTTCTCAGCAATTTGCTTCCCCCTCCCCCCTCCGCTTGCTATATATATATCAGATGCTTTTTTTGCTGAGTACCTTTAGATCTAGCTTGTATGTTTTTGTCTAGTCCAGAGTACTTCCTGGCATGAACAAGTCAAAATGAAGTCTTGCTCTTACTGATGGACATTTGGGTTATTTGCAAGCATTATAAATAGAGTTGCTCTAGATACCCTCTTACCCCGACTCCGTGTGTGTGTGTGTGTGTGTGTGTGTGTGTGTGTGTGTGAGTCTTTCTACAGAACAGAGCCCTGGAAATGTAATGATGGGGTCAGAGTACGCATATTTTAAAGTCTGTTATATAGGGGCACCTGGCTGGCTCAGTTGGTTAAGCATCTGACTTTGGCTCAGGTCATGATCTCGTGGTCAGTGAGTTCGAGCCCCGCGTCAGGCTCTGTGCTGATAGTTCAGGGCCTGGAGCCTGCTTCAGATTCTGTGTTTCCCTCTCTTTCTGCCCCTTCCCTGCTCACGCATCTGTCTCTCTCTCTCAAAAGTAAAAAAACATGAAAAAAAATTAAAGTTTATTATACAGATAAACTGACCTTCAAACAATTATGGTAAATTACACATTCCATAAGCCATAAGACAATTATCTGTTTTCCCACCAACGCTAAGTATTATAAAAAAAATATTTAATTTTTACCACAGTTGAGAAGCGATATAGGCATTTCATTAATTTTTTTTAAGTATATTTTTTTATTTATTTCTAGGAGAGAGAGAGAAAGACAGCGTGAGCAGGGGAGGGTCAGAGAGAGAGGGAGATACAGACTCCAAAATAGGCTCCAGGCTCCAAGCTGGCCGTCAGCACAAAGCCCGACGCGGGGCTCGAACCCACGAACTGCGAGATCATGACCCAAGCAAAAGTCGGATGCTTAACCGACTAAGCCACCCAGGTGCCGCATTTCATTAATTTTTTTAAAGTTCATTATTATTATTTTTTTGTTTAATAATTTCTACACCCAACATGGAGCTCGAACTCACAATCCCGATATGAATAGTCACATGCTCTGGGGCACTGGGTGGCTCAATCAGTTGAGCGGCTGATACCTGATTTTGGCTCAGGTCATGATCTCACAGTTTGTGGGTTCAAACCCCGCATCGGGCTCTGCGCAGGGCCTGCTTGGGATTCTCTCCCTCTTTCTCTGCCCTTCCCCCACTTGTGCACTCTCTCTCAATAAATAAATACACTTAAGAAGAAAAAAAAAAGGTCACATGCTCTTCTGACTGAGCCAGCCAGGCACTCCTCATAATTATTTTTAACTGGAATTTATTTGTGTTAGTGAGATTATACATCCTTATGGCTGTTGACTATTTTTATTCTTCCTTATTGAAGTGCCTGTAGGTTTCTTTTGCCCTTTCTAGAAAAACAAACAAAACCCCCCAAAACATCATTTCTTTTTCTTATTTCAGAGATCTTTGAATTGTAAAGATATTAACTCTTCCTTATGTATTACAAATGTTTTTTCCAGGTTCGTTTTTTTCCTTCTTACTTGTTTCATTACACAGAAGGTTACAAATACTCTATGATCAAATTAGCTAATCTTTCCCAGTAGTTGCTGTCACCATACTACACTGCCAAGGGAAGTTGTGACAGCCAGAGCTGGAGATGGCAGTTAACAGCAGGGAAGTTACCTAAAAATAAGAAGTTGTAGATATGGGAAGACTAGAGGGGGGAATCTTTTTCCTAGCATAAATATAAATGTTCAACTCCCACTCTTGACAACATGCCTCGGATGAGTTAAGTATGTTATACACAAGAAACTAGGGCAAGGAAATACCAGATTACCTCTGGGAAAGCCCTGCCAAGCCCAGGGTGGTGGAGGCACTGGGCCTGCTGCCTAATCCCTGGCCGCAGTTCCCGAGTGGGAAGGTCAACATGTGGGAAAGAGTCCCCGAGGGCTATAGGATTGGGCAGAGGGGTCAGAAAGGTCTTCCCTTCTGGATTACTGCCTAGCAGACATGAAGCCCTCGCAGGGATAGACTCTGCCAAGAGCCTGGTACCAGGTTGTGAACCACCTTGCCAGCCTTCAATCAACATTCTCCAACTGCAAATCAAATGACAACATCTCCAAGAATAAAAATAAGATGTTACCTTGTGTTCTCGTCACATTTACACAGAAGGGTCAAAAATAGCACAGACAAAACCTCAGGGCTGATTGTCCCACTGGCCTGGTAGCAACTGTGTTTGTACCTGGGGTCTCTCCAGGAGCACCTGGGGATAGGTTTCCAGCTACCGCTTCCACAATGATCTCCATGTTCCCTGTGTCCTCTTCAGTTGCCGTGGCCTCTACCAGCAGGCAGCCTGGGTCAGCAGGCAGAGGCGTGGGGTTCCCAGCAGGACAGGGGCTCTCGACAGGCTCCAGGATTCCACGGTTGGACAGAGGTGGGGGGATCAGCAATAGCTCAGGGCACAGTCCATCCATCTCCCCAGTGCTGTTGGTTGGCGGTGAGTCCAACACGGGGTCTGTCATCACCACTGACTGGTGTTCTGTGGTCTCTTATGTGCTGACACGCCAATCAGAAGAGAATCCAAACAAAATATAGTTAGAGACCTCACTCACTTTCTTCCCACGAGACGTGGGTGCACGGCCCACGGCCTGCCCACTTAGGCATTTCCAGGCGTGGCAGCATGGCACACCTAGTTCATCTTGAAGCTTTTACAACAATGCTCAGACCAAAAAGTAAACAAATGAGAATAGGGATCAATATCAGAAGAGAGCCAACAAGTTTTGGGCAATACATTAAAGATGGAAGGTTACATTTTTTGGAGCTAGGCAACCCTGGTGAAATCATTAAGCAATCTGGGTCTCAGTTTTCTTAGCTGCAACAAAACTCGGGCCAAGGGATCTCAGACGTCCCTTCCCCTCTTAACATGTTATGATCTCACTACTCCTCAGTATGGGTACAAGGCCCTCCCTTCATGATTTGGCCTCCACTCACCTTTCCACACTTATCTACCACTTCTCCCCTCAACAGACCCAGTCATACCAATGAGCTGCCATTCTCCAGGCTCACCGCCTTCTCTTTTGCTCCATACCCTCCCACCTGCCTCTCTTGGCTGATGGACCATTTCTCCTTCTCCATCTCTTGTCTGGCCAACAAACTCCTAACTGTCCTTAAGCATCTGCACAAATGTCACTTCTGCTATGAAGGCTTCTTGACACTGTTTATGTAAGTTCCTCTCCCTGGGGTCCTAATGGCACCTGGTACCTAACTCTGTCAGAAACCCTGTCACATGGCACTGCTGTTTACTTAACAGTCAGCTTCTCTAGACTTAGAGCTTTCTGAGTGCAATTGACTGACACATCACTTCTCTGAACACAAACCACCACAATCTATGACAAGTGAGACAAATGAGATTCTAGTGAAGCACCAAAGACATAGAGATGCATTAGAGGGAGGCTCGGTCTCCACAAAGATGAATCAGTGGTTCCTTACATATACAGTAACACACCAAGAGAAATTTCAAACTCATTGACTCTGGCCTCATACTGAAAACACTAGGACACAGTTGAGAAATGAATGCCAACTAAATTGCATATCCTGTTATACATGGCTAAAATTAGCTTAAGCTGAATAATAAGTAATCTATGACAGACTCATGAAATTGAGTCTTGGAGGTCAAGGGCTTAGGGAAAGGAAATCAGGTTGCAGGTGTGAATCCTGCAACTCAAAACCTCGAAAGGTAGTTGGGACGTGCACTTCCAGGGTCAGAGGATTCTCTGGAAACCATAGCCTCCACTTACAGAATTTTTCCGCTACTCTGCTGGGAGCCAAGGAGGACACGGTGCCGTCTAGATCAAGAACCTGAAAATCTGAACCTTCAGCCGCTGGAAGGCGGGTGAGGTGGGAGACGGGTGGACACAAGAGGAGAAATGAGCACATATTTGGGGGCAGAGGCGTTGAGGAAGAAAAGGGACAAAATAATGCAGAGAGAAGGCCTAGGGAAAGAATGTGACCCCGCGTGGGGACAAAGGCACCCGGGTTTCCACCTGCCTTTGGGCTCTGACTCACCGCGTGGCCTCAGACAGATACAGTCACCTCGCTTCCCAGGGCCTCAGCTTTCCCATCTGTAAAGTGGAGGTGTTGACAGCGTTCACATCGTTGGGCGGGAGCGGGAATCACAAGAGCCAGCAAATGGGAAAGCCGTTTTGTAACCTGCAAAGCTTAGGATGGAGCATCGTCATGATTGCGGTCCTGAGGAGAGGCAGCGGGTAACCGGGCGGGGTTCAAAGCAGTGACGCGGCTGAGGCACCAGGACGGCTGCTGGGATGCGCCGGGGGCCCAATCGTCGGCATGCTTCCTTCAGCACCTCCTCCAGGGGGTTCCCACCGCCCAGGCCCACCCTCGTCCTGGGGTTCGAGAAACTTTTGCTTCCGGCCCGCTCCGCAAGCACTCCCTACTAGTTTCCTCCCCGCAGCCACTAACTCACTTCCCGGCCCAAGGCCCGCGGGAGCAGTGTCTCTCTATGGTCCGTCAGCTGCAGGAGCGACCTCCCGGGACTCCTTTTGTGCGACCGCCTCCGGCCCAGCCGCCTCTAGGACATCGGGCCTATGGAGGCCGCTCTCTCTTCCTCTCCTCGGCTGGCGGGGTACTCTATGGTTTTCTCCGGCGTTTCCCCTTCCCCCTTCTCCCAGCCGCGCAGCCAAAGGAGTACCATCGAGAGTTGTGGGGCAGAGTGGCACGGCCCGCTAGGTGGGTGTGGCGGGAAGTAGGGGAAGGAACGCCGGGGCGGGGCCGAGCCCCGCTTCCCTGTAGAGCACGGGGCTGAAACCATGGAGAGGGAGGGCCAGAGAGTCATGGCGGTAAGGGGGCGGAGTGAGGGGTTACTCCGAACCACGCTGCTGGAGGCGCGAGCTGGGGTGTGGAAAGGGTTCGGCAAGGGGCTTCTGGGCGTCAGACAAGGGCCGAGAGGGGGAAGAGCTTTGTCTGTGGCCTTCCACGCATAAGTGTTTTGGCATTCTGGATTCTGCTCTGAGCTTCAGCCGTGGTATCGGCTCTCAATTCACAGCCCCGCGTGCTTCGCTCACAGCAAAGTAGCAGGGGTCGGGAAGGTGTGCTAGAAACAATGTGACTTGCAATCCCTCGAGATCTTACAGTCTAAAATTAGACTGGGTCACGTGTTATTGGGGGAGAAGTCGGGGGGAAATGTTCGTGGAGGAAGCAGCAAATGGACAGGTGTTAAATTGGGGAGAAGGAAGAATCAATTAGAATGGGCATTCCGAGTAGAGAGACCTGCTTGAGCATATTCGTACAACAGAGAGTATTAGGCGCTAAGCAGTGAAAGATAGGTAAGCTCTGTGTTGTGGAGGTTTTGAGTACCAGGCAGAGGAATTTTTACCCGATTAAAGGATCTGTTCAGAACAAGCCATTGGATTGAAGCCGACTGTATGAAGAAAGATCTGGATCCCTGTGTAGCAAATTTGGTGAAGTCAGAGGTAGAGACCCATTAAGGTGACATTTTGAAAACTAAAATTAATGTTAAAGAGGCAGTTCAGTCGCGAGGTAATAAAGGGCTAACTAAACAGGACATTAGGATTTGAGCATGTGAAGGAGAGGATATTTGAGGGGCATTATTCATGGTGATAAGGCGTTACTGACAGGTCAATGGAAGAGAGTAGCTTCTTCATCCTCTGTTAACTCTGGACAGTGGGTCTCTCTCTCTTAGCTAGTCCCAGGGACCACAAAAATTCTGTCCATTATCCTGATGAGAAGCTGGCTACATTGTTCTCTCTTGTTTAAAGGAATCTTCAGACCTAGTCTTCTGGCAGGAAATTGAGCTATGAACAGGATAATGAAGGCCAAAATGGGAAGAGGGGCCTGAAGTCTCAGCCCTTGCATTCCAGCACGACCTCCATCCCACAAAGGGAGGATATGGCAACACAGCAGAACTGACCTGTTCTTCCAGCACCTGGCCTCTGTGGGAGGGAGGGGTGAAGAGGGAGGGAGAGAGGGGTGAGGAGGAATTGCAGAGTCCTTTCTAAACTAATCTGCTTTGTCCCATCTCCACCGCTCCCTACCCTCAGGTTTGAAAATGCCTCAGAGCCTGTAAGGTTCAGTGTTTCCCTCTCAAGATGCCCCTTTCAGACTTTATTCTAGCCCTGAAGGACAATCCTTACTTTGGGGCTGGATTTGGGCTTGTGGGTGTGGGCACGGCCCTGGCCCTGGCCCGGAAGGGTGCCCAACTGGGCTTGGTGGCATTCCGGCGCCATTACATGATCACACTGGAAGTCCCTGCTCGAGACCGAAGCTATGCCTGGTTGCTTAGCTGGCTCACCCGCCACAGTACCCGTACTCAGCACCTCAGTGTGGAGACTTCCTACCTTCAGCATGAGAGTGGGCGCATCTCCACTAAGTTTGAATTTGTCCCCAGCCCTGGAAACCACTTTATCTGGTAAGGTTGGGAGCCAGGGAGGGCTCTAAGAGTAGAAAAGGAGAATGAGGGGAACTGGATTTGACCCATTCATTCACCCCATCTTGACCATTTTTATTCAGGTACCAAGGGAAATGGATCCGAGTGGAACGAAGCCGAGAGATGCAGATGATAGACCTGCAGACAGGGACTCCTTGGGAATCTGTCACCTTTACAGCTCTGGGCACTGACCGAAAGGTTTTCTTCAACATCCTAGAGGAAGGTGTGGGATGGCACAGGCTGCCTTTATGGGGGCGTGGCAGGGGTGGGGGGAGGCAGGTTGCAAGAATAGGGGCATATGACGTCAGAGGAAGAGAAGCTTGGAGAGGAGGACCAGAACCTGTGGGACCAGAGGGAAGCTGTCTTGGCACAGGTCTGCCTAATTGCATGGCAAAGACGAATTACTGGCTTTGTCTCATTTCTCCCTCTTAGCTCGAGAGCTAGCCTTGCAGCAGGAGGAAGGGAAGACGGTGATGTACACAGCCATGGGCTCTGAATGGCGCCCTTTTGGCTACCCACGGCGCCGCCGGCCACTGAATTCTGTGGTTCTAGAACAGGGTCTGGCTAACCGAATTGTCCGAGATATCCGGGAATTCATCGATAACCCCAAGTGGTACACTGACAGAGGTGAGAAGCGACCGGGGTCTTAACCAGGCTGTTTTTGATGTAGTACTAGAGCATGGAAGATAGGCTGGTCTCTGTGGTCATATGCGGTGACCATAAAGCTGTAGCGTAATTCTCAGAGATCAAAGTTGCCCTGACCGGTGATTTCTTCCAGCACTGAGGTCATCAGGCCACTAGGGGGCAGGGTTGGGAATGAATATGGACATTTGAGGTAGAGTACTTGAATTCATTTTAGGTCTTGATCATCTTGGCTGTATTCCTAGGCATTCCCTACAGACGTGGCTACCTGCTTTATGGGCCCCCTGGTTGTGGAAAAAGCAGTTTTATGTGAGTAGGGTCACATTTTCTCTTGATCCTTAAACTGGAGGAAAACTGGGCTGTGGGGTTGGAAAGGGAATTCAATGTAGGGATGGGGGAACAGGATACACATGGGACACTGGAGCATTACGGTGGGGTGATAGAAAGGTTAGGTCTCTGAGACCCACCCATTATGGCAAGGACAAGCACTTGGACCCAAGGCCGATTCCAGGTGGCCTGCCTTCCGTCATCCTATCCTCCACAGCACAGCCCTGGCTGGGGAACTGGAGCACAGCATCTGCCTGCTGAGTCTCACGGACTCCAGCCTCTCTGATGACCGGCTCAACCACCTGCTGAGCGTGGCCCCGCAGCAGAGCCTGGTGCTCCTGGAGGACGTGGACGCAGCCTTTCTCAGCCGAGACCTAGCTGCGGAGAGTATGTGAGGGGAGTTGAGAGAATGGGGAGCATTTCTAAATGAAAGTAAATCCAGAGCAGTGGAGGAAAGTGAAATCTAGAGGGCCAATGGAGGATGCCTGGGTGGCAACAGAGTTCACAAGAGACACTGATAAGTTGGGGACGTGGTGGTGAATAGAGGGCTTAAGTAGGGTTATGACCGTCCATGCTTCTTTATCTCTGCCTTCCTCTAGACCCAGTCAAGTACCAAGGTCTAGGTCGTCTCACCTTCAGTGGACTGCTCAATGCCTTGGATGGTGTAGCTTCTACAGAGGCACGCATCGTGTTCATGACTACCAACCACGTGGACAGGTAAGAAGGGGTGAAGCAAGCTGAGACTGTGAGGCAGGACTCCACCTCCTTGGCGTCTTGGGAGGATCAGGAGGTTCAGAGAAACCATCTTTTTAGGGGGGGAGCGGTGGTACTTGTGCCTGTGCTTCTGCTTTTGCTGCCTTGTGCTCTTAGGCTGGACCCTGCACTGATCCGCCCTGGACGAGTAGACATGAAGGAGTATGTGGGGTACTGCTCACACTGGCAGCTGACTCAGATGTTCCAGAGGTTCTATCCAGGGCAAGCGCCTTCCCTGGCCGAGGCCTTTGCAGAACGTGTTCTTCACGTTACAACTCAGATCAGTCCTGCCCAGGTCCAAGGCTACTTCATGCTGTATAAAAATGACCCTGCAGGGGCAGTTCAAAATGCCGAGTCTCTGAGGACGTGACAGGCGGGCTGTGCTCAGCTCTCCTCTAGCTCAATAAACACCTGCCACACCGCTCTGGTCTTTGACCCCCTTCCTGTATGTGCACTTGAATAAAAAGCAGGGGCCCTCAGGCATCCACATATACAAGTGCTGGGGGCATAAGCCAAGGCAAAGCAGGAAGAAGAGACACTACGGTCATCAGGGAAGTAGAGAATTCACTTTAAAAGGCATTCAATTAAAAAAAATGTATATGCATAAAAACATAGGTGTGTATATAGCATATATAGGTTCTGTTCCCGCATATTCTGTTTAAATGCTGGTTGGCCTCTGCCAGTTTTCCTGAAACTCACCACACTAGTGGAGATGTCAGACCTGCCTTTACTCAGACTCTCATCTCTTGGAAAAACGGACTTGAAAGCAAAGTTGGGGCTATTCTGCCACACTCATCTTGCCAGGAAGTCAGAAAGAGCCATACTGCACAGACTAGGCACTACTAAACAAAGAAGCCAAACAAGGCCAGATCTCTTTATTGTCCCTGCCGCCCCAAATCCCTGTCCCCCCACAGTACTGCTAGGAACCATCCTCAGACTCCAGGCTCAGGGGCTCCCTTCGAGTACCGGGACGGTAGGCTCCCCGGCCCCGTGGCAGGCGGGGGTAGGAAGAGCCTGGAGTCCGACCCTTGGAGCGCTCCCAGCGAGCACAGTCCCGTGTCCTGCGGGGTGGGGGACCCTGCCAGGTGCTGGGCCCCTTCTCTTGGGGAGGACCTTCAACCCCTTGGCTACAGGATTCTGGCTTTAGGTCCATGGGCTCCTTGAGGGGCCCCTCAGGAGGTGGCAGTTCCTGGGTGTCATTGGTACCTTTGTGGGCATTGCACTCCCCTCCCTTTAGGTGCCTCCGTTCAGACTGTCTCCAGGGGCCTCGACTGGCCCGGGGGGGATCTAGCATAGTTTTCGGGGTCTCGCCCAACCTTTGCTGATTTGGCCCAGCCCCTGGAATCTTCTCACACGTGTACTGGGAGGCCGCAGGCGGAGGAGCTGACAGGTTGGGTTGGGCAGTTGATGAGGAGGACAGTTCTGTGTCAAGGGCACCGGGTGGCTGGGATCCTCTGGAGGCATCTACAGCAGACTCTGGTTCCAAAGGGGCAGAAGGCTAGAAAGAAGGGAGCAAATGCAGTGAGGGAGATGCAGTTCTCCATAGCAGGGACCTCAGACCCCTCGCTCATGACTGGAGCCGACCACCATCTGCCTCAAGGGTAGAACAGAGTTCACCCTCAGGGCCACCATGGCAGAGGCGTGTTGGTGGGAAGGGAGGGGGCATTACGGGGGGAGTGAGGAAGCCTTTCCTCACCTGCTGGAGGCTGATGAAGTACCGGTTACGCTCGGCCTCAAGGTCGATGATGCCCCCCCGCTCCTGCTGCCTCTGGTAGAGCCGTTTGCGCTCTTCCTGCTGGCGTAAGCTCTCTGTGTTAGGCTGGTATGGCTCCTGGAGGGAAGCGAGCAGAGTGACAAGGAGGAAAAACTAAACAGCTGAAGGCAGGTTTGAACCCCTGCTCTTTCAGGATTGCCCTAGGAGATCTGCACAAGGTTCGTTTTTTTTTCACTGGAGAGAGGGAGGGAGGCAGAGGGGATGCGAGCAAGGGCAAGAGGGACAGAGGCAGAGAAGATCCCAAGCAGGCTCCACACTCAATGCAATGCCCTGACTAAGGGCCCGATCCCATGACCCTGGGACCATGACCCAAGCTGAAATCAAGCATCAGATGCTCAACCGACTGAACCACAGGCACCCCCTGCACAAGGTTCTTGGGTTTGTCCCTCATATTAAGGCTCCCAAAGTCTTAGTCTAGTGGGGGCTATGGCTCTGAAGAGAGGTCCCAGGCTGGTCAAGCCCAATTCCAGAGGTCCCGTTCAAGGCAGGCAAGATGCCATCCCTCCCTCTTTGGAGAATGCCGTTATTCCTGGCTCAGATAAGAAGGGAGCTCCCTTACCATGGGCTGCTGGGGCTCGGGGGCTGCTTTCAGTGAGGCAAGATCATACACGAGGGGCTCTCTGCACACCGGACACTGCACTCCGACTGCCTTCTAAAAACGGAGAAATCACAGCCCGTGGCTCTCGCCAGCTGCCCAGCCCAGCCAGCCAGCCTAATCCGCACGGGTGGGGGACACAGGGCAGAGGCATAGTGGTCAGTAGTGAAGGATAGGGCGGGATTGCCGCCCTGGATGGAGGTCTGGGAACTCTTTGAAACTGTATGCAGTGCATCTATCTGTTTAAAAGAATGCACTTTTCTTTTTCTGGACAGAGGTGAGCTTTCATTAACTTCAAAGGTATTTGTGACCCTAAAAAGGTGAAGAGGCACTAGAGTAGAGAGCCAGGACAGGTTGGGACTCGGGGTCTGGAGAGAACAGGGGCCGGCGAGCTGACCTGCTTGGTTGCGGCATGCTGCCGTTCCTGTTCCTGCTCTTGACCTTGAGCCTGCAGCTCATGCTCCATGTGCTGGATATACCGCGCAAGGCAGTGGCAGTGGAAGTAGTGGTAACAGGGGGTTTTGGTAAAAGCCTCCTTCTCCTGAAGGCAGGACAGACACCCGGCATGGCATCAGAGCTCTCTCATGAGCCCTCCACTGCCCGTCCCTAGCGGACCCCAGGTCCCGAGAGAGAGACCCACCTGGAAACCATACAGGCAGATGACACACTGGCCATGCGGGATGTTGTTATCTGTGAGAATTTCCTTCCCTTTCTGCGAGGAGAGAAGACACTGTTCAAACGGGGAGGTGGCGGCAAGAACTGTGAATAGAGCCTATCTACTATTCCCCGGAGTGACGGGAAGGACTATCTCCTACAGAGCCAATGTTACTTTGTGTTCATGCATTCCTGTCTTGGTGAAGCTCCCTCAACAAGGGAGGAAATACTCCTCCACATCCCCACCTCTCCTCCAGAGTCTACCCAGCTGCAAAATCCAATTTCATTCTTTTTCCACTCATTAAGTCACCGTTAATACGTCTCGGGGATGAAAGTAATATACCTTGAGAGACCAAAATGTTCAATTAAAACTCATATATTCTGGGACATGTTCCTGGGTTAAACCCCTCTGAGTATCACCTCCACCCAAAAGTCCATCCTGGAGTCGGCCTTCAGAAAGAAAGTCAAGGCATGGACAACCCAAACGGACAGACAACTCAAAGGCATCGGGTTGGGCTATGAACTAACATATTTGCACTGCTGTCTGAATAGCTAATACTCTGGAATTCCACAAAGTTCAAAGTTGCATTGTGGAGGCCAGGCTCAGGAGTGCTACAGTGGTCTAAGCCCACTCTCTGACTCCCGGCCGCCCACCTTCATTCTCTTCTGAACGTTTTTCTTCAAAACTTGAAGTTAAGGAAAACAAGACTACTTATTGTGTTTTTAATCTCAAGCAACAGAAGTTATCTGTGTATGTGAACTTGTAGCTCTGGGTGTTCCCTGTGTGCTATTAACTTCATCAGGGTAGAAACTCTTGAGTAAAAGAACCATGATTTTTTTTCAGTTAGCTCCAAGGGCAGGCGAGCCTCCACCTGTTCATTTGTGGCTAGGCCCTCTAAGCAAGGCCCCTATCTCTTGCTACTTTCATTCGCCAATGCCAAGAGAATGCACTGAAACGGAATAAAAAATCCAAGTTAAAGAAGAAAAGCAATTTTCAAGATACTGGCAGAGGCAACCTGGAGAAGCTACAGAACTGTCTTTTTTTGGGGGAGGGGGGTGTTCTTGGAAACAGAAGAAAACCTTATCTTACTGGATTTAGGCCTTACCTAAACAAGGACCAAATAAATGACTCCAGACATATTAAAGATTCTAGGCCCGTTTCCTCCCTTGAGAAGCTGTTCTAGCAGTTTCCCAGGCTAGCACCCCTCTTACCTCTATGAGTTCATAGAGCATGGCAGTGCCCAGGCTGGTGTTGGCCACGTGGCTCAGTGTCTGCGAAATTCTAGAAAAGGGCAAAGCAAACATTAGGCCTGCCCCCTCCTCTCACCAGACAGAGTTGTATCCCCCCCTCTTCCCTCCTCTGAGCATCCAACTTACTTGTGGATCTGTTCATCTGAGAGTCCTCGGGGGTTACGGATAGAGATCTGTGGCACCTCATTGGGGTACTAGTGGGAGGAAATAACAAGTTACTGCTAAAGCACTCCACCACAGGGCCTCTCTCCTTCCTCTCTTTGCTGCCAGAGAAGTAAGGGCCTCACCTGTGCTGGGACCTGAAGCACCAGAGTGAAGCAGACATACTGGGAGTCCTGATCTTCTGCAGTGGCAGGGTGCAGGGTCATGTAGATCTCCCATGGTGAAGATCTGTAAGTGGATGAAGTGGAGACCTGTGATGTGACTGGGCAGCAGTTTGAGGACTGGGGAAAATGGAGGTGAGACAGTAAAGTGGGTGGAGGAAGTAAGCACTGGACTCTTTCCTTTGGAGGAGATTAAAGAAATAGTCTTTGTCTCCATGAGAGCAACATTTTCTCTGGATCAAGGCTCACGGATTCTCCATGGAATCCTCTCATTACTAAGGGGACGCCTGCCCACCTCTAGTTGAATACGTACCTGCCAATTCCTTTAACCACCTGTAGTTCATCCAGATAGATAGACTCTAACACCTCGACTTCAGAGGGAAGTACCCTAGAGAGACAGGGGGAGATTGACTCACCATTACAGCTCTCCCTGTTAAAGCCTGCTAAAGCCAATGAAGGCTGGCTTCGTAGAACACTGGCAATCTACCTGAGTGCATTCTCTTGCTAACCTCCATAAAAATGGGGGAAATATGTTTTGAGTTGTCAAGTGGCCAGGAAGGAAGCATGGAAATCAGAGTTTAAAACACCATTACTGTCAACAGATGAGGAAATGGATTCCCAGGAAGGTGAAGTTCCCAGGAAGCTCAAATATCAAAGTTTAACAGAGGCAGAGCTAGAACCATAGCCAGGTTCCCTGACTCCCTTTTTTAAGTTCCATTGTAATGTCGACTGGCCATCTCTCTGACCTAATAATATCTTGGCCATAGTAGCTAGTCTACGTCCTCTTTTCTCCTATTTGTATATAACTTGAAAGAAGGAAGGATGTAGTTAGTAGTCACTATATTTTGGAGTCTTGCTGTTTGGTTGATCTAGATCAGGATCTGGTAGTCCTGAGGTAAACGAGAGGACACACATATTTAGTCACAGAAACAACAGTTGTAATGACATTGAAGAGGAGTGATTGGGGGGGCGCCTGGGTGGCTTAGTCGGTTAAGCGTCCGACTTTCACTTAGGTCATGATCTCGCGGTTCGTGGTTCGAGCCCCGCGTTGGGCTCTGTGCTGACTGCCAGCTCAGAGCCTGGAGCCTGTTTCAGTCTGTGACTCCCTCTCTCTCTGACCCTCCCCTGCTCACGCTCTCTCTCTCCTAGAAATAAATAAAAATTAAAATTAAAAAAAAAAAAAGAAGAGGAGTGATTGGGTTGAGTCCACAGCTCTACCCTCGTAACGCATGTAAAGATGCCTTCTTGGTTTCCTTTCTATAGTTATTATTCCCTTTTCATCAAGAGCAGGCTGTCCTACCATGACTTATATATTACTGGTTCTCAAACTTTCTTTTTAAGTCTCAGAGGCCTCAAGGTATAAAAGAGACAACAGTGGAGTACTTTGGTTGCCATGAGTATGGGAGGCTCAGAGCACCACAGGCCAGCTGTGCAACCACTGCTACCCTCTCCGTAGCTCCAAGGGTCTCCTCTGAATCGTAAAGTTCCCCTGAACAGGTTGAAAATCATGACCCTACATGGTCTCACTAAAGGCACACACAGGCTGGACTCCCTGAATCAAACACTGACGTGTAACCTCCACCAAGAGGCCCTTCAATACTTCATCCCATCCTAGCTGTGACTTGGGCCCTGAATGTGAGGGATGGGGTGGGATGGTGGTAAGGTGGGGACCAAAAAACGGGCAGGGGGAGATTATAAAACGTGCTAGTCCTAAAAACATGAGATTCGGAGTCTGATAACCTGGATTCCTAGTCATAACTATGTACCTTTTCAGCAAATCGATTTACCTCTTCAGGCCTCTTCTAGTGTCCTCAGATGCCCACACCTCAGTTATTAATGAAAAGAAGGCTTTTGTGTGTGTTACATCGTGATCCTCTCAACTATTCTGAGGTAGATGCCACACCCAGTTTTTCACATCTGAGGACACTGACTCACAGAAGCTAGGTGGCCTGGTTAGCATCACCCAGCTAATAAAATGTGGAGTGAGCCCACATTTATCTTATTTCCAAATTCCAGAGTCCTTTCAGGTTTTGGTCTCTTGTCGAGAATGTTTGAGAGAGAGAAGGACTAGGAGAGCTTCTCGTGAGGTGTAAAGCTTTATTCAGACAATAGTCCTCATTAGTGCTGGCGGGGAGGGAGAAGGCTGAGGAAAGCCTCGGCGGAACTAGGCTGATCCAAGGGGAAGGAGGGACGCGAGCTGGAGGACATCGGTTCGGGAGGTAAAAGGGAGGTGGGGAGAGCTGCTAAACAGGCATCCTCCGGGACCCTGGGCAAATCCACTTCAGGAGGGTGGGACCGGCGAGGCCGGAGAAGAGGGGATCGGGCCAGACACGGCGCAGCCCGAGCTGCATCTGTCTCCTCTCCATCAGATCAGCGCCCCTCCACCCTCCCGCTCCCCAGTACAGAAGCTCTCTTAGACATGCCCGAGTCTCTGCCATCCCTTATCCCTCGGTCCGCCCCACACGTCCGCCGTACGGACCATCTGCGGCCACTGCCAGTCCCCCGGACCGGATCCAGGCGGCCAGCCAAAGCCCATGCCCCCAGAGTTACCAGTCCTCCTCCCCAGGAGCAGCCGACGCAGAAGCCGCCATGTCTTCTCCGGCCCACAGCCGGAACCGGAAATACTCTCGGGGAAGTCAGAGGCGGCAAGTTAAGGGTGGGAGCGAGGGAGGGTGGCTACCGGCCGTTTCTAGGCAACCAGAGAGTCCAAGTCCTTAGTGGGCCTGATGGCCAAGAGACGGTTCGGAAGTGCCTTAGAAAGTGCCTATGGGTGGTCCGACGTCTCTCCAATACCTCTGAACGCCTTTGCCCTCTGAATAACCTCTCTGACCAGTTCCAGCGAGTACATCTGGTAACAATGGAGACTAAAGAGTCTAAAGAGACCGGCAGTGGGGATGGAGAAGAATTAGAAGTCAGGCAAAATCCACAGGCAGCCGGAACGGGCGGGGCTGAAGTCCAGGGCCGGCATCCCTCGGCCTGAGGAGCTTGAAGCTCCTAGGCTGGGGGTGAGAGTGGGGCTCCGGTCTACCAAGCGCGCGGGCAGGTAGCACGGGCGGGGGTGTTGTGGAGGTTGGCGGTGGCGGGAACCTGCGGGAGGCTGTAAGGGGCGAGGTCGGTAGGCGAGGCTGGATGGAAGGGGCGGAGTCCGGTGGGCCAGGCTGGGCGGGGAGGGCGGGGTCGGGGGGAGCGAGGGGGGGCGGAGGGGGCGGGGCCGAGGGGAGAAACTGGGTAGAAGTAGAGGGGGAGCGGTCAGGTGGGCGGAGCTGCGTGGAGAGGGGAGAGGGGTACGAGATTCGGTAGGAACGAGGTTGGGTTGGGAGACAGGAGGAGGCTGAGAAGGAGCGAGAACCGGAGGCGATCTGTTTGCTCCCAAGATCTCATCTTTCCATCCGCTCCACCCTACCATGATTTTGAGGCCTGGATTACTATGAAAAAGGAAAAGGCAAGGTGGCTAACGTAAACCTTTCTTTCATGCCCAATCCAGGCCTCCTAGATGTGTGGAGCTGTCCCTGAAGCTGTAGCCCTTCACCACCATCTCCGCCTCCTTCCTTCTGAGGGATACTGAAATCTCTGTCATGGAAAAGTACCACGTGTTGGAGATGATTGGAGAAGGCTCTTTTGGGAGGGTGTACAAGGGTCGAAGAAAATACAGTGCTCAGGTGGTGAACAAAGAGGGGTATCTCCTGGGTGGAATTCTGAATCTCCAACTACAGGGGAAAATGGGACCAGAATACGGACCTGTATTCCTAAGGCACTGATTCGGTCATTCCTCTTGTGGAGTGGGTGTTCTAATATTGGATTACTTAGGTTCAGACCCTAGGTCCACCGTTTCTAGCCTTAGAACTATGAACAAGTTACTTAACCTCTCGATGTCTCCGTTTCCTCATGTATAGAATGAAGATAAGAACAGTATCTGATTGAAGGGGTTAAATTAAATTAAATTAAATATGATTCATGCTGAATCACTATACTAGTATAGTGTCTGGCACCCAGTAAATAATAAATACATTTTTATCTTTATTATTGTTACTGTATATCATACCATGTAGGAAGAGATAAACCACCTGAACTCTTCCTTCATTTCTTTTTTCCTTCTCTTTCCCCTAAATCTCTTAAGTTTTTACCCAGAGTTCTTTACCCAGATCAGAACATCTCTCCCAGAATCCACCAAAGGGATCTGTCTGGCAGAACCTGTTTTCTCCTAGAGCAAGGTGGGGGGGGGGGGGTCCTCTGGATAAAGCCAGGGTACTGTAAGGAAGGGGAGTAGGAGACGAGCAGGTAATGAGAATTTGCCCAAATAATCTAAAGCCTGAGTTCTGGAGCTCTGAAGTGAATGTTTCAATAGCATGATTAGTTAGGCCTTGACTCTTCATCTTACCACTGACAGGTGGTGGCCCTGAAGTTCATTCCAAAATTGGGACGCTCAGAGAAGGAGCTGAGGAATCTGCAACGAGAGATTGAAATCATGCGGGGTCTGCGGCATCCCAACGTTGTGCATATGCTTGACAGCTTTGAAACTGACAAAGAGGTGCACTTCAGTTTGGGGTCATCTCTCCATGGGGAGAAGGGTCCCAGAAATTTCCCAGCCTCAGAATGCATAAATCTGGAGCCATCAGTGCCATTCCATTTTTCCTGCAGGTAGTGGTAGTGACAGACTATGCAGAGGGAGAGCTCTTTCAGATCTTGGAAGATGATGGAAAACTTCCAGAAGACCAGGTATGTTTCCTGGCTCAGACTTCTCCCCTCCCCTGACTTCTTTCCCGATTAAGAACTGGTAGGCAAAGCTGAGGGCACTGAGATTATCCATTTTGAAAACTCCTGAGGAAAAATATAAGAGCCTAGGTGTATATGGAGACAGTGTTGCGTGACAGTAAAGTATGTGAACACTGGAGCCAAAATCTCTGAGTACAAAGGCTGACTGCCATTTCTAACTGTATCCTTTTGGGCAAGTTACTTTAACCTCTTAGTACTCAGTTTCCTCATTTAAAAATGGATGTCATTATAATGTCTGTCTCCTGAGACTATTGTGAAGATTAATGAATTCATGTAAAACATTTAAGTCTTAAAACAAAAAAAAATTTTTTTTGAGAGAGAGAAAGCTCCAGTATGGGAGAGGCAGAGAGAGAAGGAGAGAGAGAGAATCCCAAGTAGGTTCTGCACCATCAGCATGGAACCTGATGTGGGGCTCAAACCCATGAACCGTGAGATCATGCCCTGAGCCAAAGTTGGACGTTTAACCGACTGAGCCCCCCAGGCACACCTCATGTAAAGCATTTAAGAGAGTGCCTGATGTACACTATTCAGCATAGTTAGCTGCTCTTAATGCTTTTGCTGTCAACAGACACCTTTAGAGAAAAAAGGCCTGGGTGGTGGTACCAGAGGGGGCAGAAAGGGAATACAGGTTGTTGTGAAGGCAGAATTTGCCACCAAGACCTGCTGGTTGGCAGTGGGATTTGGTGGAACACATTCTCCAGCCACAGTCATTCTAGGTATTTCTCTGTATCTTAACAAGTAGTCCCTCCCACACCCCCACACCCCTGGACTTCCTATTGTAGCAATCCATTTCTTTCCAAACATTGTTATTTGTAAGTCATCATCTCACTCATTGTGTCTAACTTATTTGTTGTCTGATTACTTGTCTTCAGAAAAATGATTTTGTCTTGTTTAATAACAGCTAATGTGTATTGAAAGCTTACTAAATGCCAGGCACCATTCTGAGCATGGCATGCTTTAACTTATTTAATCCTCACAATAATCCTATGAGGGAAGTGGTATTATTGTCATCAGCTTACAGATGATGCATCTGGGAGGCACAAGATGATTTGCCCATCCATCGTCTTGCAGCTAGTGAGATCCAATACATTTTCCTTGAATATGTAAATGAACAAATGAAAGAATGAGTGAATGGGAGGCAAGAGTTAAGGAAGATGTCATGGGAAGTTCTCGAAGAAAGAGCAGGAAGAGAAGATCTCATCAGTAATTTAGGGAAGTGTCTTTGGGCTCATCAGTAGGCTTCTTCCTCTGACCTCTCCTTTCTCCTGCCTGCTTGACCCCTAGGTTCAGGCCATTGCTGCCCAGCTGGTGTCCGCTCTGTACTATCTGCACTCCCACCGCATTCTCCACCGAGACATGAAGCCTCAGAACATCCTCCTTGCCAAGGGTGGTGGCATCAAGCTCTGTGACTTTGGGTGAGGAGTCTGACCTTCCAGTTCTGCAGGGAGTCTTAGACCATATGCTTGACTTATCTGGGCCTCATTTTAGAACCTGAGCTGAAGACTGGGGTTCCTCTTGGGTTTTTTGGAAGGTGTTCTCTGTTTGAGTTTGAGATATCTCATACAATGTTTTTATTGACTATCTCGGTTTATCTTCCCATCTCGGTTCCATTATCTCCTGCAGATTTGCCCGGGCGATGAGCACCAACACGATGGTGCTGACATCCATCAAAGGCACACCACTTTATATGTCTCCGGAGCTGGTGGAAGAGCGACCGTATGACCACACTGCAGACCTCTGGTCTGTGGGCTGCATCCTGTATGAGCTGGCTGTGGGCACCCCTCCCTTCTACACTACGAGCATCTTTCAGCTGGTCAGCCTCATTCTCAAGGACCCTGTGCGCTGGCCGACCACCATGAGTCCTTGCTTCAAGGTAATGAACATGGAAAGGGAGATTACTTTTGTGTCAGAAACCTGTCTTCCTGTGCCCGGGGCCACTTTCCCAATATCTTGGGCAAGATTCTGCAGTTACTGACCTAACACGGGAGCTGGGCCAAGCTGCCTCGCTTTTCTACTGCAGGGTCTTAGTCTGGTAGGCTGTTCGAAGCTCTGCCGTACTTGGGAATACCAGCCCCTCCTTGGGGCGGGCTATTCATGTACAAAGTAGGCTGTTCATATATATATATATATGTGTGTATATACATACATTATGTTTTTTTAAGTTATACGTGTGTGTGTATATACATACATTATGTTTTTTTAAGTCTATTTGTTTTGACAGAAAGCACGCACATGCGTGGTGGGGAGGGGCAGAGAGAGAGGAGAAAAAGAAAATCCCAAGGGCTCTGCACTGTGGATGTGGGGCTTAAACTCACCTGTGAAGATCATGACCTGAGCTAAAATCAAGAGTCAGATGCTTAATCCACTGAGCCACCCAGGCGCCCCAGGGCAGGCAATTCTTTATCACAATGGAAAAGCTACCAGAGACGATACTGTCCTTTGACACATCCTCTCTTCCTATCAGGTGCAAAGTCCAAATGATATCTAGATTTGCCCACAGAGTTTTTAGTCTTCTTCCTGAAAGAAGGAATCTTCAGAAATCCAAAGGGCCAGAGCTAGTGAGGCGAGATCAACGATTCGGGGCAGATGTTAGAGGTGGTATCTGTTGCCTGCAGCTGTCTCCATGGGTGAGGGAGGGAGGGAGTGACCACAAATAAATAGTTGACCCTTTTTATTTCTTATCTAGGGCAAAATTTGGGCCCTCAATGGAATTTAAGTGCAACCTTTTCCCAGAGTGCAATCTTATTATAACTTTCCCTTGCCCTGTCTAAGATGAAAAGGGACAAGTGTCTTCCTAACCTATTTAGTAATTATCAAAAAGAATCTAAGCAAAAGAGGGGCGCCCGGGTGGCTTAGTCGGTTAAGCGTCCGACTTTCGCTCAGGTCATGATCTCGCGGTTTGTGGGTTCGAGCCCCGCGTCGGGCTCTGTGCTGACTGCCAGCTCAGAGCCTGGAGCCTGTTTCAGTCTGTGACTCCCTCTCTCTCTGACCCTCCCCTGCTCATGCTGTCTCTCTCTCTCTCTCTCTCCTAGAAATAAATAAAAAACATTAAAAAAAAAAATCTAAGCAAAAGAAATGTAAGTGGGTAATCTACAAAGGATTTCATTCTCCCTTAGTGCAGACAAGCATGTATCTTGAGCAAGAGCCACAATACACTAATCACCTTGATTTAGAATAGGGGTCAGGATCGACCAGTACCTTCTATCCCCATTTTAGGCCCACCTGAGGATTTTCCCAAGGATACCCCATAACAGATGTACCCTTTTCAGAGGCAGTCTCCCTTCCCTTTCACCATCTCAAGACTTGCTGAAAGATTTCTGTTTTCCTGTGCTCCCAAACACATCTTTACACCGTGACTTGTGTGTGAGTGTGCTTTTAACCACAGATGCTTCTGGTCCTACCCAGCTGCAAACAAACCCACAATCAAAGGGAGGGCAAAGGGAGCAATTTGGACTCCTTTGAATGTTTGCTTTCTGAAGATGACCTGAAGGTGACAGTAAGTCTCTGGACAGGAATTGGAGCTCTCCAGGAGGTGAGGCAGAGAAGCCTGTCCCTGGAGCCAGGGAAATGAGGCCTAAGGATAGGATTAGAGACGGTGTGATCAAGACCAGCTAGTTCACTGAAGCAACGGACTCAGGAGTCTTGGTTTCCTTATTCTCCTGGTGGTTAGAGAGTCTGTAGGAAAGCGATGACCCATGGGGTATTTTTTTCTCTCCACAGAACTTCCTGCAAGGACTGCTCACCAAGGACCCCAGGCAGCGTCTGTCCTGGCCAGACCTCTTACATCACCCCTTTATAGCTGGTCGTGTTACCAGTGAGTCATTAGGGTTCCCAGGGCTTTTGCACATCCCTCATGCCCTTCCCAGCCCACCCCCTTCCCCCAGCATCCGGATGCAACCTGTCCGCTTTACCCTACCAGCTTGAACTCCCTTCCTAGCCCTTTGCCTAATCTTTGGCACTTCCCTTACAGCCCCATTCCCTCTTTGTCATGCAGGCCGTCAAAACGGCCTCCTCCCACAGAAGCCCGAGGACACTGAAGTTGTCTCTGGCCAAGTGTAGATGGTGGCACAGCTCCAGGGTGATCACATATTCTCCCTCTTCTTCCCTGCAGTAATAACTGAACCAGCAGGCCCAGATTTGGGCGCCCCGTTCACCAGTCACCTACCCCCAGAACTTCAGGTCCTAAAGGACCAACAGGCACGTCGATTGGCCCCCAAGGGCAATCGTTCTCGAATCTTGCGACAAGCCTGTAAGCGCATGGCTGAGGAAGCCAAGCAGAAGGTATGTGGGATGGGGGAATATGTGACATGACCAGGCTAGTGACTGGGAGAATTGGAGAAGGATGGTTGCGAAAGGGCCATAAACCGGATTCATACTGCCCTATGGCAATCAAATAGTTTTGTTTTGTTTTTAAATTTATTCATTTTGAGAGAGAGAGGGTGTGCGCAGGAGAGGAGCAGAGAGAGAGAGAATCCGAGCAGGCTTCAAGCTGTCAGTATGAATCCGATGCAGGGCTTGAACTCAAATTGTGAAATTATGACCTGAGCCGAGGCCAAGAGTCCTATGTTCAAATGACTAAGCCACCCAGGGACCCCAAACAAATAGTTAAAAAAATTTTTTTTAAGTTTATTTATGTATTCTGAGAGAGAAAGAGAAAGACAGAGAGAGAGAGTGAGAGAGCACAAGCAGGGGAGGGTCAGAGAGAGGGAGAGATGAGAATCCCAACCCGGCCCCACGTTGTCAGTGCAGAGCTTGATGCAGGGCTTGAACTCACAAACTACGTGATCATGACCTGAGCTGAAACCAAGCTCCAGAGGCTTACCCGACTGAACCACCTAGGCACCCCCGCTCCCCAACCAAATAGTTTTGATTCAGTGTCTCCTGCCCATTTCCCACAGAAACACCAGAACACAGGACCTGCCCTTGAGCAAGAGGACAGGACCAGCAAGATGGCTTCTGGCACAGCCCCTCTGCCCAGACTAAGAGCCACTCCTCAAGAACCAGGCCTCTTGGCTGGGATCTTGGCCTCAGAAATGAAGAACAGCTGGGCTGAGTGGGGGGCTGGAGAGGCTCCCCCCGGACCTCGGTGAGGAGGGGCTAGTCAGGGATTTATAGACTGAGGTAGCTTGAATATCTTTGGTTTTAGTCAAAACAAATACAACATGGCATCTGTCACTACCCACCACCTAAGTGTGGATGGGACCCTTGGAGTCCAAGTCCTGTGTTCTTGAATTCCGATTCTGGATACTTTCCTGATTCATCCTGGTAATTTTCCTTTCTCTATGCCTTGTACATTAACTGAGAAGGAAAGAATTGTCTCTGTGTAAAAGGGAAGATAATTTGAGTTGAGAACTATGGATGAAAACTGCCACAGTAGGCTTGAGAGTAAGATCCAAGGTAGAAGGGCAGTCAAGGATATGTGTGGTGATCAACATCCTGTCCTGGCCGTGTCCTAGAAGAAAGCTCTCTCCTATCTAGTCCTGTATGGCTCGTTTTTCATTCTTATCTCGGGCCTAGAGAGAGGAATATGTAGATGAACCCTAAGCCTCACAGGTCTGGAATTCTTCTTATTCCCTGTTCCTCTGGCAGGGAAAACCAGATCAGCCAAGATTCTGAACCAGCCTTCCCAGAGCTGAGGCCAGAAGTGGTGGGCCAGCGGAGCATTGATGCAGTGGACCTAGAAAATGAGGTGAGCCATGGGGACTCCTCTAGGCCTTGACCTTGCCAAGGGATATTGGGTGTGGGTAGATGTTTTTCTAGAACAGTAATTCCCAACCATCCAAGAACGAGCTCCCCTGGTGTTAAAAATTGCTTTCTTACTATTAATTTGTAGATTTTAATTACATAGTATCTAAACATGTAACTTTAAAAAATTGGAACACAAGCGTAAAAATGAAAGTCCCTCTTGCATCTTACCCCAGTTCTAGAGGTGTCTGGTGTTATTAGTTTAGTCTTTCTTTTTCTGAACTTTTGCATTTTTACATATGCCTATGTGTGCCTATGTGTGTATAGGCACACATAGATATCTATAGCGTTTGGTTGTTTTTCTGTTACTGAGTTCACACTACATGTACTGTTTTGTAGCATGCCTCTCTTCGCAGATGATCTGTTTTGGAGACCTTTCTGCATTTGAACATATAATTTTACCTTATCTTTTCTGGCTTTTTTTGGGGGGTGGGGTAGGGGGATTAACTTTTTCTTTTGAAATAGTTTCAAGCTTCAGGACTAATTGTGAGGATACCACAAAGAATTCCTGTATGCCCTTCATCCAGATTCACCAAATCTTAAAATTCTGCCACATTGGCTTCATGATTTGCTCTCTTTATATGTCTGCATATGGGTATATCCTCTTTCTTGAGTCATTTTAGGGTAAGATACAATCATGTCCCTTTACCCCTAAGTACTTTAGTGCATATTTGTTGAGAACAAGATCCTTGACTTACACTACTACGTGTATAATTACAGAAGTCAGAAATTTAACCTTGATATAATTCTGCTACTTCATCTAAAATCCATATTCAAAGTTGGCCAGTTGGTCCAGTACTATTCCTTATAGCAAAACATTTTTTTTACTGGTCCATGATCCAATCCAGTGTGATGCACTGCTTTAGTTGTTATACCTCTTTAGTTTCCTTTAATCTGGAATAGTTCCTAGTCTTTGTCTTTCATGACTAGTAGTTTTGAGGTACACAGGCCAGTTATTTTGTGGAATGTTCATCAAATTGATATTTTCTCATGATTAGATTCATTTATGAAGTTTTGGTTGGAATACTACATTAGTGATGCATCCTCGGAATACAGTCTTTTTAATAACGTCATCATATTTCCTTATAGGGATGTGCCATGATTTATTATTCCCTTACCGATTGCCTTTATGTATGACATTGCCAATTTTTTTACATTATAAAGCATGCCACGCTGGGCATATTTGTAGGTATCTCTTTATGAACGCACGCCAGTATTCTGCAAGACTTTTCAAAACTCCTCACCTACTGCCAAACTATACCTTTTTAAACTGGTGGTTGAAGCAAACACATGTATGTTGAAGGATTCACTGGTTCTTGGATTTACCCCATGATTCTGCAGATTGAGAGCTACCACCCTTGAACCTTACACACTCCTGACCTCTTTCACTCCCCTGTGCCTCAGGAGCCAGACAGTGATGACGAGTGGCAACACCTGCTGGAGACTGCCAGCCCTGTGCCCATCCAGCTGAAGGCCCCTCTCACTCTGCTCTGCAATCCTGACTTCTGCCAGCGCATCCAGGGCCAGCTGCGCGAGGCTGCAGGGCAGGTAACAGGCAGAAGGATGCCGTGGATGGGGTTTTAGACCATTTTAATCACAGATGAGACCTTAAAAAACATAAGGAGAAAGAGAAAGTTTGTCTCTTTCCATTTCTCTTTCATTCCATCTATTTAATTCAAGAGGATTTGCTAACCCCTTTAGTAACACAGAAAGAACAGACCTCAGGTTTCTCTTTCTTTCTTTCTTTTTTTAATGTTTATTTTTGAGAGAGAGACAGAGTGAAAGCAGGGGAGGGGCAGAGAAAAGGAGAAACAACTCGAAGCAGGCTACAGGCTTTGAGCTGTCAGCACAGAGTCCAGTGTAGGGCTTGAACTCCTGAACCGTGAGATCATGACCTGAGCCAAAGTCAGGTGCTTAACCAGCTGAGCCACCCAGGCATCCCCATCGAGTTTCTCTTTCTGAAGGGAAAAGCATTCGTCCAGAGCAGGGGTTGGCAGACTCTGATGGTAAATGTTGTAGGCATTGAGGAGCAAGAGCAATTTTGTGTCTTCTTCTCTCTCTGTTCCTCCCCTACTTGCCCTCTGTCTGTGCCCCTAAAGGTTTTTTTTAAATGATTTTTAGGAAATTTACCAAGTTGTGAAATCATCACTATAATACAGCTTTAGAACATTTTTATCTCCCCAGTAAGATCCCTCATATCCATTTTCAGGTCACTGTCATTCCCAGCCCTGGTCCCAGGCCACCACTAATCTGCTTTGTGTCTCATAGATTTGCCTGTTCCAGGTACTTCGTATAAATGTAATCATACAGGACACAGTTTGTTTTTTTCTTTGTTGTTTTTTTTTAATGTTTATTTTTGAGAGAGAGAGAGAAAGTGAGAATGTACACGTGCATGCACACGCCAGTGGGGGAAGGGCAGAGAGAGGGAGACAGAGGATCCAAAGTGAGCTCCACACTGACAGCAGAGAGCCTGATGTGGGGCTTGAACACGGAAACTGTAAGATCACAACCTGAGTCAAAGTTGGATGCTCAATCGACTGAGCCACTCAGGCACCCCAATACACAGTTTTTACATTTGATTCCTTTCACTTGGTGGAATGTTTTTTTTTTGTTTGTTTGTTTGTTTGTTTGTTTTTATTTTTTACTTGGCGGAATGTTTTTGAGGTTCATTCTTCTTGTGACGTGTATCATTACTTCATTTCTTTTTATTGCTCCTTCTCGTTAGCATTCCGTCATGTGACTATATCACATTTTGTTTATTCATTCATCGATTGATGGACATTTGAATTGTCTCTACTTTTTGGCTTTTATAAATAATGTTCCTATGAACATTCATATGGAGGTCTTTTTGTGGATATATATTTTCATTTTTCTTCTGTGAATAACAAGGATTGTGGTTGGGTGGTAATTTATATTCAAGATTTTAAAAAACTACTAAATTATTTTCTGAAGTGGCTGCCTCATTTAACATTCCCACCAGCAATGTCTGAGGGTCCGCATTTCTCCACATTCTTGACAGCTTGTATTATTGTGTTTTTATCATGGCCATTCTAGTAAATGTGAAATAATGGCTTATTGTCATTTTAATTTGCATTTTGCTACTGACTAATGTGGAGCATCTTTTCATGTGCTTATTAGCCATTGGTATATCTTCTTTGGTGAAATAGCTCCTCAGTACTTCTGCTTATTTTTGAACTGGGTTCTGTCTTCTTGAGTTGTAAGAGTTCTTTGTATATTCTGGATAGGAGACCTTTATCAGATATGTGGTTTGCAAATATTTTTTCCCAGTCTATGATTTTTTTTTAATTTTCATGAGAATGTCTTTTGAAGCACAAAGGTTTTGAATTTTAATGACATCCAATTACCATTTTTTCTCTTGGTGTATTATGCTTTTGGTGTTACAAGGAAGAAGTCTTTCCCAAACGCAATGTCTAGAAGATTTCCTCTTTTGTTTTATTTGAAAGTTTTTTTTTTAATGTTTATTTATTTATTTTGAGAGAGAGAAAAAGAAAAAGCACTATGGGGGGAGGGGCACAGCAAGATGGAGGAAAAGAGAATCCCAAGCAGCCTCTGCATTGTCAGCCTGGAGCCGGATATGGGGCTCCATCTCACCGACTGTGAGACGATGACCTGAGCCAAAATTGATACTCAGACACTCAACTGGCTGAGCCATCCTGAACTGCTCTTTAAATTTTTTTTTAATGTTTTATTTATTTCTGTGAGAGAGAGAGAGAGAGAGAGAGAGAGACAGCGTGAGCAGGGGAGAGTCAGAGAGAGAGGGAGGTACAGAATCTGAAACAGTCTTCAGGCTCTGAGCTAGCTGTCAGCACAGAGCCCAACATGGGGTTTGAACCCATGAACTATGAGATCATGACCTGAGCCGAAGTCGGACGCTTAACCAACTGAGCCACCCAGGCACACCGGAACTGCTCTTTGGCTCTGTGATTGCTGACTCCTTACTTAACCTATCTAGAAGCTTTAGTCTTCTCATCTGTAAAATGGGTAATTGTATTTCCTGCACAGGGTCATTGTAAAGAGTAAATGAGCAAATAAGTGAAAAGATTTAGAAACACTGAATAGCATGTTATAAAGCACTTGATATAAACCTTACTCTCTTTTGAGGAGTATCCTTTTATTATTTTTCAAATGTTTATTTATTTTTGAGGTGGGGGGACAGACAGAGAAGAAAGAGAGAATTCCAAGCAAGCTCTGTGCTGTTGACACAGAGCCTGATGTGGGGCTCAATCTCACGAAACTGTGAGATCATGCCCTGAGCCGAAATCAAGAGTCAGAAGCTTAACTGACTGAGGCACCCAGGTGTCCCTAAAGAGTAACCTTTTAAGGAATAGCCGTTTAAAATATCTTACTGACTCTGTTTTGTAGGCTATATGAAAATAAGTGGCAGGCTAGATTTGACCCATAGGTCATATGTAGTCAGTCAAGTCCCGATCTAGAGTTGGACAATATTGTTTTTTCTGTCTGGAGTTGAATGACGCTGTTTTGTGTCCATTGTTTTTAATCTTTGGAAGTGTGCGTGTGCACATGTGTGTATTTTTTAAAGTGAAGGGCTGGAGAAGGGAGGGAACAGATAGGAATGGCCCTGGGCCTGACAGAGATTCTGAGGGGAGGTCCCCTGTCCCTTGGTTACTACAGTTGTAAGTCAGGTGACCTGACCATCTATATTCCTCTTCCTTGCTGCTGTTCCCTTTTTCTCTCTTCTCCTTTGGGTTTGAGAGTCCCAAAGAAAGGAATGAGAACACTTGGTCTACTTTGCCAACTCCTTGAGGACACTTAGTATTTGTGACTCTCCTTTTCCCTCTGATAATATTGATTACTGTTTCTGTTTTTTTTTGTTTTTTTTTTTTTTAATTTATTTCTAGGAGAGAGCGAGAGACAGTGAGCAGGGAGGATCAGAGAGAGAGGGAGTCACAGACTGGAACAGGCTCCAGGCTCTGAGCTGGCAGTCAGCACAGAGCCCGACGCGGGGCTCGAACCCACGAACCACGAGATCATGACCTAAGCGAAAGTCGGACGCTTAACCGACTAAGCCACCCAGGCGCCCCTGATTACTGTTTCTTTCCCTTGTGTCACCCAGATCCTGAAAGGCGTGCTGGAGGGGGCTTCCCACATCCTTCCTGCGCTCCGGGTCCTGAGTAGTCTTCTGTCTAGCTGCAGCGACTCTGTTCCCTTGTATTCCTTCTGTCGCGATGCAGGGCTCCCCGGGCTGCTGCTCAGCCTGCTCAGACATAGTCAGGAGAGCAGCAATATCCAGCAGGTGAGCACTGGGCCAGGAGCCTTGAAAGACTTACATGAATTTCTGCTCCTTGGTTTCTCTTCTTCAAAGTGCCATGTCTATTTGGCCCACTGCCTTTTATTTTCTTCCCTCCTCTCTGGTTAGTAGACCATGAGCTGCATATTCCACTGCCTTCTGAGGCCAGGCAGATTACGTCAGTCTGTGAGATAGACTCTGTATGACTGTATGAGTCATGGGGAATATGATAGACCGGAGATCTTGTGCCCAATCTGAGCGGACACACCCTCAGCTTCAGCTCACTGTTGCCCCATGAGAACATGGGCCCAGCGTGGCCAGATCTTCCAGTTTTCTATGAGAAGCTAGAAATCCAGATTTTTATGCACAATTCCCCAATATTGAGAGTCCTGTGGTTTGGAATATTAAGTCCTAGGCTTTAATTGACCTGCTTGTATAGTACAGAGTCCTGAAATTCAGGATTAATCAACTTATACACAGGCGTGAGCTTGTCACTGGCCACAGGGACGCAGACTGGAGGAGGGAGGAGAAGCGGATGAGGTAGGCGTGAGGCTCAGTGTGTGGGGGGCCAGAGCTCTGCCTGCCCGTGCTCTGTTCTGCTGTGGCTGAGCGTAGAGGACAAGACACTGGAATGTCTACCAGGAAGCTGCATCCTGCTGGTGATGTTAACCTGGGGTGTTTTTAAGGCATTTAGAAAAGAATTTGAGCTATTTTGAGAAACAGAGCCTCTTAAACTCCTAAACACTATTCCGGCCAAGCAAGACAGGTTTTCGGGCTATTGACAGCCCCCTGGCTGCCCCTTTGTTACCTAGATTTCCTCTCTATGTCCAGAAGCCACCCTGTTTGGTCAGCCTGACTAGATATCTGGCACCTTTTTCACTGCTTTTTCTCTTCGTCTACATTGCCCTTATTCTCCGTCCTCTTCCCTGGCAGCAATGTTGGTATGGGACCTTCTTACGGGACCTGATGGCTGTGATCCAGGCCTACTTTGCCTGTACCTTCAATCTGGAGAGGAGCCAGACAGGTGACAGGTGGGATGAGAGCCAGTTTTGCTCTGTTGGCCACTGTGGTTTCAATTTCTACCCCTATTTCTTCCTCCCTCTATTAGGAGGAGGCAAAGTAAGGCGAAGCCAATAGGTTAGGGATCCCCTGATTGTCTAGCTAATCCTCTTAAGGGCCCTGAGACCACTCTAAGTTCACCCCAAGACTTTGAGGTCCTAAGGGTCACCATACACTAAATGGAAGGGTCACAATTTGAATAACGTAGAGAAAACGGCAAAGAAAGGTCTTGGAGGGTGTGTAAGACTCTGTGTGTGTGTTTAGCAGGGGAGAGGGGAGGGAGCATTCTGATGCGTTCCTTTGCACAGATCCTCCTCCCTGCCCAGAACTGACGTTTACCACATGTGGGCTTTTAGAGAGAGGGGCTATTCTTTTCCCAGCCTGCAGGTGTTTCAGGAGGCTGCCAACCTCTTTCTGGACCTGTTGGGGAAACTTCTGGCCCAACCAGATGACTCTGAGCAGACTTTAAGGAGGGAGAGCCTTATGGTAATGTGCACCCTTGTCCAGATTTCTGTCTCTGATATCTTTCCGTGTTTCTCCCTTTCCCTTTCTTATAACTATACAGGGTTAGATCAAGGTAATAGAACAAACATTTATCGAATACCGACTATGTGCCATATGCCGCATGAGTACGAGAAAGTCCCCACTGTCAAGGGACTAGTAGTCTAGTAGGAGAGATGAAAAATGATCAAGGACAATAGAATGGAAAGTACATTAGAACTTCTATAAAACCTCGTATAAAGTACAGAAGCACCACTGAAGAAAATAATGATTAATACTACTTGGGGAGTCGTAGAAGAAACCTCAAAGGAAATCATCTTTGCTAGGATTTGGAGAATGCATAGAAGTTTGCCAGGTGGGTGAGGCAGAAAGTAGGGAGGACCTTCGACACAGAAAGAGCAGCATTGACAAAGGCCCAGAGGCATTAAGCACTGTGGCCTATTTCAGGGAACCACAAGTAGAAGTATTTCTACTTAAAGAGACTTGCAGAGACTTAGTATTTCCCAAACTTATTTGTCCTACGACTAGCAAACTAGTGGATTCTCGCCCCTGGACGCTGGAAGTGAGGGATGGGAGAATGGAGGATTGGACAAGAAGATAGCTGAGTTCTGACTGATCTCCAACGAGACGCTTAGGGAGGAACGTGAGCAAGGAAATAAACAATTGCCTCGCCATTGTTCAGACTGGCAATTGGGAACACGGATCTGGGCTGCATTTCTGCTTCCAGCGAGCAGTCCATTCAAACTTTTCTAGTCTGAGAGCCCACTTTCACCTCCCTCATCCTTTCAAGTCAGGAAGCTTTCAGTGTCTAACCTAAACTTTGGCCATCGGTGACTCACATTACTGGCCAGCATTTGTCATATGTCATTGTGCACTGAGTGCGTAGGAAGTTTGGGATACACACCCCTCCTCCTGAAATTCTGAATCAGTAGGACTGATTTAGTAGGGCTGGCTGGAAGAGACCCAGGAATCCCCAGGAATTCCCATACTCATGGACTACAGGTAACACTTTCAGAAACATCATCTAGGAGGCAGCTGATCAGAGAATAGGCTTGATACCTAAAATTGCCATCCTGGAGAGTGAAGGCAATTATAATGCATTTTCTGTGCAAGGAATACTTAGGATGCCGCAGCTGGTCCCGCTAAGTTTTCTCCTTTATTCTCAGGTTCTCTGCGGGATTCTTGCTCCTTACCCTAAACCCAGTCAGTTTGCTGCTGCCCTAATGTTAATGCCACCCTTGTCTCTCTTAGTGCTTTACTGTTCTGTGTGAAGCCATGGATGGAAACAGCTGGACCATCTCCAAAGCCTTTTACTCCAGCCTGCTGACTACGCAGCGGGCTGTGCTGGATGGGCTCCTTCATGGCCTGACCGTTCCCCAGCTCCCTTTCCACACACCGCCAGGTAACCAGAGTAGGGAGCGGTGGTTCTCTTGACCTCTGAGTAACTCTGACTCTGCCCTCCCCGACTGCCATTGCCTTGAAGAGTGGCTGGCATTTAGTGAGTGCTCAGTAACTAACTGTGCACTAAAAGAATGAATGGGGATCTGAGAGAAACAATTAGAGCCCACCCTGCATTCTTTGCTTTTCTCCATAGGAGCCCCCCAAGTGAGCCAGCCACCACGGGAGCAGAGTGGGGACCTGCCTGGAGCCATGTCCTCTGCGCTGGCAGCCATATGCACTGCTCCTGTGGGGCTGCCCAGCTGCTGGGACGCCAAGGAGCAGGTCTGAGCTGCGCTTTCTATTCCTCTCCTCCATGTTGCTGGAGATGAGGAGGCTGGCCTCAGCTTCTCAGGAAGGCAGAAAAACATGCATTTATGCTGCCCCTTACTCTGTACTTGAAGAAACAAGATGCTTCCACCCTGGGTCTGGGCCACTTATAGAACATGATGTTGCCAAAATCCCAGAGCCCTTGGCCAGCTGGCTAGAGAGCTCAGGGACAAGCTGCCCATGCGGTAGGGTAGCTGACCCGAAGCCACCCATGATGCATCTTCAAGGGCTCAGGATTTAGATTTCCTGCCCCCTTTTGGCTAGTGACACTTTCCTCTATACCTGTCTCTACTAGGGCTAAACTAGGCCATGACTTTCGGTTTTTCATTGGCCATGAATACTGGGAATGGAGTGGGGTCTGAGGTTCCTGGTGAATCTGAGGAAGAGTGGCTAGCAAGGGGCTGAGACCCTGAGTAGTTGGGAAGTAGTATGAGAAGAATAGGATTGGAATATGGGAATGGGATTGAGGCTTCAGGTATGTTCCTATAGATCTCTCGGCATTTGGCGAATCAGCTCACCGAGGACAACAGCCACCTGAGGCCGTCCCTTATCTCTGGCTTGCAGCATCCCGTCCTGTGCTTACACCTTCTTAAGGTACTGCCTGTCCAGAACTCTTGGGACTTCAGGTTTCTTTTTAATCCCCAAGACTAAGAGAAAAAGACACTGGGAGAGACGAGAGACCCCAGAGGGTCCCTTTCTGCTGTCAACCTGAGATGGCCCCACTGTTAGCCAGTCCTCACTAGAACAGAGCAGTAGCCCTATCTCATCGTCTTACAACAAGAAGAGGCGGAAGTGGCCTGAACTTCTCAAATCGCCCCGGTATGGACACGAGATCTGCGGAGAGGCTATAGCCTGCTTCTCAGCTCAGCCTTCCCATCCGGGAACCCAGGGGCTGCTCGGCTTCACTGACGGACTGCTTCCCACTCCCTTAGGTTCTCTACTCATGCTGCCACGTCAGTGAGCGCCTGTGCCATCTTCTAGGGCAAGAGCCCCTGGCCTTGGAGTCACTGTTGATGTTGGTCCAGGGCAAGGTAGGCCAGCAACACAGCCAGGTGTTATCGTGGTCGCCCTACTGTCTCAATCAGAAGTTGCTCTAATATCTTAGGTTTCCTTTGTAGGTAAAGGTAGTAGACTGGGAAGAGTCTACTGAGGTGGCACTCTACCTCCTCTCCCTTCTTGTCCTGCGGCTGCAAGATCTGCCTTCTGGGTAAGCCATAAAGTAGCATCTCTCCACTGGAACCTTCCCTCCCGATAGCTCACCCTGACAGAGAATATGGGGAATGGCACCTTACAGCCTATCCTCAGAAGGGATGGGGATAGAAAGGGTGACGTGTTCTCTACAAAGAACAGAACAGACCTAGATTCCCACCACCTTTGTGCCTTGGTTCAACGGTCACGAGGTGGGAGGCCACTCCTCAGCCTCCTTTCATTTGGCCACCCCCTTTGATGTATCTCCTTTTTCCAGAATGGAGAAGCTAGGCAATGAGACTGCTACTCTCTTTACCCATTCACACATCGTCTCTCTCGTGGTGAGTTTTCAACTTTCTCCTTCTTCCCCTTTTCACCCTGCCACCCAGGCCTGCAGTGAGCACAGGCGTCACGGTCTCATCAGGAGCTGGTTATGAGGCATTCCTCTGGGCCAGAGACATAAATCTTCTCTGCCTGTCGTGACCACTGTGCAGATTTAGACATTCTTCTCTTCCTCTAACTCCCCACAGAGTGCAGCAGCCTGCCTGTTGGGTCAACTTGGTCAGCAAGGGGTGACCTTTGACCTCCAGCCTGCGAAGTGGATTGCTGCAGCCTCACATGCTCTGTCTGCCCCTGCAGAGGTGAGGTACACCACAGAGGACACAGACAACATTTCTCTGAGTCAGATCCAGGACTCTACTGGTGGGGGGGTGGGGGGGTGGGGGTGGGGTGGAGACTGAAGCGCCAGCATGCCTGGGGCAAACTAAGGAGTGGGAAAGAGACAGAGTCTTTCCTTTCCTTCCCTGTCTGCCCCCTGGTGACAACTTCTCTGAGCCCAGACTGGGCAGGCACTTCCAAAGAGGGACAGAGGGAGGGGGACCCGAGTTACCTACTCGAGGGTGAGATCTTCCTGCCTACTTAAGTCCCTCCCCCAGAAGCTCCTGGTCCTGTTGTTCGGGTCATTTCACAAGCTTAATCTCTTCCTCTCCGACTGTAGTTCACCCTCCGTGTCCCCCCACTTCTTCTTAACTGAGATGGAAAAGGTGGCTGGCATCCTGAGAACTCTTGAGGAATCCAGTCCATTGTATAGCCTCCTTTCTGTTTTCTCCTCTTCTGGGCCTTCCCCCCTCCCCCCTTTTTAGATACTATGGCACCGTTATTTCTCTCATTTTGGAATAAGAAGGGTAGACATCATATTCAAATGATTGTCATCCTTATAGATGCAGAATTCTTCATAATTTGGAAAGCACTTCACATTTTATCTCCTAGCACACTTGAAAGACAGATGCATGAAATGTAATGAGACTCATCTGCTTTTTCTAGATAAAGTTGAACTTCAGAGAGGTGGTACTGGTAATGATAACACTCACATTCATCTGGGAGGCCCCAGTCAGAAATCTGGGAGTCATCATAGACCATGTCCTATGCTCCATTATTCCCAGACGGCTCCCCCCAGGCCCCATGTGTTCCGCCTTCCTGGAATTTCTCAGATAGTCTACTTGGCACCATCACTGCCCTGCCTTAGTTTGCATGTGCACCATCTATCTTGCCCTGTGGCACTTGCCCACTGAAGGATCTCTATTCTAGGCTCTCTCCTCTCCAGCCCATTCTCTTCACTACCACCAGGGAGAGCCTTCTTAACAGTCTAGTCGTTTGTTCAACCCATAAGTATGTAGCACAGAAATATCTATTGAGTACTGAACACTGTTGAGTACCAGGGTTCTGAGACTACAGCAGTGAATCACAGAGATGAAGATCTTGCCCCCGGGGAGTTTATGGGGCTCAGTGGCTTCCTACTGCTTCTGGGATAAAGTCCTCACTCATTATCTTCTCCTCAAAGCTCATCTGTTACCTCCGTGCTCTATAATCCTGCTATACCAGGAGTTACCACTTCCAAGCTCCACTAATCAGTTTTCATGACCTGCCTTTATTTATGCTATGAGGAATGCTGTCCCTTCCTACAACCTCCTTCTCTTGACTGCCTTTTGAACTTTTAATTCATCGATGTTCTACCTCCAGAAGGCAGGTTAGGTGCTCTTAACCATGTCGCCATCCCCAGTCTCTTGTCTAGCAAGTGTCTTCTGACCCAACAGACAATGTGTCTTTAGAGCAGAGGTAGTCATTGAATGAATAGTCAGGAGCCAGGACTCGTGTAAGTCCAGGAGAGCTCTCCCCACTACACCAGGCTGAGGACAAGCTCTTTCTGCCTGACCAGGAGTTGTGGGCGTGGGTTGGTGGGGCCCCCTCCTCTCTCTCGGGCATCTGCATTCTTCCTGCCTCTCTCCGGCAGGTGCGGCTGACTCCACCAAGTGGCTCTGGATTCTATGATGGCCTCCTCATCTTGCTGCTGCAGCTCCTCACCCAGGTACAGGTGATCTGAGGTCAGTTGGAGAGGCGGGAGAGAGAAACTAGGCATTTTGATGAACCACTAGACAATAAGAATGAAGAAGCAACCCCTACCTGCCTCTTCTGTCAAATATGGTGGCTGTGACAGCCTTCGAACGGGCCCCCCCTCCCCTCAGCATAGACCCTTTCTGGGGAATCACAGCTGCATCCCTCAGGATTCAGTAGGGAAGAGGGCTGTAATTCCCTGGCTTCCAGCAGACACTTGCGTGGGTTAAGATGTGATAAGAAAGGCACCTAAGACAACAGGGAAAACCCAGGTTGTTGGGAAAACAGGAATTATTTCTGGGACTCCCTTTCTGTAGAGGTCAAGGGTAAGAGTGGGAAAAAAAAAGAAAGAAAGAAAGAAAAAGGCATTTTGAGACCTGACTTTGACCTCCCTTACCACCCTCCTTTAATTTCTTTTTTTTTTAATTTTTTAACATTTATTCAGTTTTTGGGAGACAGAGCATGAGTGGGGAAGGGGCAGACAGAGAGGGAGACACAGAATCTGAAACAGGCTCTGAGCCTTCAGCACAGAGCTCAACGTGAGGCTCAAACCCACAAACGAGATCATGACCTGAGCTGAAGTTGGATGCTTAAATGACTGAGCCACCCAGGCACCCTTTTCAATTTCATCTCCAGCCTGGGAAGGGTAGCCTGATAAGGGACGTGGCGAACTCGGAAATGTGGACCGTTCTGTGGCACCGCTTCTCCATGGCTCTAAGACTCCCCGAGGAGGTGTCTTCACAGGAAGAGCTGTCGCTGTCCAGTCCACAAAGCCCAGAGCCAGACTGGACGCTGATCTCACCCCAAGGTATCTTTCCATCAGCATGGCCTCCTTTGATCCCTTCTCATAGGAGGCGGCCTAGAACTGGGTTAGCCCACAGCGACTGCAGCTGCTGCCACCCGGGGAGAGATGGCACAGTCTAGTCTGGATGGGAAAGGGACTAAATAGGTGGGGGCCCTGGAGAAGCTGGAGCATTTGGGCCCCTTCCTGCACCACTGGGTCTCCATTCTCGGTGTTTCTAGGCATGGCAGCCCTGCTGAGCCTGGCCGTGGCCACCTTCACCCAGGAGCCGCAGTTATGCCTGAGCCACCTGACTCAACGTGGAAGTATCCTCATGTCCACACTGAAACATCTGCTTTCCCCCAGCTTCCTGCATCAGCTGGGCCAGGCGTGAGTTCAAGCTTGAGGAGGGAGCCCAGACAGTCCAGACAAGTCTGCAGTGGGGGGTGGGGAGGGGTTGGCAGGAGAGCAGTAGCTGACAGCTTGAGCTATGGGCCCAGAAATGGCACTGGTGAGGCTGGGGAAGCTGGGATGGACTGGGGGATTTGAGAAGGGGGTGGAGAATGATAAAGGGTGAGTGAGTAAGACTGAGTAAATCCTTCCACGCTGCCCTTCTTAGGCCTCATGGGCCTGAGTTTCTGCCCGTCGTGGTGCTCTCTGTCTGCCAGCTCCTCTGCTTCCCCTTCGCCCTGGATGTGGATGCCGACCTCCTTGGGGGTGTGTTGGCTGACTTTGTGGACTCAGAAGTCACGGCCCACCTGCTGCAGGTATTTGGGAAAACTACCAGGCGTGAAGGTGGAGGAGGAAGATGGCAGACCTTGTGTGTTATAATTCACTTCCCAACAGCTCCAGGGCTCCCTGGGGCCCCTGCAAGAGTGGAGCGTCTGGCTTGATGTAAGCATTGGAGTGGAGAAAGCAAAGCATTCAGGCCTGAGCAGTCCCCACTGGTTGGAGCTGGGCCTGGCGCCTCCCGTCTGCATCAGTCCCTCATCTGGATCTGTTGGAGCTCTGTGGGGAGGACATCGCAGTCTGGGCATGGGAACTCAGCTCCTCAGCCAGGAGTCACTTCTCTGCAGTCCTTGGCATTGAAGGCAGAGAGCCTGAGTCCTTGCAGAGCAAGGAATGATCCTGTACCTGTTCCCCTGGGCTCCACAGCCTCATGTGGAGGGCTTGGGGCAGGCGTTCCAGCTCTCTGTGGTATTTCTCAGCATAGCTTGGCTTTTCTCTCAGCCAGAGCTGGGGCCCCTTCTAGCTACCTTGCTGCAGTCAGTTCTCCCTCTCCCTGAACTACTTTGCCTGTTCTCCTCCCTGCTTCTCCCAGGTCTGCTGCCACCATCTTCCGTTGACTCAAGTTGAGTTGCCTGTCAGCCTCCTCACACGCCTGGCCCTCATGGATTCCACGTCTCTCAACCAGTTTGTGAACACAGTGGCTGCCTCTCCCAAAACCATCATCTCCTTCCTCTCAGTTGCCCTCTCGAGTGACCAGCCACTGCTGACCTCCGACATTCTCTCCCTGCTGGCCCACACAGCCCGAGTACTGTCTCCCAGCCACTCGTCCTTCATCCAGGACCTCCTGGCCGGCGCTGATGAATCCTATCGGCCCCTGCGCAGCCTCCTGGGCCACCCCGAGAATTCTGTGCGGGCCCGCATGTACGGGCTCCTGGGCCACTTGCTGCAACACAGCATGGCTGTGCGTGGGGCGCTGCAGAGCCAGGCTGGGCTGCTCAGCCTTCTGCTGCGGGGGCTTGGAGACAAGGACCCTGCTGTGCGGCGCGGGGCCAGCTTTGCAGTGGGCAATGCAGCCTACCAAGCTGGTCCCCTGGGACCTGCCTTGGCAGCTGCAATACCCGGTATGACCCAGCTGCTTGGAGATCCTCAGGCTGGTATCCGGCGCAATGCCGCATCAGCTCTGGGCAACTTGGGCCCCGAGGGGCTGGGGGAGGAGCTGTTACAGTGCCAAGTACCCCAACGGCTCCTAGAGATGGCGTGCGGAGACCCCCAGCTAAATGTGAAGGAGGCCGCCCTCATTGCCCTCCGGAGCCTCCGGCAGGAGCCCTGCATCCATCAGGTACACCCTCTGGGGACTTCTGGACCATGACGATGGGGTTGTATTTTTCTGAGATAGCCTTTAAGGAACTGGGACACTAGGAAACCTGTGGGCAGTGTCTTGGAGATGAGTGTGCCATCGACCATCTCCCATCCTGGAGAAGGAAGGACTATGGGAGAGGGATCCGATGAGTGGCGAATTCCCCGGATCTCAAGGCCCAGGGTTTCTCTCTTCTTGAGGCTGTGTGGGAAGGAAGCGAGGCCCTAGTCAGTGTTGAGGTCTAGAGAGATTTCATTCTGGGATCTGGGAAGGAGCTATTTTTTTTTTTTTTTTAAGCACTTATCACATGAAAGCATTTTACCTTTATTACCTGGTTTAGGCCATTTCCTCATTTTGCAGGTGAGGAAACTGAGGCACTAAGAATTTAATAACTTGCCCAAGTTAGAAAGCTAATTTGGGGGACTGGACTTCTGAGTCCTGAGCCTATACCTTCACCACTGCTTTATTCTGCTTTTTCTGCTTGGTACATAAGTAGCCTAATGGGAATCACACATTTACCTGTGATAAGGCTAAACTTCCGCATTATAATAAAGCAGTGTGGTAGCATTGGATGGTTTATGCAGAACAGATGGTGATGTAAATTATAGGATTTTTCTAGCAATCCATGTGGGGAAATAATAAAAGAGACTCTTGGTGGTACTTAGGTGAAGACCCATTAGTCAAGATCCATGACTAGGAATCACACTTTCTGACTTACTGTCACTGCTGCACTTATTACCTCTTTCCGGGACAAATGCAAGGATCCCTTGGGGCCTCAGTTTGATGGTGTGTAACCGAGGAGAATGGCAGTAGACCTCTGGTCCCGATAAGTCCTGTCTCCAAAGTTTTTCTTTCCCCGCACAATTATATTGAGTCCCCAAGAGCGCATTTTCTTTTTCTTTCTTTCGTAGAGTGGGAAATGCTGGGCCAAATGAGAGTCCTCTGCATGTCGTGTTCTGTCATCTGCTCTCTGTCCCACAGGTGCTGGTGTCCCTGGGGGCCAGTGAGCGATTAGCCATGCTCTCTCTGGGGAATCAGCTACTGCCGCCCAGCAGCCCCAGGCCTGCCTCTGCCAAACACTGCAGGAAACTCATTCATCTCCTGAGGCCACCCCACAGCACGTGATCTCAGATTCCTGCGGTCCATCCACCCACCTTCGTTGCCCCCTATTGCCAACCTGTCCCTTTTTCTACTGTTCAAGCCACCAATTTGACCGAGAGCTTAAGAGACTAAAAAAAAAAAGAGATAAGCTACAAGTCAAATGATTTAAGAACCAGAAACTAGAAGAGATTTATGTATAAAGCTCCCTCCTCCCCCCAGATCCAGGATGATTTCAATCAGTAAACTTTGTTGCTGTTGGTGCCAGAGAAGATTCCTTCCTTTTCTACACCCAGGGGTCTTTCTCCAATAATGTGCCTTAAACCCCAGGAACATGCCTCCCAGACCTCAGGGAGCTGCCTTCTACCTGAGAGAACTCTTCCTTCTTAGAGCGCGTATAATCCGTGCTCGCATCGGCAGCGTATGTACTAGAGCTTGTATAACCCTCCCTACACCTTCTTGCTTTTGTGCGCTGGCCCTAAGACAGTGACGAAGACAGCCTGTCTCAGCTCTAGACTGTGGGGACAAATGCTGCTGTGGATGGTTTCTTGACCCACAGCCCATATTCCCATCCATGGGTTAGGATAGAGAGTCATCGTCTTTTTCCTCTTTTCCCTTACTTCTGCTCCCCTCCCCTCCTCTATTCTCCATTCTTCTTCCTTTCTGACCTTCTTTCAGTCTTTCTTGTCTGTCTGTTCTTTCTTTTTCCTTCTTTCTTTCCTTCTCTCCCTCCCTCCCTTCTTTCCTTCTTTCCTTCCTTGCTTCCTTCCTTCCTCCCTCCTATCCACCCATCTTTCCTCTGTAAACTCTTGTAGTAAAAGGTATACCTCACCTTACTTGGAGATGCCAAGGGTAAGAGCTTGGGGGCTCAGCCCCTCTCTCAGCTGCTGTTCGGTGCCGGCAGCTCTTGTGTGTTGTTCACACAAGATTCTGGTTTGGGAGCTTATTTGTATCTTTTCCTGCCTTCCAGCTTCCTCCATCCCAGATGAGCTACGTGTGGTCACATATTTCCAAGCCAGGACCAGTGGAGCTGAAATAGGGATAGGATTAAACAGAGCAGTACATTGGATTGCTTTGTGATCTCAGCCTTAGTGATGAGTTTTGATGTTTGATGGCACTTCAGTGTATAAGGAAGCCCAGTTGCATGAGAAGGGCAGCTGTTTAGGACATTGTGCATTTCACTAGCAAGAGATGGTTGGCAGACCCATTAGAGCTGTGATCCAGCTGGAAACATACTACAAAGCTCCAACCCTGGCCCACTGGAGGGCTTGCGACAGGCGCCCCGGAGCCTTGGTTTCTCCATCCATAAAGTAGGGATCTTACTTTTTGTCCCTCCTTAAATTCCAATTGTTTTTGAAATGAAAGATGAATAAAGTGCCTTGGTTTTATAAGGAATTTTATTTAGCCTTCATCTTCATTGTCCACCATCTGTGTTTATATTTTAGCAAAAATAACACTTTTATTTTCTAGAGACCATTAGAGTTTTCTCCTATCCAGATTGTGGCAGTTCTTTGTGCCAGGTACTGTTGTAGGCACTGGGGATGAAGCAGGTGCTTGTTCGTCATAGAGTTGCCTTTCTAGTTGCAGAGACAATGAACTTTGTAAAATAAGTGAATTCTGTATAGCATGTAGAGAGGTGATAAAAGCTCTAGAGAATAATGAAACAAAGGATGAGGAATACTGAGTTGGAGGTTAGGGTAGGCGTCACTGGGATTACCTTTGAGCAAAGACTTGATGGAGATGAGGGAGTGAGCAGTGTAGCTGTCTGAGGGCAAATCCTAGGCACAGAGAATAATCACTTCAGAGGCCTTAGATTGGAAACATGCCTGGTGGGCTTGAGGAGGTATGATGAGGCAGGTTTGGATGGCAGAAGTGAAGAAGGGGGAGAATAGGAAATGAGGACAGGAAGATAGTGGGGACCAGATGTAAGCCTGTAGTAGACTTTGTGCTTTGAGTAAAGTAGGGATGTATTGGAGAGTTTTGGCAGAAGTGATGTAATCTACCTTATGTTCCCAAAGATTACTCTCCATTCTGGGATTGTACATGGACTGTGAGGAGTGGAGGAGGCTGGGAAGCAGGGTGAGGGCTTAGGAGGCTGCGGTGGTACCCATGGAATGGTGAAAAGTAGTCAGATTTTGAATATATTTTGAACATGAAACAAAAAAGATGTCTTAACTGATTTGATGTGGGGGTGGGAACAAAGGAAAGCAGACCAGGATATGACTCCAAGGTTTTTGGCCTAAGCAATTGGAAGAATGGAATTGCCGTTAACTAAAATGGAAGAGGCTTTTTGTGGAATGGTGGTGGGTGGGAGAATTCAAGTTCAGTTGTGAACATATTAAGTCTATTAGTTGGAAATTTTTAAACATAAAAGTAAAGACATTAGTTCCGTGAACTCTATTACTGTTCCAACAGCTACTGTATCTATTCTTTTTCTATTCGAGTATTTAAAAACACACCTTGGGAAACATATGATGTTACCTACAGTACTTTGGTGTTTAACAGATCAGAACTTCTGTTTTTGTTTTTAACAATGCCACAGCTGGGGCACCTGGCTGGCTCAGTTGGTTGAGCGTCCAACTCTTGATTTCAGCTCAGGTCATGATCCCAGGATCTGGGATCTCTGTGCTGAATACAGAGCCTGCTTAAGATTCTCTCTCCCTCTGCCCTTCTTCCCAATTTGAGCTCTCTCTCAAAAAAAAAAAAATTAAAAAGCAAGAACAAAGAAATTCACAAAACCACAGTACTTCACTAAGACTTGTCTGGATTTAGACAAATAACTACTGTGTTTTAAAATCTAGACCCCCCCCCCTAAAAGATAAACTAGGAAGAATTACCTGAGGAAAGAATTCTTCTTTAGGAAAGGATTATTCCCCCAAATAATTCATTAAGTACTAGCTAGAGATATCATAATTGTCTGGAATATTAAAAACTTGATGTAGAGAAATTAAATAAACAGACTTTTTAGGCTATCACATAAGCTATAGTTAATTGTTTTATGAGGAAGCATAATAAGAAAATGTGTTTCCATCCTTGGGACCATATAATCTAGGGGATTAGAAATCTGTAAACAATCATATCATTTTATATCGTTGCATAAAGTGCTGAGAGGATTTGAAGTGAATGGTGTGAGAAGTGCCTGGAATTCACAGAATGTCTGGAAGGTTTGTGCCCGTATTTCATTTTGCCTATGTATGAGTGCATGTGTGTTTTAATTCTTTTAGTGGGAGAGGGTTTTACATTTTCAAACATGAAAATAGAATAGCATAATAAGCTCCCAAACTCCAGTCCCACAGATTCGGCTCTTATGAACAGTTTGCCACACTGGTTCTACTCATTCCATTAAAAAAATGTTTTTATAATGTTTATTTTTGAGAGAGAGAGAAAGACACAAAGCACAAACCGGGAAGGGTCAGAGAGAGAGGGAGACACAGATTCCAAAGCAGATTCCAGGTTCTGAGCTGTCAGCACAGAGCCCGACATGGGGTCTTGAATTCACGAACCACCATGAGATCATGACCTGAGCCTAAATCAAGAGTTGGATGCTTAACCGACTGAGCCACATAGGCACCCTAAAAAATAAGGATATTTCCTTATGTAATCAAAATATCAAAGTATCCTGTGGCAACCACAATAAAGTACCTCAAATTTAGTGGCTTAAAAACAAGAGAAATGTACTCTTTCACAGTTCTGGAGGCCAGAAGTCTGAAATCATGCTGTCCTAAGGACCTCATTCTCTCAGAAGGCCCTATCGAAGAATCTATTTCTCACCTCTTCCACCTCCTGATGGCTCCAGGCATTCCTTGGCTTGTATCCACATCACTCCAATCTCTGCCTCCTTGGTCACATTGTCTCCTCCTTTTTTCTGTGTCTTCTCTGTGTCTGTCACATCTCCCTCTGTCCCATGAAGGCCACTTGTTAAGGGATTTAGGGCCTCTCAGATAATCCAGAAAAATTCCTTAATCCTCCTAAAATACTTTTGCCATATAATATTTACAGGTTTGTGGAATTAGGATGTGGATATATCTTTTTTGAGGGGGGCACCATTAAGTTAACTGCAGTAATAAAATTAATAATGATTTCTTCTTTTTATTTATTTATTTTTTGTTTGTTTATTTGAGAGAGAGAGAGGGAGAGAAAAAGAGAATCCCAAGCAGGTTCCTTGCTGTCAGCTCAAAACCCAGTAGAGGGGGCTTGAACTCATAAGATCATGACCTGAGCGAAGTCAGACTCTTAACCAACAGAGACACCCAGGCACCCCAATAATGGTTACTTAACATCTGTCTTTGTTCTTTTAAAAAAAAAATTATTTTTGAGAGAGACAGAGACAGAGACAGAGCGTGAGTGAGTGAGGGGCAGAGAGAGGTAGACAGAATCCCAAGCAGGCTCTAGGCTCTGAGCTGCCAGCACAGAGACCAATGTGGAGTTCGAACCCACGAACTGTGAGATCATGACCTGAGCGAATAATCGACTGAGCCACCCAGGTGCCCTCACATCTGTCTTTGTTCTTAATGTCCCCAGTCCATATTCAGATTTCTCCATTGTCTCAAAAATATCTTTTACAGTTGGTTTGCTTGACTCCGAAGTCCACTGATTGCATTTGATAATGTCTCTTACAATCTAGAACACTTCACTTTTTTTTTTTTAATACTCTGAAATTGAAGAAATGGGGTCATTTGTCTGTACATTGGCCCACATTCTGGACTTGTTGGTTTGCTTTCTTGCAGTGTCATTTCTCATTATTTCCTATAAACTGGAAGTTAAGAGACGAAAGCTTGACTGGATTCAGGTTCAACTTTTTAAAAATGTTTATTTTGAGAGAGAGAGTGTGTGTGTAAGCAGCGGGGCAGAGAGAGAGAATCCCAAGTGGGCTCCACACTGACTCAGGTTTGATCTCATGACCCATGGGATCATGACCTGAGCCAAAATTGAGTCTGACACTCAACCGACTGAGCCACCCAGGCACCCCAGATTCAACAATTTTTGGACAAAAATACACTACTTCCTAAATATCGTGTAGTTCAAATTGCATCACATTAGGAGACATAATTATAGCTGTCCCACAATACATGATCTGAGATTGGTTAAAATCTACAGGAGATCCTTCCAATGTAAAATTCCCCCAATCAGTCCTCTAATGGTTTTAGCACCCATCAATACTGTTGCTGAAATCAATTATTTACTGTGCATCCTTGCTCTGGTAGATTGTTTTCATTAGGTTAGTCTCACCTTTATTGTCCCCTTTATTTTTGTAGCCTACTGTTTAGAAAAGATCTTTTCACCCTCCGGCTCTCTTTTGATTTTCAAATCCACTAAGTCTAGGGACTTGTGGGACTGACGACATCCAGGGCACGATCCGCCTTGCCAAGGGAGATAATGCATTGAGTCAGTGTTTCCTAACGTTCATACCTGAAACGTATAAAGCAGGAGGTTGTAATAGTATTCTGAGTGGACTAGAGTTAGGGGAAAGTGGATTGGAGGGAAACAAGGGATGTAGCGGTGTTTCCTTTCCTGGGGCCAAACTCAAAAGGCTTTTACTGAGAATAACTAAGAAAATTCTTTAATAAAGCCTTAATTCTTTGATTTTAGAGGCGCGAATTAAGACACGGCCAAAGGAAGTCCATAGAGGTGAGGTGGAATCGGGGCCCAGAGAGGAGGGAAATCTTGGAGTCGCGGAAAGTAGTCATTCAGGGACTCAATCTCGGGACTACAACTCCCAGAATTCTGCTCTCCGGGTCTCACCCGCACTGAAGCGACTGCGCGTGCGCGAGGCCGGTGACGGCCGGTCCCACAACCCCCGAGATCCCGCGCGCCGGCCCTCCTCCCGCCTGCCGAGATCATCCCTTCCAGGCCCTCCGTCCGTCCGCTGGGGGCGCGCGCAGTGCGTGGCAGGCGGCAGCGGCGCCGGCGGCTGGGAGCGCGGGTTGTGTGGCGGTGTGTGGTTGCTAGGGGCGTCTGAGGCCGCCCGCTCGCCCCAGCAGGCCGAGGGAGGGAGCAGCGCGGAGCAGGCGCCGAGCCGGGACGAAGCTGGGTCCGCTAGGTGAGTGTGGTGGGGAGGCCGGGGGAACGACCCGCCGCCGCCCCGACTCTCCCGCCCCTCCCTCTGTACCCAGTCCTTTCGCGCGCGTCCCCAGCCCCCTGGAGGCTCCCGCCCCAGCCCCTCTTCCTGCCCGCCAGCTCTCCATCTCTAGGTGTGCGAGGGGGCTGCGGCCTTCCACCTGGCCGGCTCTTCGCGCGTCCTCTGGACCCCGCTCCCCCCTCCGCCACGCCCCTTGAACTTAGTCCGCCCCGCCTCTGGGCGCCCGAACCCTGCAGCATCCCCTCACCCTGGGCCTCCGTGCCTCTTTCCCGCCGCGCTGCGGTTTAAATTCTCCTCGCCTGTGTGTGAGCCCAAGCCCCTCTCCGGCTTTGTAGGGGAATTGAATATGGATATCCACTTTTTTAGTTCCCCACCTTCAGTAGGTGTAGAGAGATACTGTTCCTAAACTGTAGGATTCCAAATAGGATTTGAGATCCCGTAGTTTTAACTCTTAATTTATCCATCCCTTTATTTAAAGTCATTCATTCAACAATCTTGTACCAACAGCGACAAGTATATAATGAGCCAGAGGCTGTGAAAGGCGCTGGGGAGGAATCGTGGCGAACAAGGCAGGCATGGCTTCGCGAAGCTTGTAGTCTAGATATTTTAATCAAGTAAACTAGCGTTTGCCATACTGTGTGGTGTGTGTTCCGATAGAACATTAGAAAGATATTTAGCCCAGACTTACTTGGAAAATTACATTGTCCCCCTTCCCTGGTCTTCACATTCTCTTTCTGCATCTAGGCAGTGTTTTAATCCTTTCTTCTTTATTGAGTAATCCTTGCTCCCTCAGATACTCCAGATCACATCTTCCTCAACTTCATCATCTGTTGATTCAGCTGACCAACAAGTAGCTGGGGGACCCTTTGGGACAGTGTTTCCTCCAGCCTTCGTGTCTTGCAGCAAATATTGAGACACTGTTTGCATAAAACCCACCCCCTTGGTGCCCAGAAAGCATCCAGCTGCTTATTGATGGGTGGAATGGAACCTTGAAAAGTTATCAAGTGTTTTCTGGGAATAAAGAAGTGAGAACACATTCCAGATACAGAATAGCTTTAGAGAAAATACAGCAAGACCTAAAAAGAGGACTGGAAGCAGTTTGACAGGCCTGAGGTGCATTTGGAGGTAGCCAAATAGGAAAAGGCAAATTTAATAAAGGTTAGATAGTCAAAGGGCTGTGGATGTTTTGTTAAAGGAAACAGTATCAAGAGCAGTGGTTTTTCAAGCAGGGTCATTGGGGCCCAAGACTTCCAAGGGATACACCTGCGTATATAGCTTTAGGAGGATCCAGTTCCAGATGCTCAGCTTCCAAATGAACTCTCCTGAAACTGATTTACAAGAAAAGGCAGGGCTGGGGGATGTCATATCCTCCACACTTCCCTGTATTATCCTAAGTGTAAAAACCTCACGTTGCCCAAACAGAGGATTTGGAAATACTGATTTCAGGAAAGTCTCCTTTGGTGATTAAATTACCTTGAAAACCCAGAAGACTTCCTCTCTTCCCCTAATAACACATTGGTGTTAGGGTGAAGTTTGGTCCTGGTTGGGATATTCTGAATCCAGAAGAACCCAACAGTTGAATGTGATTAGAATGTTTCTTGGGACCATGGGTTTTTTCAAGCTATAGATAAAACTTGCATAAAAACTTTTAAAGAGATTTCTTTTAATTTAAGTGTGTGTTATTCACTCAGTAAGAGAGTTAAAACTTATTTTATCAAATCATGAAATGTTTATTACAATTACGGGTAACTTCGTTCTTTTTATACATTGAGTAGTTTCTGCCTTTATTTATTTATTTATTTTGAGAGAGAGAATCCCAAGCAGGCTTTTCCCTGTCAGCACAGAGCCCAACGGACCCATCTAGATTCCATGAACTGTGAGGCTATGCCAAGAGTTGGATGGCTAACCTGCTGACCCACCCAGACTTCCCTCCACCTCCTTTTCACGAAAGAATAAGCTTGTTTAAACTTGTGATGAAGGGGCGCCTGGGTGGCTTAGTCAGTTGAGCGTCCGACTTTCGCTTAGGTCATGATCTCGCGGTTCGTGGGTTTGAGCCCCGCGTCGGGTCTGTGCTGACCGCCAGCTCAGAGCCTGGAGCCTCAGTTTCAGTCCTTCTCCCTCTCTCTGACCCTCCTGCTCACGCTGTCTCTCTCTCTGTCTCCTAGAAATAAATAAAAAAATATAAAAATAAAATAAACTTGTGATGAAAAATTTTAGAATTAAACTGTATTTATTTTTAAAATGTTATATTTATGTATTTTTGAGAGAGACAGAGCACAAGCAGGGGAAGGGCAGACAGGGAGAGGGAGACACAGAATCCGAACCAGGCTCTAGGCTCTGAGCTGTCAGTACAGAGCCCCACGTGGAGCTCGAACTCAGGAACTGTGAGATCATGATCTGAGCCGAAGTCGACGTTTAACTGACTGAGCCACCCAGGTGCCCCTAGAATTAAACTTTAAGATGTGCAAGGGATATGTGATTTAAATTCTTTTGGGGATACATGAGTAAAACCATTTCAAGTGTTTCCTGCAGGAAAACCAAGGAAAGATGATTAGAAGATAACATTAGATTTGTCTTTGAGATTGTCGTTAGTGTGTCTGTTGAATAGGGAGAGTTTTAGGCTGGAGGCAGAGAGCCAGGGAGAAAACTATAGAACCAGGCTAGAGATGATGAAGGCTTTATGTTGGTTGCAGTGGAAATGGAGAGGGTTTAGAGAGATGTTAAAGATGGTAGAGCAGATAAGGCCTGGTGGCAAATAGGTATATAGAGAGTGGGACAGGGAGCAATCTGGAATGGTCCTAGGTTCCGACTTTAGTGACCAGGTAGATGGTGATGCAGGAGAAACTATTAGGAGGTAGGGCTCCTTCGAGGAGAAAGATAGAGGACATCTTACTTTGGACATGTCGAGTTGAGGTTCCTGCCATACATCAAGGTAGAAAGGACCAGAAGGTTATTCCATAGGTCTGGAGCTCCAGACAGGTCTTGGTGATGATAGAAAGTTGAGAATGGAGTTGGTGCAGAGGTCATGGGGTGGAAGAGGTTCCTCTGGGATAGTTTATTGAGCACTTACCATGTGCCAGACAAAATGAGAAGACTGAACCCATGGGAATACCATCGTTGAGGGAGTGGGTAGAGGAAAAGGGGAGTGGGCAGAAGAAAGAGGCAGAGAATTTGTAACCAGATACAAAAATGAGTGTGTAAAAGAGAAGTCACATGCTGAAAAACTGTATCTGGATGAAACCTTAACTTCAGGATCTGATACTCATGATCTGGAGTTGAGGTTAGCTTCCCCACTAGATTCCTTGTGTGACCTTGGAATTGTGTGATTATAGACTCCCTAGATTTTTTGCATGGGATCAGGCGCTTTGATCTGTCAGTGAAATCCAGAGAAAAATTTTCTTAAATGCTCCAAACTTCTTACCCTCCCCCCTGGCAGAACTGGGAAACCAGACCAGGCATTTTGGTACAAATATAGAGAGTGCTAATTCCTCTTAGGCCCTGAAATACAAAGAACTTTGTCTTTTTTTTTAATGTAAACATTTTTAAATATTTATTTATTTTTAAATAGTTTATTGTCAAGTTGGTTTTCATATAACACCCAGTGCTTATCCCCACAAATACCCTCTTCCATGCCCATCACCCCCCTTCCCCCCAACCCTCATCAGCCCTCAGTTTGTTCTCAGCATTCAAGAGTCTCTCATGGTTTGTCTCCCTCCCTCTCCCCAACTATTTTCCCCTTCTTCTCCCACATGGTCCTCTGTTAAGTTCCTCCTAATCTGCCTATATGTGCAAACATATGGTATCTGTCCTTCTCTGCCTGACTTATTTCGCTCAGCATAACACCCTCAAGGTCCATCCATGTTGCTACACATGGCCAGATTTCATTCTTTCTCATTGCCATGTAGTATTCCTTTGTATAGATAAACCACATCTTCTTGATCCATTCATCAGTTGATGGACACTTAGGCTCATTTTTGAGAGAGACAGAGTGTGAGCAGGGGAGGGCCAGAGAGAGAGGGAGACACAGAATCCAAAGCAGGCTCCAGGTTCCAAGCTGTCAGCACAGAGCCCAATGTGGGGCTTGAACGCACAGCTGTGGGATCATGACCTCAGCTGAAGTCAGACACTTAACCTACAGAGCCACCCAGGCACCTCAAAGTACTTTTTTCTTGGGAGCCCTCATGGTTATTCTGGACAGACAGTGGTATTCTAGACTAGAATGCTCAGACTTGGTGCTCTTATGACTTCTTTATATCCTTTAAAAGCTCTTCAGGATCTTCAATATATTTTTTTTAATGTTTTTTTTTTTATTTCTAGGAGAGAGAGAGAGACAGCATGAGCAGGGGAGGGTCATAGAGAGAGGGAGTCACAGACTCTGAAACAGGCTCCAGGCTCTGAGCTGGCAGTCAGCACAGAGTCCAACGTGGGGCTCGAACCCACGAACTGCGAGATCATGACCTAAGTGAAAGTTGAACGCTTAACCGACTAAGCCACCCAGGCGCCCCACTTCAATATATTTTTTAACGTGGGATACATAGTCTTGATTTTACCATATTAGAAATTGGAATATGTATTAATTCACTTAAAAATGGAAAGCCATTATAATTAACACAAGTAGAATTTTTAAAATGAAAAGTGATATTGTTTCAAAAAGATTAGAAGAGTGACATTTTTTCAAATCTCTTTAATGTCTGGCTTAATAGAAGACAGCTGGATTTTCATCTCTCTGTGTTCAGTCAGCTGTGATTTGTTGTTTTGGTTGAAATATTAAGAAAACCCAACCTCACACAGACGTTTAGGTGGACGAGTATTTTTAACAGCCTTTTCAGATAATTGTGGATATTCTTCTTTGGTATAACGGGTTAACAAGGGATGGTTTTGTGAAGGTTATTACAATCAGTGAGCCTTTCATACTTTGTTACATTAAAATCCATTGCTCTGTCTCTCATTTTGACTGAGTCTTTGACCCAGACGGGATTTTGTAGCATTGTGTGATAGGTAGCTGGAAAATACTGGTTTCACTGAGCTGTGTGGCTCTTCCAAATGTTGCCACATTTTATTAACGGTATCAGAAAAATCATTCATATCATCACCGCACTCTCATCAAGAAAAGGGTTAAGTGTTGGAAAGCTGTCAAGCTCATGGGGGCAGATATAGTTTTGCCAAAATTCTAATTTTCTCTTGGAAGCTCAAATTTCATCATTGGCAACAAATACCGTCAGTTGTTTTTCTTGAATTGCCAGACTCACTTTGTTTTATTCTCTAGAAAATGTTTGCCAAATGCCAGAGTCTGAATAACCCATCACTTTTGTGTCATTCGTTCTTTCAAGTGAACGTGATGTTCCACAGAAAACTGTTGCAATTCAGACGCGCAGTGCTTTCCTTAGAGGCAGCCGTCTGATGCCACACGAGTGTTTTGTATGTGCTTCTCTTTCTGTCACACAGAATATTAAAAAGATGCCCTCCAGAATTGAGATTTAATAGAAGTTTTACTCTGTCATCAAGGACATTCTTGGGTAAAGCCGGCATTCTTTCATGGTGTGGTGAGGAGGCGTGTGGTGGTGAGGGACCGAACCTGGTGGGCCATTGTCTCAGTTCTTGCTCAGGCACCCAACGTTTGCCCCACCATTGCATTTGTACCATCAGTGGAAAGGGCCAGCACGGTTAAAAAGGCGAATCACATCTTAGTTTCACCAGCAGAACCTGTGGACTGTCCCCTGATGACCACTGTCCACCCTCAGGAGGAGGAAAGAGGTTCCTTTCTGGTGATAAAAGCCAAGGCTTTAGGAGAGCTAGTCACCTAAATATGTTAAGCCTCCAGCAGTTTTCGCTTTTCAGTGATTTGTAGACTTACCTCCCTCAGCTCTAGGTACTCTGAGCTAGAATTTTTCTCTCAGGTTTGCCAATACCTTTTGCATTACTGAACCGTGTTCTATAAAAGCTCTCTGTCTTAACTTGTGGTACTGACCCTCCCTTCTCACAGGGCTGCGGTATTGACCTTCCTTTCTCAGGAGGCCTTCAAGAAGTTCATTGCTCCTCCACCTTTTTTGAGGGAGACATAGCTTGGGATTTATTTCACGAGAAATGAGTCTGATCCTTATAGTTCTCCCCATTCAGCTTGGTTCCAGGTAAGTCACTTCTATCGTCGTAACGTAACTACTGAGTGATTAAAGCAGTCTCATTACAGAGCTCTCGAATTGTAGGCTCTGAATCATTTCTGACATCCTGAGTTCCCTTGGCGACCGTGAGGGACAACCTAGGTGGAGGAGGAAACGGCAACTGCAGGGCCACACACACTCCTGTAACATAGAAGAGTGATTTGATCGCTGGGTAATGAATAATTGCTTTCCGTAGAAGTGGATGCCTTGTCCAAGTGGGTCTGGACCTGGCCCCTGGAGACTTGATGGTTTGAAAAAACAGCCGTAGATGTTCTAGCATAGGTTGCTTATCATTCACTCTAACCTAAGGAGGAAACTTGAGGCAGAATTGCCTCTCAAAGCACGGAAGGCAGACTGAGATAGGTAGTTTGTGAATGCCAGATAAAGATGGCAACGCAGGTTGGTGTGCTTCCTGATAGTGCGTGCGCTAGAAGGCCAGAGGCTGCGGCCCAGGATGGCAGTCAGGAATCCACCGCAAGAGCCCTGTGCTTGGTGAGGTGGGTGGGCCGAGGGGGTAGGTATTGGGCTAAGCTAGCTCTGTAAACAAAGAACGGGGTATTTGATGCCATTATGTTTATCTTTAAGAATGTTTTGCATTTCTTTATCCCCCCCCTTTTTTTTTTTAATTTTTAATGTTTTTAAAAGAGCGAGAGAGACAGAGTGTGATCAGGGGTGGGGCAGAGAGAGAGAGAGAGAGAGGGAGACACAGAATCGAAGCAGGCTCCAGGCTCTGAGCTGTCAGCACAGATGCCAAGCTGGAACACACAAACTGCAAGACCCTGACCTGAGCCGAAGTCGGATGCTTAACCGACCGAGCCACCCAGGCGCCCCTGGTTGATGCGTTCTTATCTCAGCCCTGCTCCCTTTGTCCTCAGCATGACTTTACTAAAATCTGACATTCCCATCTAATTTCAAGATTAACAAAATACGTTCTCTTCTTGAATAACAGTGGTCATGGAAAAAAACCCTTAAGCTTCCCATGTTGTCCCTGTGGTCCCTGGACCTTAGCCGGCCCTTATCTCAGCCTCTAGGTTCTTGTTTCTCAACGGGTGCTGGCAGCAGCTGCTTTTCAGTCGAAGTCAGGACAAGGCCTTGTGTTTTGTTGTGCAGTGAGATTTTCGCTTAGAATCAGGTATAAACAGCATTTCTCCCCTAAAAATCAGAGACCTCCCCCCCACATGGTGTGTTTATGGGACCCAGAGAAAGTGCTGTTGAACTTCATCTGCCAGGTTCTGGTGTTCGCCTTCTTCCTCTTACTCCCCTTAAGCCAGAGTTGGCGGGCTAGAGCGGAGTATACTGGGTGATAAGTGCATAGTAAGGTGGCTCCCAGTGGCTGCACAGAAAAGACTTGTATACTGGGGAGGCCCTTCTTTAAAGTATGTGACCTCAGTTCTTGCCCCTTAGTAATGGAGCCCCAGTCAAGCCTGCTTCAGGGAAGGGAGCAAGGAGTGAGCTTTACTTCATTGGCTGGAATCATTCACTGATAAAATCCATTCCTGCCAGTTTAATTTAAACAAGAATTGAAGTTGACCGTGTACTACCTGACTCTTGGTCTGAGGACAACCAAGCTTCCCTTTAAGTAGTAATACCTTTTTTTTTTTAAGTTTATTTATTTATTTTGAGAGAGACAGAGAATCCCAAGCAGGCTCTGTGGTGTCAGCACACAGCCCAACATGGGTCTCAATCTTAGGAACTGTGAGATCATGACCTGAGCCAAAACTAAGAGTTGGACACTTAACCGACTGAGCCACCCAGGTGTCCCTTTCTAACTTCTTAATTGTCATATAATGCAGCTAACAGCTGAATTGTTGCCACATTTTCTTTTAAAACTTTTCAGCCATGATTTTTATATCATATCTAATAAATCTTTGCCTTCCCCAAGTCATAAACACTTTCTCCTATGTATTCTTCCAGAAGTTTTATATTTTAGTTCTTATATTTAGCTCTCTGATCCATTTTGAGTCAATTTATGGTCTAAGATAAGAGTCTGAGTTCATTTTTTGTACATGGATACCCCCCGTTCCGTTTTCATTTGTTAAAGATTATCCTTTTCCTTATTAAGTTGCATAGACAACTTTATTGAAAATTAATTGACCGTAAATGTAAGGATTTATTTCTAGACTCTGTTTGGTTCCATTGATCTATATGTCTATTATGCCAATACTACATTGCCTTGATTACTGTAGCTTTATACTAAGTTTCTAAATCAGGTTGTGTAAGTTCAACTTTGGTTGTTTTTTTTTTCCCCTTCTTTTTTATTTATTTTTGGCTGTCCTAGATCTTTTTCATTTGCATATAAATTTTAGGATCAACTTGTCAATTTCTCCAGGAAAGCCTGCTGGGAATTTGATAGGAATTGCATTTACTCCATAAATCAGTTTGGGAAGAATTACCCTCTTAACAATATTGTGTCTTCTAGTTCATGAACATGTTAATATGCCTCCATTTATTTAAGTTTTAAATTTCTTTTCACAGTGTTTTGTGGTTTTCAACGTACTTTTGTTAAGTTTATTCTTAAAAAAAAATTTTTTTTATGTTTTTTTTTGAGAGGGAGACAGAGCGAGAGGCAGAAAAAGGAGGAGACACAGAATCCAAAGCAGGCTCCAGGCTCTGAGCTGTCAGCACAGAGCCCGACATGGGGCTTGAGCTCGTGAACCGTGAGCTCAGGACCTGAGCTGAAGTCGGACGCTTAACCGACTGAGCCACCCAGGTCCCCCAAGTTTATTCTTTTTTTTTAATGTTTTTTATTTATTTTTGAGAGTCAGAGAGAACACAAGCAGGGGAGAGTCAGAGAGGGAGATACACAATCCGAAGACAAGCTCCAGGCTCTGAGCTAGCTGTCAGCACAGAGCCCAACGTGGGGCTTGAACCCATGAACCATGAAATCATGACCTGGGCCGAAGTCAGATGCTCAACTGACTCAGCCACCCAGGCACCCCTGTTATTTTTTTAAAATATTCATTTATTTTAAGGTAACGCATGCATGTGCACACACATCTTGGGGAAGGGCAGAGACAGAGGGTGAGTGAATACCAAGCATGCTCCACGTTCAGCATGGAGCACAATGTGGGGCTGGATCTCACGACTGAGATCCTTACCTGAGCTGAAATCAGGAATTAGACGCTTAACCGAGTGAGCCACCGAGGCACCTCTTGTTAAGTTTATTCTTAAGTATTTTATTTTTTCTAATGCTATTGTGAATGGATGTGTTTCTTTCATTTCATTTTTACTTAGTATATAGAAGTAAATCAATTTTTGTATTTGATCTTATATCCTGTTATCTTACTAAATTTGCTTATTTAGTAGTTTTTTTTTTTTTTGTAGATTTCTTAGGATTTTCAATGTACAAGACTGTGTCCCCTGCAAATAAGTATGGTTTTATTTCTTCCTTTACAATCTGCATGCATTTCATTTCTTTTTCTTGCCTTTTTACACTGGTTAGCACTTCTAGTGCACTGTTGAATAGAAATGAGGAAAGTAGGCATCCTTGTCTTATTCTCAATTTTAGAGGGAAAGCATCTAGTGTTTAACTATTAAGTGTGATGTGAGCTGTTTGTGATTTTATGATATGTCTCTATCAAACTTTGAGTATTTCCTTTGGTTTTGCAGCATAAAAGATCGTCTGGGCTCGTCTGATGCTTTTTCTGCCCCAACTGTTTTCCAAGTAGCTCTAGTTTCTTGGTTCTTTTTATTGACAAATGGTGTGTAGTGATCAGGGTCTGGGTACTAAGTAACAATCACTTTTTAACTCTTCACCCAGTGTTTTCAGAAATCCCAGTCATCTAGTTATATAAAAACTGTAAGGGTATCCCAAAGCATTTTTTTTTAAAGTTTATTTATTTATTTTGAGAAAGAGAGGGAAGAGAGAGAATCCCAAGCAGGCTCTACACTGTGAGTGTGGAGTCTGACATAGGTCATATTCATCAACTATGAGGTCATGATCTGAGCCAAAATCATGAGTCAGAGCTTAACAGGCTGAGCTACCCAGGCATCCCCCACCCCCCCCATCCAAGGCAATTTTCAGTTGTTTTTTAGTGCCAAGTCATACCTACAGGTGAAAACCTAGTTACCAGTAATGTAATAGATCGCACAGAAGTTTCCAAATGACCACACTACTCTGTCTTTTTATAAAAGATCATTATTTGTACTAGCTGAAATTTTGCAACAGAATATTTGCTGCCCTCTCCATGTGTGTCTCCCCCTTCCACTCGCCCCTCCCCTTCATTGATACTTGAGAAAAGAGCTGAGGGAAGAAGGTTAGAGCATTTGGTGCCAGTAATAATGAGCATGATAACTGCCACCCGCCCTTTGAAAGTTTAGTGTGGACTGTGCTTTATGTGAATTTTCTAATTTGATCTCACTGCCACCCAGTGGGCGTTATGGTACTTCCTCTCTTGTCTTTTTGCAGACATCCCAGCTGTGTGGTTTCAGCCCTGAATGAATTCAGTATTCATTGGAGCTCTGACGGGAGTTAGGAAGGGGTGGTAACTGCTGGCCCAGCGGGTCTGTGAGGGATCAGAGTGCCCTGGAGACGATTGGAGAACTCCACACAAGTAAGGTGTGGTTGGTTGGTGGTGTTTTGTTTTGAAAGATGAAACAATACAGATGCCTGTGAAGTAAACTGGAACAGTGTCCCTCTCGCATTCCCTCCCCTGCCCCATCCTTCATCCTACCCTTCTCCCCGAGATATCTGCCATGATAGTTTAGTGTATGTTCTTCCAGACCTTTATTTCTGCATAAACATATTTAAATGTCCTGAGAGCTGTTTCAGAGGAGCTTTTCTTCCCAAGAACTCACTCCTCGGCTGCTCTGCCCTGAACTAACCTTTCTTTTCAGCTGGGCATTTTCCTGTTTGGACCTTGGCTGAGAAACTTAATCAGAAACAGGCTTGTTTGCTTCTAAAACTTGAGCGCCTGGGGCAATAGCATAGGGTTTGTATCCCAGGTTCACCCCTTAAGGTCTCCCATTCCCCAGGGATAATACGTAGGAGCAAGAAAGGTGTAAGATTAGCAGCTCTGTGAAATGTGTTAGATTGTTCAAAATACTTTTTTCTAGATGAGGTCACTTTATTGGTTCCTAAAGTAAGTTCCTCACAAGCTCTTGATTGGAGGGTCACCTGATGGTGGACCCTTGAGAAAGAGTAAGTATGAATGTCTGCTTTTCTTACACTAGTGGATATATGTGGCTAAAACGTGTATGTAAATTGAATGAAAATAATGGAACTTGTGAATCCTTTTAACTTATATAATCAGCATTCAAGTTTAGATTTGCTCGGGTTGGGTGGTCTTGTGTGTTGTTGTTGGTATTGTAGAAACAGACACTTTTTTTTAATGTTTATTTATTTTGAGAGAGAGCACATGTTCACAAGAGCAATGCTCATGTGCCCAAGTGGGGCTCATGTGTCCCTCCCTCAAGTGCTCCGTCTCAGGAACTGTGAGATCATGACCTGAGCTGAAAGCAAGAATGGGACGCTTAACTGACTGAGCCCCCCAGACACCGCCCGTTGGATGGTTTTGAAACAAGGCTTCCATCAGTAGCCTTTGTGGGGCTTCCTACATATATAAATACCTTTCCTTCTTGTTCTTGCCTTTGATGTCTCAGCGTATAGTGTTTCCAGAGAGATGAGATTCTAAAGGCACACCCACATAGACACACCAGTGTGTATCATCGCAGCGCGCTTAGTAATTTGAGGGAGATGGGGGTGGGGGGAGGGTCTCCCAGACATTGTGTCAGGACCCTAGGGTATACAACAAGGGACAGGTTCTATAACCTCATGGGAAAAAGGCCTGAGTGTGTTTTTTTCTGGGGTCTGGGTGTCAGACATTGTCTGCCCATCTAGACTTTGACTTTGTGGCAGAAACCACTATTGCAATGGGTTAGATTTTGAAACTATTTTTTCACTTCCCCTACTTCTTATATTTTAGGCCTTTGAGGGTTTGTTTGTTTTTTTTAATGTTGAATTATTTTTGAGAGAGAGACAGAGAGTGGAGAAGGCAGAGAGAGAGGGAGACACAGAATCTGAAACACGTTCCAGCCTCTGAGCTGTCAGCACAGAGCTGGATACAGGGCTCGAACTCACAAACTGCAACATCATGACCTGAGCCGAGGTTGGCTGCTTAACCGACTGAGCCACCCAGGCGCCCCTTGAAGACTTTTTAGAGTTTGTCACTCTTCGTTCCTATAGTCAGATGGGGTCATTCCCTGGTACTAGAGTGGCAGTGCTATTGAGGGCAGCATATGGGAAAGGCGACCCTGAGGCCAACAGTCAGAGGTTCCTGGCACCAAGGTTGCCTGAATTTTCTAGCTAGGTCTCTACTTCCCCATCACAGGGGGCTTTGATTTCATAAATAATCTCTGTAAAGAGAAGGAAGAAGGCTGGTTTTAGCAACCATCATTTCTTTGTCTAAACCAGACACTACTAGTGAACCAAAAACTATGATACCAGATCAGAACATTTGTACGTGGTACTGTTGTGGGTGATACTGTTTCCTTCATGTTCTTGAAGCTACTCTGGGTAGGTTATCTGATGTGCCAGATCAGTTTTGCTTGGCAGTTCCTGACACAGTCCTCTTAGCCAAACCTGGTTATCTGTCTCTTACTAGCCAAGGAGCTGTTTCCCAGAAAGGGACTTACAGAACCACCTTCTCGTCTGTTTGGCCCTGGTCCAGATAATGCTTCCTTACAAAGACAGGTGGCTCTTTTCTAAGTTGCCGTCCTACACATCGCAGGGACTACGAGAGGAAACGAAGAGTAGGAAGCAGCCATCGCAGACCTACGAGATTTGGAATCCTGTTAGTCAGAGAGAGGAGAATCCACTCTACTCTGGCGCTTGCCCAGCTGGCCTGCGTCACCGTCTGCCTGGGAGCAGGCCACCCACAGCCTCTGAAGAGGGCAGGAGTGGGTTTTTTGCTTCCTTCTTCCTCATTTGGATTAGAAGTCAAGTCATCTAGATGCCAGGCCACTTGCGTTCAATATTCCTGGCACCGAGGATTCATGTGACATGATGCAGAGAGTCACACGTTGCATGGTGTGTGCAGAAGGGAGGAAGGAGGGCTCCCTTCACCCAGCCCTGAGGTAGTGTGCAGTGCGCACCCATGGCTACGGGGAGAGTGGGATGGGCCAGGTTCTGAGGAGAACTGAGGAGAACACAGGTGCTTACAAGCCTCGTCCACGAAGGGACTCAGTATAAACAGTGGGAGAGTGTTTGCAGCCTGGGTTTTCTCTTGAACCTGAAGATTGAGGATAATTGAGGGGACAGGGAATAAGTGTGTTTTGTTCCTATTTAAGAGGAATTTAGAGTCAAACTCCAGTTTTAATTTAGGCCCCACTTGTTATTGGTTTAATTATAGAAGAGCCACTTAGCTTTTCTGATTTTCAGATTCATCACCAGTAAATTGAATATAAGTTTTTTTGTGAGAATTTTAAATAAAATAATAGAGGTACAACGCCTAGCACAATACCTGGCATTTGTTAGATGCCCAAATTAGTCTGCATCACTGCTAGTGTGTTCCCCTTCATTTACTGAATTTTTTCGGTGTCTTCATTCAGCAGAATATTGAGCACTTAACTGTGTTCCAGACACTACACAGGACATGAGCTAAAGGAAAACATGCTTGTCGCCCTCAGTCAGATGAGCAGTGCCTCATTAAAGCTCAGCATAATAGAAACAGTGCCAGTGGCACGTGTGCAGATGAGCCATCCTTTTCAAAGTGGAGAGGCCAGGAAGGCTCCCAGGAGAAGGGGATGTTCGAGCTGATTACTTTTCAGTCTGGTGAAAAGGAAAAGGCTCTAGGGAGTGGCACTTGCAAAGACATGAAGGTCTGAGATAGTGCGATGCCCACGAGGAGCCACAAGTGGGGTATTTTTCTGACAGACCAGGGACATTTTGTCTCAGCCCTTTTCTCTAGTCACTTGGGCATGTCTGTCAGCTTACGTTGGTAGGGCAAGCCGTGGGGACTCATGAGGACTCGGTGAGTTGGGACCATGAACCTGCTGAGTGTACACAATGCACACATGTGCGTGGTCTCGTAAAGCCCACGGCAGACTTTGACTCTTCCCTTGTGTCTGCTTCTCTACCATAAGCGCACACTGTGTGATCGTCCCCTGCACAGTATTTCCGTAGTTTGGACTCAGTGGAGGGCCGTTTTCTGTCTCCTTAATATGAGGTCACTGACCTCAAAATCTAGTTTTAGAACTTAGGCTGTTTTTAGCCCACTGTCATTTTGAATATTGGCAGTAATGAGTTGTGGTTTTTGTACTCTCTCTCCTTGAGAAAGAATCCACATAGGTCAGCCTTTGGAGGAAAAGAGGGTGATGTCATGTGACTTCAGCAGGTTTTCTGTTGGTAGACAACACCAACAGTTCCTATAGATGTAGACAGGAATCGTGGATCTTCCTTGGCCATTAGTCTCTTACCGAAATACAAGGACCTCTCTCTGTTGAAGTCTGTGTTTTAGAAGTAGCTTGAGCAAAAACATTCTCTGCTAATTCTTTCCCTCTAGCCATTGCGAAAACACTTCCTCAGGAAGGATGCCAGGATTCCATTCACAGTTATCCCAGATGAATGACTTCTTATAGAAGGGGTCTTATTTTTTCCCCTTTGGATGCTGTCATTTGTGAAAACTGGAGATTATTTTGTGACTTTGATTTAGAAAGTAAGTGACCATGCTTAACAAACTGTTTGGAACTCAGAATTACTGGCTGGTTCAGAGGTTTTGCCTTAGGGGAAACACTGAGTGAGGGAGCATCTGAGACAAGGCCTCCCTCCGAGATCAACCCCAACTGATACCTGGGCTTTGATATAAAGAAAGCTCTCCTCCTTCTTCCTCCATATTAGACACCCTGAACTCTTCTGTCCCACTCTGTCTGCTGGAAATGAGGTCACTTGAAGTAAAAAATAATGTTGTTGTCTAGTTCCATTTTGTTTCTATTTTTTCCCACCAACACCTGGCATGGGATTTAAGCCTATATAGTTGGCAAGACGCTTGAAGAGACGAAATCACTGTCTCAGCATCTGAGCAAGCAGCAGAGGTCAGCCTGGGAATTCTCTGCTTGTATCTCAATTTGTCACACTTAACTATAAAAAAGCAGGCCATGCCAAGGGCGACTGAGAGTTGGTCAGGGACTCGTAGATGTAAAATGTGTTTCTTCAGTGATCTTTGATCTTTCAGAATTTTGAATATTGGCAGAATTTTGAATATTGGTTTTTCTGCCACCCCCGGGCTTGCCTTATTCTGAACCACGCCAGGGTTAGGCGAGGAAAGGAGGCCACTCAGTGAAGTGGATGGTGACACAGATGTATTTTGCTTTGGAGAGAGAGGAAAGAGCTCCCTGAGGAAGTGAGACATGTGAGCAGACTCACTGGTGGAGTCTTAAAGCCCGCGTCCTTGACGTGGCCGGCTTTGATCAAGGGTAGCGGGAGGACCACTGGAGGCCCCCTGGGAATCTAGCGCTTTTCTTTCAGGGTCCTAAGTGACAGCCATGGCTGGGCGCCCAGGAAGAACTGAGGGGGCCTCTGTTGCATGGTGTCTCTCCTCCCAGGACCATAACATTCCCTGTGGCTTCTCTCCCTTTCAGGCTGACGAACTTCAAGGATGCAGCCACTACTACTGGAGGTGCGTGGCACCTTTTCCGAGTTGGGCCGTGAGGCCACGTGGCCATGATGTGGTGGGCCCCTCATGGCCTCAGCAGGAACAGAGCACTACAGTATTGGCCTCCGCCAGGGAAACAGCTTCAAGCAGAGTGGCCCCTCAGGCACAGTGCCCACCCTGCCACTGGAGAGGCCCTCGGAGGGCAAAGCCTGGGCTCAGGCCCATCAGCAGGTGAAGCCAATCTGGAAGCTGGAGAGGAAGCACGTGGGGACACTTTCAGCAGGGTTGGGCCCAGGTCTCTCAGGGGTCCCACCCCAGCCAGCGTACTTCTTTTGCCCCAGCGCTTTATGTAGCTCGGGGCGCACGGCCGTTGTTGCAGGCCACAGCAGCTCCTGCTATCTGCACACCCTCCCAGACCTGTTTGGCGGCACCCTCCTGTACCGCCGCTCTGGCTGCAGGCACAAACCCTACCAGCAACTGGAGTCTTTCTGCTTGCGCTCGAGCCTGCCCAAGAAAAGACCTTTTTCTCTCCCTCAGAAGAGCCTCCCTGTCAGACTCACTGCCAACGAGGCCCCTTCTTACGCACTCTCCCCCATGGCTCAGCCCGTGGCATCCTCATCGACAGATCCATACCTCTCACTGGGAGCGGCTGGGGAAAACCCTTCGGGGAAGAGCCTGGCCTCTGCCATCTCAGGGAAGATCCCATCTCCACTCTCCTCCTCGTCCTCCTACAAGCCCATGCTGAATAACAACTCCTTCATGCGGCCAAATAGCACTAAAGTGCCTTTATCGCAGGCCACGGAGGGCCTGAAGCCAGTATCCTCACCCAAGATCCATCTTGTCTCCTGGCATCATTCGGGTGGCACTGGAGACTGTGCACCGCAGCCTTTTGAACACAGGGTCCCCAAGAGCACTGGCACTGTCCTAGATGATGCCCCTGCCTCTAGCACGCTGTCTGCCCCCGGCTCCTTACACACACCCACCACCAGTGTTGCCTCTTCCCAGTATAACCGGAGTAACTTAGCCACTAGAGCAGATCCACATCCCTGTGGCCTGGATGCCGACTTTGTTTCTCAGGCTCTGACTAAGGAGGTTCGGTTCACTGAGGCCGTGAGGAAGTTGACTGCGAGAGGCTTTGAGAAGAAGCCAAGGCACGGCTGCCAGTTTGAACAGTCTTGTTTCACGAACCCCAGCTTGCAGTGTGACCTGCTCAACAGGAACAGACGGTGGGAAGCTCCCCCGGTAAGCCAGCCGGCCCCTCAGGAGGAGGCCAGAGCAGACAGCAGCATCCTCACTAGAGTCCCAGACACATTGGAGTTGGACAGCACAGTCTTCTGCACCAAACGCATCAGCATTCACCTCCTCGCCTCACATGCTGGTGCGCTCAGCCACAGCCCTGCCGGTGGGGCTGCGACGGACCCCCCACCACTTGGAGAAGACAAGACTCTCATTCTGCCTCCTTCCCCTCAGCCCCTTGGTGTAGCCGATGTGGCCACCCGTCTCTCTTCCATCCATCTGGACCAGCCTGGGACGGAGGGGCCTAAGGAAGCCAGGGAGCTGGACTCAGCTGCTAGAGATATCAGGTAAGTTGGAGAACGTATTTGATTGATTTAGAACAGAAGAATCTATACACCGTAATTTAATGACACTGACCCTATGTCTCTGAAGATGGTTTTATTTTTTGGCTGCCCTAGAATTTTGTTTTTCACTTTAGGGCAGAGGTTGACAAATTAGACCAGTATGTGGGCCAAATCTTGCCCGCTGTCTGCTTTTATAAATACAGTTTTATTGAAACACAGCCTCGCCCATTCATGAACTGCTTTCCTGTTACAACGGTAGGTGTGAGTAGTTTCAGCAAACTGTATGGCCCAGAAAACTGAAAAGATTTACTGTCTGGTCCTTCAGAGGAAGAGCTTGCTTTAGGTTAAAACCAGGGAGAAATAATATCAAACATCATGTGTTGGGGCCTGTGACCTTTCTACTTAATTCCAAACCAGATCAGGCTGTCTGCCATTCCTGGTATGACAGCCATTTTAGAGTTAGGGCATACACACATTTGACTTCTTCTCTCGCTCCTTGTTACTTCCCTGGAACCTTGGTCCACCAAGGCCTTGTTGTGAATTCCTAGAAGTCTAGCGACCTTTGAAGCCAATCACCAGGCACTCATTGGTGTTTTGTGTGTGGAATTGTGTACTATGTGCTATGAGGGACTTCAGACAAGACAGGAGACAGAGTACCTCTCTACACCATAGGGGCTGTGGGCTTGAGGGACTGTGGCTAGACCTAAGCTCTGAGGGCAAGAGAAATAAGCAAGAGACAGCAGGTTGGTGAGTGGAGAGAAACACTGGGAGATGATGAAGGAATGAAAATCTAATTGAGACCTCTCTCACGGACTGGGCTGGGGCATGATTCTTTTCTTACAGTTCAGCTACAGACCTCCAGGTCAACCTGGGCGAGACTGAAGATCTAGAAGAAGAGCTAATAGATAGTTTGGAAGACTGCTGCAGCCATGATGAGAACGAAGAGGAGGGTGAGTAAGGGACCCTCTTACCTCCAACTGGCAAGTGGTCACCACCCACAAGGGAAGGAGGCTGACAGTTGGGTACTAGGTCCTTGACTCCGTTTATCACCTACACTAATCATTTGCCTTGTGGGTCTGAGGGTGGCAGTGGCTTCTGGGGAATTGGTTTCCTAGCCCTCCCATCCCATCCCCTTGCTTTCTCTGTGTTGCTGCCAAGCTCACAGAAGGCCATGCAGGGCAGCAGGGCGGTGTTCGTAGCTCTGCAGGAAGGCTGAGCCAACATGTCCAGGGAAGAGCTGCCGGGGCGTGGGCAGTTCGTATGGCAGCCTCTCCTAGTGGAACTTGTCTCTTCTTCGCCCCCAGGAGACTCAGAGTGCTCCTCGTTCAGTGCTGTCTCCACCAGCGAGTCGGTGGCAATGATCTCTCGGTGAGTATTGTATTGACCATTGGCAGAGGCTCATTTCTATCTCTTTAAGATTATAAGGGGATGAATCACCTACGTCATTAATGGCCCTGTGAACTGTAACTCATTTTTACCTGAGTTTTACATCTAGGACTTTAGTTTTCAAACAAGGACCAATGGAAGGGACCAGAAGCATATTTTCATTGGGCTTCAAAATAGTACCATGTTTCTTAGGCTACAGTTTGGTCTTAATTTTGAGAAATTGTGCAAGTAAAAAGAAAATGATTTCAAGAAGTGCTTAGAAAATTGGAGCACCTGGGTGGCTCAGTCAATTAGTGTCTGACTCTTGATTTCAGCTCAGGTCATGATCTCATCTGAGTTTGTCTCCATGCTGATCGTGGAGCCTGCTTAAGATTCTCCCTCTCCCTCTGTCCCTCCCCCCATACATACGTGTTCTCTCTCTCTCTCTCTCTGTTTCTCCCCCGCCAAAAGACAAAATTTTCTACCTTAAATCTAGGTTATTTTATTGACTGCCCTTGGTGGAGTCTGAGCAATATCCACGTCTAACTAGGAAACCAAAAAGTCAGTCTCTTCACGTAGGCTTTTCTTTTATAAAACTGGTTGTTGGAGGGTGCTGCCTGACTGAGATAGGGGGTCCGGGAAAGGAAGGGTGCAAGACTGTGAGGAAGTTATTATAAATGAGGGCAGTCCTTGTCCCGAAGGTCTTCAAAGTACTTGCTAAAGGGTCACGTACGCCACCTTTCTGGGTAGAAAGTTAACACCTTCAGCTTAACCTTGTTCTCCTCACCACTTCCAACCCTGCCTCATTACATTGTTTTATTAAGTATTTTAAAGAACTACCCCCCTCCCCAAAGTACTAAACATTAGAGTGTTCTTTTTAAAAAAAAAATTTTTTTTAATGTTTTATTTATTTCTGAGAGAGAGACAGCATGAGGAGGGGAGGGTCAGAGAGAAAGGGAAACACAGAATCTGAAGCAGGCTTCAGGCTCCAAGCTGTCAGCACAGAGCCCAAGCTTTGCGGGGCTCAAGCCCACAAGCTGTGAGATCCTGACCTGAGCCGAAGTTGGCCACCCAACTGACTGAACCACCCAGGTACCCCTTAAAAAATTTTTTTAATGTTAATTTAATTTTGAGAGAGACAGAGCATGAGTGGAGGAAGGGCAGAGAGAAAGGGAGACACAGAATCCAAAACAGGCTCCAGGCTCTGAGCTGTCAGCACAGAGCCCAATGCGGGGCTCAAACCCATGAACTGTGAGATCATGACCTGAGCTGAAGTCGGATGCTCAACCAGCTGAGCCACCCAGGCGCCCCAAGAGAAGGATATTTAACGCGATTGACTTGGAGTCCCACCTTTTCCATTTGTCATCAGGCCTACTTTGAGACAGATGCACAGCCCTTTCTCTAACCTTCCTGAATTATATGATAAAATTCACAAAAATTGTTTGCTCATAATTTGTTCACTGGTTAACTTCTATAAGATATACAGACCTTCTTACCTATATAAGGCTTAAAACATGGATTTTCAAACAAATAGAGGTTGATGAATTGCAAACCACTTTGCATTTTCAGGATGACTAAATCAGAAATACTTTGGGATTGCTAAAATCATTTCCGAATTGTGAGAGATTTATATATTAAGTTGACAGTTATAGAAAGGTCATTGAAGACACTCTCTCTGTTTCTCTACCTGGCAATAGTTAGTTTATTGCCTTTTCTGTTTCATATTCTAAGAATCACTTAATTTTTTAAAAATGTCCTTTTATTTATTCTGAGAGCAAGAGAGTACAAGTTGGTGGAGGAGCAGAGAGAGAGGAGAAGGAGAGAATCCCAAGGAGGCTTTGTACTGTTAGTGCAGAGTGCACCATGGGGCCCTATCCCACGAACCACGAGACCATGACCTGAGCTGAAATCAAGAGTCAGATGCCCAGCTGACTTAGCCAACTGCCACAAGAATCACTTAAAAAAACCTTTTTTTTAAATGTTTATTTATTTTTGAGAGAGAGAGGCAGGCTGCAAGTGGGGGAGAAGCAGACAGAGCGGGAGAGACAGAGTCAGAAGCAGCTTCTTTGAGCTCCAGGCTCAAAACCACAGACCCACAAACCACGACCCGAGCCAAAGTCAGACACTTAACCAGCTGAGCCACTCAGGTGCTCCAGGAACCACTTAATTTTAGAGCTGGAGGCCATTAAGTCCAGTTTCTCTCTCTCTTTTTAATGTTTATTTTTGAGAGAGAGAGAAAGACGGAGTGCAAGGAGGAGAGGGGCAGAAAGAAAGGGAGGACACGGAAGCCGAAGCAGGCTCCAGGCTCTGAGTTGTCAGCACAGAGCCCAACACAGGGCTTGAACCCATGAACTCTGAGATCATGACCTGAGCCAAAGTCAGATGCTTAACCTGCTGAGCCACTCAGGTGCCCCTCCAGTCTCTTTTTTTTAGATGTGAATATTGAGGACCAGAGAAGTAACTATTGTAGCCTCATAGTTTACTGCTAGACCAGAAGCCAGGCCTCTTGACAGTGGTAAATCCAGTACTTTTGAGAGGCAGCTAACAAAGATTATCTGTCTTTTTTTTTTTTTTTTTTTTTAATTATTATTTTTTTAATGTTTTATTTATTTCTAGGAGAGAGAGAGACAGCGTGAGCAGGGGAGAGTCAGAGAGAGAGGGAGTCAGACTGAAGCAGGCTCCAGGCTCTGAGCTGGCAGTCAGCACAGAGTCTGACGCGGGGCTCGAACCCACGAACCGCGAGATCATGACCTAAGTGAAAGTCGGCCGCTTAACCAACTAAGCCACCCAGGAGCCCCTGTCTTTTTTTTTTTTTAATTAAACTTTTGATTTTGAAACAATTATGGATTCACATGCAGTTGTAAGAAATAATACAGAGAGATCCCCTGAAGTCTTTGCTCAGTTTTCCCCAGTGGTAATATTTGGCAAAGCTGTCACCATAGAGTACGACCAAGATATTAACCTTAGTGAAGGTACAAGTGCCTGCATCACTGCAGAAGTCCCTCCTGTTGCCCTAATAGCAGACCTCCCTCCCTCTTATGCCTGTTTCCTCCTTAATGCTTCGCAACCACTAATTTGTTCTATAACTTGTTCATTTCAAGAGTATCATAAAAATAAGATGATTACCACATGTAACTTTTTGGGATGGGCTTTTTTTTTTTTTTTTTTTTTAAACTCCACATCTTCTCTGCATATTTAGCCGGGTTGTTCCATGCATCAAGGTTATTCATTCCCTTTTATTGCTGAGTGGTGTTCCGTGGTGAGAATGTGCCACAGTACGTTTACCTGTTGAAGGATATTTACACTTGGGTTATTTCCAGTTTGGGCTGTTAGGAATAAAGCTGCTATAAACCGTCACGTACACATATTTTTAAATTACTTATTTATTTTAAGCATATTTATTTGTTGGGGCACCTGGGTTTTCAACAATCCTAAATTCCGATACCCAGTAAGTTCAAAGCCTTTCAGGTAGAATAGTTTGGAAATGAGGAATTAAGAGTTGAATTCATTGGCATTATTTCATTGAGAATTAGTATTTAACTCGCCCATTAACTTTCCTTAAAAATCCTTAAGATTTAAAACACTGAAGTGTCTTACATCTAAGTGCCAATTTCTGGTGAGCTGTAAAAGAACAAGTAGAATGGCTCTTTAGAAGCTAAAGGTTAATCTTAAATAGTAATGTTTGTGGATCATACCAACTCAGCAGAGAAAATAATACCTTTTTTCCATCCCTGATGCTATTTAAGGAAATGATCTGGGTGTGTCAGCTTGCACCAATACATGGTTGAGGTGTTGGTGTGTTGGAGACCCCTTGAGGGAGCCCGGGCGGTTTTGGTCTACTGCTGTGGCAGCAGCAGCAGGGACTCGATGGCCCACTGCCCCACATTCCCAGACCTGTGATACTTTACTGTTACATAAAAATCCGATGCTGCAAATCATTTCCAAAATGATTTGAAAAGCATTAACTATCTGTGTATCTTCAGACTTAACCTACATATAAAATGAGTTAGAAGTATCACTCTTACTTTTCTTTCTTTGGCTTTTTTTTTTTCTTCCTTTTTCTTTTTCAAACTCTCTATTCCTCTTCTTAGTTCTTTCCTGTTCTTCCTCCTTTTTAATTATTCATATCAACTTTTTTTTCCTCCTCTTCGTCTCTATGTAGCATATGCCTATGACTCATTACCCAGACTCATTACCCTCTCTCAGAGCCACTCTTTTCAGGGGCTTCCCCTGTCTGTGACCTGTTGTGGAAATTTTTTAGCTGTGCCACAGAAGGAAGTATTGGAAAATCTGGTCTTTAGGTGACATTTAATAGTGTGGCTGTATATGGGTCAGCCCTAGCACTTTATGGATTATTATTTGCAAAATAACTACTGAGCACTTGTCTTTGTAGAATCACAATTTAAAAGACAACATTTCCAGGGCACCTGGGTGGCTCAGTCTGTCAAGCGCCTGACTCTTGATTTTGGCTCAGGTCATGATCTCACAGTTTGTGAGATTGAGCCCTGCATTGGGCTGTGTGCCTGAAGCACAGAGTCTGCTTGGGATTCTCTCTCTCTCTCTGCCTCTCCTCTGCACGTGCTCTCTCGCTCTCTCTCAAAAAGACAGCACCCCGAAAGAAATGATATGTCATGGTAACAGCGCTTCAGGATTGTGGCCTTCCCTTTCTCTACCACGTGTCTGTTTTTCATCCTAGGAGCTGTGCTGAGATTCTGACCAAACCCCTTTCCAATGAGAAAGTTGTCCGACCAGCCCTCATCTACAGTCTCTTTCCCAATGTGCCCCCTACCATCTATTTTGGCACCCGGGATGAGAGAGGTAAACCTGGCCAAGTGGCTAAGTCCATAAGTACCCTCAGGAGAAGGATGCTGGCAGAGTTGGGAGGAGGTGGCGATAAGGTGGAAAGGGTTTTCCAGAATGGCTTTTTTGGCACTCGGTTCCCCACCTGGTTCACCAGTCCAACACGGGAACCTTTCCTTGTCTGTTCCTGAGCCTACCCTTGTCAGCCTCATGATCTCATGCCCCATTCTTGCCCTCTAGCCTTGTTTCTTCTCCCTTGTAGTCTCCCTCCTTTCTGTGTTCCTCAACCCTGTGCAGTCCCCCTTTCTCCCACAAAGGAGGCTCCTTTGAAACTCTGGCTTGGAGCAGTGCTTAGTGGCTTGTCTACCTAGGTTAGGTTGAGCAACAGTGCAACCTTACCCCTCGTCTCTTTCTGACTCTTGTGCTCTTCTTCACTCCCATCCCCTTTCCCTAGTGGAGAAGCTTCCCTGGGAGCAGAGGAAGCTACTCAGGTGGAAGATGAGCACAGTGACCCCCAACATTGTCAAGCAGACCATTGGACGGTCCCATTTCAAAATCAGCAAAAGTGAGTCACCTGCCTTACTGCGAGCCTGTCCTCTGCCCCAACAGATGGTCTTGGGTAAGAGGAGAGGAGCCCTCGATGCCTTCTAATATGTGGGGACCCTGTCCTGAAGTTTCCACCCTCAGAGGAAGACATTGCTCTGAACTCCCTCTGGGCTGGAGCCTGTTCCTCAAAATTAGAAGACAAGGAGCCGTTGTTCTATTCCTGACCCCAGAGCCTCGTGCAGGACGGCTCCATGGCGACTCTCAGAAAACTGGGTCTGGGAGCTGTGCCCAGGCCCAGTGGTATTTCTGGACCTCTGAGGGTCTCTGTCCCAAGGACTGAGCTGCTAGTCCAACTGACTCCCTGATGTGCCCTCTGTAGGAAACGATGACTGGCTGGGCTGCTGGGGTCATCACATGAAGTCTCCTAGTTTCCGATCCATTCGAGAGCATCAGAAGGTAGAGGTCCTTTCTGGGGAGCAGGTGGGAGGAGGTTGGTATTGGGAGCGAGGAAAGAGGGGGGTGGCCGTGGAGAAACCAGGAAGGTGTATGGAGGAGTGGAGGCCGTGCCGGAGGAGGGGCACTGGGACCCCTTGCAGACCACACACCTCTGGCAGGACAGGGGCGGTGTTCTGGGCAGTTGCAGCCTCCCAGAGACGCCTTTCCCCCTGCGTGTCACCTCCACTCCCCCAAGCTGAATGTGCATAAAGAGGACGCTGGTCTTGTGTTGCAACAAAGGAGTCTCTTGTCCCCAGACTTAATGAAGGCCAGGTGCTTTCCTATCTTTGTCCTCCAGGCTGTCATGGCAAAGGACTTGAGACAGGTTTTTCTTTGCACTTGTATGGCTGTTCCTGGACTAATTGACTCCTCGAGAGCACTACATTTTGGTGTGTTTTGGTAGTGCTTTCATCATCTTTTGGTGAGTGCTCAGCAACTAAGTACTCAAGTACTCACGTAACCGAGTACTTGCCATCAGATGGTGATGGTAAGGTTGATCAAGGGCTCATGGTATCACTAAAGAAGTTGGAACGGTACTGGGAGTCTTGCTCTCTTCCTCGTGGCCTCACTGGGGCCATCCCCCTGCTCTCACACTTTGTCCCTTCTGTAGCTAAACCACTTCCCAGGTTCGTTCCAGATTGGGCGAAAGGACCGACTGTGGCGGAACCTGTCTCGCATGCAGAGCCGCTTTGGCAAGAAGGAGTTCAGCTTCTTCCCGCAGTCCTTCATCCTGCCTCAGGATGCCAAACTCCTGCGCAAAGCCTGGGAGAGCAGCAGCCGCCAGAAGTGGATTGTTAAGCCGGTGAGTGGATCGCTGTGGCTGGTAGGAGACAGTGGGGAACAGTGGTGTGTTGGGCCGGGAGCACATCTTGTCTCCTTTCCACTTGACTTCTAGCCAGCGTCAGCTCGGGGCATCGGCATCCAGGTCATTCACAAGTGGAGTCAGCTCCCCAAGCGAAGGCCTCTCCTGGTCCAGAGGTGAGTCTGCTCCAGCTCACATCCCGCTCCCCATTCTCCTGTCTCCTCTGCCGGGACATTCCTTGTTTATAGTATTCTTCTGTCCTGTGTCCTCCTAGCCAAAGACCTCCCGCGCCAACTGTTTTAAGGTCTTTATCCCAGGGACTGTTTGCTAGCTTTTGCCATTTTACCTCCTGGGCCCTGTCTCATCGGTCCTGTCCCTGAAGCCGGCGTTTCCTCTTGTAGGTATCTACACAAACCCTACCTCATCAGCGGCAGCAAGTTTGATCTGCGCATTTATGTTTACGTCACCTCCTACGATCCTCTGCGGATTTACCTCTTTTCAGATGGACTCGTCCGCTTTGCCAGTTGCAAGTATGTGGTAGTGGTGAGGCCTCGCTCTGACCACTCTGGTGGGTTGTTTTCCTGAAAGAGAGGAAACACTGGAGGATGCTGAGCAGAGAAAACATGGTTTGGTAGTTTGGGTTAACAAAAGAGAAGGAGGGGTTATTTGGACAGCTGAGTCTTCCTTTCTCCTGTGTGTCTCCTTTTACATGGAACACTTTACTTTGGACACTTTCGGTCACCAAATGTGTGGGGCTTTTTCCCCACATGAGGCAGTTCTCTGTGACACTGGCTGGGTGTCCTGCAGTTTAATTCCTCCCACTGTCCAGCCCCCAGAGCATCCAGTCCCCCAGGTCGGGACTTATTCTCACAAGATTACCCCTTCCTCCTGCTTCGGACACCAGTCATGAGTCCACATGTCCCCTGTACATCTGACGACCAGTCTGCTGTTGTTAGTCAGAGTTTCCCGCTACCTCTTCGCAGGTTCCGTTAATTTGCCAGAGCAGCTTACCATAAAAGGAGATGATAAAGTTTGCTTACAGACTAATATCCCGATGGAAGAGACAAAGCAAGGTGTCAGAGGAGACAAGGCAACAGAGCTTCCCTGCCCTCTCTGGACAGTGCTCTCCCAGCACGCCCATGTGCTCACCCACCTGGAACCTGAACCCCTCACTTTGGGGGTTTTATGGAGGCTTCACCACGTACACATGATTAATCATTCATTCTGTTTTAGTCTTTCTCCCTCTTAAGAGAATGGGGGGCGGGGCCGAAAATTTCAAGCTTCTAATCATGGCTTGGTCTGTCTGGCGATCAGACCCTATCCAGGAACCCACCCAAAGTCACCTCATTAGAACAAAAGACACTCCTGTCGCCCAAGAAATTATAAGGATTTCAAGAGATGTGTGTCAGGAACTGGGGTCAAAGACCAAATATGAGGACAAAAGATGATTCTAGTGCTCTTATCACTTATTCGTAAGGGTTTTGGTAGCTCTGTGCCCGGAACTAGGGTCAGGGACACAGAGGTCAGTTTGCTATTCTAAATCGCATTGTCACATGGGGACTAGGAAATGAGAAGGTTCTCTACCTCACTGAACGTGGGGTGGGTCTTCCTACAGGACTGAGGAAGGGAATGAAGGAGAGGAGTCCCATGTCCCCTATTCTGTGCTTCTCTTCCACTTGGCTCTTCATCTGTATCCTTTGTCATCTCCTTTTGTAAGAAACTAGTCAATACAAGTAAACTGTTTTCCTGAGTTTTGTGAGTTGCTCTTGATAAAAGAGCTGTGGTATTCTAGAAACCTTACCAGTAGATCCACTTCTCAGACTCAAAGATCTGTCCACTTGTCCTTTACCTCCTCAGGATTTGGGGAAATGTTCGGACCCTTGTCTACCTGCCATCTCCCTGCCTTACCTCTGTTTCACCTTTCTCCTCACTTCCAGGTATTCCCCTTCCATGAAGAGCCTTGGCAACAAGTTCATGCACCTCACCAACTACAGCGTCAATAAAAAGAATGCTGAGTACCAGGCCAATGCCGATGAAACAGCCTGCCAGGGCCACAAATGGTACCCAAGCTGGGTCCCTGTCAAATGGAGGCCTTTGGGGAGGTTCAGGGGAATGGTGAGCGGAGTATTGATGTAAAGCCCAAAGGTTATAAACTCGGGGCAGTTCAGAATTGGTCTGTTTGCATCTATATTCCTCTCTTTCTTAATTGAAAACCTCCAAAGAAGAGATGTGGAGAAAACATCTTTGGGCATCTTACTCCTTCTTCTTCTCTTCTTGATCACTCATTCATTGAATATAACCCCACGTATGCCCTCCCCTCCCCCCCCCCTTGCAGGGCACTGAAGGCTTTATGGAACTACCTGAGCCAGAAGGGAATCAATAGCGATGCCATCTGGGAGAAGATAAAGGATGTTGTTGTCAAAACCATCATCTCGTGAGTCACACTGTCACCCTGGGTGCGACTTCTGCCACTGGGTCCCCTTTTCTCATGGGCCTCTACACTGCCATGTCCCGGACACTGACCACGCCATGTGTCAGTTTCTGAGGCCAGGCAGTAGGAGGGAGTGGGTAGAGTTCTGCTTTCCTACTAGACCTCCTCTCCAGAAGCTGGCTCCAGATCACAGGCATCTCTTGGGAGCTGCTTTTCCTGGGTTACTTCTCTTCTGCCATCTCTGGGCAACTCCCCTGGCAGGGCGGCCCCGGGGAGGGCCCTCTGGGAAGAGTTGGGCTGAATATTTCCCTGTGACCAGGTCAGAACCCTATGTGACCAGTCTGCTAAAGATGTATGTGCGGCGGCCCTACAGCTGCCACGAGCTCTTTGGTTTTGACATCATGCTGGATGAGAACCTCAAGCCGTGGGTCCTGGAAGTCAACATTTCCCCAAGGTAAGTGGGATTCTCAGGGCACTCAGAGGAGAACTCTTCCTGTATCCTTGCGCTCCTCTTCCCGCTCCGCCCCCGTATCTTGCTGACTTTGTGAAGTCCTCTCTTTCACTAGAATTTGTGTTTTCCCATCATGGTCTTTTTTTGCCTCATTCACTCATTCTTTGCCATTATCTCAAGATTCTTTGAGGATGGAGAGAGATTGTTAAAAGTTGTTCTTTTCAACTTGATCCCTACTGCTTGCTTTCCCCCTAGCAGACGAAGGTCTTGGTCATGAACCACCCTGAGTGAGGTTATTCACTGTCTGTGGGGCAAGAAGTCCTCCATGATGGTGCTCCTGAGTCGAGTCGGGGAGGCAGGGAGTACACGGGGCTAGCCCTAACTTGGGTGCATAATCGGCAACAGTTTTCCTGCTCTTTGAACCCTTTCCCAAAGCCTCCATTCCAACTCTCCACTGGACATCAGCATCAAAGGCCAGATGATCCGTGACCTTCTGAACCTTGCGGGCTTTGTTCTGCCCTGCACAGAGGATATCGTCTCTGGCTCCAGCAGCTCCGGCAGCTCCAGCACCAGGTCAGCTTCCCTGTGTGGCTGTGGCTTGCCGGGCAGCATGACAGCCCCACGGGGACTGAGGCAAGGAGTGGTGTCTGGGCGCCCCCTCCTGCTTGGTCTCCCTTGCAGCTCAGTCTGGTCCCACAGTCTGTCTGCCCACCTCTCCCACGTCAGTACCCCTCAAAAGGATGTTTGGTTATATTGTTCCCAGCTCAGGAATCTTAACAGGGTTTAGGGAATCAGCTTGGAACTCCTCACAGGGACAGTGGAGTCCACAGCCTCCTTTTCCCAGGTGTCCCTCCCTCACCCTCTCCCCCTGGCTCCTGTGCTCTGACAAATCAATTGTTCATAGGACCTCAAAGTTGGAAGGACCCTTAAGGATCAGTGAATTGAGTCTCCCCTCTGAAATGTGTATGGCTTCTCACTTCTCCCATAGTGTCCCCTCCTCTGCTCATTGGGTTTCTTCCTCCTGAAGTTCCCCAGTCAGACCTCCCTGTTGTGACCTCACCCATCCATGAGAGCCTAGCTGAAGGCAGCATCTTCATGAAGCCAGCTCTACATGGGCTCCTTCCACCATGGTCCCCCCACCACTCAGAACCACTCTTGAGGGAGGGGAGCTACTATTTAGTTGGTACCTGCTGTGTGTTAGGAGAATCCTATAACTTCTCTCCACAGCAACCCCAAGGGATTGGTGTTAAGTATCCTCAGTTTACAGATGAGGAAACTGAAAATCACTGGGATTCAGTAGCCCACCCCTGGTTATTCAGCTACAAAGTGGGAGAGCTGGGATTCCAATCCTGATTTGCTAGGAACAAAATTTGCTCTCCCCACCATGCCTTGCAGACTCCTGTTTGGCTCTGTGCTGTGGTTGTCACTTGACACCTGCTATCTTGTGAGCATTTTGGAGGCCATCTGTGTGTGTCTCAGCAGTAATCATGGTAATATGGATGAGGAAATTGTGGTGCAGGGAGGTCATGTGATTTGCCCAGGATCGCACAGCCAGCAGGGCCAAGCTGGGTACTCAGGAAGTGTCCATCAAATTAGACTGAAGTATATAACTATTCAGGAGTCCTCTTTTTTTTTTTTTTTTTTTTAACCACTAAAATGCAACCTAATGAGGTGCCTTGTACTCTTTCAGTTATTCCATGGCACTTGCTCTTTTGACGCTCAGACAGGCATTGCAGTGTGATCTATTCAAGTAACAAATACCTGTCTTAACTTTGTCTTCTCTTGAGAAGGCTGTGACTCCATCCAGCAAACCAGTTAACCTTGGTGTCCCAGTGAGTCCCCTGACCCTGCCCACGAGTGTCTTCTCCAGTCAAACTAAGGGTCCTGGGATGGATCCTCTCTCCTCATGTCTTCAGGATGTGAAGCTGCTGACCTTACCCTTTGCTTCTTTTCCATCCACTACCTTAGCCTTCCCAGCTCCCCCAGGGACAACTGTCGAATGGCCCCTGAACATTTCACTGCACAGAAGATGAAGAAAGCCTATTATCTGACCCAGAAAATTCCTGATCAGGTAGGAGATTACCCCCGATCCGAGTGCCAACAGAAAGTTTCCTCAGTCAAACATTTGGGACCCTAGGGCGACCAGCTTTCCCTTTTCCTAAGACAGGGTTTCCTAACCTCGGATCTGTGAGCTGTTGGTATGCAGAGATCTGCTGGTGTCTCTGTCATTCCAGGAGAGAGTTGATGGCCTCTATCACATGGTCAAGAACCACTGTTCTTAGGAAGATGCTATACTAGCCAGCCCTTGGTGTCAGAGCCATAGATCCTTTGGGATTCTTTCCTTGAGGTGCATTGAGCCCCTAGAGGGTTGATGTCTTCTCAGAGCAGATGAGGGAGCCAGGTATGAGGGTAGCAGACAAAAGCCTGCTACCAAATCGAAGTTGCTGGATTCTGTTCTTGACTCCACCCAGTGAACCTCTTAAAATCTCTGTGCCCCAGAGGCTCCCCTACCTGGACCAAGGGTGTCTTCCCCAGATAGCAAAGCTTAGTAGGCTTGGGAACAGATGAGTGTCAGAGATGACCCACTAGTCAGCCTTGGTGCTGCCTTGGGAGTCCTGGAGCCTAGGGCCTTAGAGCTGTGCTCACTGTCCCCCAGCATCTGGATTCTCTGCCTCCAGCTCACACTCTCTGTCACACCCTCTTCCTCTCCATTCTTGGGCCTTAGGACTTTTATGCATCTGTGCTGGATGTCCTGACGCCAGATGACGTTCGGATTCTGGTTGAGATGGAGGATGAGTTTTCTCGCCGTGGTCAATTTGAACGGATTTTTCCTTCTCGAATCTCCTCTCGCTATCTGCGCTTTTTTGAGCAGCCACGATATTTTAACATTCTCACCACCCAGTGGGAACAGAAGTACCATGGCAATAAGCTCAAAGGTGATGTGTCCTCCCTGCCCACAGAAGGCCGTGTTTAGTGAGTGATTAAATCCCAGTAGACCAAGAAATGGGCCTCCCTGGCAAGAAGAATTGACCAGTTGATTCCAGCCTCTTAAGTCCCACCCCTGTTCATCTTGTCCTAGGAGTAGACCTGCTTCGGAGTTGGTGCTACAAAGGGTTCCACACAGGAGTCGTCTCTGATTCTGCTCCAATGGTGAGTGACACCATTGTGGAGAAGACAAGTCCAGACAAGTCCCACCTGAACAGTGCAGCGAGGCTTGGATGGAGGTCCAGACCTTCTCACTTCTCTCTTAGACCCTGTTTCTGTGTCTCATGACCCTTCCCTTCCAAAGGAGTAATGGCCTCTGGGATTCCCTGGGCGCCTTTCTTTCAAGGGTCAAGAGTGCTTTGTAGCCTCAACTTCTTGCCTGAATCTGGAGAGAACAGAGATTTTTGTCCCAGGTGGGCCCATGCCTGAAGGGTAGGGAGGAGGAGAGCCCCATGGTCACTCAGCGCTCTATAGAGCCGGGAGAGAGTCCTGAGACCCCAACCCACCCCCCCACCCCGACTTCTGCCTAGCCCTTTTGGCCTCACCGCTTCCTTTGCTTTTAGTGGTCCCTCCCGACATCACTTCTGACTGTCCCAAAGGGTGATGTGGCGCTCAGTGCTTTCAGCAAATCAGAGAATGGCAAGCTGGGGTGAGTGCAGTCTGGGCAAGGGAAGGGGGATGGGTATGAGTTCAAGGAGTTTTCTTCTTCTCTTCCCAGATTATGACATCAGCACTCTCCACTCTGGGGTTTGTGGGATATGCAACCACATACGGGGTATGCATATCACAGTAGGCAGCCAGCGTCCTCTGCCTGGTGACTCCCCGTGTGCCCGGCGAAGCTGGGCTGGAGCGTGGGGTTACCTGCACACGCAGCCCCTCTCAGCTGTGCTCTCTAACTGCGGGCTTCTTGAGTCCTCCTCCCCTCACACATTCACATTTGCACCAAGCTCTCTGACCTTCAGATAAAGGTGTATTTTATGGTTATTTGTATCTTCATATAAGTATGGTCTGTAGCACCATAATGTTTTGAATGCCTAGTCCAGACCCTGAAGGCAAATCTCTATTTTTCCCACCTGTTCCTTCAGAAAACACAGCTTCTCCGAGGGAAGCCTACTGCTCTCTGAAGATGGGACCATGCCCAAGCCCAAGAAGACCCAAGCTGGCCTTTCTTCTCTTCCCCGGAAACCCAGTTCCTCCAGGGACAGTGAGGACACCAGCAAAGAGCCCAGCCTCTCCACCCAGATGTTACCTCTGATCAAGTACTCTGGGCAGACTTTGAGACTCTCTGCTTCCCCCACTTCCCAGTCAACCGGTGACTCACTCCTCGCTGCTGTGAGCCCATGACTGGCCTCTCTCCACTAGCCCCTGCCTAGGAGCACCGGTGTTAGCTACCTCATGGGAACTGGCTGGCCGGCCAGCCAGCCTGAGCCCCAGCCCCTTCCTCAAAGTATTTTTTCTTGAAGTGGTTGAATTGCAGAGATGGGTATCTGAAGGGCTGGAGGGGTGGTGGGAATGGGGAGAAGGTGAGGAAGGTTCATTGGCTGGAACCTCATATCAGCAGAGAAGCCACCGATGGCCACTCAGCCTTATAAAGCAGGGTTTGGTTTCTAACTTCAGAGAGCCGTGTGTGGTTTGTGTGATTGAGTTACAGCTCTAGCAGAAAAAACACCCTGAACATATTTGGGCCTGAAGTCCTTTGCCTGTAATTGCGGAGGTCCCTCCAGAGGTGTTCATCTCCTCGGGTCTCCCCCTGCCCCCTCCTCCCTGTGCCGGGTCCTGAGGAGTCACTTTGAGAAACCTTCCAGCTTCCTCAGTAGACAGGCAGGGAGAGGCCATACATGATGAACCCATTTCCTGTCATCCTAGTCTTAAGGGCTTTATTTCTCCCTTCATATATCCACTAGCCAAGTAGCCCGGAGTCCCTCCTGACCTCACATTGCTACCTGTTCAACCTTCTAGACTTCTTTCTCATGAATGTTAGCTCTTCACTGTCTGTGAGGTGAGAGGTCTTGGAGCTTTGTGAATTTCCCATGGCCCTAGTGAAGGAGCCTGGATCTGCACATCAAAGGATACAACTCAGGCACAGGAGGAAAGGAGCTGTGATTTCCTCACAACACAAAGGAAGTCTCGGGTTCTTACCTCCTTCACTGTCTGAAGAGTGGGATCTGGCGAGCAGAGTCTGGGGGCACAGCAGGTGGCTTGTAGGAGCAGTCACTGTTGTAGGATGGCCTTCTGGTCAGACCGCTGACAAAATTCTTGTACTCTTTGCTGAATCTGCCTCCCTCCCCAGGACTCCGTACACAACGAGTGTTCAGTGAATATTCACTGAGCGAACTGCATACAAAGAACTCCAACACCTGTACCGGAAGTTCTCCTCTCTCTGCTGGGGCACAGCGATGCCCCGGGGGAGCACGCGGTGGGACAGTGGGTCAGAAAGGTGGTTTTCACTTGAATTATGTTCCTCCTCAGTCCAGAACTTGCTGGTAGCTGCTCACTCCCTCTTGGGACCCGGGGTCCCTTCACTTGAGTTGTCTAGCGGGTGTGCCCAACAAGAAGCCACCTGGCCCCAGGCACTCTGCCTTTATTCTCTCTGAGTTTCATAAAGATGATTACGCTGTTTTGTGGCTCCTGGAGTTCTAAGTGGTGAGTTGGGGTGGAGCAATGGAAAAGTCACTGAGAGGCCTGACTGGGTTCAAGGCCGCGAGTAGATGACTGCGCTGGTCAGTCTGAAGGCCATGTTGACAATTGTGAAGAAAGATTGGTGGCAAAGTCCTGAGGTATTACCTGCTGTTCAATAGCAAGGACTTCAAAGTCAGGCCCAGCAGGAGAGGCCGTGGCAGCCCTTAAGTGTGTTCTGAAAGACTTGAAGCCAACTCCAACCTGTGCCACCTGAATTCAGCGCCCCGCTGCAGTGTCAAACCTCATGACGAAGGCCATCAGCAGCCTTCCTAAGAAAGCTGGTCACCTGTGTCAGAACTTTTGTGGCGGCTGGCCTGGTGCAAGGGCGTCAGTGTGGAGGCCGGGCTGAGCTGGGTTACTCTTCAGAAACTAGTGTCAGTCCTGTGCCCTGCCAGCTGAGAGTCCCCAGGTGGCATAAGCAGCCGCCTGCCACCGCTGTAACTGGAGAGGGGACTGGCACTGCAGTGTCGTGGGAGTGCGGGTGGGGAGCCGGGCTTACTAAGTAAGTAATGAAAGTAAGTGTCCTTTTGATACATACATTATTTTTTAAATGTTTCATTTATTTTTGAGACAGAACATGAGTGGGGTAGGGACAGAGAGGGAGACACATAAGCAGGCTCCAGGCTCTAAGCAGTGCAGAGCCCGACGCAGGGCTCGAACTCGTGAACCATGAGACCATGACCCAACCAAAGTCAGATGCTTAATCAACTGAGCCACCCAGGTGCCCCTATACATATGTTATTTTTAATTTCCATCCCACTACAACATCTGAAGGTGTGTTTTGCCACATGGGACAAAGGAATGGGGATTATGTTCCCCCTTCACCCTTGAGAGAAAATTAGATCTTGCTTAAGCATTCATCATACATGTTTAGCAATGAATACCTGCATTCAAGTATTCAGCTCAATAAGGAGTTTGGGAGAAGTAATAAGATTTTTTGAAAGCTTAAATCTGGAAGTATAGTAGGGTAAATGTCAGATCGTGTCCACTGTTTTTCTAAGTTGATAACAGTCCCTGTTTGGAGACAAGGAATCAAATGTTCCTGAGTCCAGGAATGAAGTACAGGATAAACACGGATCAGTGGAGTAGGGATTTGGGGTGGGGGCGTGGAGGGCACTCACTACTCCTGTTCACTTCAGATTCACTCAGCACTGATCAGAAACTAATTTAGAATGAATACCAATGAAGAAAGGTGGTGGTGTGATAGGAAGAGAGCATGGGCCTTGTAATCTGATCTTGAGTTCTTTTTTTAAGTTTATTTATTTTTGAGAGAGAGCATGAGCAGGGAAGGGGCGGAGAGAAAATACCAAGCAAGCTATGCAGTGTCAGTACGGAGCCCGTTGCAGGGCTCAAACTCATGAATTGTAAGATCATGACCTGAGCTGAAATTGAGTTGGACACTTGACTGAACCACCCAGGCACCCCTGACCTTGAGTTCTAAGCTCAGTTCTGCCGTGTGACCTTGGAAATGTCATCCAACTTTTTAAAGTCAGGGTTTTTAAGAAGATGAAAATAATTGGCGCAACTGGGTGGCTCGGTTGTCTGACTTGATTTTGGCTCAGGTTCTTCCTCTGCCCCTCTTCCCTGCTCATTCTCTCTCTTGCTCAAAAAAAAAAAACAAAACAAAAACAAAAACACAACTAAAAAAATAGAGGCATCTAGGTGAGAGGCATCTCTCTCTCAAAAATAAATACACATTAAAAAAAGTAAAAATAAATTATATGAAAATAATACCTACATTGCAGGGGTGTGAAGATTAAGCATGACACAGTAAAAATACTTAGGACTTAAAGGAGACTTCATGTGTAGTTACCCCTTTCTCCATTTGCTATCCAAGCCCTGCTCCTTGGCTAGGGGAAGTTTGGCAAGAAATGTAAAGCCCTTTCCACAAGGGAAGTGAAACAGTGGAGTCATTTTATTTTTTTAAATAGCTTGTTCTCATTTTTTTAAATGTTTTTTTATTTATTTCTGAGAGAGCGTGAGCAGGGGAGGGTCAGAGAGAGAGGGAGACGCAGAATCTGAAACAGGCTCCCGGCTCTGAGCTGGCTGTCAGCACAGAGCCCAACACGGGCCTCGAACCCACGAACCGCAAGATCATGACCTGAGCCAAAGTCGGAGGCTTAACCGACTGAGCCATCCAGGTGCCCCTAGAGGAGTTATTTTAGAGGCGAGGAAGGCCAGAACAGGCTTTATATACCTCATAACCCCCACCTTCAGTGCATACAAACACTGCCATTATTCATTCTACTATTTTACCCTTCATTGGGGAGTTTTCTCTGTTTTACAGAATACAAATTCCCAGGGACAGGAGACATTAAGCATTACAAGTCTGTGAACTGAATGAAATTACTCAGTCCTATCCCAAAGAAACTGATTAAAAAGGGAGAGTAAGGTGCACCTGGGTGGCTTAGTTGGTGAAGTGTCCAACTCTTGATCTCAGCATGAGTTCAAGCCCCATGTTGTGCTCTGCCCTTGGCATGAAGCCTATTTTAAAAAGGGGGAAAAGCAAGGGAGCAATGGGGACTTGGCGGGTGGAGAGGGGGAAGAGCAGGGTACAGAAAATAGGATACCTTGAACTGGAGCTGGAGCTAAAGAACAGGTGCACCAACCCCACAGCTGTACCAAGAGACTGCTGTCATAGGTACATTCTTCTGCTTCTAGGCTATTTACTTGAAGGTGATTGTCCCTGTGATGGTAGCCTAACACACTCAGTTGCCCTCGGGCCACCAGCACTGGGCCAGTGGAAGCAGTGGATAATCTGTCACATGGTACTGCCACTCCCGTCTGCTGAATTGGTTATACAAATAAGATGGTCACCAAAGACAGCTGGGGGACCTCCCCTGCTTGTTTCCTCTGAATTTTTTTTAATGTTTTACTTACTTCTGAGAGAGAGAGAGAGAGACAGCATGAGCAGGGGAGAGTCAGAGAGAGAGGGAGACACAGAATCTGAAACAGGCTCCAGTCTCTGAGCTGGCAGGCAGCACAGAGCCCAACGCGGTGCTTGAACTCACGAACTGCGAGATCATGACCTGAGCCGAAGTTGGACGCTTAACTGACTGAGCCACCCAGGCGCCCCTACTTCGTATTTGTCCTTTAAGACTTTTAAGATTCAGCTGTGTACTTAACTGGGTGAATCCCCCAACTGCTTTGAGACTGAGAAGCATTGGCAGTTTTCAAAGATGTGTAGCTGAGGGAGCTCCATTTCATGCCACTTGTGATTCTGATCCAGCCTCTCAAGCCTTCTTAGCCTTTTAGACAACCCCCTCCATGGCAGAGTTTGACCCTCATTAATGTCCAGGGGCCGATAGATGCTCTTTTGATATGATCTTTCATCGGCTTTGGAGCAGTGAAAGCTGCAAGCAGTCTTACATTGCTCTTGGCAGATTTCTCATGTAAATGAAAGAATACACGAAAGATCAATAGTTATTTTCTAAAACCAATTCGTGCCTGTATTATAATGGATTAGGACACAATGCTAGGGACTGTCACGGGAAAAGCTAACAATCTTGAAAAGATTTTATAAGTTTCAATCAGTGAAGTGAGAACAAAGCATACCTCAGAGGGTAGTTATGAGGGTTAAATGAGGGGGAAATGTATGCAAACCACTTGGTCAAGTGTCTGATAACGTATATAGTGCAGATTTAAAATGGATTCCAGGGGCACGTGGGTAACTCGGTTGAGTGTCTGACTTTGGCTCAGTCATGATCTCACTGTTCATGAGTTCAGGCCCCACATCAAGCTTGCTGCTCTAAGTGGAGAGCTGGCATCCTCTGTCCTTCCCTGCTTGTGCACGCTCTCTCTCAAAACTAAACATTAAAAAATAATAATAAAATGGATTCTAAAAATAACACCACCAAAAATCATTTCTTCCATAAAGTAATGGTAACATGTTACTATTTCAATAGTTTTACAATACTATTACAATAGTGTGTCTCAATTACAAAACTGATCAAGTATACTTTGATTCTACCGTGGAATATCAAACCTGATGATTTAATCAATATAATTAGCTTAGATATGAAACCATGATTATTGGACACTGGACATCAGGCAGCATAGGACCTGAGAGATGGGAAACAAAACTATGATCTTGTGGTTGCCCTAGCTTACCACCTGGAGAGTTTCTAGGCCAAAGCTCAGGGAGCTGGAGCTCAGGTGGAGCTTCTTATTAAAGCCGCTGAGTTGAAGAAGGGGAACTAGGAGTTGAGGAGACCAGAAATTCATAGGCAGATTCCCAAAGAAGTGAGCCACAGCCAGAGAGGGGGACACGGAGTGTGCTCAGGAGATCTGTAGAGGATCCTTTTCAGTCTCCAGCTGAATTCTGACCAGCACATGCTTGAGAAAACACCACCCACGCCTGAGGGGAAGCCCACACAAGAGAACAGTCCTCAGAACTCATATAGGGACAGGAATAGATTATGGTCCCCCCAAAGTGGGAAAAAGGTATAATTCATGGGACATCAGATTGAACATTCAGAGGGATATCACCTCACTAGTGGGGGAAAATTAGTCCTAGACTAAAATCTGTTCTATCCCACCTAACAGAACTTAAATCTTTTAAAAAAATTTTTTTTTTAATGTCTATTTTGAGGGGCGCCTGGGTGGCGTAGTCGGTTAAGCGTCCGACTTTCACTTGGGTCATGATCTCGCGGTTCGTGGGTTCGAGCCCTGCGTCGGGCTCTGTGCTGACTGCCAGCTCAGAGCCTGGAGCCTGTTTCAGTCTGTGACTCCCTCTCTCTCTGACATTCCCCTGCTCATGCTGTCTCTCTCTCTCTCTCCTAGAAATAAATTTTTAAAAATATATATTAAAAAAAAAATGTCTATTTTGAGAGAGACAGTGTGAGCAAAGGAGAGACAGAAAGACACAGAATCCGAAACAGGCTCCAGGCTCTGAGCTTCAGAACAGAGTGTGGCACGAACCCACAAACCCGTGGGATTGTGTGACCTGAGCCAAAGTCAGACACCTAACCAGCTGAGCCACCCAGGCACCCCTGACAATTTAAAATCCACATGATTGAAATCCTTTATTTCCCATCTTTGAAGATGGTTGACTTTACATATGGTCCCTAATAAATATTCTGTAAAGTTGAATAGAGATCTTTGTCCAGATTTCAGCATCCGACTCCCCAGTTATACAAGTAGAAAGGAAGACCTGGGTGAGAACATCACGGAAGTGGAATGAGGTGTCTCACTTATTAGGGAATCAGAATATCCTGTCCCCTTCAAGGTCCTTCTAACTGGACTAAGAAAAAAATTGGCATGAGGCAAATTAACAGAGAAAATAAAATTGAACTGTATATGTACAGGGAATCCAAACAGACATTGAAACTCCAAAGTCAGGATTCCAAAATGAGGGATATATGTCATCCTGAACTAAGGAGAAAGGGGCAGGGGTCCGGGACTTCAGAGGGAAGGAATGCACATCACAGGGTGATAAGAACAGGTGTTTGGGAATTGGTTGTTTTCCCTGCCATACAGATGGGCCACTCAGATAAAATTTATCTCTGGTAATAACCATTATTTTGGGAAAGATCCCCAATTTAAATTCTTCCAAGTAGTTAAGGGAGGGGCTAAAGTTTCTATCGAGCCCACAGGGTTTTAATTGCCTTCAGCTTGCAATCACCTTCATGCCAAAGTGGCCCATCTTGGGGTGGCCTGCCCTGGCCCCCTAAACCTTCCATTTCTATATTTTCTCCTCTATGTTGCTCATGTTCCATTTGGCAATAGATGAAGCCAACTATCAGAGTAAAACTATAAAATCAAATGTCCCTATATGTATTTAGAACATGTGATGACAAAACTCTTTTCTGCAGCGCCTCGGAGGTGTTGGCAGCTTTAGGATACAGTTCAACACCTTCCCAGTTGCCGGCTGTCAGAGACTCATTGAAGTGAATGATGACTGCAAACTGCCTACCTCTTATGAGTCACTGCTGGAACTCCAGGTGAGGAACGGAAGGGGTATGTGGTCCGAATCGGTGGTGGCAAGGACATACAAGACTTCCCCGTGAAGCAGGGTGTCTTGACCCATGGCTGTGTCTGCCAGCTGCTGAATGAGGGACATTCCTGTTACAGACCAAGGAGGCCTGGAGAAAGAAAGTGCAGATCTGTTCAGGGTTATGCTATGGCTGCCACCCTCAGTGCTCTCAACTTGGTCATCGTGAAAAATGGGGAGAAGGATATTCCTGGACTCACTACTGTGTCTTGTTGCCTGGGGCCCAGAAGAGCTAGGTGAATCCGCACTTTCCAGTCTCTAAAGGTGATGATGTCCGTCAGTATGTTCTGATAAGACCCTTATAGAAGGTAAGAAACCTAGAACCAAGGCACCCAAGGCACAGCATCTTGTTACTCCATGTGTCCTCCAGTGCACATGTCGGCGTATTGCTCAGAAGACATGAAACTCTGAGAAAAATAGGGAAGAGGCTGCAGAATATGCTACGCTTTTGGCCAAGAGAATGAAGGTCAAAGAAAAGCGCCAGGAGCAAGTTGCTAGGAGACAGAGGCTGCCCTCTCTGAGAGCTTCTACCTCTAAGTCTGAGTCCAGTCAAAAATGAAATTTTCTGGGGCGCCTGAGTGGCTCAGCCGGTTGAGCATCTGACTCTTGATTTCAGCTCAGGTCATGATCCGAGAGTCGTGGGATCTAGGCCCACTTCGGGCCCCATGCTGAGTGTGGAGTCTGCTTGGGATTCTTTCTCTCCCTCTCCCCTGCTCTCTCTCTCTCTCTCTCAAAATATAAAAAACAAGTGTAAAAAATGATATTTTCTAAGAGTAATAAATAAATAAGATCAGACATCCAATCTCATAAAAAAATGTGATAGCAATACTGGAAACTGTTCAGTTCCTCATTCTGAAAGACAATATACTCATTGTTCAGTAGCATTACTGCATCCTTGTTATACAATCATCCACATAATATCATTCAGGCACCGCACCTCCCAGGGACTATGCTGGTGATTCTTCCACTCACGACATTTGCTCCCCAGCTCAATGGCACTGCTCTCTGAAGCTTGGATCTGAGAAACTCAGTATATATTGTTAGAATTGTAAGTTAGCCTTCCAAGGTTCGCCCCATAAGCCTTTTGTTGAAATTGTGGGTTTGGAAATGGCTCTTAGTCCTTTGGTTTTAGTGTTTTTTAAAAACTTAATTCTTTCTTTTTAAACTTTTATTTATTCAGAGAGAGACAGAGAGAAAGAGAGAGAGAGAAGGGGCAGAGAGAGAGGGAAAGAGAATCCCAAGCAGGCCCCACATGGTCAATGCTGAGCCCAATGCAAGGCTCAAATTCATGAACCGTGAGGTCATGACCTGAGGCAAAATCAAGAGTCAGATGCTTAACTGACTGAGCCACCCAGTCATCCCCTTTGGTTTTATTCTTAACCCCTGTTTACTCTAGTGAGTACACTTAATCATGGGTCCGGCCAAACCCTCTACTATCCTTCAGACTATCTACAAACCCTCTAACAAGCTTCTAGATTGATCAACCTTGGGGGTACAAATTTCATGCACAGCTAGGGGCATGGACACAGAATCCAGCATTATTCTCTGGGATGCCACGCCTAATCTCCCATCTAACTCCTACCTACTTCAGCCCTGGGCTGGTCTGGGTCTCTTGCTATCTCTCTGTCTCTTTCCTTCTTTCTCTCCCTCTCTTCCTCCCTCTGTAATTTTTTCATGGTGGTAAAAAATATATAACATAAAATTTGCCATTTTAGCCATTTTAAATATACAACCCAGTAGTGTTAATTACATGCACGTTGTTACACAACCATTCTCACTACCTACTTCCAAATATTCCATCACCCCAAACAGATGGCTAACGTGGGAGGTTTTTACAAAGCGGACTGCAACAATTTCTTTGAAAATGCATGTAATTCGACAACTCGTCTCACCATTCTTCCATGAGGAATTGGGTTCTGATTTCCCTCCTCCTGAACCTGGGAGAGCATGTAACTGCTCTGGCTAAAGAGTATGGCAGAAGGGATGCTGTGTCACTTTTGAAGCTGGGTAGTTAAAGATCATGTAGCATCTGCCTTCCTCTTCGGAACATTCATGCTTGCAGCCCTGTGCTGTCATGTAGTAAATCCTACTCCCCTAAAACTGCTGTACTATACAGAAACCAAGCCACACAGAAAAGCCATGTGAGGACACTCTGGACAACAGTTCTTGTCTCTGAGCCATCAGGCACTTCCAGATTCTCCCAGCCCTTGGCCTTTGAATCTTTCAGACTGAGGTCTCTGACATCATAGAACAAAAACAAGTCATTCCCACTGTGCCTGCTCCAGATTCCTGGCTCACAGAATCTGTACGCATAATGCAGTGATGGTCGTTTAAAGTCGCTAATTCTTTGGACAGTTTGTTATGCAGCCATAGCAGAAGTCTAATACAAATTACTTAGTTAAAAAATTTTTTTAATGTTTATTTTTGAGAGAGAGACAGAGCACAAGTGGGGAAGAGGAAGAGAGAGATGGAGACACAGAATCCTGAGAAGGCTCCAGGCTCCGAACTGGCAGCACAGAGCCCCATGTGGGGCTCAAACTCAAAAACCGTGAGATCATGATCTGAGCTGAAGTCGGACGTTCAACCAACTGAGCCACCCAGCTGCCCCCAAATTATTGGTTTTAATACATAATTAGAACACGTTAGCTCCATATACTCCTTCCCGCTTTTTGCATTGTTGTGATTTATGAGATTATGTATAGTCAATCTTGCAATTGACCAAAATATATTTCTCATATAAATTTGATCTACATCCGTGGTTCCTGGCTCATAGATCTCAAGACCCTAGGAATTTCCTGAGCAATAAGAGGAATGGGAGAATCTTTCATTATAATATTTGGTCTCTCATTCTTAGTTCCTGAAATCACTCCAGAGCCATAAATGTGCAATCGATGTCTTCTTATTCCTAACAAGCCCCTTTCCACTTCATACGAGATCGGGCGCGTTCAGGGTGGTATGGCCGTAGACAAGCCCCTTTCCACTTCAACTGGGTTTATGTTCATAAGGTGACTTTTGTTTCTTTTTTTTTTTTTTTTTATGTTTTTATTTATTTGGGGAGGGGGCGCAGAGAGGAAGAGAGACAGAATCTAAAGCAGGCTCCAGGCTCTGAGCTGTCAGCAGAGAGCCCAATACAGAGCTGGAACTTGTGAATGGCGAGATCATGACCTGAGCTGAAGTCAGACGCTTAACTGACTGAGCTACCCCGGTGCCCCCATAAGGTGGCTTCTAGAAAGCACCAAAGAATGTGGGCTGGTTGCCAGGGGAACCAACCATCACCAGAGGGATGGAACTTTCAGTCCTTCCCTGGAAATCAGTCCCTCCCTGGAAAGGGGCTTGAGGCTGGATCAATCACCAACAGCTAATGACCTATCAACATGCCTCTGTAATGAAGCCTCCAGTAAAAAGCCCAAAGGATAGGGTTTGGGAAGCCAGAATGCTCCCACATGTCACCGTGCTGGGCCCACACTCCATGAGGACAGAAGTTCCTTTGTTCTGAATATTGCCCTCTGTTTCTATTCATCTGGCTGTTGACTTCTCTTCTTTTAAATTCTTTGTAATAAATTAGTAATTCAATGAGTAACTGGGTTTCCTGAGTTCTGTGAACTGCTCTAGCAAATTAGAGCCCAAAACCTAGGACCGTCTGAATTATGGCTAGTTCGTCAGAAGTACAGATACCAACCTGTACTTGTTGAGACTGGCATCTGAGGGCTGGTCACGGGAACCTCCAGTCTGTAGCTGTGTGGTCAGAAGCACAGGGCACAACCTGGGCTTGCAGTTGGCATCTGTAGGGGTGGGGGGCGCTCTTGTGGGACTGGGCCCATAACCTGCGGAATCTGATGTGGATGTGAACAGTGTCAGAACTGAGTTGAATTGTAGGACACCCAGCTGGTGTCCAAGCATTGCTTGGTGGTGTGCCCCGCTCTCACCCCCACAGACACGTCGGAATTGGGAAAGTAGAACCTCTTATTTAAAATTACATTTTAATTCTACATATATTGCAAGACTCCTGCAAGCAACACTTGACTTTCTGGAGGCTTTCCTTCTTAGATTTTCAGTCTCTCACTTTGCAACCCTAGACTTTGACAAATGTCCTGAGGGAGTAACTGGCTGCGTGTTGGAAATCCCCCACGAGTTCTGCCAACATTTTCCCCTAGTTTCTTGCTCCGCATGAGTGGTTCTCCTTGAAATGAAAGCCTGGACTTTCAATTTCCTGCCTGTTTCCAGGATTTCCAGATGCTCTTGGCATGAAAATACCTGTAGTGATCAGCTACACGTTCTTCTTCCTCAGCATCTTCATCCCTCTCGACCTGCTACTTAAAATATGGTCTATGGGCCAGGAGCTTGTTAGAAATGGCGAGTTCAGGCCCTATCCCAGGCTTCCTGAATGAATACGTTCTAGCCATTTGTTAAAAAATAAATAAAGACCTGGTTAGAGATTAAACAGGACATTCTGGTATATTATAATAAAGATAATTCACTGAGTGATGAAATTCATTTACATTATCTTCCATTCTTACAACAGCCCTGTAAATTAGGTATGTTTTATTCTTTTCATTAAAGAATTTTAGAAAGTTTTATTTTTTATTTTTTGAAAGAGAGAGAGAGTGAGCAGGGGAGGGGCAGAGAGAGTGAGAGAGAGAGAATCCTAAGCAGGCTCTGCACCATTAGTGAGGAGCACAATGCGGGGCTTGAACTCATGAACCGTGAGATCATGACCTGAGCTGGAATCAAGAGTCAGAGCCCTAACTGACCGAGCCACCCAGGCACCCCAGGTAGGTTTTATTCTTATTTAATTGTTGAGAACTGAGGCTTACTCAAGGGGTTATATAACTTGCTCAAAGTCTCATAGCTAGTAAGTAGCATAATTATAAAGAAACTATATTTAATTTCTGGATTGTATTATAATTATATTTATAATTATAAAGAAATTGATTTAAAAAGTTAAGACAACATACAGAAAAAGTATAAAGAATGAAAGTCACATTTACCACCTTTATCAATTTTGGCATATATCTTCCCAATTGTGTGTGTGTGTGTGAGAGAGAGAGAGAGAGAGATGAGTTGTTGAAATGGTTTTGTGACTTGTCATTGTTTCTTCTAATGAAATATTGTGAGCATTTTAATACAATCTTTGCTCTTTTCACTATATCCTGCTGCCTCTTGTTTCAATAAGTTCTTTTGTGTCAGGATAGGGAGCGCATTCATATGTCAGAGAAACAGCAGCATTCCTGGTCACTCCCTTTTCATCGAGAGGCCCTCCCTCATCAAGGGAGCAGTGGCTGGTGTGTTTCATCTTGTTCCTTTTAGGGAAAGACCCACACAGCAGAGAAGAAAACAATCATTTATTTGTTTGCAAAATTTCAAGGTCAGGCATACGATGAAATATTTAGAAAAAATGTATTTGCTTAGTGAGAGCCAGAATTTCCTGCTCTGAAGAGCCTAAGATTTACCTTAGGTGGCAGATACAGAGACAATGAAGACGTTTAGCGAAAGGAAGTCAGTCGAGAGCATTACAAAGAGCAAGATGGAGTCACTCATGTCAAGCAGTGGCCTGTGTCCAACAATGATGCAAGAGTGTTGCAGCTAAGACCAGCACCGGTGGATGACACACTCAGAACTGATAACAGCAGAAACAGAGGAGGTCTGTGAAGGCCCAAGACTGAGGAAATCCCTTTAGAAAGGGAAGATGTTTGCAGCAAACTGTCAGAATCTGGACACTGACCCCTCTGTGTCTGACCACTTCAAAAAGGCACCTGCTTCTGAAGGCTCTGGTCAGTTGATCACCGAACAGAACAGAGATCCTTCATAAGCAGTAAGTGCCAACAGCTGACCAGGAATGGATCGAGGCCTTATCCCAGCTGGGGCTCAGACTGACTTCACTTTTGGCTCATTAACTTCCTACCCCTGTTCTATCTTGTTTGTTCTACGAGGTGCCTTGCTTGGTAACTTTTAGGAAGCCACATTAAACACGTGAAATGTCACTGAGCTTGGAATCCCAAATCTGCTTTATAATGATGCCAATCCTGCTTCATGACTGAGGGAAAGCAGTCTTGTGGGAAGACACAACTTCATAGCGTGCTCACGACAAGCATTCACAATCACTGCTGCTCCCAGCTTTGGAATTCTGGACTCTGATTTTATTAGCTGTGTGACTGGGACAAATTATATTTAATCTCTACCCCTCTGCTTTCTCAAATATTATGAAAAAATATAAACCTCAGTGTTGATGTAGGAATCAAATGAATTCATATTAGGAAAGTCTTAGAACAGTGCCTGCCACAGAGTAAGTCCTCAAATGTTAATTCCCCCTCCTTCTCCCTTTCCCTTCTTCCTCTCTTCTTCCTCCTTCTTCTAGGCTAATGTGTGTCTCTGAGACAGGGATCTGTGTCCTGTACTTCTCCTATGCCAATGACTTTGAGAATCAGAGATCAGAAAAGACCTGTACCAGCTTCCAGAAAGTAAGTCCCAGAGATTCCCTCATGCCCAATAGAAGGATATCTGAGGTATGTAGGCAGATGGGCCTGAGATGACCTCCAAGTTCATGCCCTGAGTTTAGGAAGAGCCAGATGCTCCCAAGAGCCCATGAAGGATGTGAAGGCAGGAGAGAGTTGTGTGTGTGTGCAGTGGTGGTTGGGGGGTGGGGAGCAGGTGAGACCTTTTGGTCAGGAATAGGGTTGGAGTTTGGGGCCAGGCAGAAATGAGGACATTTTAGTTAATGGCAGCATGAGCCGATAGCAACTGAAGACTAGGTTGGGATCCTTACGTGTGTTGGGCACAATGTAATTCCCTGAAATTAGACACAACCACACAGTATTGCACCTGCAATGCTGATGTGAACTACCTGGAGTTAGTGCAGACTTTACAGGTTAAGAAGGGAAACGTTCCCAACAAGACTGCCCTCACTTCAGATGCCACCTGTGAGTCGGGGAGGTCCCCAAGCCGCCTATGCATTTGACCAACTGGCTGCAATTTCAGGGGTGGGAACATCTGGCCTGATATATTCACTAGGATGACTCACTTGGGAAAGTGCTATCCTTAAAATTACAGTTTTATTAAGAAGCATCTGAAACAGGAGCAGACAAAAGAAGAGACCAATGGGATGGAGTCTAGGAGGATCTTGAGCAACAGAGCTTCCATGTCCTCTCTCCTTGGAATCAGGAGGTGCCACCCTTCTAGAATATTCCTGCATTTGACAACCAGGAAACTCAACTGGGCTTTGACATCTGGGGTTTTTATTGGTGTTTCACTACATAGGCAGGATCTAACATATGTGCAAGCTCTTTGGCATGAATAGGCCCCATCCTGAAACTATCTAGCGATCCTCTGCCTCACTCCTATCATGGAATTCCAGTAGCTTAGAGGCTCCATCTCAGGACCTGGGGACAAAAACCAGACAAATTCTTTATTACACAGCAGCAAGCATCCCTAAATTTGCAAAAGATAACTTTCTTTTTTAAAAAAAAAAAACTTTTTTTTTTTAAATTTTTTTTTTTAAATGTTTTATTTATTTCTAGGAGAGAGAGAGAGACAGCGCGAGCAGGGGAGGGTCAGAGAGAGGGAGTCACAGACTGAAACAGGCTCCAGGCTCTGAGCTGGCAGTCAGCACAGAGCCCCACGCGGGGCTCGAACCCACGAACCGCGAGATCATGACCTACGCGAAAGTCGGACGCTTAACCGACTAAGCCACCCAGGCGCCCCAAAAAAAAACTTTTTTAAAAATATTTTTTATTTATTTCTAGGACAGAGAGAGAGAGCGTGAGCAGGGGAGGGTCAGAGAGAGAGGGAGTCACAGACTGAAACAGGCTCCAGGCTCTGAGCTGGCAGTCAGCAAAGAGCCTGACGCGGGGCTCCAACCCACGAACTGCGAGATCATGACCTAAGCGAAAGTCGGATGCTTAACCGACTAAGCCACCCAGGCGCCCCACAGAAGATAACTTTCTGATACAAAATGGAATCCCAGATAAGAGCATGTCAGACTCAGAAGGCCAGTATGTATCCTTGGGGTACTTTCTAGAGACCTCAGAGTGGCAGCTCTGGTTTGGATAATGGTGAGCTGCAACCCCACAGAGGCTCGAGTCACACGGACTAGAGGGCACTGTTTGCTCCAGGCAGGTATCTTTATGTGGGGCCAAGAAAAGAGTCTTACCTTCTTATGGGCCATCACCCAGCCTCTGGTTATCAGGATAATAGTGGGCTCCTCTCCACCTCCCATTTCTGCAATAGAAACATTCATACAACTTTGTCCTTCCTCTCTTCCCTCATATCTAGCGGAAAGAGCTTTGAACTTAGTGCCCGAAGTTTTAGGTTCAAAGTCTGGCTCTGCCACTGATCGTTCTTTACCTCTCTGAACTTTAGTTTTCCTTCTTTTTTTTTTTTAATTTTTAAGTGTTTATTTATTTTGAGAGAGAGAAAAACAGAGTGAGCAGGGGAGGGGCAGAGGAAGAGGGAGACACAGAATCAGAAGCAGGCTTCAGACTCTGAGCTGTCAACACAGAGCCAGACATGGGGCTCAAGCTCATGAACAATGAGATCATGACCTGAGGTGAAGTCAGACTCTCAATGAACTGAGCCAGCCAGGTGCCCATGAACTTTAGTTTTCTTATCTGAAAGAGAAGAATAATGACCTCTAACTATTCAAGGAGGCTGCGGTATTCAAATAAACTGTTTTGAGTAGGCAGTCTTTTTTTTTTTTTTTAAGTTTATTTATTTTGAGAGAGAGAGAGAGAGAGAGAGAGAATCCCAAGTAGGCCTCATGCTGTCAGCACAGAGCCCGAGGTGAGGCACAAACTCACAAACCATGAGATCATGACCTGGTCAAAACCAAGAGGCAGATGCTTAACAACTGAGCCACCCAGGTGGCCTGTGTAGGAAGTCTTTTTGAAAAGAAGCAGTACAGCCGCACCTGTACTGCTGAGTACAGTTAATCACCTGACTTCAGCTCAGGTCATGATCTCATAGTTTGTGGGTTCAAGCCCCATGTCTGGCTCTGTGCTGACAGCTCAGAGCCTGGAGCCTGCTTTGGATTGTGTCTTCCTGTCTTTCTGCCCCTCCCCAATTCATGCTCTGTCTCTCTCCCTCAAAAATAAACACACATTAGGGGTGCCTGGGTGGCTTAGTCAGTTAAGTGTCCGACTTTCGCTTAGGTCATGTACTCGCAGTTCGTGGGTTCGAGCCCCGCGTCGGGCTCTGTGCTGACTGCCAGCTCAGAGCCTGGAGCCTGTTTCAGTCTGTGACTCCCTCTCTCTCTGACCCTCCCCTGCTCACGCTCTCTCTCTCTCTCTCTCTCCTAGAAATAAATAAAACATTTTAAAAAAATAAAAAAATAAACGCACATTAAAAAAAATTTTTTTAAAGGGACAGTTTATCAGTTTGCTCAGGCTGCTATCATAAAGTACTACAGATAGGGTGGCTTAAACAGCTGACCTTTATTTTCTCACAGTTTTGGAGGCCAAAAGTCTGAGATCAAGGTGTCTGCAGGGTTGGTTTTCTCCTAAGATCTCTCTTTGGCTTGTAGACATCCTCCTCAAGTATCTTCACTTGATTTCCTCTGTGTATGTGTCTGTGTCCAAATGTCCCCCATAAGGATGCCAGTCGTGTGAGTTTAGGGGCCACTCAACCTCATCTTACCTGAATCACCTCTTTAAAGTCCCTATCTCCAAATATAGTCACATTCTGAGGTGCTAGGGTTTAAGACTCCAGCACATGGATTTGGGAGGTCGACAATTCAGTCCATAGCAAGCAGTATTTCAAATGGGATGGCACCAGCTCAGGAAAAGGCAGAGAGAAGAGCGGGTCATAAAGCAGGGGATGAAAACCGACCGGCACACACAGATTTTGTTTGGACTGATTAATTTGTTTATTAAGGCTGTACGGGGTTTTCTTATAAAAATTCAGATCTTTTTGGCTTCTCTTCTAAAATCTAAGAGTTCCAGCCACACCAGGCCTGGATTCCTACATGGCAACACTTGCCTGAAGCTGAGTGGTAGCTGCCTTGGGGCTAAATCCTGTAGTCGCCGCCATTCCCAGCATGTCTCCCCCATGCTCCCCACCCTGCATCACCTATTCTGATCTTCAGCTTGGTCTGTTTCACCTAAAACTGTTAGGGTTTGGGGCCTCTGGGAAGGAGAATGTAGAAATAGAAATAGATTCAAATGCATGTTAGAAATGAAGAAAAAAATGTATGTGGTATTTCAAACTTATAGGGATGCATTGTGTGGAAGAATTAGCCATGCCATCCCACCCCCAATCGGAGGACAAATTTTTTAATGTTTATTTACTTTTGAGAGAGAGAGAGAGAGAGAGTGGAGGAGGAGCAGAGAGGAAGATACAGAATCCAAAGCGGGCTCCAGGCTTTGAGCTGTCAGCACAGAGCCTGATGCGGGGCTTGAACTCACGAACCATGAGATCATGACCTGAGCTGAAGTTGGATGCTCAACCGACTGAGCCACCCAGGTGCACCAATCAGAGGATAATTGTTGACTTGAAGAGTTTAAAGCAGGTGCCTTTCCCCAGGTGTCAGAGAGTGCAGTCATTAAGAGCTAGTGTAGAGCTTCTGGGATGCCAGTAGTTCTAGACCCCAAGAAAGGCAGGAGAGAAACCAATTGCTTTGTTTGTTCTTCAGCAAAATAATTGATGCTCACTGATTCTATTGATTTTAAAAGGAAATACTCTTGCTTTGATATGATTTCGACTGAACAAATTACAAAAGTAATTTGTCTAGGGTGAGGTCAGCAGGTAGAAAAACTGTGTCAGCAACCCCGGCGCCATGTTCACGGGTGGGAATATTGTGAATAAAATAGGACTGAAGGTTCCTCCTTCATCATCTGCCAGGAGCTGGGTGCCCACCCACCCAGAGCCTGTGGGACCATTGGCTGAAACTCAGGGTCAGATGAAACTACCAAACTAAGATTCAGAACCTTATCTGAAGAAAAGAATCCAGGCTCCTTGGGGAAGAGGTGGGATTTTCCTAAGAAAGGGAAGGTAGAGTTTCTCCACTTCAAAACTTGAAGAAGAGAATGCAAGAGGAACAGTGAACAAACCCAGCGCTGCAGAACCCAGTTAGAAAGCTGTGGAAGAAGCATCTGAAACATAGGGTCATGAAGGTCTAGGGCACCAACTGCCTACCCTTGGGCAACTTGAGGGAGAACATTGGATTCTCCTAGGTAGTGATTCCCCTCTGGAAATGTCCAAACTTTTTGTTAAAGAACATGGGCTGTCTGGTATTGTGAACACTAAAGAGGCAGAGTGGCATGATGTGGAAGGGAATGTCCCTTCCTATCTTCCCCAGGCCTCCAGTGAGAATGGAGGGTCACCCTTGGGTGAACTGTAGCGCTGAGCTGCAGATGGTCATTGTAATATGAGAGGATGATCCAGAGACAGCTCCTGAAGGCTACATGGCACCAAAGGAATGTTCTGGAGTGAAATGGAAGACCAGATCTTCTGCTAAGTCCTGTAATTTAAAGGATGCTGCTCCTAGATAGGAGATGGGATCACTCCCAGCAAATTCCTGAGATACTATTTAATAAATAATGTTGGAATAATTAGATGTTATTTAACTTAATAACACTGGGGTAGTTAGATATGTTAACACCCCATGTCATACAAGAAACAAAAATTAATTCCAGATGGATTGACTTGCTAATTGTGAAAAAAAGACACAGCATGCAAAAAACGAAACTATCAAGTATAAGGTAAAGTATATGAAAGTTTTTTCCCCTAACAATCTTGGGATAGTCCCAAGCAAGATTTGAAACCAAAACATCATTAAAATAAAAATTGCCAGACTGGACCACACAGAAATGAATAAAAGATACCTTAAGTCAAGATATAGGGAACAGATGACCAAGAGAAAATACTTGTAATATATATAACAGAGAAAGGTTAATCTCCCTAAATAGGAAAAGAATACCAACAAACTAATAAGAAAGAAAAAAAAAAACAGGAAAAAGATGAAAGGATATAACTAAGGACTTCATAGAAGAAATAGAAAGGGTCCATAAGAATATATATTTTTATGTCAATACCACCCAAAGCAATCTACATATTCAATGCAATACTTATCAAAATAACACCAGCATTCTTCACAGAGATAGAACAAACAAACCTAAAATTTGTATGGAACCAGAAAAGACCCTGAATAGCCAAAGCAATCTTGAAAAAGAAAACCAAAGCTGAAGGCATCACAATCCTGGACTTCAAGCTGTATTACAAAGCTGTAATCATCAAGACAGTATGGTACTGGCACAAAAACAGACACTCAGATCAATGGAACAGAATAGAGAACCCAGAAATGGACCCACAATCGTATGGCCAACTAATCTTTGACAAAGCAGGAAAAAATATCAAACGGAATAAAGATAGTCTCTTCACCAAATGGTGCTGGGAAAACTGGACAGCAACATGCAAAAAAATGAATGTGGACCGCTTTCTTACACCATATACAAAAATAAACTCAAAATGTATGAAAGACCAAAATGTAAGAAAGGAAGCCATCAATATCCTCAAGGAGAAAGCAGGCAAAAACCCCTTTGACCTCAGCTGCAGCAACTTCTTACTCAACACGTCTCCAGAGGCAAGGGAAACAAAAGCAAAAATGAACTATCAGCACCTCATCAAAATAAGAAGCTCTTGCACAGGGAAGGAAACAAACTGCAAAACTAAAAGGCAACCAACGGAATGGGAGAAGATATTTGCAAACGACCTATCAAGTAAAGGGTTAGTATCCAAAATCTATAAAGAACTTATCAAACTCAACACCCAAAAAACAAAGAATCCAGTGAAGAAATGGGCAAAAGACATGAATAGATACTTCTCCTAAGAAGACATCCCAATGGCCAACTGACACATGAAAAACTGCTCAACATCACTCATCATCAGGGAAATACAAATCAAAACCACAATGAGATACCATCTCACAGCTGTCAGAATGGCTAACATTAACAACTCAGACAACAACAGATGTTGGTGAGGATGCGGAGAAAAAGGGTCTCGTTTGCACTGCCGGTGGGAAGGCAAACTGGTGCAGCCACTCTGGAAACAGTATGGAGGTTCCTCAAAATATTAAAAAATAGAACTATCCTATGGCCTAGCAATTGCACTACTAGGTATTTATCCAAGGGATACAGGTGCGCTGTATCAAAGGGGCACATGCAGCCCAATGTTTTTAGCAACACTATCAACAATAGCCAAAATATGGAAAAAACTGTGCTGACATCTCCTCTACTCGCTCTCTTGCTCTCTCTCAAAATAAATTAAAACACTAAAAAATAAACAAATAAAAATTTTTAAAAAATTAAGTGTATTTATTTATTTATTGAGGTAGGAAGGGTAGAAAGAGAGACACAGAGAGAGAATCCCAAGCAGGCTCTGCCCTCAGCATGCAGCCCTGCGTGGGGCTCAGTCTCACACACCTCAAGATAATGACCTGAGCTGATCGGTGGTGGAGTGTCTGGGTGGCTCACTCAGTTGAGCTCAACCAGCTCTTGATGTTAACTCAGATCATGCTGTCTCAGTTCTTGGGACTGGGATTCTCTCTTTCCCTCTCTCTCTCTGCCCCTCCCATGCTCTCTCTTCTCTCTCTCTCTCTCTCAAAGTAAAGAAACTTAAACACACACACACACACACACACACACACACACACACACACACACACACACACACACAAAGTCAGTAGCTTAACTGATTGAGCCAGGCACCCAGGCACCCTAGTAAGTGCACTTTAAATTTGGAATGCTCTGTAGCAATTTGTACTCCCTTGAACCACTATTAAGAATCTGTCTCCCTATAGGGGCGCCTGGGTGGCTTAGTTGGTTAAGCGTCTGACTTTCGGTTGGGTCATGATCTCGCGGTTCGTGGGTTCAAGCCCCGCGTCGGGCTCTGTGCTGACTGCCAGCTCAGAGCCTGGAGCCTGTTTCAGTCTGTGACTCCCTCTCTCTCTGACCCTCCCCTGCTCACGCTGTCTCTCTCTCTCTCCTAGAAATAAAAATAAAACATTAAAAAAAAAAGAAAGAAAGAAGAATCTGTCTCCCTATAATTTCAACTACATAGTGACATCAAACTTTTCATCTTTGCCAGACACAGAGGTAAAAATTGGTTTCTTGAGGGGCGCCTGGGTGGCTCAGTCGGTTAAGTGTCTGACTTCGGCTCAGGTCATGATCTCAAGGTTTGTGGGTTCAAGTCCCACATCGAGCTCTGTGCTGAGAGCTAGTTCAGAGCCTGAAGTCTGCTTCAGATTCTGTGTCTCCTCTCTCTGACCCTCCCCTGCTCACACTGTCTCTATCTCTCTCTCAGAAATAAATAAAAAACATTAAAAAATTAAAAATTTTTGAAAATGGTTTCTTGTATAGTTTTGATCTTTTATTGTAAGTAAACTTGAACATTTTTGTATATGTTTAGGGCCATTTATAATTCCTCTCTTCTGGAATAAATGGAATTATCCATTTATTATGTCTTAGTTTTATTCAATTTCATTTATGTAGTTTTAAACTTTCATTCAAAGTAGAAAAATTAGTTTTGCTATTTAAGGATTTTCTTTCTGGATAAGAAAAAAATTCAGCTACATGGTATTTATGAGACATACTTCTAAATCAAAATAACTTAGAATAACTGAACCTAGAGGGATGAATAAAGATATATCAAGCAAATGAATAAAAAATAAAGTAGGAGTAATAATATTAAAACCAGAGAAACTAAATCCAAAGCTATTTAACATTTCAGAGTTATGAGAGATGCTATCCATCAAGAATATATAGCAGTCATAAACTTTTATGAATCTAACAATGCATCTTCAAAATATAAAACAAAAACTGTTGGAAATACAGGAAAATTTAATGAATCCACAAATACATAATATTTGGGGGATACTTAAACCTACCTCTCACAGAAGTTAATAAATCAAGTAGATAATAAGTAAGGTGAGGTGCCTGGGTGGCTTAGTTGGTTAAGCATCTGACTTTGGCTCAGGTTATGATCTCACAGTTTGTGGGTTCAAGCCCTGGGTCGGGCTCTGTGCTGACTGCTCAGAGCCTGGAGCCTGCTTCAGATTCTGTGTCTCCCTCTTCTTTCTGCCCCTCCCTAGCTCATACTCTGTGCCTCTCTCTCCCTCAAAAATAAATAGATATTTTAAAATTTTTTACTAAGTAAGGTTATAGAGATTCTAAATAATGAAATTACATTAATAAACAGAAAATACGTATTAAAAAAACACATGGAACATACAGAAAAAGAGACAATTATGAGACTATAAAAATATTTTGATAATTCTAAAAAGCAGAACATATACATGCTGACCAGAGTGTAATAACATTATAAATTAATAACAAAAGAATGAACCCCTTCAAAATAAAAATTAAAACAGCAACTATTTGCAGGAAAATAAAATCACTTTTCTATATGACTCTCATATTAAAAAGAAAATAAAAATGGAAATTACAAACTATTGGGACATGAATGACAATGAGAAAGAATGTGTGCTGAATCTTATTGGAATGGCCAAAACAATAACATGTGAAAATGTATAGCATTAAGTGCATTTACTGAGAAATCAGAAAATTTTATTATGTAGTCAGTTTTTTAAAAAGTTAAAAATACAAAATATCAAGAAAATGAATCTGTGGTGGGGGGGAGAATTAATAAAGATAAAAGCATACATCAGATTTCTACTTCTGTTAATACTGGACTCAACTCTCTTTCTAAGGATAACTACAAATAAGTCAAGCATCTACTTGAAGGCATCAGCATAAGCAAACACCCAAGGTAATAGAGAATTACCAGACAAGAATCAGGAGATAGAAATCCAGAGGTAAGTTTGGCATTAGGTACCACTTTTCTATTAGTGGTATTTCCCATTTTCAGATGAGGAAGCTCAGTGGTTTAGCCTCACAGGGTTGGGTGAAGAAACACTTTGGGGTTGGGACCCTAAAGGATTAAGGACTGAACGTAGACTAGCCTTCTACAGGATTATAGCTCACCTTCAAAGAGTCTCACTCCTGAACGTTGCCAGTTGGTTAAGCGTCTGACTTCAGCCTAGGTCATGATCTCATGGTTTGTGAGTCCAAGATCTGCGTTGGACTTTGTACTGACAGCTCAGAGCCTGGAGCCTGCTTTGGATTCTGTGTCTCCCTCTCTCTGCCCCTTCCCCGCTCATGCTCTCTCTCTCTCAAAAATAAATAAACATTGGGAAAAAAAAAAAAAAAGAATATCACTCCTGAAATTGAATTATCCTGATTCTGGATTGCTTGTGCCATCAGGGAACTCTCAGAAACAAAAATAAATCTTCCCTGAGGAAATGAAATCATCCTAAATCTTAAATGAGTTCCATGAGAGACTTAAGGAATGCATTTTTCTGGCACACAATCTAAAGCAATCAGGCCCACAAAGAAATAAGACAACATGAACAAAAACCACTAGAAACAACAGACAATAGAAATTGCGTCACATAGAATCTAGATATTGTAGTAATCAGTCATATTCTTAAAACAATATGTTTACAGAATTTAAAGAGAAAATAAAAAATAAAATTAAGAATTCTGGCATGAAACTAGAAATATTAAAAAAGGGCATAGAGCTGAAACAACTAATCAAAATTACAATCTGAAAAATACAATAAATGAAATTAAGAATTCAGTGGGTAGAGGTGCCTGGGTGGTTGTTGGTTAAACATCTGACTTCAGCTCAGGTCATGATCTCATGATTTGTGAGCTCTGCACTAAAAGCTCAGAGTCTGGACCCTGCTTTGGATTCTGTGTCTCCCTCTCTCTCTGCCCTCCCCGGCTTGCACTATGTCTCTCTCTCTTTCAAAAATAAATAAGCATTAAAAAGAATTCACTGGGCAGATTTAACAATAGGTTAGATACAGCTGAATAGAGAATTAATGAGCTAGAAGAGACAAAAGGATTTTTTAAATGCAAAAAAGTGGGTAAGAGACCAGAAGGATCAGTCAGAAGGTCTAACATATGTATAATCTGAAGTCCTAGGAGAGAGATCGGAAAAAAGATTAGGGTAGAAGAAATATTTGAACAATGTCAGAAAACCTCCCAAATTGATGAAAGGCTTTCAGTCACAGATTCAAGAAACTCTATGTCTCCTAAAGGGATAAATAAAAATAAATCTACATGTAGCCACCTTAGCAGACACTCTAATTGTTGCCTCTTTGAACCTACTGTGTCCTTTCTCCTTCTGGCTCTTTATTTTATTTTATTTTATTTTTTTACAAATAGTCTATTGACAAATTAGTTTCCACATAACACCCAGTGCTCATCCCCACAAGTGCCCTCCTCCATGCCCATCCCCCCTTCCCCCCACATCCATCAGTACTCAGTTTTTGTCAGCATTCAAGAGTCTTTCATGGTTTGCCTCTCTCCCTTTTCCCCACCATTTCCCCCCTTCTTCTCCCTCTTGTTCCTCAGTTAAGTTTGTCCTAATCCTCCTATATGTGCAAACATATGATATTTGTCCTTCTCTGCCTGACTTATTTCGCTCAGCATAACACCCTCAAGGTCCATCCGTGTTGCTACACATGGCCAGATTTCATTGTTTCTCATTGCCATGTAGTATTCCATGGTATAGATAAACCACATCTTCTTGATCCATTCGTCTGTTGATGGACATTTAGGCTCTTTCCATGTTTTAGCTATTGTTGAGAGTGCCGCTATGAACATTGGGGTACATGTGCTCCTATGCATCAGCATTTCTGTATCCTGAGGTAAATTCCTAGCAGTGCTATTGCTGGGTCATAGGGGAATTCTATTGGTAGTTTCCTGAGGAACCTCCACACCGTTTTCCAGAGGGGCTGTACCAGTTTACATTCCCACCACCAGTGTAGGAGGGCGCCCATTTCTCCACATCCTCACCAGCATCTAGAGTTCTCTGATTTGCTCATTTTAGCCACTCTGACGGGCGTGAGGTGGTATCTCAGTATGGTTTTGATTTGTATTTCCCTGATGAGGAGGGAGCATCGTTTCATGTGTCTGTTGGCCATCTGGATGTCCTCTTTGGAGAAATGTCTGTTCATATCTTCTGCCCATTTCCTCACTGGGTTGTTTGTTTCTCGGGTGTGGAGTTTGGTGAGTTCCTGATTCTGGATTCTGGATATTAACCCTTTATCTGATATGTCATTTGCAACTATCTTTTCCCATTCCGTTGGTTGCCTATTAGTTTTGTGGGTTGTTTCCTTTGCTGTGCATCTGGCTCTTTATTTAAAAAAAAAAAAAAAATTCTTCCAGTGTTCCAGTGTTTTTAGAACAAGCTTTACGATCTTGTTGATTCTCATACTAATGGGTTGCATAACCTTTGACCGGTGTCTATGTTATATTTGTATGAGTCACGTTTTTTTAATAGTTTATTGTCAAGTTGGTTTCCATATAACACCCAGTGCTCATCCCCACAAGAGTCATGTTTTTAACGTTTTGAGATAGAAATAACTTTTCAATATACTTTGAATATATGTGAAGCCAAATAAATATACTTTGAATATATGTGAAGCCAAGATTCGTGAAACGATAATTTTCTTATTGGCAGCATTCTCTGTACTGTTTTACTCTTTTTTTATTTTATTACAAAATAATGCTGGTCACAGTCGCTAAATCTGGGCTCAACCTGCAGTTTGAAAAACGCTGCCTTGGCAGATTTGGAAGTGTGTGTGCGTTTTGGGGGTGGGGGTGGGTAGAACTGAATTAACAACCCCCTAATATTTGAATTTGTTTGTCTGTTTGACTTTCACCCTCCAGGAATCAGATGACCTTGGATATGGGGCCGGTTTTCTTTTCTTTCTCTTTCGTTCCTTTTCTTTTCTCTAGCAGGTCGGCAATCCAATCCGGGGGCGCGTTAGGAAAAGCCAGCGGCCGGTTCAGTCTCAGCAGCCGGTTCCAGCTCCCGGGGAAGGGAGGACAGCTGGGCGATGCTGCCCTGGGGTGGCGAACCTGCAGGTCAGACGACGGCCAGTCTCCCTCAGTGGGGCTTCCTAGAACTGTGCTCTACTGCGAACCAAAATACAGACCAGAAACTTCAAGTTCTCGCTGAGAACTTGAGAGCAACGTGGCGAGTCGCGGCAGAGGCGGCCACGGTCGGGGCTCGGGGGTCTCCGTGAATCCCCCTGGACAGCCTCCGCGGCGGCGTTGGCCGCCCCCCCCCCCACCCGCGGGCGGCGGGCTCACGGCCGGAGGAGGTGCCCTCTGTGTGTCGGTTTGGTCCCGTTGCAGAGACTGAGGACCGCGAGCAAAAGTGAGCGGTAAGGGGCTTGGCCGGCCTGCGCCCGGCCTACCCGGCAGCTGGCGCCTTGACCCCGCCCCTCGGGATTGATCTCCGAGCGGGTTCCAGGCGCTCTTCACTCGGGGTCCAAAGGTGCGGCGGCGCGGGACCATGGATCGCGTGGCTGCGTTGCGGGGCTCGAGGCTGCGGTGGGCGCTGCTGGGGACGCGGGTGGCCCTCCCTGGCCTTTGCCCACGCGGGGCCAGAGCCAAGGCCGCGATCCCCGCCGCCGTCCCGGCCACCGCCGAGACTCCTGGAAACGGGCCTGGCGACCGGAGGCTGCGGGCCTTGGACGAGATTCCAAGGCTGGGGCAGCTGAGCTTTTTCTTCCAGCTGTTGGTGCGAGGCTACATTCTGCGCTTACACAAGCTCCAGGTAATCGAGCGGGGCGGACCTCACGACGGGGGGTGGGGGTGGGGTGGAGGAGCACCTGGGTAAAGAAGCTGGAGATGGGGACACGTTGGACCAAAAGTGAAGGAACCGAGAATTTAGCTCAGAACCAACTGGAGCTATGGTCATAGACTGGGAATCTGTAGGGATTATGTGCAAAGGGTAGACAGAACCCTGTGAACAGAAATGAATAGGTCCAGGAGTGGTATGAATCTGGAGGGCACCAGGGAGGAGGGGATTTAGGAGACCAGGTTTGAAATGAAAGCGGGAGGGGGGGATGGTAAGGGAGCTTGGGTGGCTCAGTGAGTTAAGCTCCAGACTCCGCTCAGGTCATGATCTCACGTTCGTGAGTTTGTGGGTTTGTGTGTTCGAGCCTGTGTCCGGCTCTGTGCTGACAGCTCTGAGCCTGGAGCCTGCTTCGGATTCATTCTCTCTCTCTCTCTGCCCCTCCCCTGTTTGCACCCTGCCTCTCTCTCTCTCTCTCTCTCAAAAGTAAACATTAAAAAGGGGTTTTGTTTGTTTGTTTGTTTTGTTTTATCTTGTTTTGTTTTTAATAAAACGAACAGAGGTTGAGAGAGGCCTGTCTTGGTAACAGAATGTCATTGTGTAAATGTATACACTGCCAGGTGTGGCAGAACCACTGTTTCCTTGTGTGGTGATGTTGGCAACCCCAGACTCCTTCCAAAGGATGTGGATTCCAGAGGATTCCAGACATCAAACAATTTGCAAAATAGGGATTTTTCCACAGGGAGGAAAATGTCACTTCTCAAGGAGTGAAAGCAGAATCATAGACATTAAGGAAAAGTTACATTTGCTTAATTAAGGAATCAGTGTCTAGTAAGTAGAGTTTATTCAGTGAAATGCACATTGAGGCAGGTAACCTGCGGTGGTTGGACAGAGATGGGAAAACCCAATGTTGGTTAAGTTGGAGAGGTTTTAGGAAAAGAACTGAAGAGATTCACCCAGGATCCGTCTGCCTACTGACTATTAAAATATATAAAGACATTCCACTCTGCCCCAGGCATTTTCCCAAGCGCTGGGATTCATTGAGAGGTGACCAACGCCCTCATGGTTTATGTGTTCAGCTGGAAGCTTATACCCCAGGGTTTATGTGCTCCTTTGGGAGAAAAGGGAGAGAGGGCAGAGAACAGATCAATAAACAGTTAATTTCAGAAGGAGAATTTGAGTGCCCTGAGAGAAGAAGCGTGTCCAGGGTTGGGGATGGTGGAACCTTTGATTCATTTATTTGCCCTCCAGGCACATTAGTGGTCATCGGTGATTGGCAGGAAGAGTGGGCAGGCCTTTGGCTGGGCTGGTGAACAGGCTGGTTACCATGTAACTGTGCTGGCAGTAGTCGTAGACTCAGAAGAGCTCTGGGCTCTGGGGATAGGACAGGTCTTTGAGGAGGACCATCAAGGTCAGACTAAGGGTCCTGGTTCCTCTGAGGGGCCGTGGTGGGCTCTTGAGCAGATGTGGGGTGAAGATGGCCTTTAAGAGACACTGTCCAGGTTATGGTGTGTGCAGTAGGATGGATTGGGCAGGGTTGGTAGAGAAGGCCTCAGGGGACAAAGGATTGGGTGTGGCAGTATCTGAGACACCCTCCAGACAAAGCTGGACAGAGAATTGAGGAGGGTGAAAATGGCTCTGAGGGTTTGAAGTCCTAAACTGACCAGTTTCCCTGCACCTGGATCCTTTTCACTGTACCGGCCACTGCTATCTCTTGGGGCCCTCCCTGTTAGCTCTTGTTTCCTAGATTTGGTGGGCACGTCACAAGGGTCATAGAACTGGTTAGAAAATCGCTCCTTCTGGCCTCAGCTTTAAGAAACCAAGTAAGCCCAGAAACCAGAGTCCTACAAACTTTTCCTGCTTGATTTAACCTCTAGAAATATGAGAGGCCCAGTGAATGCCCCAAGGGTGGCCACTAAGGATTTCTCATCATTTCACAGGGAGAGTTTACTGGAAGGTTTTGCTGAGGATTATCTCTAGAGCAGTAACTACCAAAGAAATCCTAGACCACCCTAGGAGGTGAGGAGGAAGAGGAGAATGTGTAGCCTTTCATCATTATTATTATTTTAATGTTTATTTATTTTAGAGAGAGAGAGAGCAGGGGAGGGACATAGAGAGGGAGACAGAATCTGAAGCAAGTTCCAGGCTCTAAGCTGTGAGCACAGAGCTTGACCCAGGCTCTAATTCACTCACTGGGAGATCATGACCTGAGCCGGAAGTAGGAAGCTTTACTGACTGAGTCATCCAGGCGCCCCAGGAATGTGTAGCCTTTTAAAGGAGCAACCAGGGTTAGGATTTTGGAGAGCCCCCTGGCTCCAGCCCTTGTATGCCAGAGATCTAGAGTCACGTGAATCTTCCCAGGGCACTGATGGAAATTATATTAGCCCTTCCCACTACATGTGATGGGTGTGTGTTAATAAAGAAGTGCCGAGAATCTATAAAACCTCGTTCATACCCCTATTGAGGAGGAGGATACATTTCAGTGACCCACTTTGTGTTATTTTATTTATTTCTAGGAGAGAGAGAGACAGCGTGAACAGGGGAGGGTCAGAGAGAGAGGGAGTCACAGACTGAAACAGGCTCCAGGCTCCGAGCTGGCAGTCAGCACGGAGCCCGACGCGGGGCTCGAACCCACGACCTGTGAGATCATGACCTAAGCGAAAGTCGGACGCTTAACCGACTAAGCCACCCAGGCGCCCCTCAGTGACCCACTTTGTATCAGTTCAAATTTGTTTGGTTGCCGCTCACAGTGGCTTAAACAATAAAGTAACTTTATTGGTTCAGAGAACCAAAAAGTCTAAAAGTTGGATGCCCTCCAGCTACAAAGCCTGGTCTAGAGATTCAAGAGATCATCAGAGTTATAGTTTCTTTTTTTGCCAGTTCTCTTAGCTTTGCATCTTGCAAAAGGTAGTTGACTGGCCTGGGTTAACTGCCAGTCTCTGAACCCATCATAGTGGCCATAAACATACTCTAATTAGCTTAGACACATGCAGGCTCATCCCTAAAGCTGGGGTTGGGGTCCCTCCCACCTAAACCAGGTGAGTACTGCACAAAACAGTGAGGTTGATAGAAGGGCAGCTGACCATAATATCCCTTCGGCACCCTCAACTGTCAAAAATTGCGTATCACACACAAAAATAAAGTCGGCTCAGGAGAACATTGCAGGATTTAAGGAGGTGGAGTAGGGACTGGGCCATGTGAAAATCGTGTTAGTCCATAAATGCAGTTCCCTTCTCTTTCTTCAAGAAAATGTTATCAAGGGGCGCCTGAGTGGCTTAGTCGGGTAAGCGTCCGACTTTCGCTTAGGTCATGATCTCACGGTTCGTGGGTTCGAGCCCCGCGTTGGGCTCTGTGCTGACTGCCAGTTCAGAGCCTGGAGCCTGTTTCAGAGTCTGTGTCTCCCTCTCTCTCTGACCCTCCCCTGTTCATGCTGTCTATCTCTCTCTCTCCTAGGAAAAAAAAAAAAAATTTAAAAAAAATAAAAAAAAAAAAGAAAATGTTATCAAGAGTGCTAGAAAAATGAAATGTGGACACATGTTAAATTTATATGTAAACTTATATTAAATTGACATCTTTCAAAGATGGAGACCCAGAGAACGGTGAGATCAGTCGTCTGTTCTGTAGCTCTTATTACAGGACGACCTTCATGTGCCCCCACAATGCCTTGTGCCCATAATTGTCATTTTGTGTGTTGTGTTTCTCTCTCTCTCTCTCTCTCTCTCTTTTTAATGTTTATTTCTTTTTGAGATAGAGTGGGGTAGGGGCAGAGAGAAAAGGAGAGAGAGAATCTCAAGCAGGCTCCACACTATCAGCCCAGAGCCCAACGTGGGGCTCAAATTCACGAAGCATGAGATCATGACCTGAGCTGAAATCAGGAGTCAGACACTTAAGTGACTGAGCCCCCCCAGGCGCCCCTCTTGTGATAACTCTTAAAATCTCTCTTAGACTGCACGGCAAAGGAAACAACCCACAAAACTAATAGGCAACCAACGGAATGGGAAAAGATAGTTGCAAATGACATATCAGATAAAGGGTTAATATCCAAAATATATAAGGAACTCACCAAACTCCACACCCGAGAAACAAACAACCCAGTGAAGAAATGGGCAGAAGATATGAACAGACACTTCTCCAAAGAGGACATCCAGATGGCCAATAGACACATAAAACGATGCTCAGCATCCATCAGGGAAATACAAATCAAAACCACACTGAGATACCACCTCACGCCAGTCAGAGTGGCTAAAATGAGCAAATCAGAGAACTCTAGATGCTGGTGAGGATGTGGAGAAACGGGCGCCCTCCTACACTGGTGGTGGGAATGTAAACTGGTACAGCCCCTCTGGAAAACGGTGTGGAGGTTCCTCAGGAAACTACCAATAGAATTCCCCTATGACCCAGCAATAGCACTGCTAGGAATTTACCTCAGGATACAGAAATGCTGATGCATAGGAGCACATGTACCCCAATGTTTATAGTGGCACTGTCAACAATAGCTAAAACTTGGAAAGAGTCTAAGTGTCCATCAACTAACAAATGGATCAAGAAGATGTCGGGGTGCCTGGGTGGCTTAGTCGGTTAAGTGTCCGACTTTCGCTTAGGTCATGATCTCGCGGTCCGTGGGTTCAAGCCCCGCGTCGGGCTCTGTGTTGACTGCTAGCTCAGAGCCTGGAGCCTGTTTCGGTCTGTGACTCCCTCTCTCTCTGACCCTCCCCTGCTCACACTGTCTCTCTCTCTCCTAGAAATAAATTTTTAAAAAACATTAAAAAAAAAAAGAAGATGTGGTCCATCTATACAATGAAATACTACATGGCAATGAGAAAGAATGAAATCTGGCCATGTGTAGCAACATGGATGGACCTTGAGGGTGTTATGCTGAGTGAAATAAGTCAGGCAGAGAAGGACAAATATCATATGTTTGCATGTATAGGAGGATTAGGACAAACTTAACTGAGGAACAAGGGGGAAAAGAAGGGGGGAAATGGTGGGGGAAAGGGAGAGAGGCAAACCATGAGAGACTCTTGAATGCTGAGAAACAAACTGAAGACTGATGGATGTGGGGGGGAGGAGGGAGATGGGCATGGAGGAGGGCACTTTTGGGGATGAGCACTGGGTGTTATATGGAAACCAACTTAACAATAAACTATTTGTAAGAAAAAAAAGAAAAAGAAAAAAAAAGAGAAAAAAAATCTCTCTTAGAGACCCTTAAATACAGAGGACAAACTGAGGGTTGCTGGAATAGGGTGTGTGTGTGGGGGGCGGATTAAATGGAAGATGGGAATTAAAGAGGGTGCTTTTCAGGATGAGCATGGGGTATCATATGGAAGAGATGAATCACTGCGTTCTACTCCTGAAGCCAAGACTACACTGTGTGTTAACTAAATTGAAAATAAATTAATAATAATAAAAAAGAAAGTGAAAAGACAGTCCATAGAATGGGAGGAAATATTTGCAAATCATATATCTGATAAAAGACTTGGGTACAGAATATGTAAGAACTCATACCGTTCAATAATAAAATAACTAACTCAATTTTTAAAATAGGAAAAATATCGGAATAGGCATTTCTCCAAAGAAGGAATACAAATGGCTTAAAAGCACATGAAAAGATGAAACTATATCATTAGCCATTAGGGGAATGCAAATAAAAATCGAAAGAGGGGCTCCTGGGTGGCTTGGTTGAGCATACAGCTTCAGCTCAGGTCATGATCTTGCTGCTATCACTGCAAAGCCCACTTCCGATCCTCTATCTTCCTCTCTCTCTGATCCCCACCCCACTCCCCTGCACCAAATAAATTTAAAAATAACATTTTAAAATGTTTTTTAAAATTTTTAATTTTTTATTTATTTCTGAGAGAGAGAGAGAGAGAGAGAGACAACGTGAGCAGGGGAGGGTCAGAGAGAGAGAGGGAGATACAGAATCCGAAGCAGGCTCCAGGCTCCGAGCTAGCTGTCAGCACAGAGCCCGATGCGGGGCTGGAACCCACAAACTGTGAGATCATGACCTGAGCCAAAGCCACTGCATCACCTCAACCGACTGAGCCACCCACACACCCCTCTTAGAAACTTTTAAACATACAATACTGTGCTAATAGTTATAGTCACCATGCTGAACGTTACATCCCTGGGACTTACTTATTTTCTATCTGCATGTTTGTTGTCTTTTGACCCCCTTCACCCATTTCCCCTTCTCCCATGTGCCTCCTCTGGCAACTACCAATCTGTTCTCTATATCTATGAGTTCAGTTTTGGTTTGTCTTGTTTTTAGGTTCCACGTGGAAAAGAAGTATCAGTCAAAATTTGTCTCTCTCTGACTTATTTCACTTAACATAATGCCCTCAAGGTCCATCCATGTTGTCATAAATGACAAGATTTTCTTCTTTTGTGTGGCTGAATAATATTCTACTGTATATATACCACAATTTATTTTTTTTATTTAAAAATGTTTTAAATGTTTATTTTTGAGAGAGAGAGAGACAGACAGACAGACAGAGCCTGAGCAGGGAAGGGGCAGAGAGAGAGGGAGACACAGAATCCAAAGCAGGCTTCAGACTCTGAGCTGTCAGCACAGAGTCCCATGCGGACCTCGAACCATGAGATCATGACCTGAGCCGAAGTCGGACACTTAACGACTGAGCCACCCAGGCGCCCCTTTACCACATTTTCTTATCAACTCATCCATCAATGGACACTTAAGTTGCTTCCAGGTCTTGGTCATTGTAAATAATGCTACAATGAACATGGGGGTGCTTATATCTTTTTTGAGTTAGTGTTTTTTTGTTTCCTTTAAATAAATACCCACAGTGGAATTGCTGGATCATAGGGTAATTTTATTGTAATTTTTTGAGGAATCTCCACAATTAGCATTCCCACTAAGAGTGCACAAAGATTTCCTGTTCTCCCCCATTGTTACCAACACTTGTTATTTCTTATCTTTTTGATGTCCATCCTAACAGGTGTGAGGTGATATCTCATTGTGGTTTTGATTTCCATTTCCCTGGTGATTACTGATGTTGGGCCTCTTTTCACGTAGCTGTTGGCCACCTGTATGTCTTCTTTGAGAAAATGTCTGTTTGGATATTCTGCCCATTTTTTAGTCAGATTGTTTTCATGGATATTTTCTATCATCTTTGTAGTCTCAATTTCATTTATTTCCACTCTGATCTTTGTAATTCTTTTCCTTCTACTAACTTTGGGGTTAGTTCGTTATTCTTTTTCTAGGTCCTTGCGGTGTAAAGTTAGGTTGCTTATTTGAGATCTTTCTTGTTTCACCATGGAGGCATTATCACCATGAGCTGTCTCAGAATTGCTTTTGCTGCACTCCATAAATTCTGGCTTTTACCACTCTTTCTCCATTTTCCTTGAAGCCTGCATTCCCACTCTCCACTGGACACCAGCATTAAGGGCCAGAAGACCTGAGACCTTCTGAATGTGGCAGGCTTTGTTCTGCCCAGTGCAGAAGACATATCATTTCCATCTCTGGCAGCTCTGGCACCAGGTCAGCTTCCCCATGTGGCTGTGGCTTGCCTGGCAGTAAGACAGCCCCATGGGGACTGTGGCAAGGAGTAGTGTCTGGGCGCCCCCTCCTGCTTGGTCTTTTTTCAGCTCAGTCTTATGCATGTCCCACTGGTATGTCACTGTCCCTAAAGCATGTTTGGTTCCCCTACTCAGGAATCTCCACGGGGCCTAGGGAATCAGCATTTGACTCCTCATAGGGACGTTCAAAACCCCAGCCTCCTTTTTCCCAGGCACACCCTCTCCCTTTTCGTTTTGGTATGTTGTATTTCATTTTTCATTTGTCTTTAGGTATTTTTTTATTTTCTCTTTTGGCTTCTTCTTTGACCCCATGCATACTATTTAATCTTTACATATTTGTGAATTTTCCAGGTTTTTTTTTTTTGTAATTGATTTCTAGTTTCATACCACTGGGGTGAGAAAAGATCCTAGATACAGTTTTAATCTTCTTAAATTTGTTAAGACTTGTGTGGCCTATCATGTGATCTGTCCTGGAGAATGTTCCATGTCTGCTTGAGAAGAATGTGTATCCTGTTGCATTTGGATGGAATGTTGTGTATATGTCTCTTAAGTCCATCTGGTCTATTGTGTCATTTGAGGACTATATTTCCTTATTGATTTTGTCTCAATGGTCTGTCCATTAATGAAAATGGTGTATCAGATTCCACTACTATTATTGTATTGTTGCCTATTTCTCCCTTTTGATCTGTTAATACTTGCTTTATCTATTTAGTTGCACGTGTTTCATGCCATCACCTGTTTATATGACTTAGAGGTTGGGCTGGTAAGTTCTGAGGGTAGGGGCTATATCTCTTCCCACCTGTGTCCCCCAGTGCCAGATACAGTCCTTGGTACAGGGAAGGTTCTTAGTAATATTTGATTAAAAAATAAATAAATAAATTTAACGTACTAGCCAAAGGGCAGTGCATTGGTACCTGGTTGTAAATTTTGTGAGACTCTCCTTAGCTCTTTGGTCTGGGTTGTTTGGCATAAGACGGAATGAAGAAGAGACAGTAAGGGTGGTGGGCTGACCGAGAAAGGCTCACCCTTCAGGCCTCAGCTTTTTGAGTTCAGAAACTATATTTTATCAGCCCATTCAACACGGGCTGACTGACTGACTATTGACTGACTGACATTGGCCAAACCCACAGAAACAAATTGTGGACTGGAGTGCCCACATGTTTATTTACTGAATAAGTCAGCCCTCTCGAGAATCATAATACTCCACCACATAGATAGCCCCTATTCTAATTATCTATTGCTGCATAACAAGCTATCCAAAAACATAATGGCTTAAAACAACATTTTGTAACACTCATGATTTTGTGGGTCAGGATTTAGGCAGTGCACATCAGAAGTGACTTATTTCCCTTCACAAGGGAGCAGGGCTTTGGTTTGAATGGCCAGCGATGGCTAGAATGGCTCAAGTGGGGCCATGCTTCTGTTCAGAAAGTAAATTTATTTCTGTGGCTTCCTCAGTATTTCCCCATGTCACATCTGCCAGGGCTGAAATTTTCCAGATGGCTTCTTCAATTGCATGTTTGGTGCCTGGCCTGGTTTGACCGAATCAGATGAGTATTTCTCTCTTTCCATGTGGCTAGTCTGGGCTTCCATGGTGGTCTCTGGATGCTCAGACTACTTATGGGGTACTGACTTTCCCCAAAGTGAATGTTCCAAGGGAAAGAAAGTGGAAGTTGCCAGTTTCTTAAGGCCGGGGCCTGAAAACTGGCACCCCATCATTTCTACTGTATTCTAGAGGAGAAGATGTAGACCTCACCTCTTAATGGGAAGGATGTCAAAGAATCTCTGGCCATCTTTAATCCATCACCTACTCTTCCTATGATCCAGGTACCTAGGGAGAGAAAGCAGTACCTACATTAGTAGACTGCTTGGTGTGCAGAGACTCCAGAACTAAAGGAGTAGAATGGTATGGAAGGAAATTCCATCTAGGCCTTGGAAAAACCTGGGTGAATGTGCTTCTCTGGTTCCTGTCCATTAGATTAAGTGTCTCTCCCAAGAGATAAATGCTGCCAAATTCTCGGTTTGGCTCCCCTCGTCTGGGTTTTGTAATGACCAGTCCCATTCCGTTAACACATTCTTTCTTCAGTTTGGCTAATACCATTGATTAGATGGATTTTCTGCCCCAGGACTCATGTTACCATCCAGCCTCTCAGAGACTGTCCTCTAGTTACCTTTTTTTTTTTTTTTTGGCTTCAGTATCATCTGGCAAACATTATAGGTAGTCCTTGAGACTATGGCAAAATTGGGTGTACTGCCTTTGAGCCTTAGGGTGGGGAAATCTGAAACCAGGTATTAAAGCCAAAAGTGTGAATCATACCAATTTAGCAACTGCACTGTTAGATTTTTTATCTTACAGATAAAAAGGTATACCGAATATTCAAAGTAGCAGTATTTCTGTTTGGGAAAGATTAGAATGACTTACATATCCCATTAAGGTACTGATTGATTATAGTAGCTTCAAATGGTGGAATTTTATGCAACCACAAAAAAGAACAGGGGCAGCTCTATATGTATTAATATGAATTGCTCACTAAGATACGGGAAGAAAGTGAGACACAAGATGATATCATATGGCATCATCTGTGGATGAAGGGAGAATGTGAGGTATACATTCCTATATATGTTTAATAGGTGCATAAAATATCTCTGGGAGAACACACAAAAAATTGGCTACAATGATTGCCTCTGTGTGCTGGTTTTCTTGGAGTCTTAAGATGAGAGTTAGAAGGAAGTCTTATCTTTTATTACAGGTCTGCTCTGGACCTCCACCAGGTTTTCCCTGGCTTCACCCTTCCCAGGCAGAGTTTGCCATCTTTGGGCTCCTTTAGTTTACTTTTTTGCTGCTTGAAGTTTAACAGTGTGTGTGTATATATTGCCTATTAAATTTTTTTTTTTAAACCCACAACAACAGTCAAAGAATAGAAAGCAGGAGATAAATGCAAGGCTGACCAAGTTCTTCCTGGTCTTGCATGATATTTTGAGGTCCTCTGATGGCCCTTCCTCTTGTACCCTTGTTTGGCTATGGGTCCTTACTTTGATTTCCACCTGTGTGCCTACATCTTCTTTCTAGTTCTGCATCAACTGCTGAGCGTGCATTCTTTGTTCTTGAAACCCTGTCACTGTTTCACCTGAGACCAGTCTGGTTTGTGGACAGAGTGCCCTGAGCGTACTATGGTTTGCCTCTGGAGGTGTGAGGGGGTGTAGGTGGGGGGTGGGCAGTGTTTCTGTTTCCCTGACAGCCTCCCTGAGCGCGTCCCAGGCAATGCTTTTCCTTGGATCACCCTCTATCCTCAGCCCATTGTTTCTCTATTAGTGCAAAATCAGAAGGAAATTCTTACTGTCCTACGGTCTGGTACATGTCTTAGTACCTTGTGTACTAAGTACTTTATGTACTATGTACTTAGTACCTTAGTACCTTCTGTCTTCTTGCATGAAACCAGACATTTTTATGATTATTGAAGTAATGGCCTCACTCACAGGCAACATTTTTAAAGCTTTAACATTTTAAAGCTTTGTTTGTAAAATCAAAAATTTAGAAACCAGATAAATGCCCATAAACAGGATAAATAAGTTGTGATACATTCATACAATGTAACAGCATACAGCATAATAACAAATGCACCAGCTTTTAACGTATCAATAAAGAACTCAAAAACAAGGTTGAGGGACACCTGTGTGGCTCAGTCGGTTAAGCGTCCGACTCTTGATCTCAGCTCAGGTCTTGATTGCAGGGTCGTGAGTTCAAGTCCCACCTTGGGCTCCACACTGGGCATGAAGCCTACTTAAAAAACAAACAAACAAAAAACCAAACTCCCAAAACAACAAAGTTGAGTATAGAAATGATAGGTATAGTAGAACACTATTTCTATAAATTAAAAACCACACAAAAATACTATAGGCTATCAATGGACACATATGTATGTAATAAAATTATATAAATATTGACAGATACATTTCCAGTTCAGGGTAGTGGTTGTTCTGGGGAGGGAGGGCAAAGGGAAGGACAAGAAGGGAGCTTGGAAATGTTTTCATTTCGGAAACAGATTTGAAGTAATTATGAGAAATATAAAAGTTCTCTTAATTTGGGTGTGTGGGTACATGTGCATTTATAATGTTATTTTCTTTAACTCTCCACATTAAAATATTCATAACAAATACAAGTAACCCTGCTCATCCTAATTCCAAATGGTGCCCCTGGCCTGCTCGGATCGTGGAGTGGATCATTCAAGGCAAGATTGAGAGCTAGGAGGACCTGGGAATGCTGTTAATTATTTAGCACCTTCTGTCTCCTGGAAATGTGAATTCCACTTGTGTGAGGGGGTTGGGGCTAAATTCTTGATGACACTTTGACAGCACTGAGACGTGATGGTCCCAGCGGGGTTCCTCTTCACCTTTGACCCTGAGTGGGCCTTCTTTCTGACACATCTGTCAGTGCAGGCAAAGGAGTGGCCTGTGCCAGTCACCGCTCTCCCTCTGTTTATCCAGCTGATGGCTGCCAACTTGTAGGGGGCAGGGTTAGTGACACTGGCAAAACAGAAAGTGGTGTCTGTGGTTTACTTTTGTCCTTGGGGCTATTTACTTGCCATTTGAGTGTTTGTGGTGGGTTTTTTTGCTTTTGTTTTTGTTTCTGTTTTTTGTTTTGCTGTGCTGAGAGCCTCCCTAAGGAGTCTACCAATCATGAAACTAAACAGACCACCAAGTAGGAAAATAGAACATTGCGATGTGGTATCACTTTTTTCCAGGGGAGATTTTACTATTCTTTTTGGTTTTTTCTTATAACAGCTTTATTGAGATATAATCACGTGCCATATAATCCACCTCGAGGAACAATTAAAGGGCTTTTAGTATATTCACAGACCTGTGCAACCGGTACCGCATCAATTTTCAAATATTTTCATTATGCCAGCAGGAAGCTTCGTGCTCCTTCACACTCACTGGGCCTCAATCCCTCATCACCCCCTGGCAGCACCTAATCTATTCTCTGCCTCTCTGGGTTTGCCTATACTGGAGACTTCATATAAATGGACTCATTGCATATATGGTCTGCTATGAAAAACTTCTTTCAGTTAGCACGCCATCTTCAAGGTTCATCCGTGTCATAGCACGTATCAGTGCTTTGTTCCTTTTTATGGCAGACTAATATTCCCCTGTGGCGAGATGCCACAATTTGTTCCTCCACCCCTCTGTTGCGGGGTGTTTGTGTAGTTTCCGCTTTGGGGCTCAGTACTACTTTTCGCGTTTTCAGGATACACACAGCTGTCAAAGATAAGCAGAGAGGACATTAGTTAGAGTGGTGAAAACAGATTTTATTCAGTAGTGACTGCCGGGGTGGGGGTGGGGGGAGAGAAACTCTATTCTGGTTTGGGCAGGGGTGACGGTGCCTTTTATAAGGAAGGAGAGGGAGGGACTGGGGAGCAGGATGGCGGGCACAGAGTCTGGGAAATGAAAAATTGCAAAACAGCAGGAAGGAGGACAGCTGGCGCGTGTGGAACTCATCTGCTTGGTTAACTGGTGCTTATTAGCTGGACTCCTGTACTTCCTCAGAGACTGGGCAGGGGCCTTATCTTAGGTGTCAGCTGGAACAAACAGGAGATTGTTTTGGCAGCCATGAGTTTTCTCAGGCAGGCACTTAAAAAGATTTTTTTTAATGTTTTTATTTATTTTTGAGAGAGAGCAAGACAGAGCGGGAGCAGGGGAGGGACAGAGAGAGAGGGAGACACTGAATCCAAAGCAGGCTCCAGGCTCTGGGCTGTCAGCACAGAGCCCGACATGGGGCTGGAACTCACAAACCGTGAGATCATGACCTGAGCCGAAGTCAGACGCTTAACCCACTGAGCCACCCAGGCACCCTCAGGGAGGTATTTTAAGGGGACTGTAGCCTCAGAATGAAGGTCACCCTATGGAGGCTACTCTGAGCTGTTAGAAACTAGGTCCATGCGTTCAAGTCTTTCTAGGCCCCAGCCAAGGCCTAGTTGAGAAGAGGGCTGGGAAGAGCCTGACCAGAAGCTAGAAAGGAGAGAATCCATCACAACCTTTTAAAATTCTGAGAGCTATGGCACTTTGCAACAACAAAAAATGAGTCTGTTTACAACATATTGCATACAATTTCAGTTTTCCATCCCCACCCCCAAGCCTGTCTACACACCCAGGTTACTACCCTTTGCCTTGAGGTGGATTACTACATTTTAGGCATTATACCTGTAAATGGGTAATTGCCATTATGGCCTGCCTTGGATTATTGACCTTAACATATGTCTAGCCACAGGGCACCTCTTGAGATCAACTAATAATAGAATTCTCTTATTTAACTGATGAGGAAATGTCAAGCAAGAAAAGACAAAACCAAGGCCAGACTGATTTAATCAACAAAGATACAACAAACCACAGTTAGATTTAGCCATTTTATTGCTTACACAGTGACAGGAAGAGTAAGGCAAAGGTACGGGCTCCCCATGAACCTCGTCCCACATGTTCAAAGAGACGATACTGAAACTCTTCCCACCAGATGAGTGCAGTGAGAGTTACCGGGTACCTTTTTGCCAGAAAGTACTCTAGAAGGAGTTTCTTCTAGACTGCAGCCAAATTCTGCAGCTCTTCTCTGAGTGGGGGTGGTCAGAAACCCCACACTTCATCAGAACCTGGGAGGTGATGAGAAACTGTTTCATGACAATCTCCCAAGTGAGATAGGGAGGTGAGTGGGAGCAGGCCTTATAGCAGCTCCTTACAGAACATTCTTTCATGTTCCAGGAAGATGGCCAAGTGTTCTGCCAAAACTCATAAGCTATGGCTCAAGTCTTTGTGAGCATAGATAGGCACTGAGCTGCTCACAGTTTAACCCTGACCTTCCACATGTCCCAGAATCCTCAGGGATGTAAATATCCCATCAGATAAATGTTCCAGTTCTACTGATAAGAGCCCATACCACATCTGTTGTCTGTCTTTGGCTAAATCAGATGAGAGTCACCACAACCGTGACTCCCTGTAGGTTGATTAGGCCCGCTTGGAGTATATACTGCCGCCAGGCGCCCCTATCCAAGGGCGACCAGAGATGTCAGCAACCACACACACCCCTCCTTGCCAGCCCGTGGAAGTGCTGGGCACTACGATTGCCTATTATCTCCCATGGTGAAGAGTTTGGAGCAGCCTGTGACAAATGAACAAGAGGCCAACAGTAACAGGATGAAGCTAGAGACCAGATGAGTGTCCAGAAGGTTAATCTTGTACAGTTATCTTTACTGGAGGCTGACCATTTCTGAAATCACTGGCTCCTGGGAAGTTTCTAAGAGTTTTTAGATTGAGATTCTATTTGGCCAGTGGTCAAGTTGAGGACAGTGGTGGTCTGGTCTGTGTTAACTTGCCTACATGTCAATTAGATGCCATCTTGTCTGTAGATAGGAGGAGGGGGGAGGGGAGTAATGGTCCCTCCCTGCACCTCCAACTTCCTGGGGAAGATCCCTGATCTCCCACAAGCCAGAGGTATTCCTCTTCCCCCAGCCATGTGTGCAGTGTGACACAGTCCTTCTAGGAATCCCTTCACCTTTTTGTCCCAATCCTCCTGTGTCCCTAACCCTCACACAAGCCCTGATTTCTCCTGAGGTGCTTCAGTCATTTCTTCCTTGTATGCCTCCTACCGTTCTAGAACATCTCCCATCCCCGTGTCAGGACCGTGTTGGGAGCTGAAACCTCATATTCATGGCCATTACTGTCCTTATCTATTACTACCCAAGACTGGCAAGCATAGCTGATGGCAAAAGAAGCACCAAATTAGGATAGCTTACTCCATGACTCCTTTTGCTACTTGCCAAGGAGCTGTTAGTTTTCCAAGGGGTAGGTGAGGGAAGAGAAATGGTAGAATGAGAAGAGTTAATTAGGTGGCTTGGGTCTCTTACAGCCTATCCCAGGCCTCTTCCTAGCTCTCCCATCTCACAATGAAGAAATCTCTTGAAATGGCAGATACCCTCCTGGTGAACTGTCACATAGATATTCCAAACTGACTTTCTTAAGTGTGTGATCCATTGGGAACTCAGCTGGGTTATCTAGTTGCCTTTTTCAGTTTCTCCTTTAACAGTCCACACCATGTTTCAATGGCACTGGCCTCCTGGGGATGATACGAGGCATGGAAGGTTCAGTGAATGTTCCAAGCGGCTGACCACTGCTGGGTACTTTTTACTTCAAGTGGGAACCATTGTCTGAATGGATGCTCTTGGGAAACCAAATGTATAGCACAGTCCATTTAAGGGTCTTTGAATAGTGTGCCCTCATGTGCTGTGCAGATGGAGACAGCAGTGTCATACCTCGAAGAAGTGTCTGCTGCAATTGATGTCCAATGGTGCTCTAGAGGAGATGGTAGGGGACCTGTAGCGTCTGTTGGCTAGGACAGGCCAGATCTGGTACTCCTCACTATGAGCCCTCAAATTTCTTTTTTGCTGGAATGGCTAGCTGGCAGTCTGGGCATATTTGCCAGCTTCTGTGGCTTCACCTACTGGAGTCATTATGCCTTGTTTTGGGGCCCCTGTAAATGGATCACCATGCCCTGAGCAGTGGGGTATCTGGGTGGCTCCGGTCCTTACATTTGCATTGCAGGTCTCCTCAGCTTGCTGATTCCACCCATGTTCATCCAGGGAAACCTTTGCCATGGGTATCCACCCAGGTCACGACCAGAGGGAATGGGTCTTGTGTGATCTGTTGCCATCATGTCCATTGCCAAAGAGGCTGAGACTTGTTCCTCCAGGAATTCTGCTGCCAGGCAACAGCCCACACTGTCATGAGTCAGTGAAAATGTAACACACAGTGTTTGGAGAGGTCTTTTGCAAAGCACGTAGCATAGCTCACAACAGCGAGTGTTCTCCTTTCCATGCCTAGTTTTAAACAATTTTCTTCGAGGCTACATGGCAGCATTACCCCAGTACACCCCCTGGCCCTCAACTGAGCTGATCTATCCACAAACCAGGCTCCAGCATTGTCAAGAACCTCAGTGAAGCTAAACCCCCAAGAAATCTGAGGTGTTGGCATAGACCCTGCATCTGAATCAACATATCTGGAGGGTGACTAACCACTTAGTGACTGGTGTACTATTTTCTTGGATGTACTACAGCCGCATAATCAGGGATGCTTGTTAGGCAGTGCCCACTTTGCTGATGTTCTCATTTCTGATGGGACATCAGGTAGAACAGCGCTTTGCTGTGTCTGTCTTAGTGTGCGTTAGCACTCAATATCAAGCCAGTAATTGTCTCTCAGTTGGGGTATTCTGGGTGGTGAGGTCAGGCAAGTGCCATGTCCAAAACCCTAGGGAACCATTGCCTAGTGACCACATAGTTTTACCACTGGCCTCAGTCTGCGTAATTGTCAGTCACTGACATCAGTACCTCAAGTGGCTCGTGAGGACCAAAGGGCCACAGTGGAAGAGCAGTTTGTACTGTTGGATTGTTATCTATCTATCTATCTATCTATCTATCTATCTATCTATCTATCTATCTATCATCTATCTGTCTATCTATCTATCTATCTATCATCTATCTATCTATCTATCTATCTTAGTAATTTCTACGCCTAAAGTTGCATGCTCTTCTGAACCAGCCAGACGCCCCTGGATTGTTTTCGTAAGTATGTTTGTCTGTACTAATTCTTTGATCAAGACAGTGATCTTCGTTTCCACCCCTTCCCTTTCCTTGGAATCCTATGCTACTTTTCTGATACCGCATGACTGAGCTGAGAGAACAAGGTAGACTCCTGGTGGTGTGGTCCACTCAGCCCACTACCACTGCTCTAATCATGGAGTTTCCCCACTGACAACATCCCCTACAGTTTAGAGAAATATTACGTGTATTTAACACATCTATTCCCACAATACATTCAGTATATCTTTGACGAACTGACTGCCCTGATGACCAGGGAGTATTTTATCTGTAGCCACAGCCACCTGTCTGATGGAAACAGTTTGCTTTCCTTGGTAATACGGAAGGGTAAGAAACAACCATGGAATGCTTTTTTAAAATTTCATGGGACCCTCTCCCTTTTTTCTCTAAACACCAACACAACTTGGGGCACCGGGGTGGCTCAGTTGGTTAAGCATCCAACTTTAGCTCAGGTCATGATCTCATGGTTCATGGGCTCAAGACCCGCATTGGGCTCTGTGCTGACAGCTCAGAGCCTGGAGCCTGCTTCAGATTCTGTGTCTCCCCCTCTCTCTGCCCCTCCCCCTGCTTGTGAGTGTGTGCCCTCTCTCAAAAGTAAACATTTAAAAATAAATAAGTGAACTGGAATGAAATAGAATAAAATAAAAACCAACACAACTCATCAAGGCTCTCAGGGACCATGGTCAAGGACTCCTATCCGCTTGTCACTAAACACATCAACCAGGCCTGTTACTGCCCACCAAGATCCTATTGCACACTTTGCTAGTTGACCTATGGTGTCTCACTGTCTTTTTCTTAAAAGGATGCCGTGACCTTATCAGCTTTGGTGAGGAGAGTTTAAAAACCCCATGTAAGGGCACCAGAGTGGCTCAGTCAGTTGAGCATCCGACTTCAGCTCAGGTCATGATCTTGTGGTCTGTGGGTTCAAGCCCCGGGTCAGGCTCTGTGCTCAGAGCCTGGAGCCTGCTTCGGATTCTGTGTCTCCCTCTCTCTCTGCCCCTCCCTGGCTTGTGATCTGTCTTACTCTGTCTCTCAAAAATATATAAATGTTAAAAAAATTTTTTAATCTTTTTAAAAATAAATAAATAAATAAATAAATACCCCATGTAGTCAATCTGTCAGGAGCAGTGGGGTGACACCCGTGGTAGTGTGGTTCCTTCTGCAGGTGCAACTTTCACATCAGGAATATACTGCTTTTTTAGGTGGTAAACGACAGCAGTTTTTTCTTTGGCTGCCAGGAGGCTTCCACACTGTCACTCTACCAACACTGTTTCCAAAACTACTTGGCAAGCTGACTCTGAATCTTACCCATCATTCCTACTGGGACCTTCAACTCGCCAAACAACAAGACATTGTTATACAGTGAAAAGTTTGGACCTCAGAGGAATTTTCCTAACAGTCTAGGAAGACTGTCAGTGAAACATTTTGAAACTCATCATACATCTTGTATGTAGGAGGAACTGGCTCATGGGCCTCTGGCTCAGAATCACACGAACACTTCCCCTCTTGTTCTGTCTTTGCTGCCGTTCTTCTCCCACACTTCTACAGAAACACAGACCAGAGGGTAAAACACAGGCACTTCAGGAGGTGGGTAGTGGCTAGAGGGTCAGGGCGGCACGGGGGTGGAGGAGGCACCTCCACCGGAAAGACAGCTTTGCAGTTACTTTCAATTTTCAGAGGCCATTTACTGACGGAATGGACAGGACTGTGGGAAGACCCCTGCTCCTCTGCACTGCCTGTCTTACCTCTCCTGCCCTGCCTGGTCCATGCCATCTGCCGGTGGGAGGACCCTTCCCTGCCCTCCAACACACTACTTAGGCCAGAGCACGTGCTACTGGATCATGGGTTCTACTTTATCTCTGAACCTGACCACATGGTCCCAGTTCTCTAAAAGGGCATTGTAACTTTACTAGTCCCATGTTATGTCAAGTTCATATGTTAGACAAGGCAAGGCCAAGACATAACCGATTTTTCTGGAAAAGACACAGCGGGCCACATTTAGATTTAGAGTTTATTACTTACATAGAGAGGGATGGGTCGCCTGGGTGGCTCAGTCAGATAAATGTTGGACTTCGGCTCAGGTCATGATCTCACAGTTCATGAGTTAGAGCCGCGTGTCGGGCTCTCTCTCTGCCCCTCCCCCATTCGCCCTCAGTCTCTCTCTCTCTCTCAAAAATAAACGAGCATTAAAAAAAAGAGAGAGAGTGAGTGAAGAAAAAGAGTAAGCCAAAGGTGCCAGCTTGCCAAGATCTTTGTCCCCCACACACAAAAGGACAGCCCCAAAACAAAAGGGACCAGATGATTGCAGTGTGAGTTGTAGGGTATGTTGAGGTGCCCCTTCTAGACTGCAGCTAGGTGTTTTTCTATTCTGCAGCTGTTTTCCAAGGGGGACAGGGCAGAAAGCACATGCCTCATCTGAGCCCAGAGGAGAATCTGTTGGTCTCCCGACAGCCTCCCAGGGGACACAGGGAGGTAAGTGCTGGGTGGCCTTGTGGTGGCTCCTTGTAAGATTCCTGTCCCCTAGTGTCCTGGGGAGGGGGCGGGGAAGAGTTGCAAGGCATTCAGCCCTGAAGACTCAGGGAAAGCTGGGTTCAAGCCTCTGGGTATATGAACACATGCAGAGTCACAAAGTCGGAAGGGTGCCATGGTGGAGCTATCACCCAACAAAGTGACAAAGCCCATTAGTGTTGGGGCTGAAACTAGAACAAAATCTCCTGCCAAGCAGTCTCTGACCCTTCAACTGATGCTGCCAGCCACGGATGAGAGAGAAACACGTGACAATGAACAGGCACTTTTTTCCGGCAACAATTTCTCTTGGTTTTTGGAAAAATCACATAAATATGAGCTATGTGCTAGTTATTTATGACTGCATACCACCTGTAAGGGAGAATGTCATTTCAATGTGGCTGAAATAATTTGCAGAATATGAAACAATATTCTGCGTATATAAATATGTATTATAGAAAGATCAAAAAATAGGGGCGCCTGGGTGGCTTAGTCAGTTAAGCGTCCGACTTTCGCTTAGGTCATGATCTCGCGGTTCGTGGGTTCGAGCCCCGCGTCGGGCTCTGTGCTGACTGCCAGCTCAGAGCCTGGAGCCTGTTTCAGTCTATGTCTCCCTCTCTCTCTGACCCTCCCCTGTTCGCGCTGTCTCTCTCTCTCTCCTAAAAATAAATAAAACATTTAAAAAATTAAAAAAAAAAGAAAGATAAAAAAATATAAAGACACAAAAAGAAGAAAATCCAAATCTTCCATAATTCCCAAACTCTGCACGTGTCACAGTGCCTTGTACACATAGGTGCTTGATAAATATTTGTGAAACAAGTACGTAAATGGACACATAATCTTAGTGATAAGTAAGCATTATCCCTGTTTGCTAATCCTTGGTGAATAGGTTTCCACATTTTCCGCCATGTGTCATCAACATACATATATATATTTAACAAAACTATACCATATACTCTCTTTTGTAAGCTGCCATTTATTAAAAATAAATATGCATACTTTTTGGGGTCTCTGGGTGGCTCAGTCAGTTAAGTGTCCAACTTTTGATTTTGGCTCAGGTCATGATCACACAGTTCATGAGATCAAGCCCTGTGTCGGGATTCTCTCTCTCCCTCTCTCTGTCCCTCCCTTGATCATTCTCTCTCTCTCTTTCTCTCAAAAATAAGTAAATAAACTTTAAAAAACAAACAAATGGGGGCACCTGGGTGGCTCAGTTGGTTAAGCATCCAACTTCTGCTCAGGTAATGATATCGTGGTTCATGAGTTCAAGCCCTGTGATTGGGCTCAGTGCTGACAGCTCAGAGCCTGGAGGCTGCTTTGGATTCTGTGTCTCCCTCTTTCTCTGCCCCTCCCCTGTTTAAGCTCTGTCTCCCTCTCAAAAATAAACATTAAACAAACAAAAAAACACGCAAGTATTTAAAATTAATTATTATGCATACCTTTCTATATCAACAAATACACCTATAGCAGTTTTAAATGGCTGAATAGTGTTCTATTTTATGGCTTCACTAGAATTTGCTGAACTTTACTGTTATATATTTAGAGTTTTTTATGTGGAAAGCTTGATAAATCAATGTATCACTAAATATCATGCCCGTCCTTAAAATAAACCCCTAAAATGGAATTATTGGGTAAAAGATTTTGTTCAGCGCTTTGACATGTACCGCCTGCCAAATTACCCTCCAAGAAGTTGTAAACACAGTAGTTTTGCATAACAGAGGATATTCTCAGAGACTCTGCCTGTGTTCTTCCCAGAAAGGTTAAACAGACCAGCAAATATCCCTCAAAGCTTGATCCTTAGTCCTGAATTAGGAGCTAACAGTGGAAAGGAAAGGTTGGTCTGGTTCTCTTTCCTCTTTGATCTACAAGTAAGAAAAACCTTGGAACCAAAGAAGAACATTCCTCAGCCTCTTTCCATTCTTTCTTTTCTGAGAGGCTATTTTTTGTTCACACCAGGTTCTCGCTGATGCTCTGGAGGTTTTAAATACCACAGACTTCTCGGCTCTTTTGGAGGGTAGGGAGGGAAATTCATATAATACAATCCATCATCTTAAAGTGTACTATTCAGTGGCATTTAGTGTATTTTGAATGTTATGAAATCACTAATTCTAATTTCAAAACTTTTTCAATACCCTAGAAGAACACCCCGTTACCAATTAATCTCTCCTCTTTCCTCTGTCCTGCTGCCCCTCAGTAATTGTTAATCTGCTTTTCTGTCTCTATGGATTTGCCTATCCAGATAAATCCTATAGAAAGGATCATACAGTATATGAACTTCTGTGTCTGGCTTCTTGACTTAGCACATGTTTTTAAAGTTCATCCAAGTTGTAACATGTATCCTATTTTGTTCCTTTTTATGGCGAAATAATATTTCATTTCATGTGTAGACCACAATTTGCTTATCCATTTGTCATCTGATGACACTTGGGTTGTTTGCACCTTTTGGTTATTATGAATAATGCTGCTATAAATATTCGTGTAAAAGTCTCTGTGTGGCATATGTTTTCATTTCTCTTGGGCATATACTTATCAGTAGAATTGCTGAATCATATGATAGTTGAGTGTTTAATTTTGGGGGGACCTGCCAAATGGTTTTCTGTAGCATCTGTACTATTTTTATAATTTCATCAGCAATGTACAAGGGTTTCAATTTCTCCACATGCTCACCAACAACTTGTTATTTTCTGTTATTTGGATTAAAGCCATCCTACTGGGTATGAAATGGTATCTTATTGTGGTGATGATTTGCATTTCCTTGATGACCAATGATGTTGAACATCTTTTCATGTCCTTATTGGCCACTTGTGTTCTCCTTTGGAGAAATGTTAAGTCCTTTGGCCATTTTAAAGTTGAGCTGCCTTCTCGTTGTTGAGTTTTTCAAAACTTCTTGTATATTCTGGATATTAAACTCTCATCAGATTTATGACTTGCAAATATTTTCTCCCATCTATAGATTGTCTTTTCACATTCTTGGTAATATCCTATGATGTGCAAGGTTTAAATATTTTATGAAGTCTTATTTATCTAGTTTTTTCTTTTGTTGCTCATGCTTTTAGTGTCAAATCTAAAAATCCATTGCCAAATCCAAGGTCATGAAGATTTGCCCCTATGTTTCATTCTAAGAGTTTATGGTTTTAGCTCTTGTATTTAGGTTACTGATTCATTTTGAGTTAATTTTTATATATGGAGTGAGATAGGAGTCCAACTTCATTCTTTTGCACTTGGTTATCTAGTTGTTTCAGCATCATTTGCTGATGAGACTTTCTTTCCCCACATTGAATGGTCTTGGCACTCTTTACAAAAAAAATCAATTCACCATAGATAGTGGACTCTCAATCCTTGTCCATTGGTCTATATATGTATCCTTATGCTACTGCCACAGTGTTTTGATTATTGTAGCCTTGTAGTAAGTTTCAAAATTAGGAAGTATAACTCTTCCAACTTTGTTTTTCTTTTTCAATATTTTTGGCTGCTCAGGACCTTTTGCAGTTCCATATGAATTTGAGTATTGATTTTTTTTTCCCATTTCTGCAGAAAAGGTCATTGGCATTTTGGTGAAGATGGGATTGCATCTGTAGACGACTTTGGGAATTACTGCCATCTTAACAATATTAAGTCTCCCTATCCATGAACATAGGACATCTTTCCATTTATTTAGTTCTTTGATTTCTTTCAGCAATGTTTTGTAGTTTTCAATGTACAAGTGTTTCACTTCCTTGGCTAAATTTATTTCTTGGCTAAATATAAAAGTATTCTTTTCTTTTGGATGCTATGTATCAGTTTTCTCTGGCTGCTGTAACAAAATATGACAGACTGGGTGTCTTAAACAATATAAATTTATTTTCTTATAGTTCTGGAGACTGGAAGTCTGAGATCAGGGTGCCAGTAGGCTGGTTTCTGGTGACAGCTTTCCTTCTGGCTCGTAGGCAACCACCTTTTCCCTGTGTTCTCACATGGCCTTTTCTTGGTGTGTACTTGCAGAGAGAGAGAGAGAGAGAGAGAGAGAGAGAGAGAGAGAATTCTCTCTGATGTCTCTTCTTATGAGGACACTAATCCTATTTGATCAGGGACTCACTCTTATTTAATCTTAATTACTCATTTAGTCTTACTTACTTCCTTAGAGGCCCCATCTCTAAATACAGCCACACTGGGGAACTAGGGCTTCATATGAATTTTGGGGAAACACAAGCATTCAGTCCAAAACAAATCCAATTCTAAATGGAATTATTTTCAGGGTACCTGTGTGGCTCAGTCGGTTAAGTGTCCGACTTTGGCTCAGGTCATAATCTCATGGTTCGTGGGTTCAAGCCCCGCATTAGGCTCTGTACTGACAGCTAGCTCAGAGCCTGGAGGCTGCTTCGGGTTTTGTCTCTCCCTCTCTCTCTGACCCTCCCCTGCTCGCTCGCTCTCTCTCTCTCTCTCTCAGAAATAAATAAAACACTAAATGGAATTATTTTCTTAATTTCCTTTTGGGATTATTTTTCCAGGCTTTTACAACTAATTCCCGCTCCCTTGGAGCCATTGTTACCAGTTTCTGTGAATCTCCTTCCCCACCTCCTTTCTGTCTGTCACTATTTGTCTCTCATATTCTTCGTGTTGTCTGCAACTTTTTTCTCCATCTGATTCATTGACATCTGCCAAATATTGTCTAAAATGGTGCATAGTAGTATGTCAAGCAATATGGGAAGTTGTTAAGAAGTATGACATCATTCCTGCCCTACAAGATTTTCAATGTAGTTAAAGAGAAGACATAACTAGGGAACAACTTATAAGCATATGTAATCAAATTCTCAACTGTGTGGCTCATGCACTAAGATGTAAACTCTCCAAGGGTAGCTGTTCCTGCTGTGCACACAGCTGTATCCCCAGGCCCTAGATCAGTATAGGAGGAACAGGATATGAGCTCAATAAATAAATGTTGAGTGAATTCGTCACTCTCCCCTTTCGCAGTCTCACTTGGTGGAAGCTACCCCTCCCATTCATCATGAGAAGATGATCCCTAGGGGACTCTGTTCTGCAAAGTGGCACTTGGACAGGATCTATCTGAGAACATTGGGGCTCTCTAGCTGTCTCAGGTTACAGCCTAATGGTAGGTTCACAGACATAGCACACTCTTTCAGCAAGTATTCTGGTGTCTTTCTAAAATAAGTTCTTACATAAATAGATCCTTGTTAAGTTCCACCGAGTAAACTGAGAAGAGGAATATGAAGGAAGAGGAAAGAAAGCATAGCCTTTGCAAAGGGGGAAATGCCTCAGAAACCTCCAAACTGACAGCCAAGAAGAAGTGCCAGAGGCTTTGAATTCCAGAGAAGAAGCTGGTCCCCAAGTAAACGGCTGTTAATCTAGTCTTTTAAAACTTTTTCAAGGTAGAAAATCTGAAAAACAAATTACAGTATAAAAAAGAAAGTAACCTATCTATAAACCATCACTCAGAGATAACCACTTTTTGCATTTTTAAAAAATGTTTGTTTGTTTGTTTGAGAGAGAGAAAATGTGAGCAGGGGAGGGGCAAAGAAAGAGGGAAAGAAAGAAAATCCCAGGCAGGCTCCACACTGTCAGTGCAGAGCCTGATGTGGGGCTTGAATTCACAAACCATGAGATCATGACCTGAACCAAAACTAAGAGTGAGACACTTAACTGACTGAACCACCCAGGTGCCCCACCATTATTTGCGTTTTTATAACACTGTAACATGTAATTATATTTGAACTGAACACAAAGAAAAAAAACCCCAAACTGTAGATAAGTATTTTTTTCAAAATGAAATATTGTTTCTTAAGAAACATCTTCTAAAATTAAAGCATTAAGACTCATATTAAAAGGTTGGAGTTACAAAAGAAAATAACAATAACAACAACAAAAAGTCGGGGTTATTGCGGAGATTCTCAACCTGGGGTAATTTTGTCTCCTTGGGGACATTTTGGCAATGTCTGGAGATATTTTTGATTATTACAACTTGGAGGGAAGGGAGATGTTAGTGGGTAAAGGCCAAGGATACTGCTAAACATCCTACAATGCACAGGACAGTCCACCGCAACAAAGAATCATCCAGCCCCAAATGTCAATAGTGCTGTGAGAAACCCTGGTTTATTGCATAGTTATGTTGGTTTTAAATAGTACATATTTTTATTTGTATTTAAAAAATTTTTTTAATGTTTATTTATTTATTTATTTATTTGAGAGAAAGAGAGAGAGAGCATGTGAGAGAAAGACCAAGCACAAGTGGGGGAGCAGCAGAGAGAGAGGGAGACAGAGAATCTGAAGCAGGTTCTAGGCTCTGAGCTGTCAGCACAGAGCCCGACATGGGTCTCAAACCCTCAAACCATGAGATCATAACCTGAGCCAAGATCAAGAGTCGGATACTTAACCAACTGAGCCACCCAGGCACCCCTGTCATCAATATCTTAAATAAGCCAATTGGAAATACAAATTAAAACTTATGTTTAAGACAATCCTTCTAAAGAATTCAGTAGAGAAAAACAGACATATAAGTATTTTTACAAAATGGAACCTTATAAATCTAAGAAGTATATACATGAATTGAAAGGTTTGGCAGGCCTTTCCTGCTTTCTGGAATTACCTAATCAATGGCAGGTGACTCATTGTTTTGCACAATACTTTCTTTTTTTCCCTTTAGATTAAAAAATTTTGAATTCATGGGGCACCTGGGTGGCTCAGTTGGTTGAGCATCCGACTCCTGATTTTGGCTCAGGTCATGATCCCAGAGTCATGGGCTTGAGCCCTGAGTCAGGCTCCACACTGTGGAGTCTGCTTAAGATTCTCTCCCTCTGCGCTTCTCCCCCTCTCATGCTTTCTCTCTTTCTCTCTCTAAAATAAAAATATTTTTAAAATTTGAATTCATTCTTATGGTTCAAAACTCAAAACAATAAAATAAGATATACATTGTGCAATCTTGCCTTCCATTGCTGTCCCCTCCTTCTATCCCCTCGGTAGTCACTTTAATTAGTTTCTGGTGTGACCCAGTATTTCTTTATAAAAGCAAGTGCAAATGTTGTATATTCTAATTTAGCCCCCCTTTCTTAGACAGGAGATATCATACTTTTCCATTTAACAATCTACCTTGGTTATCTATCTTTCCGCATTACAATCCATCTTTCCATATTACTACACAAGGAGCTGCTTCATTCTCTTTTAAGGTGACATAGCATTCCATTATGTAGACTTTGCATACTTTGTTTATAAATGTATTTGTAATTTTTATAAATATTAGCAAATTGTCCTCCATGTAGGTTTGTATAATTTTAGACTCCCACCAGCAATGTACGAATATGCCTGTATCTCTCCAAGAATTACTGTAGTTTACAGACAATCATCTGTTCAAAATCATACCACACTGGCAAGCGTTACTGAGAAGTAGAAGTGGAAAACAAAACTAAATAGATGTCAGGGGTTTGTCAAGGCTGTTTTCCTAGGAGCTGACAGAATTGGCTGTTAGTTCAGGGTGGATTCTGGGCAATTGGGTAATATATTGAAGATGATTACTTTGCGTTGGTCATAGGAGAATCTAGCTTTTAATGCCAATAGTAAAACACAGTAAGACTGCTGTTTTTCTGGACCAAGAGTTAGGTGAAGTGTCCTTCTATAACTGGAATGAAAGATCTCTTTTTTGTAATTTTAATGTATCTTTTACAGAAACCCTTTGGTCTAATTTCTAGACTGGAGCAGATTCTCATTCTCTCAAAATCTCTTCAGTAACAGATTATGAAAGATTAAGTACCTGAGAAACCACTATGTTTCATATTCTTTAAGTTTGTAGGTGTAACTTAGCGAGGAAGTTTTGTTTCACTATTTGTGGATTCGTTTTAAGTTTTACCTCTGAAGCTCAAAATATATTTATTTTCCCCCTCATTACCAGGAACTGTAAAAGCATTACACCAATGCCAATTTCACAGATGCAATGGGTATCAATTGTCAAGTGCTTTAGAAATTCTAAGATAAAATATTTGATCATTATTTTACTGAACAGCTAATAACTTATTTGTTAAAAATGAATTCATACCACATATCTTACTTCATATTTTAATCTTGACTTTTTTTTCAGCTTCTTGTTTTTCCTGGAGTTTCTATTGTGTTTCTTTTTTCTCATTAAATACACGAGATATGTATCTTTATCTCATTGACAGCCAGCTGCAGTAAAATTAAATGCTTCTATGAAGGAGCCATAGGCATTCTATTATACCTCACTAAAGGGTTCAGTTCCTCTAAAACCTTGGACCCCAAATATCTATACCTCAAAACACACCCCAGTTTGCCGCATCCCATTTTTCTAAAATCTCACTTTTCCAAGAACTTCAATTCTCCCCATTCTGAGAGATACTCATTGCTCTGAATATTCTAACTCCTGTGTACACGGTTTTTTTCAGTGTTCTTTCAGAACCACAGGCCATCCTACTGTCTACCTCCTGTAAAATGTGCAAGCCCATCCCACTTGCTATCAGACACTCCTTCATCCCATCTCCTCTCTAGTAAATGCCTGCCTGGATGGGCCATAGTTATTCAGCTTTCGTTGACCCCCACAGATGCTGTACAAGGCCAAGTATGGTCCAATGTGGGTAAGCCACCTAGGGACTCAGATGCATGTGAACCTGGCCAGTGCCCCACTCCTGGAGCAAGTGATGCGGCAAGAGAGCAAGTACCCAGTACGGAACGACATGGAACTATGGAAGGAGCATCGGGACCAGCAGGGCCTGGCCTATGGGCCCTTCACCACGTGAGCTGGGGCCTAAAGGGACTGGTACAAGGCCTCAGAGGTCCAGGCCCAGGGACAATGGCATTGGGAAGCCAGGGGCTAATGGGCAGGGTGGGCTCTCCCTGCATCCTCTGAGCCTGATACTCAGTTTAGAAAGCAGTGGTTGGGATGGGCTGAAAGGGCCATTCATTGTCTTTTCCACTAATATATTTTATGACTTTGGACAAATGAATAATTTCTCCTTCCTTGGCCTTATGTTTCTCATATGTAAAATGGGAAGTTTGGGGTAGGATATTTCCATACTATCTCTAGGACCTTTCCAGCTCCATTATTCTACATTATGGTTGAAAATATACCAACATGAATCATAATAGGACATTATCTGTTTATAGTTGAAAAAACATTGTCACCATACTAATTAGACTGAATTTAGCTTTAAAAATATTTCCTAAATTATGTAGTATAGGTTTGTTGTTGTATATAACTTTCACAGATGTTCTCCATACACAGAAATAGATGTGGATTTCAGCCTTGAAATTATACCCAGAAAAGGTAAGGTTATTTTGGCAACGACAAATTCAAGAATGGGCTGAATATGTTATATATGCGTATGCCAGCAACACAATCAAGAATCATTGGTGATGAGCCATTCCCAATGTGGCAGGTTGTAACTGGGTATGTTACAGGCTTTTTTAAATTGCTTTTTATCTTAATTCCAGTATAGTTACCATACAGTGTTATATTAGTTTCAAGTGTACAAATAGTGCTTCTACAATTCTATACATTACTCAGTGCTCACCATGATAAATGTAGTGTTTAATCCTCATCACTTATTTCACCCTATGACAGATTTCTTTTTGCTATGGTATGTTAACAGAGCTCCAAAAGTAATGAATGACTTTTATTTTCCCTAGTTGCTTGACATCTCATGCTTTCGACATTTCTTAAGGGATTTAAAGTTGATCCTGGCAGTGGTTGTAGTAACAGCACCAAGGATAATAGCTAACCATGTGTTTATGACATGCCAGGTATCAGGCTAGTCTCTTTACATTTATTATTTCCTTTTATCCTCACAACAAGCCCATGAAGTAGATAGTATTATAATCCCCACTTTATAGATGAAGAAACTGAAGCCTAGAGAGGTTTTTTACATCAGATCTTTCCGATTCTGGAATTCAAGAAATCAATGCCTCGATACTTTTTGGAAAGGAAGCAAACTGGTTAGAGAGTGCATCTCATCTGCCTTTGATGCCTATACGTTCATTCTCCCATCACACGTTTGTTTGTTTGTTTGTTGTTTGTTTGTTTGTTTTTCCTTTTTCCCAGTTCCTTCACAGGTGGACAGTTTTAGAACTTCAACAATTACTGAGCCCTTTGTTCAAAGTTACGGGAAGAAAATAGAGAATGTAGGTGTTTCAAGAGCTCTTTAACTTGATGTCTGACCCTGAGGGGAAGATTTAGGTCTTAGGTTTTTCCCAGGTCAGGCCACGACTGAAATTGATGGCTCAGCATCTAGAATTGGAGCTGAACGTTACGTACACCCCCTGTGTCATCTGTTTTCAATTTTTTTACTCTAAAGTCAGTTTCCTAATTACATTGTACCATATACATGCATTTTAAAGCTATTTTACTAACCAATGATAAATTCTTTTTTGTTTTAACATATATGCATGCACAAATACATACATATATATTTTTAAATCTGATTTTATGAAGCATTGTTTTCCCAGGAAATATTTTAACAACTGCAGAAATGTTCTCATTTAAGTTCTGCAAATCTGATTGCTACCATTGGGAGAATTTTTACTCTCAGAGAAGCACCTTCACCCTGAAGTTAAACAGGAGTTTATTCTGGTTTTCATTTCTTTTTAAGCAACACTTTTAGTTGATCTTTTTTTGCAGGGTTTCCCAACATAATGAAGAGAAGTCCTGGTGTTTGAGGTTCATTTAAGTAAATAATTTTCTAAAATTAAAAAAAAAAATTGATTCTGCCATAAGCCTTTTTAGTATCTTTTAAAAATACTTTATTGGTTTTTAAAATTCAAAAGCAATACTTATTATAAAAATTCCAATATGAAGTATTATCTCCCTACCACCCACTCCCATTCCATTCTTCCAAGTAATCCTGACAGTTTGGTGGGTATTCTTCTCGCTCTATGTGTAAATATGTGGATACACATATGAATATTTAGGATTTCCTTTCTTCCTCCTAAAATTGGACCATATTGTACTTATTACTCTGCAACTAGCTTTTAAAAAATTGGCCCATACCCAGCTTGCTTAGGAAAGGTAACAGACTGGGGGCTAGGGGAACCGCCGTGGGTAGGGACATTTCCAGAACGCGAAGCCCCACTGTGGGAAGCATGCTCCCACCCTCATGAGAACCAGAGTGGGGATCCAACCCCCTATTGGATGCCTGTAGCAAGAGGGGCTGGGCCATCCACCTGGTGGGTCTCTCTGTCCCTTGGGGCCACTAGGTCAAGCAAAGCATGAAGGTCCAGAATCTGAGCATCCCAGGAACCCTCATTTGTTCTTCTTTTATTCCTCATCCTCCACACAGAGGACTGGAACCATCATAGTTCCTCCTCATTTCACATACAGAAGATTCTGGAGTTGTAGCATCCTAAGATAGTCAGAGTTGACATTCCCTAAGCATTCGCCACACACCAGGCTCTGATCTAAGCACTGCAATTGTCCGAACAACCCGACTAAGATAGAAACGCTTATTATTCCCGTTTTATGGAAGGGAAAATGGAAGCACAGAGGCGTTAAGTCACCTGCCTAAGGTCACTCAGCCAGTATCATCAGACCTGTGATTTGACCCTAGGCAGTCTGGTTCCAGGTGCCCATCTTGACTACTTCGACGATGCTGCCGTGAGATTCTGAAGTTTTGTGATTCGAAGATTCTGTCATTGGAAATTCAGTGATTCTATAATTCTAAATCTAGGAGTCTGAGATTTTCCTAGTCCCCTGTCGAGGTCCCAGGGCAGGGGGAAGACACCATCTAATCTAACCTCCATCAGCTATTTACAAGTGTGCGTTTCCTCCATTCTCGGCAGGGAAGGAGAGCAGTGGTACCAGCTGCGCCAAGCTCTGAACCAGCGGATGCTGAAGCCAGCTGAGGCTGCACTCTACACGGATGCTCTGAATGAGGTGATCGACGACTTCCTGGCCCGCCTGAGCCAGCTTTTGGCAGAGAGTGCCTCAGGGGACCACGTGTCTGACATGGCTCACCATTTCTACTACCTTGCCTTGGAAGGTACCCTTATGGGGACAGGGGTGGGGTGGGCAGGGGTCAGAGGCAGGTTGTGTGTCCCTCCTTGAGCCCCCTGGATTCTGGGTGCTGTGACACTACCTCCCGTGATTGCCTTTGTGCACCGTCAGCCATCTGCTACATCCTGTTTGAGAAGCGTATTGGCTGCCTGGAGCACCCCATCCCCCAGGACACCGTGGCCTTCGTCAGATCTGTCGGGCTCATGTTCCAGAACTCACTCTATGTCACCTTCCTCCCCAAGTGGACCCGTTCCCTGCTGCCTTTCTGGAAGCGGTATATAGATGGCTGGAACACCATCTTCTTTTTTGGTGAGAAGACCGGAGAGGGAAGTTGGGGGGTGGGGGGTGGTTCCAGGGTCTGTGCATCAGGAGTCTGTCCCAGGACTTTCTACCTCATGCTTCCAACTGTCAGAGTGGCTCTTGGTCCTTGGAGATCATGGCTTTTTGACCTTGTCTTCTGTTCTCTATTGTTTCCGTAGGGAAGAAGCTGATAGATCAGAAACTCAAGGAGATAGAGACCCAGCTGCAGAAAAGCCAGCCAGATGAAGTGCAGATATCTGGCTACCTGCACTTCCTGCTGACCAGAGGACAGCTCAGTGCTCATGAGGTCATGGGCAGCCTGCCTGAGCTGCTCTTGGCTGGCGTAGACACGGTGCGTGAGGGGGGCCAGCGAGGAGACCAGGGGCTCCCAGCTCCTATCCTGAACCAATTTCCCATTACCCTCACCTGAACCTGACCTTCGTTCCTCCAGGTACCTGCTTCTCTTTCTGTATCACAGATGTAAAGCTAGAAGGAAAACAGGGAGGTCTTTCAACTTGGCAAAGGTGGGCAGGGAATAGTTCTTTTTCATTTGCTTGTTTTTTATTTATTATTATTTTTATTTTAGAGACAGAGAGCCTGCATGTGAACAGGGGAGAGGCGAAGAGAGAGAGAGAGAGAGAGAGAGAGAGAGAATCTTAAGCAGGCTCCACACACAGCACAGAGTCTGATGTGGGGCTTGATCCCACAACTCTGGGATCACGACCTGAGCTGAAATCAAGAGTCAGACACCCAAACAACTGAGCGATCCCGGGGCCCTGGGAATGGTTCTTTTGTAAAAGGGATCCCATCGCCTCCTGGAGCCTCTGATGGCCAGCTAGGAAGTCTCATCTCACATCTATTTAAGATGTAATTTAAGTAGAGAGCTTGAGCACAAGCATCTTCTTTGTCAGACTGCATTCCTTTTGTCACATGGGTTTCCCTCTGTTATAGTTTCCCTGTTGTTAGAATGTGATTCTCCATCATATGGGTTCTCTTTCTGCCGTGGAGTCACACGGAGGGTACCCATGAGCCCCTGTGTCTGTTTCTGCCATGCTCATGGCAAATTCACTTTTCTGTGCACACCCACATGCACACTCACCCAATACCTAACAAGCTTTTTTCCTAGAAATCACTCCTCACTTTATCTCTCCCTCTGCCTCCCAGACATCCAACACAATGACGTGGGCCCTGTACCATCTTTCAAAAGAACCAGAGATCCAAGCTGCCTTGCATAAGGAAGTGGTGGCCGTGGTGCCACCCGGGCAGGTGCCCAAGCACAAGGACTTGGCACACATGCCCCTGCTCAAAGCTGTGCTTAAGGAGACCCTGCGGTAGGTCGCGGTTCCTCGGAGCATGGGGTCTGTGCAGAGGAGGACTCAGAGACAGGAGTCGGAGATGGGGGCCGCTGGCCAGGGGTGAGGTGGGAAGAAGGGCCAGGGATCCAGAGGTGAACCTGTTCTTTCTTTTCCCTGCAGCCTTTACCCTGTGGTCCCCACCAACTCCCGAGTCATCACGGAAAAGGAAATCGAAGTCGACGGCTTCCTCTTCCCCAAGAATGTGAGTGGGGTCGAAGAGCTGGGGCTCCTGGGGTGCCCTGTGCCGCCCTAAGCTGATGTGCCGCCCATTCTGGCTCTGCAGACCCAGTTTGTGTTCTGTCACTATGTGGTGTCTCGTGACCCTGACATCTTCCCTGAGCCAGAGAGCTTCCAGCCCTATCGCTGGCTGAGGAAGAGCCAGCCTGCTACCTCTGGGGTCCAACATCCATTTGGTTCTGTGCCCTTTGGCTACGGGGTCCGGGCTTGCCTGGGCCGCAGGATTGCAGAACTAGAGATGCAGCTGCTGCTGTCAAGGGTGAGTAGGGGAGAGGCTAGAGGGCCTCATGGGCCAGGAAGGGCTGATGGAGGCCAGGGAGGAGGGGGGGTGGGACAGAAGGGCAGCATAGGGAGGGAGCGTGTAGAGGAGGGCAGGGGATGGAGGTCACAGATTCTAACGCCCACCCATGTGCATTACCTCCCAGCTGATCCAGCGGTATGAGGTGGCGCTGGCCCCTGAGACAGGGGAGGTGAAGAGCATGGCCCGCATCGTCCTCGTTCCCAATAAGAAAGTGGGCCTGCGTTTCCTGCAGAGACAGTGCTGAGCTGGGCCCGGGCCTCCCTGGAACACCCCTTTCCCTCCACCCCCTGCCCCCGACACAGTAATTCCTGGCCACTGCTGTGTCTCAGACGAGAGGGGAGAGAAGGGGGCTCCCAGATGCCAGGGGTCGAAGACACAGCGCACTTTCTGTGGAACCCTGAGCTTTTGCCACTTTTATCGTTTTGAACATCTCCTTCTCAGATAAAAGGCCATTCCCCATGTCACATTGCCATCCTTAGAAAAAAATGTAGAATAAAGGGACTTTTATTGATAATCAGAGACTCTTGTCATTCTTTTTGATGACCCAGCATAGCCTCTTTCTGTGTTTGGAGAGCACCCTCTCCCCACCTAGGGATCTTGTGGGAGGTAGAGCCATCTGCCTCCATGGAAAGTGAGAACACCTGTGCTTTCCCGGACCTCACACAGAGGTCTTGGCCTCCCACTCTGTTGGCTGAGGCCCTGCCGGAGCAGGATGGGCAGAGCTATCCTCTGGGCACCAAGAGGGGCCCCCTCTTTCAAGCAGAAAGTGCTTTGATATAGGTAGTGAGGGGCTACAAAAGTGGATGAAGGCACCCTAGGCTGGATCCCCGGAAATGACTCCTGGGACACCACTGGGACGCTGATCAGCCTGGGATGGGGCCCACCGGCCACCCTGCGGAGGATGAACGCTGGGAGATTATTGCTACGACCCCTGGCCCTACGCTACTCTGCACGTCTCGTGTCTCTGGGTCAGGGCTGGCGGTGGAGGGGAGGGGGCACTATCCTCCCCGCCCCCACTCCAGGCCCCCGTGACTGCGCAGAAGTGCGGCCTCGCTACCGCCTTCCACGAGCCTCACCTACGACTGAGAGGCAGAACCCAGGTCTTGCCTGGAACTCGAGCTGCAGGAGAATGTGGGGATGGCAGCCTCTTCCGTACAGGAAGCCAACTAGCGGGAAAGCAGGGAGGCACGGAGACTCAGTGTCCCTCAGGCTTGAGAAGGCAACGAGGCCCAGCCCCAGTTGTGTGTTTCTGCTGAGTCATAGAAAACGAAAGTCAGATTTCTTATGTTTGTGAGGGTAAAGCAAATCATGTCATTGTCCTTATTAAAATCCTTCAGAGGTTTCCCTCAGACATGAAGCAAAGTCTAAAAGTCCTTCTCTCATAGCTTAGAAGACTCTGGCACCCTGCCCGCCAGCCCCACCACGTGCCCAGACACCCTTTCCACAGCCCAAGCCCAATTCCTTGTATTTCCCTGAGCACACTCTGCTCTGTCCAGCCTCAATACTTGGCTCTTAATATCCCCTTTTCTTGGACCACTGTCTTCATCCCAGAGAACGTGCTCTTCCTTAGGGCTCGGCTCAAATGTCACCGCCTTTGAAAAGCCTCCTCTGACCTCTGTGGGGGGAGCACAGCACCTCCTCTGTGCTCTCCCCGCCTCCCCGCCAACAGGGGAGAACCGGGAGCTCAACCTGTTCACCTCGTTGGACACACGGCTGTCTCCCCAGCCAGCGGCGCGCCCACCGGAGGGCACAAACCAAGCTCCTTTCAGTTTGGGTCTCAGTGAGCAACTCTGTCTAGCACCTCAGGGGTGATTAAAAAATGTTTGTTAAATGAGAAGAGGCCAGGATAGTAGGCAGGGGAAGGAAGGAGAAGGGAGATACAGAGCTTTCTATATTGAGTATAGCAAGCTGGAGAGAACTGGAAGGAATTCCTGATTCTGAGGGCGTAGCTGTCCACCCCACCTGTGCAGGGGTCACCTGCAAGCACCCCTTATAAATGCAGAGAGTGGGGGCCGGGCTCAGAGGGGGGCCAGGATTTCTGTCACCAAGTCACCCAGAGCGACTTCTGCCTTTTCCAGTGTCTGCTCCTTCAGACCACCGGGGGTCTGGGGTCTCAAAGACGCTGGGCAGCCCACATAAGTCACAGGGAAGCGATGTCACAGCGAGGCTCCCTGATTATCCACCCTGACCTGACTCTGTAAGGAAAGAACAATAGGATTTAGGACAATTGCAGATGAGTGGACGTTAATTCACCACCGACATACACTTTTGACTGAAAAGAATGTGCATATCTCATTACTCCCTTTCCAGCTAATTTGAACTTGTTGGCCAAATTAGGATCCATATTTTGGGGTAAGACTTTAAGAAATCAGCTTGTCTTGTTTTTTTTTTTTAATGTTTATTTATTTATTTTTGAGAGGGAGGGAAGGAGAGAGGAAGAGAGAAAGAGAGGGAGAGAGAAACCCAAGCAGGCTCCATGCTGTCAGCACAGAACTCATGAACCATGAGATGGTGACTGAGCTGAAATCAAAGAGTCAGATGTTAAACTGGCTGAGCTATGCGGGTGCCCCCTAAAATCAGCGTGTCTTCTTAAACAACATTTACGCAGCACTCCCAGGAGTAAAAATAGATCGAGTAGCCAACATTTTCTGGCTGTGTACATGCTCATGTTCTACAGGTGTTTTAACTCTGAGTGTATTTTGGCTCATTAATATTAGTTCACTTCTAGCTCATTATTTATGATTCCGGTATTAAGATGAACGGCCACTAAAAATTCCGACAGTTGTCATCAGGGGGTGGACATAAGTGACCTTGTGCTGAATTCTTCTGTATTTGCACATGTTTGAAAGGCTATTGAGAATGCCAGCAAATCGTACCTTCTACCTTGTGCCCCCATTCTTAGCCAGCTCTGTTTGTAGATCTTGGTCATAACGAATAATATAGATGCAATAATGTGACAAACGATTTTCCTAATTATGGAAATGAGGCACCCTTTTATCTCAGCAAGCCACCGTGCTCATCACGTGTGATGAACACAAGTCTCTAGTTTCTACAGAAAATAAATACAGTTGGCCAGGTCCCACCCCCAAGTCAGGAAATTAGAATCTATCTAAGAATGGGGCTCCAGAATTTCCATCTTATAAAGTTCCCCTGGGGATCCTGGTGCACAGCCAGGGATGATAACTGCAGAGATGATGTGAGAGATGTGATGTGAGCTGATGTGAGGAGGGGATGAGAGCCCAGCCTGGAGGTCACAGAACCCCGGAGGCGCCTCGGAGGTCAGGGCAGGAGTCAGGGGCACGGAGGCAATGATGCCTGGAAACCTTGGCCAGCCCCAGGTTCATGGGTATGAACAGAGGGGCCAGCAGAGTGGCTGGCCTGCATACTTTTATTCAAAGTTAGAATGGGAGTAGTTCCCATGGCATCCCTTTGCTTCTTTTCTAGAAGCCATGATGCTGGAGGGCTGTCAGGAACTGAGGGCTGGGCTGTGATCAGAGCAGGGGGCTGAAGCAGCGGGACTGAGATGGGTCGCTCAGAGACAGCCCCAAGGGAGAACTGCTGGGTCCTCAGGATGGTGGGTCTAGGAGGTTGGAGATCTACCTACTCCTGGGGGGTGCGGGGTGGGGGGTGTTGTGGAACAGAAGGGGGAAAGAGTCATTTCCTCAGGCTGCCCTTTCCACCTAACGCCTGCGCTGACTTCTGAAGGTCTGTTTACACAGAGCAACCTGGGGCACCACCTCAAAAGACTGACCCTGTTACACATTCCTGATAGTCAACTGCAGCAGGAGGCGGCCTGCCCCAGGGTCCTCAAGGACACGGTCACTCGAGACAGGCCCAGAGAAGCACCTCCATCTCATCGTCCCACTGGAGCCCAAGGCTGGGACCTTCCCAGGCAGGCCCAGAGCACAACCAACACTGACCCATGGGTTGTGGCAAAGTCAGTAACAGAAGCCGAGTGTCTATGAGAAAATGCCTTCATTTACTGCCTGACTCATCAAGCACAAACGTCACCACTCCGTTGCCCTGTGAGGTAACTGTGGTGGGATCCTATTTTAGAAATACTAACCTATCCTCTTCCCACTGGCCAGCAAACCCGCAGTGTCCATTGCCACAGGGGAGGGATGACATAGCAGAAGCCTGGCCTCAGAGTAGCTGGTAAGAGCTCAAGACACATACCGTGGACTTGGAAGAATGTATGATGAGTTCGAGAGAAAGGCCCCACTGGTAAAGATTCCATAGGTTGGTGGGGGTTGGGGAGGCAAAGAGATGGTAGACATTTCTGGAATCCCCGGGAAGGGAGCTGTGTCCGAAGGGAGGAGGGGAATATGATCAATACCCCGGAGAGGTTTGGAAATGACAAGGAGAGGGTAAGAAGAGCCTTGTGCCCTATGTTTCCAGGGCAGAGGCTGGGAAAAAAACAACAACAGCAAAATGCAGAGTAGAACAGATCACTTGCTGTCCATCTGAGCAGATGAGCTTGGGACTGCTCTATACGGCGTCCTGAAGCCCAGAGGGGTGCAGATCCAGGAGCTAGAATGTCTCCTGCCCCAAGAGAAGGCAGGCCCAAGGAGGCTTTGCAGCAGTGACTGAGGGAGCACATGGCAGGGGCCATGCCCACCAACAGGAATATTTTAGCAAATATTTTAGCTTCATTTAGCAAATGAAGGCAAGTGTGGATGATGATGGGCAACGACCAAAGTCTCCCACCACTCAAAGCCTCCCCTTCTCACCGAATTTAACCCCAGGAAAAGGCGGCGGGTGAACCCCACACGGAGATTAATTTCTACCACCTGGTGAAATGGTGTTCATAATAGGCATTACAGTCAGTGTTAAAAAGAAAGCTGTGTTTCTTGCACATTAGAGTTTGTGGACTGAGTTGTACTTACTATGTCATCAACTAATGAATATCTTCTTTATGGTTTGTTATAAATAAAAAATGAACAAAGAATCGTCCGTCAACTCATGCCCTATGCACAAAAGCAATGCCAGTGGTAGTGTTTGTCTGTTACAGCTTCTCCCTCGTGTCTCTGAATTCAGAAAGCACAGGGTTCTTGCCACGAGTGCAGGTCAAATGACTAGCATTTTTGGAGTGAAACATATATGATTTAAGTTCACAGGTCAATTGTTCTTTTTCTTTTTGTTTCCTCAACGGTACATCCTCAGTGGTCCAAACACAGGCCATCACTGGGGACTGAGCACTGTTTGCTGGTGCTTGGGACGAGAATGGTGCAAGGACCCCACTCAACAGGCTCACCACATGGCTGCCGTTTCAATGCTGGGAGGGAAGGGGGGCAGTGGCCAGGTTGTGGCGAACCACCCTTAGTAGTGTGGAAGAGCAGCAGGGCCTCCTGGGTAGTCCAGAGGCTGAGGAATCCAGAGCCCGTGACTAAACCCAGCCGGCTGAGGGCTCGCTGCTCCACTGGGGCCACTGGGGGCGGGGGAAGGGGGGGTGATGCGGGTGGGCATGGAGCAGGTGGCCTGGGGTAATCCCAGTGCCTCTGGTTCATAAATCTCCAGGCTCGACTCAGCTGTTCTCCTTAATTTCATCATCCCCTGGAGGACAGGGCATTCCCGAGGGCTTCTGGGAGCACAGGCAGGGCAAGGGCAGTTAGAGAGGGCTGGAGAAGCCTGTGAGGAAAAGAAAAGACAAGGCAGTGACTACGGGGGCAGGAGAGGTTGCCTTTCCAGTAGGGGAACCTCGTCTTCCCATCCACTGGCAAGCAGGTGGAATGTCAGCAAGCTCCCAACAAACGCGCTACCAGGAAGGAGTCTGAGGTCATGTCAGATTTACTGAGAGGACTACTTAGATAGAAACTCCCTCCTTGCAGCCGTAGTTCTTACTGCACGTGGAAGTTCCATTCAGCAAAGGTTTATTAACCTGCTTCCTTCCAGTGGAATTCCAAGCAGGTGGGAACCGAGTGGCAAGAAGGCAGGCCAATCTCCCCAGAGCATCTGAAATCACATCACTGCCCTTGCCTTTACACCATCCCCTGCCCATCCCTCTTGTGACGACCTCCATGATCCATCCTCAATGGAGAATGGGGCAAAGTGGGGGCCCCACGGTGAGTCCTGATACTTGTAGTTCTCGTGGGGCTGCTCAGCAATGAGCTGGGCACCCCCATCCTTAGGGGGCCTCAGGCTGAGATCTGAGAGCCTAGGAAGACCGATGGGCTGGTACTGAGGCCAATGGCCCAGGGCAGAGCCTACCTGAACCAGAGCCAAACCAGCAAATGGGGGTGGGGAAAGATGAAGGCCACATTCCCTGGCTCCCTTCATGGGCTTCTGCGTGTGAAAGATGGCCTGGGAGTGAGGACCCAGATATTCTCAGGCACCGAGGGCGTCGATGCCAGCAGGGCTGAGCACCAGTGCCTGAAGGATGTCGGAGAGCGACACCACGCCCAGGAGATGCTGGGTCTCGTCCAGCAGCACCAGCCGGTGTACCTGTGGGCCCACGGAGGGTCAGTGGGGTGTTGGAGCCGTGTGGCGATGATAACCAACCAGGTTGCCACAGAGAATCAGGGGCAACGAGTTAACATAATGGGGAGAAAGAAAGTATCTCCTAGAAACCAGTTAGGGGTAGCTCTGACCACACTGGGGTGATCAGCTGTCTGTGGCCTTTCACACGAGGGCCCCAAAGGACCAGTTGCAGACCAGTGTGGACGCCAAGAGCTTGAAATGGCCATAAAACGGGAGGACAAGGGCAGGTGTGCCGTATCTAGGGACAGCTGGAGCTGCTCATGAGGACTGGGCCATACGTGCTGGGGGCATGTATGAAGGGGCTTGCGGTACCTGCTCCCGGGCAATCCGGTCGATGACTTCCCCCAAGCTTTCATGGGGCTGGCAGGAAAGGACTCCTTCCAGACACACTGTCCTCTGCTTCAGGGCTTCGCCCACACTTATGTCTAGGTGGTTGTAGGTTTTCTGGGCAGCCAGGTGCTGGGGCAGGGAAGGCAAGGGCCATGTCAGTCATCCCCTTAGCCAGGCCCCAGACCTATCCGCCTGCCCCCTATATGCCTGTAAAGGTCCTTCCGGTCTACAGATACCCCCTCCGCCCCGCACCATCGATTCTCACACCTACAGCATCCCTGTGGCACCCCAAGGTCCCTATTCCCGTAGACACTTACAATCACATCAAAGCGGGAGTAGAGGCCCACGACTTGTCCTGCAGGGGTGGGGGTGGCCAGGTGGGGAGAGAAAAGGAAGAGGTTCACGTCAGAACCAGCATGCTGTGCAAGGGCCGGAGGCAGGCTTTCACAGTGAATTACTGGACATCTCCCACCCCTCTCCAGGCTAGTGGCTTTGTTTTGTTTTGTTTTGTTTATTTCTTTCCAGAGAGACAGAGAGAGTGCAAGCAGGGGAGGGGCAGAGAGAGGAGGAAAGAGAATCTGAAGTGAGCTCTGCGCTGACAGCAGAGAGCCTGCTGCAGAGCTCAAACTCATGAACCGCGAGATCATGGCCTGAACCGAGGTCAGAAGCTTCACCAACTGAGCCCCCCAGGCTACTGGCTTTAAAATGAGGCATTAGGGGTGTCTGGGGGACTCAGTCAGTCAAGCGTCCAACTTCGGCTCAGGTCACGGTCTCACAGTTCGTGGGTTCGAGCCCCGCGTCAGCACAAAGCCTGGAGACTGCTTCGGATTCTGTGTGTCTCCCTCTCTGCCCCTCCCCTGCTTTCTCGATAGATAGATAGATAGATAGATAGATAGATAGATAGATAGATAGATAGATAAAAATTGTTAAAAATAAAATGAGGCATCAGGCTGTCATTACCTGGACCCACAGATCACACAGCATCACAGCCAGAGAGGAGACGGCCTGAAATGATGCCTCCGGACAAGACACAATTCGAGTACATGGTGTCACCACAACTACCCTAGGCTCAAATGGATAGCCTGAATCTGATCAAGCCTTTAGATCTAATTTCCAGGGTTTACAGGAAACCCAGGAATAGAGGAACACTGAGGCCATCTGTAGAAAGCAAAGAGATAGATCTGGAGGGGGGACATTCTATAGGACAACTGACCCAGGCTTGTCATTATAGTGACACAAAAATTAAGTGAGGAAGGAATCGTTCTAGATTAAAACAGACTAAAGAAAAAAGAAGCAATGCAAAGCAGGGACCTTAACTGGATCCTGGTTTGTACAAATCAACTGTAAAAAAGATACCCTCGGGGGAGGTGAGAAAATGAGAATTAAGCTCAGATATTAGATGATATGAATAAGTTATTCTAGTTTTGTTAGGTGAAAGAGGAAATATACTGATTTTTAAGAGATGCAGACTGAAGGGTTAGGGATAAAATAACACGATCTCTGTAATTTAAATTACTTTAGCAAAAACTATGGGGGAAAAAACCTGGTTATGGCAATGTGTTAACAGTAGTTAATCCAGGTAATGGATAAGTGACTTTCATAATGCAGGTAGTTCTACCATTTTCATACATTTCCAATTTTTCATAATCAGAAATAAATCAAAACATTTCTTGGGGCGCCTGGGTGGCTCAGTCAGTTAAGTGTCCAACTTCGGCTTAGGTCATGATCTCGCCATTTGTGGGTTGAAGCCCCGCATTGGGTTCTGTGCTGACAGCTCAGAGCCTGAGGCCTGCTTCAGATTCTGTGTCTCCCTCTCTCTCTCTGCCCCTCTCCCACTTGTGCTCTGTATCTGTCTCTCAAAAAATGAATAAACATTCAAAAAACAAAAACAAAACAAAGAAAAAACATTTTTTGATATCTAGCTTCAGTACAACAATTTTGACATTGAAATGGTTTACAGCCATGGTCAACCAAAGAAATGATCATGTAGTCCCTCTAATCTCTTCAGGGCAAGAAGGAGAGGTCTGGCTGGATCCAATGGCCCATTTTAGGATGAATTAACATTAAAAATCTTAACCTCCGTTTCCTCTTACCATGCTTCTTATTGCACATAATCCTTTCAAATCATCCCGTGAAGTCAGAGGATGGGTGTTATTAAGATTTCCCATTTCACAAATGAGGAGACTGAGGCACAGAGAGGCTAAGTAACAGGTCCAAGACCCAAAGCAGGCAGACCTCTAACTCCACCCTGGATCCTGAGCTGATGCCCTGCCTGCCACAGCCCCACCCCTGCCAGCCCCACTTCTGGGTCCAGGTACCAGCTTCATTGACCACAGGCAGTGCAGACACGCGCCGGTCCACAAAGATGTCCAGTGCCGTCAGGATGGGCGCCGTGTCCAGCACCACGGCCAAGTCCCGGAATGTGCCGATGCCCAGATCTTGGATGGTGCGGGAGAGGAAGGAGGGCTGGGGCAGCAGGGAGCCCTGGGCAGGTTGGGGACAGGTGGGAGTCAGGCTGCGGCAGCCCCCAGAGCACTCCCAGCACTCCCTCCCCAGTCTGTTGGGCCAATGACTTCTCAGCCCCTCAGGGCACCCTGAGGCTGTGCCCAGGCTCACAAAGATGTGCAGGAACTTGAGCAGCCGCTTGTGCGTGAGGATGTGGAGCACGGCGCCGGAGACCGGGTCCAGGACCGGCAGACGGTGGATCCGGTTCTTGATGAGGGCGTAGACAGCTTCAAACAGGCTGCAGAGGTGGGAACAGTGGGTCTGGGGGGAGAGACACCCTCCACCCCAGCCCCTGCAAAAGGAAGACAGGGTGTCCAGGGTGCCTTGTCTGCCACTGGATGAGCCCCTGAGTTCAGAACTGAGGGACTGACCCAGAAGGGGGGTGTTTGGGGCAAGGAGGCTCAGGTGGGTGGCTGGGGACATTTACCTGCTGTTGGGAGAAATGGAGACCAGAGGCTTGAAGCAGCCTTGAAGGTAGATCTCTGTAGGAAGGGCAGAGTCAGGCCTGGGGAGCTGGCCACCCCACCTCACCTGGCAGCCCCACGGTCTTCCTCCCGCAGGACCTCTGGGCTCCCTCTCACCCTTCCCCTGCTCCCTCCAGGAAATCCCCACTGCCCATCCTCCATCTCGGGTCCTTGGCCCCAGGCTCACCCACACACCCTCAGCCCCATCCAGTTCCCCTCTGCCAACTCACCTCGCCAGGTCTCAATCTTATGTTCTTCAATCTCATAGATCTGGACCTAGAGACCCCAGAAGTTGGACACAGGCCCCTCAGACACCAGGCTCCCCAAGCAACCCTCCACCCCAGCCTGTTCTCACCAGCGGGGACCTATAATAGCGATGTAGCACCAAGATGAAATCTGTGATAGTCAGCATCCCTGTGGGGTTAGGAGGGAAAGACCGGGGGTTGGGGGGCCGTGGTGAGAGGCAGTTTGAGGGGTCAGACCCCCTGCCCCACCCTGCCAGACTCTTGGCTCTGAGACAGCTGTGGGAACTGTGGACAGAGGGGAACAGGGCAGCCCCTCCCCCACCTTTTATGCTTCCCCTGTAATTTCTCTCCTCGCCCACCCTTTTCTATTCTCCCAATTCCTTCCTCTCCCTTTCCTCTTTTCTTATCTAGCACCTACGACATGGGACTGTGGGAGAGTAGAGCTGGAGTGGTCAGCTGATCACACCTACTCTGCTCATGGGGTCCCCCAGCCGGCGGCCATGAGGCCGGGATCAGATGTTCCCCTGCGCCAGCCCCCAGCGTGGCTCACACCAAGGGTCTGCCCAAACCCGTGGTGTGTCATAGCTCAGCCCCAGGGCCCCCTCAGAAGAGCTCTCTGTTCCCTCTGCCTCCCAGCCCTTCCTCACCCACAAAGCTCTGCTTCCTGCTGTCCCACAGCGGTGCCGCCCGGATGCCATTGGCCACTAAGGCAAAGAAGGCCTTCTTGATCTGAGGGCCAGAGAGAACATTGAGGGGGGAGTCTCTCACTCCCCCCCACCCAGGGCTACCCTGTCCCAGCCAGGGTCCTTCCATGGGGCCTTCTCCCTGGATTTCCTCTACATCAGCTTGACCTCCTGTCCTATGCCACGGCACAACGCTAGCACGACCTTTGTCAGGCACACTTGCTATAGAGATAAGGCTGCTGGTGTCCAGAACCACTGTGGTGACCCCTTCACCTGGCACATCAGGGTGTGAGACACTCACTTGGGGTTTCTACTCGGAAGTTATACGTGTACAGTCACACACAGTATAGTCTTTGCTGATCTAAGTGCTAGAGGTACACTTGTTTACATAACATTTACGAAATATATTTCTCTAAATAAGTTTGACGTTGTCCCATTTGGCTTCATCCTAAGTAATACTATCGATACGGGCTGTATCTGTTCTAGTCGTATTTTTCTAACGCATATTAAAATAAATGCAAAGCTACTGCAACAAATATAATTGATCATACACTGCTGGAATCCAATAGTGTACTGTGGGTGGTTCATACACTGTGCTTCAGGAAACACTGCTCCGCTCTATGTGATGGTAAAAATGGAATCAGGCGTCCCATAGCGGAGCTTAAGGGAAGAGCAGGGGCGAGGACTCGTCCTATTTTTCTCTTACTGAGAGTTCCCTGCTGTTTGTCCTAAGCCAGCCCGCAAGGTCTTCCATATAGTTAGGGATTCACAAAGTGCTCCCACTTAATCTGGGTTTTTCCAGGAGTCCTCCAACACTGGGAGGGCAAAGCAGGCATTCCTGTCCCCATTTTATTTCATTTTTATTTTATTTTTTAGTAATCTCTACACCCAACACGGGGCTCAAACCCCTGACCCCAAGATTAAGAGTTGTATGCTCTTCTGACTGAACCAGCCAGGTACTCTCATTCCCATTTTAGAGATGAGAGAAGTAAAGTGACCGACCCCAAATCCTACCCATACTAAATGGCAGAGCTGGGATGACAATTAAGGAGCAGGAGCTCCCCTGCATGGGTCTCTGTGGTGCTAAGGAGTAGTTCTGGAAGAGGGCTTGCAGGAGGTCCTGGAGGGAGGTGAGTGGTGGCTGCAGCCCTGTGAGAATGGAGGTGGGGCGGAGCCCGGCCTCACCTCCAGCGTGGTATCAAAGATGACCAGCTTGGAACTCGTTGCCATGGCATCGTAGCAGGTGTGCTCCTGCATGAAGTGCATGTAGACCTGGGCCCCGGGTTTCTGCAGTTCGTCATCCCAGCCCAGCCTGGGTAACAGGGCCCGTGGAGACGGGCACAGGGCAGGCCTCTCCTCCACCAGGCCCAGCTCATACCCCCAGGATGCTGTGACTGGGAACTCCATGTCCAGCTCCAGGTCATCGGTGTTCGAGCCAGCAGCTGAGGCTGCATAGTTAGGGGGGAAGATCTCCCACTCTGTTGGCGGGGTGCCCACTTTGGCCAAGGGAGCAGCTTGGGACAAGTGTGTGGCCTTGGGGAATGTGGCCTCCAGCCCGGTGTGCTCAGCAGGTGGCTTGGCCTGGGGATCTGTCGGTGGGGAGAGGACAGTAAGTCCATCTTCTAGAGCATTCTCTCATCTGCTGGCTCCATTCATCCTCACAGCAGCCTTGGGAAGCCTGGATGCTGTGGCCCCATTTTGCAGGTAAGAGAGCTGAGTCTCAGAGTCACCCAAGACGGTGGCTCTGTCCTGGGTTGGCCGTGCCCAGCCCCGGGCTCTGCTGTATCGGTGACCTTTCCCAGGTGACCAAGACTACAAGGTGAGGGTTGAGGCCACCTCTGCGCTCTGGAGGGATCTGGAACAGAGCCCCAGCCCCAGGCTCTGGGATGCCCCACGGCCCACACTCCCATGTCCCCAGAACCAGCCTTGGCCTCACCTTCCCCCACACCTGGCAGCTCCCCTTCCTTCACAGCCTCCTGCCTTGTCCATCCTGAGGCCTTGGCCCCCTCTTTCTCCTGGCTTCTTTCTGAGCCAGTGGTCATGGCCGGCGATGGCCATGAAGTGCTCTCTCCTTGTTCTAGAAAGCTCATCTCTGGAAGGGGGAATGGGGCCTGTTTGGTTAATAGGGAGTAACACAACAAAATCAATTAAAATGTTATTAATAATAATATCTCACATTAGCAAGCTTCCCACGGGCTCTCCTCCAATATATTTCTCACTCAAATTTCATAGCAATCTTATGGGGGGGGGAGATTATTATCATCTTTATTTTACTAAAGTTGGACCTGAGATCAGAGAAGTGAGGCAATTCGCCACAATTCACACAGCTATGAAATGCTCAAGTCAGAACTAGGGTGGGAGTCTTCAAACTCTAGATTCTCCCCACTTCCTCTGAAAGAGGAAAGAGGAGATGAGGGAAAAAGAGAAGAAACAGAGGAACAAAGAAGGAAAAGGAGAGAGAGAGAGAGAGAGACAAAAGCTAGGCTAGCAAAGTGGAGGCCCAGAGAGGTGGGAGGCAAAGGAAGTCAGAGGAGAGGCTAGCCCCTGAGAAGGCAGCCCCACCTACCTTGATGCTCAGGTCCCCCAAGGCTGCTCCAAGATGGATTCTGTGAGGAGAAGAATGTCTGAAGGGGTGGGAGGGTGTCCTACATCCCCGAACCACAGGTAGCTTCCTTTCCCACCACGTGTGACTATACACGCAGGCACAAGCCTGCCTGCACACACGCACCCCCGCAAACACACCCATACACACTTATGCACACTCAGAAAAACATAGCCAGCCATTCTCAGCTGTGCATAGACCCACCTAAGTCACTTACACAAAGAATACACACCCGCGCGCGCACACTGATTCACACACAGTCACACGGTGTGGTGTGCTCGCCATCCCCTGGCCTCGGCTGCCCCAGCTCCCGTCCCCCGGGACCCCTGTACCCGGCGCAGTGCGTGCTCCATGCGGCCAACCCCGGACCCACGAAGAGCAAGTGCGCAATACAGGCTGGGCAACACTATTCTGGGCCCGGCCCCTGGCACCCTGCCCTTCCCGGATCGGTTTCTCTCTGATTGGGTGTCAGTAGCGGGAGGGAGGGCGTCGGTCTCAGCTGCTCCCGCCCAGCCTCCTGGCGCAGGGTCGGAGGCAAGGGGCGCACGTGGAATCTGGAGGCTCGGTCCTGGGCTCCCTCCTGGATCTCCCAGGACAAGCTTGAAGGACTTTGCTATGTAGAGGGCTGGGTTGGAGCATTGCTGGGGCGCCAGGTGGAGGAGGCGGGCTCTCAGCGTCCTGGGGTCCTTCTCATCTTTGTCAGGCGCCAAAGGAGGGGAAATGGAGGCCGGTTGCGCTTCACTATCTTCCTTGCACAAACTTCAGTCGTGGGAGGTGCTGGAGTTAGAAAGGGCAAGTTGGAGCCAGCTGGGAAGCTGGGGACAAGGGGTTTGTGGGCGGTCGTGGGAGAGAGGGCATTGTATGTCCAGATGTCCTCATTTGAGCCCCAGCAGCCTGTCCCTCTCTCTGCTGGGGGAGTTGGAGTGGGATGGACTGGGCAGGTGGGGAGCTAGGAGAATCCCCGTGAAGGTGTGCGGCGGGCTGGGGGGGCCCAGAGTGAGAGAGAGACAGCTGTTTCTACCGGTGGTTTGGAGGTGGGTCCCAATGTGTGGGAGCCCCGGTCCCAACATCCCTCTGTGCATGCTGTCCCTACATCCCCTGGTGCCAACCGGATCCCTGCCGGGCTCTGGTGGTGGCTGCCCACCCCCCTTCCTCAGCATTCCTGGGGCCTGAGTCAGTGTCCAATTCGGGAATGCTGACCCAGCTGTTCTAGCTCCCCTCTGCCCCTCCACCCCCCTCCCCCGGCCTCCTCCTTCCCACCTCTTCCATCCCAGTCTCTGGCCCTGGAGTGGACACTCAATAATGGGTTACTGGATTTTTTGCTGAATGTACTGAACACATTTCTCATCAGCCCTCAAAGCCCCTGTACTGCCTACAGGGGGGTGGAGGAGAACAGATCATGGAAGGGACTCTGCCTTTCCGTGTCTTGGTTAGAAACAGGGGTGAGCACAGCTCTCCATCTGCGGGATCCCTTGGGCCTGTTCTTGCCTTGTCCCATCTGATATCTCAGGTACAGCTAACGGGACACTTCAGCTTTTAGAAAGATCAGGTGGGCCATCTTTGGAGATACGTGATGCATCTACCTCCCTGACCCTTAAGCTCTGGGCCACCTTCACAACCAGGCCAGATATACACAGGTGCAGCGTACACCATTGCCTTCTCCTGCCACACTCCATTCTCCCCTTTATCAGGCCTGTTCCACCTACAAGGCCAGTAGAAGGGTCCAGGGGAAAGTCTCCCCTGGGGCACCTGACTCTGGATTTCCACTCGGGTCACCATCTCATGGTTCATGAGTTCAAGCCCTGTATTGGGCTCCCCACTGACAGTGAGGAGCCTGCTTGGGATTCTCCCTCTCCCCTCCTCCTCTCTGCCCCTACCTCAAAATAAATAAAAAGCTTAAAAATGGTTAAAAAAAGAAGTCTTCCCTAATGGCATCACTGTCCCTGCACTGGGATCCTTACAGCTCAGGATCTGTGTACATACCTCAGTATACACAGAGCAGACATTTACATAACTATCCACATGTGAATATCCTTTATCTGCAAGTAAACAGTGGGCGCTTTGATGACCAAAACACATTAGCTGGATGTAATGGAAAGCGAGTTGTATGGTCAGATGGACCTGATTAAAATTCACGCTCTGCTGTTAGTTTGGTCCATGACCTTCAAAAGCACCGCTGTTTTCTCTGAGCCTGATTCTACTGGTGTAAAGTGAAGATGAAAGCATTCTGTGGCAAACTGCCAGTCACCTCCCAATATCTGTTTTTCTCTTCTTATATTAGTAGTAAAATCACTTGAATTTCAGTTGGAGTAGCTGCCTATAATAAATACTCAGATTCCCAGTCTTCCTCAAAGCCAAATAAGGCCTTGTGACTAAATTTGATGAAAGGGATGTGAGTGGAAGGGATGTGGGCAACTTCCAGGTCAGGCTTTAAACAAAAGAGGCATGGGTTCTCCTCTTCCTTTTCCCTTTCTGCTAGCTGGAATGCTGATGTGATGGCAGGAACTAGAGCAACTATCTTGTACCCAAAATGAAGACGCTTGTTAAGGGTTTCAAAGTCACTCTACCAGCTTTAAACGGTCTACAGACTATTATAGGAGAGAGAAATGCATTTTCCTATGTAAGTCATTCTTAAATTGCATCTTTGGTACAGCAACCAAACATACATCCTAAGGAATGCGGAATTTGGTATCTGTAAGTGGCACTGTTCTAAAAGTCTAAAACAAGTGACAGTTGGTTTAAAGATTGAGCAGCAGATAGTATTGTCCGCTGGTAAGGTGATGGCCATTGTTATGTGACAGCAAAACCTGTGGTGTGACCATCATCTATAATGCTTTGAGCGGTAAATCACATGCTAACAGAGCCTAAAAGTCACAGAGCCTGGGTGGAAACAGACTTTCGGTGAGTGTTGGCGATTGCTGGCTGTCGCTAGCAAAGGTCTGCAAGAAAGATGAGTTGTAAGAGGTGGTTCGGAAGGCAGACTTGGCAAAGGTTGTGACGGTAATTCCAAACCTTTCTCAAGCACTCTGTTTGCCAACAGTGGGAGCTGGCCCCGTGGGCAGAACAAGGCTTTCTTTACAGGCAGGCACCTTTCTTCAGATGGCCTCATGAGAGCCACTGGCAGTTTGAGAGAGAATAGAAAGTACACCATACCCAGAGTATCAAGCACAGAACTTATGTCTCTGAGACCGTTGGCTGTGGCTACTCAAATATGGAGCCAGTCAGAAGCCTTTAAGATTTCTAGGGTGTTACACTGGCCAAGGAACTATAAACCTCATCACCAAAAGCTGATTTAACACCCCCCCTCTCCAGTGACCCTCAGTACCCCCAGACCTGAGCCAGCAGGAAGAAGTCTGTAGAAATTGTAAGGGTTTGCAGGGTGGCGCATTGCCCGAGAACTTCCTCCTCTGTGGGGAAGCCGCTTTGCAATTCCTGCCCAACTAGATTTGGTAATTGATGAGATCCAGTGACTCTGCTGGATGTTTGCTTTTCTTTCCTGTTCTGAGTGGATGGTTTAATTGAGTTTATCCTGTTCCTCCTCCACTGTTGCCTATGGGGAGTGGGAGGGGCAGATTACTTGCCTTTCAGTTTACAAGTCACTAGACCATAGGATCCTGTCCAAACATTTTTCAGAGCCCGTGCGGTGCCTGGATGCCTCCCTTTGAAGGCTGCTGAATGTGTTCTTTGCTTAGGGTGGCCAGAAGGTGAGCTGTGGCAGAGCAGTATCTACTCTCTCCTTTGTCCTGTACGAGTAATCCCCACAACGTTAGCTAAGTGCAAGATTATATTTCCCAGCGTCCTTTGTAGATAGGACGGCCATGTTACTCTGCTTGGCTGAGATCTGAGCATCGACGTTATCTGCAAGTTTTCAGAATGACCTTAGAAGGAAGGCACAGATTTTCTCCTTCCTATTGACTGGAATTCTGATAAGATGGTCAGAGCTGGAGCAAACATTTGAACCCAGTGGTGGAAGATGCAGGTTGGAAATGATAGAACCTCTCTCACCCCCGTGCTACCTTCCTCTGGACTGTTCTGTTATAAAGAGAAATTAATTTCTGTCTTGCTTAAACCACTAACATATCAAAGGCTACAGCAACCAAGCCTCTTTCTAGCCAATGCATTACACTGCAGGATTGGGGTAGGGCTAGAAATTATGAGTATAGGGGCGCCTGGGTGGCTTAGTCGGTTAAGCGTCCGACTTTCGCTTAGGTCATGATCTCGCGGTTTGTGGGTTCGAGCCCCGCGTCAGGCTCTGTGCTGACTGCCAGCTCAGAGCCTGGAGCCTGTTTCAGTCTGTGACTCTCTCTCTGACCCTCCCCTGCTCACTCTGTCTCTCTCTCTCTCTCTCTCTCCTAGAAATAAATAAATAAAAAAAAAAAAGAAATTATGAGTATATATAATGACCTTCACAATTACACAGCACATAATATCCACCAGACACTGCAAACCGCGTTGTGCACAGCACCTCTTATAACCACTCACAACCCTGTGTGGTAAATATTATCATGTATTTTTATCTAAGTATTAAATATGTAACATCTATTAATGCTATTATATACTTATTATTAAAATTTTACAGATAAGAGGGGTGCCTGGGTGGCTCAGTCTGTTGAGCATCCAATCTCAGCTCAGGTTGTGATCTCATGGTTCGTGGGTTCAAGCCCCATGTCAGGCTCTCTGCTGTCAGCACGGAGCCTTATTCAGATTTTCTGTCTCCCTCTCTCTCTCTGTTCCTCCCCTGCTCATGCTCTGTCTCTCTCTCACGTTCTCTCTCAAAAATAAATAAACATTGGGGTGACTGGGTGGTTTAGTCGGTTAAGCGTCCGACTTCAGCCCAGGTCATGATCTCGTGGTTGGTGGGTTCGAGCCCCACATTGGGTTCTGTGCTGACAGCTCAGAGCCTGGAGCCTGCTTTAGATTCTGTGTCTCCTTCTCTCTCTGCCCTTCCCCCGCTCATGCTCTGTCTCTCTCTGTCTCAAAAATAAATGAACTATAAAAATGTTTTTCAATAAATAAACATTAAAAGAAAGAAAAGTTTTTAAAAATTTTTACAGATGGGAAATTTGAGACATAACGAGATGAACTTGATCGAAACTTCAAAGCAAGTGAGATGGAGATGAGAGTCAAAACCAGTGTTTCTGGACTCTGGCGTCACACTCTTATGCACCAAGCTTACTGTAAATAAAACACAGGCCTGTCATGTAGTAGATGCTCAGTAAGTGGTTACTATAATTATTGCCTCACCACCTGCTTCAGTCCCCCAGACCTCTGGCTACAAGGCCCTGAAGGCAGTCAGGCACAGGGCACTCTGATCATCACCATAAGATGGTTCCATCAAAGATGGCATGGAGGAGGGCTTCTGCTGGGGCAGACCCCAGCACTGCTCAACTCTACAACCATAGTCATCTTCAAGTTTAAAAAAAAGAAAAGGGGTGCCTGGGTGGCTCAGTCAGTTAAGCGTCCGACTTTGGCTCAGGTCATGATCTCACGGTTCGTGGGTTTGAGCCCCGCGTCGGGCTCTGTGCTGACAGCTCAGGCCTGGAGCCTGTTTCAGATTCTGTGTCTCCACTCTCTCTGACCCTCCCCTGCTCATGCTCTCTCTCTCTCTCTCTCAGAAATAAATAAAGCATAAAAACTTTTTTTAAATATCCCTTTGCTCTGCCCCTGCCCTTTGCCTCTCTGCGCTCCCACACCTGCTCCTGTGGCCAGGCGAGCCCTACCCATTATCACTGGCAGGACAAATCAGCAGAAGATACTGGCTTTGGCTAGGAAATAAATACTCTTGGGCATTTGCTTTTAGTCTCTGGTCATGGTGTCATATTTCTTGAAACCCTATTTCTTGGCTCGCTCTCAAAACTGGGTGTAATAAGAACTTGCACCCTGACCCTAAGGTGAATTTGGCTGCTGTATCTGGATAGCTGATTTGCCTCGGACATGGGGTGCGGATCCTGTTTAAGTGTTATTTTTATATCAGAGGGAGAAAAACAGCATGAGGAGGCCAAGGGGAGTAGCATGATAAATTACAAATGGGGTCTGCTGTGCCAGAGTGGTTGGGAGGCTCTGAGAACAGCCCTCACGTCAGTCACCCAAACATTCCAACTCTCATCCTATCTGTATGTGGCTGAAATCTATGTCAATGTCCCAGAGACCCTGTAAGAACCAGCACCTCGTTAATGCAACTTATTCTGCCTCAATGGCTTCATTACTGAGCTTTCTTTCTGTGAGCTGTTGGAGACTGAAGCAGACAGATGGTGCTTTTGTCCACCCAGTATCCACTTACCCCTCTTTTGGCAACCCCCCAAGTTTTCCTTCTGGGAACCACAATTTCTCCGATCTCAAAACACATGGTTTTCCGAGGAGCTTAACTGCGAGCTCCAGGAAGTATACCTCTGATTCAGATGTAGCCAATCAGCACATTACTTTCCCCTAGCCACAGCGAAAGCAGCATTGACTGAACTAGTCCAATAGGGGTGAATCTTGGGATTTTTGTTAGAGTGAATAGGAGCACTTTTCCACTGGATTTGGATCTGTGAGGATGTGAGTGTGAAAATTTTGCTACCATGCAGAGTAGAACTGCCTGAGAATGAAGGGAAAATGAAGGGCAAAAGAACCGTGACACAATGAGAAAGACCAAGTCCTCCTGATAATTACTGAACTTCTGGATCAAACTGTAGTGAAGACTTACCACTGGATTTTTCAGTTACATTAACCAATAGAATATTTTCTTAAGGCTGTTTAAATTGAGTCTTCTGTTACCCATAGCTGAAATATTTCTGATACCAGAGTTAACAAAGAAACAAGATCTCCATACTTCAAAGGCTTCTGGGGATGATGTTCAGTCACTGCACCTTCCCAAGAAAAAGTGTACATTTGAAAATGCTATTAGAGTAAATCAATAGGGTGAAAAGGCACTTGAAGAAAATACAGTAAAGGAAGAATTGGAATGGGACAAAGTTAATGAAAGAAGGTTTCCTAAAGAAGGTGAATTTGGATACAGAAATAATGATGACAACAGCAACTATTTACTGAGCCTTAACTATGTGCTTGGCACCAGGCTAAGCAGTTTACATATGTGGCAGAATAAGATATTGAAATAGTAGCCAAATTGAAGGGTACTTTCTTCTATGTTATAGCCCTTTTCTCCCTCAAACTTGGAGTTTCCTTGTTTATTTCTTTAGGGAATAAATGATACAATGGAAAGAAAAGCATCCTCTGGCTTTTGAGTTTCAAAAATGAGGTTTTATGGGAGGAAAGGGAATACCTGGCTTAAACAATACATGGGAATTTTGGCAGGCTAGGTTATTCAGAAAATATATCCCACTAAAAGCAACTAAAATGCTGGGTAAAATATAAAGGGCATCTTCCTAAGAACCTTGAAAAGACAAGATAGTAAAGAGCTTTCTAGGCCCAACTGAAAGGAAAATGGGCACACAACAAATTTAGTGAAAAGAGACGTGGCTCTGCTCTAGGGCATCTGACAGTTCTAGCAAGAGCCATGTCGGATGATGGGGGCCCAAGATGCACACAAGCTGGAAGTATGAGAGCAGATCCCTTCCATAAAAAACTGGGATTTCAAAGGACCACACCCTCAGAGTAAGTGTAATCCAGAAGCAAACTAGCTTTTACATAGATTTACAGACAAGGGTTTCCTCATCTGAGTGGTTTAGAGAAAGTCAAATCTTGAACTTGGTTTAAAGTGGTACTAAATCAGTCAGGACCCTAGGTGCCTGGCAGAAGCAAACACAAATGCCCTCTGGACAAAGCTTCTTCAAAATGGCAAATTTTTCCAACAATATCCAGCACATAGTTGAAAATAGCGAGATACCCTAAGAATTGTGAGTAAGAGCCAGCAGAAAACACAAAGAGCAAGAATAAACCCATAAAAACTTCAGAAACTGGAATTATCAGACACTGTATATAATATGCTTATTATGCTTAATGAAATATAAGACAGTTTGAAAAAGTACAGAACAAATAGAAAACTAAGAAAAACAGCATAATGTATGCTTTTATTTTTTCATTTTAAAAATATTAATTTATCGAGGCGTCTGGGTGGCTTAGTCAGTTAAGCATCTGACTTTCGCTCAGGTCATGATCTCACGGTTCGTGGGTTTGAGCCCCGCGTCGGCCTCTGTGCTGACTGCCAGCTCGGAGCCTGGAGGCTGTTTCGGAGTCTGTGACTCCCTCCCCTGCTCATGCTGTCTCTCTCTCTCTCCTAGAAATAAATAAAACATTAAAATTTTTAAAAAAAACTAGTAATTTAAAAAATATATTAATTTATTTTGTTTGTGTGTGCATGTGTGTGTGTGAGAGAGAGAGAGGGTCAGGGAGAGAAGGAGAGAGAGAATCCCAAGCAGGTTCAACACCATCAGTACAGAGCCCCATGCGGGGCTCAGACTCAAGAACTGTGAGATCATGACCTGAACTGAAATCAAGAGCTGGACACCCAACCCATGAAGCCACCCAGGTACCTCTCTTTTTTTTTTTTTTTTTAGTATTTGATTTTTTTGTTTTTGTTTTCATAGTTTATTGTCAAGTTGGCTCCATATAATACCCAGTACTCATCCCAAAAAGTGCCCTCCTCCATGCCCATCACCCCCCTTCCCCTCTTCCCTACCCACATCAGCCCTCGGTTTGTTCTCAGTATTCAAGAGTCTCTCATGGTTTGCCTCCCTCCCTCTCCCCAACTATTTTTTCTCTTCCCCATGGTCCTCTGTTAAGTTTCTCCTGATCCACTTATAAGTGAAAACATATGGTATCTGTCCTTCTCTGCCTGACTTATTTCGCTCAGCATAACACCCTCAAGTTTCATCCACATTGCTACAAATGGCCAGATTTCATTCTTTCTCATTGCCATGTAGTATTCCATTGTATAGATAAACCACATCTTCTTGATCCATTCATCAGTTGATGGACATTTAGGCTCTTTCCATGATTTGGCTATTGTTGAAAGTGCTGCTATGAACATTGGGGTCCATGCGCCCCTATGCATCAGCACTCCTGTATCCCTTGGGCAAATTCCTAGCAGTGCTATTGCTGAGTCATAGGGGATGATTTTTAAGTAATCCCTGTACCCAGCCTGGGGCTTGAACTCACAACCCTGAGATCAAGAGTCACACACTTTATCATCTGAGCCATCCAGGTGCCCCCAGATTCTTTAAAAAAGCAAATAGAACTTCTGGAAATAAAAGAACACATAAGTGAAAGTAAAAAATAAATGTACTTAACAACATTTTAAGTCCAGCTGAAGAGAAAATTGAATGTAAGGTCAGAAGATGTTACCTGGAGTGTAATACAGAAAATTTTTTAAAATCTGTAAAATACATATGAAAGAGAGTAAGAAACATAGAGGTTAAAGCAGAAAAGTCTAAAGCACATTTAAATAGAGTCTCATAAGGAGAGTGGAGAGTGAATGGGGTACACATGTTATTTGAAGAGATCACTTGCTATGTTCTGAAACTGATAAATCATAACAATCCCTAGATTCAAGAAGCCTATGTATCCTCAGGAAGATACATGAAAGAAACTCACACATAGAAACATCATAGTGAAAATCACAGCAAACCAAACACAAAGAGAAAAGAAAATGAAAGCAACTGAGTAAAAAAAAAAAGATCAGAGCTGAGCCTTAACACACAGGGTTAGGGGCATTGAATTCCTGTGCAGTTGAAAATCTGAGTGCAACTTTTGATTCCTCCAAAACTTTACTAATACCCTCCTGTTGACTGGAAGTCTTACCAATAACATAAACAGTCAATTAACACATGTTTTGTATATTATTTTTATTATACAATTTTTAATGTTTATGTATTTTTGAGAGAGACAGAGCATGAGCGGGGGAGGAGCAGAGAGAGAGGGAGACACAGAATCCAAAACAGGCTGCAGGCTCTGAGCTCTCAGCGCAGAGCCCAACACCGGGTTTGAGCCCATGAACCATGAGATCATGACCTGAGTCAAAGTCGGATGCTCAACAGACTGAGCCACCCAGGGGTCCCTTAATATACTCTGTATCCTTATAATAATACCCAAATTTTCTAAAGTTTTTCAATATTTCTGGCCTACATGGTTTGTCTGTGATTTTTTCAAATAAATCATAAACCTCCAAAAATTTTTCCAATATATCTATTGAAAAAAATTCACAGATAATCAAACCCACACAGCTCAAACCTATGTTGTTCAAGGGTCAACTATACTTTCAAAGAAATGACAATCTAATAGCTAACTTCTCGATAGAAAATGGAAACCCAGAGGATGGTAGAATATCTTCAGTGTGCTGAAGGAAAGTAACTTCCAACTTACAATGTTACACAAAAAGAAAATTTACAAAGAAAATGAAAAATGAATTGTTTGACAAACAAAAACAGGGGGCTCATCATCTCAGTAAAGGAAATTTCTAGAGAACATGCCTCAGAAAGAAAATGATCCTACATAGTAGATCTGAGACTTAAGAAGGTATAAACATCAAGGAAATTGGTAAAAATGTAGATACATGTAAATTAGTCATAACTGCAAAAAGAGAGAAGAGAGACATAAGGATTATAATGTCCTGTGGAGTTAGAATTAAAATACTGCCAACCATAACTTATAAATCAAAGATGGTGAAAAAGGGAGTACTTAAGGCATTTGAAAATCCTTATATTATCTGGGAAGAGGAAAAGTTTGCGTTTTGATTAACTTTCGATTTTGATATACTAATCATGGATGCTGTAATGTATGTAAAAAGAATACAAACAATGTCAATAAATAAAAGAAGAAACTGAGAGATTGAGAGAGAGAAAAAAAGAAACTACAGAACAGGCAGGACAAACAGAAAGCACAAAACATTTAGGAGAATAAATATAAATAAGAGTGGGCCTTCACTGGCCCCAAGAGGAAATAGGGAGTCTTCATTTGACAGGAAGACAAAAATCATATGGGAAGCAAGGGTGAGCAGATGTGGTCTCTTAAGAAAGGAGAGCTTTTCCCTCTGCATCCTCATCCTCATCTGGTTTGTGGAATCTGAGAGCAGAGGTGGTCTGTGCTTCCTGATAGAATCCAGAGTAGAAAGGGATACATGGTGTATGTGGGGACACAGGACCTTACAGTGCTCCCCCAGACCCGCACAGCAAGGGAGCAGCAAAATGATCCTAGTACCCAAGACCATTGCAGGAGGGGACCAAGCCTTTTAAAAGTATATAATGTTTCCTATGACCCAGCATAGCATCCACACAGCAAGAATATTTATGGTGTGCTCAGAATGGGACACAAGTTGTGTGTCTGTGTGTGTGTGTGTGTGTGTGTGTGTGTGTGTGTGTATGAGAGAGAGAAAGAGAGGGAAAGAGAGAGAGAGAGAAAGAGAGATCACTGAGAATAAGGAACAGCACAACTATATAGCCCATCAACTAAGGACCAGATGCTTTGATGGATGCCTCAATGGATGCTGGGTAGAAAGATGACGTCTGAGGACCAAATACCTATTCTCGCACCCCAAAGCTCATTCTTTACGTGAGTACATGGGAATTTAGACACAACCCCAGGGGAGTTGAGGAGACTGAATTAATTGAGATTAAATTTCTCAGAGGGCAAGCTCTATCAGTCAAGATGATTTCAGACACAAGTAATAGAAAACTCAAATAAAATCAGTTTAAGCAAGATAGAGACTTACTGATTCACTTAACCAGTTGATTGATTCTGGTTGATTTAATCCAATGGCCCTGATACACTTTTCTCTTGATTCTCTTATCTCTGCTTTCCTCCAGAGCCAGCTGCAATTACTAAGGGAGCAGCAGCAATTCTGGGTCCCTTATCCATGCTTGACAATATCCAGAAGAAAAACACCATTTTTTCTGTCCTTTCTTCTTTTTTTTTTAAAAAAAGGTTTTTAACATTTATTCATTTTTGAGAGACAGAGTGTGCATGGGAGAGGGGGAGAGAGAGAGGAAGACACAAAATCTGAAGCAGGATCCAAGCTGTCAGCACAGAGCCTGATGTGGGGCTCGAACTCACAAACCATGAGATCATGACCTGAGCTGAAGATGACTGAGCCACCCAGGCACCCCTCCTATCTTTTCTTCTAAGAGATAGATACATCTTCCAAAAGCCATTGGAAAACTTCTCTTTGTTTCTTTTTTTTATGTTTATTTTTGTGAGAAAGAGAGAGTGTGGGGGAGGGGCAGAGAGAGAGAGAGAGAGGGAGACCGAGAATCCCAAGAAGGCTCTGCTCTTTGAGCACAGAACCCCATGTGGGGCTCGAACTCACAAACCATGAGATCACGACCTGAGCCAAAATCATGAGTCAGATGCTTAACCAACTGAGTCACCCAAGCACTCCTCTTTGTTTCTCATTAGCCTAAGCTGAACCATGAGCTCATTCAAGAACCAGTCTCCATCATTGAGAAAATAGATTTGACTGAGATTAATCAGGGTCTATCCTCGACTGAGGTCAATTCTCCCAGTTGCGTGGCTACCCAAAACAAGGAGGAACAGAATGGCTATTATAGAACCACCATAACCACAGCCTTCCCCTTCAACTGCCCAATAAGCATACACATACTCTGTGCCATGTTACAGACCACTTCAGACATACCTGTGCCTAAATGAAATGCACTCATGCCCTTCCTAAAAAAGTACCACCCACACTTCATCCAGTGTACCCAGTGGCAAACCCAGGGTCTCTGGGAGAAGTGTAGACCCCTCCATCACGTCAGTAATGTGCACCTAGTTGTAAAAGATAATGGGTAGGGGAATGAAGTGACCACTTCTTATTGTGTGAGCTTGGAAAATTCTGACTCTGGTGTCCTCATGTATTAAATGAGAAAAATAATGTCTGATATGCAGGTTGTGACGCTATTTAAATTGAAATTGTGACAAAAATAAACCAATGAGAGCTGTGTATAATTATATCCCAGTTGCTGATCCATAATAAAGGTGTCACATTGCAGCTAATATGCCAAAGTTTTGCAGCTCAAAGTGATATTTTTTTGATTAGCAAAAAAAATACAAAAACAAAAAACAAAAATACCCAACTCTGTTCTTTTCCCCTGGGACTAACCCTCTCCCTTACCAAGTCCTTCTAGGAGTTTGAACATGTTCTGCACATTGTTAGATCCGTTATGCTGGGCTGCCGTTCCACTCCCATGCTGCCCTCTGCATTTGACATCCTTCTCTCTGTTGTCTGAGGCCACCCTACTGTCCACACCACTGCCTGTGCCATTTCCTTATTCCTCTGACCACAGACCTCTGTGGCTTCTGTCCCTCTCTTTGGCAAACAGAAACTTTCCATCTACTTCTTCAGATTAGCTAGCTTCTGGCCGCAAGTAATACCCTTCATTCCCTTGCAGCACAGCCTCCTCATTTCCAGAATCTCAGAGCGTGGAGGGGGAAATGGATTATGGTCATGTGCAGCCTCACTTTCCTCCTGAACCACAGCCTCCTCCAACATCTTGACCCTGCTGCCCTCTATCATAGTTCTTTCACACACAGGGATTTATCTGGACCAATTAATGATCTCATTCTCTTTCTTTTCCTCACTCAGTCTTTTTTTTTTAATTTTTTAAATGTTTTATTTATTTCTGAGAGAGAGAGAGAGAGAGAGAGAAACAGCATGAACAGGGGAGGGTCAGAGAGAGAGGGAGGCACAGAATCTGAAACAGGCTCCAGGCTCTGAGCAGTCAGCACAGAGCCCGATGCGGGGCTTGAACCCACAAACCATGCAATCATGACCTGAGCCGAAGTCGGACACTTAACCGACTGAGCCACCCAGGCGCCCCTTCCTCACTCAGTCTTCTGTTCTTCAGAAGATCCGAGTCCAACAACTGTACGTGTTTAAATAACAATAATAAGCCAGGTTCAAGCTCTCCCCTACAGAGCTCCTGAGTAGTATGCAAACTCAAATGGGTATCTTTCTTATAATGCCCTCGTTTACCTAGAGGCCACAGAGAACCTTTGAGAAGAATCTGTGTCTCAACAGAGCTCCTGCTCTGCCTGGACAACAAATGTTACCACACTAGCTGTGTGACTATTAGCAAATCACTTACTTTCTTTAAAGCTTGATTTCCACATCCTTGTAAAGACTAAAGCAGGGCTAAAAGGGCAATATATAGCACTAAATACTCACATGAAAAAGGGGAAGTTGAAAGATGGGAAAGATACTGTAGTAATATAGAAAGATGTATCCAGGACACATTGCTAAACAGAAAAAGCAAGACACAACAGTCTACATAATATACTACCTTTTGTATATGAAAGAGGGATTAGAATATACATTTATATGTTTGATTCTGCACAAAGAAACACTAGTGGGATTACATGAAACAACAAAAGTGGTCACCCATAAATTATACATTAAATGGATTATATATCATGATCAAGTGGAATTTATCCCAGGGATGCAAGGAAGGTTTAACATACAAATTAGGCAATAAGATAAATCACAGTAACAAAATGAAGGATAGAAATTGCATAATCATTTTAATAGAAGCAGAAAAAACATTTAATATCCATTTATGATAAATTCAACATCCGTTTATGATAAAAATTCTCAACAAAGCTGGTATGGAGAGAACATACATTAACATAATAGAGGCCATATGTGACAAATACACAGCTACAATTCAGCAGTGAAAAGCTAAAACCTTTTCTTCTAAGATCAGGAACAAGACCAGGATGCCACTCTCACCTGCTTTATTCAACAGAGCATTGGAAGTCCTAGCCAGGGCAGTTAGACAAGAAGAAGAAATAAAAGGCTTCCAAATTGGAAAGGAAGAAGTAAAACTGTCACTATTTTCAGATGACATGATACTATATATAGAAAACCCTAAAGACATCATCAAAAACCTTTATAACTAATAAATGGATTCAGTAACATTGCAGGATACAAAATCAATACACAAAAATCTATTGTGTTTCTATACACTAATAACAAGCTATCAGAAAGAGAAATTAAGAAATTAATCTCATTTACAATTGCATACAAGAGAATAAAATACTTAGAAATAAATTTAACCAAGGAGATGAAGGACTGTATACTGAAAACTGCAAAACATTAATGAAAGAAATTGAAGAGACACATGTAAGTAGAAAGATATTTCATATTCATGGATTGGGAGACTCAATATTACTAAATTGTCTATACTATTCAAAAACAATCTACAGATTCAATGAAATTGCTATCAAAATCCGAATAACATTTTTCACAGAAATATAATAAATAATCTTAAAATTTGTATGAAATCACAAAAGATCCTAAATAGCCAAAGCAATTGAGAAATAAACCTGGAGGCATCACACTACCTGATTTCAAACAATATCACAAAACTAGAGTAATTAAATCAGTTTGGTATTGGTATAAAAACAGACATGTATGTCAATGGAACAAACTAGAAAGCCCAGCAATAAACTCACATATATAAGGTTAAGTAATTTACAAAAAAGGAGCCAAGAATGTATAATGGGGACAGAACAGTATCTTCAATAAACGGTGCTGGGAAAAGTGGAGAGCCGCATGCAAATGAAATGAATTTTCATGAATGAAACCGGACTCCTATCTCACACCATACACAGAAATTAAAATGGATTCGAGATTTGAGTGTTAGCCCTGAAATCATAAAGCTCCTAGAAAAAAACATAGGTGGTAAACTCTTTGACATTGGTCTTGGTGATGATTTATTATTATTTTATTGTCAAGTTAGATAACATACAGTATAGTCTTGGCTTCAAGAGTAGATTCCTGTGATTCATCACTTAATGTACAACACCCAGTGCTCATCCCAACAAGGGCTCTCCTCAATGCCCATCACTCATTTTATCCACCCTCCCACCCCCCACCCACCATCAACCCTCAATTTGTTCTTTGTATTTAAGAGACTTTAATGGTTTGCCTCCCTCTCTATTTGTATCTTTTTTTCCTTCCCTTCCCCTATGGTCATCTGTTAAGTTTCTCAAATTCCACGTATGAGTGAAATCATATGATATCTGTCTTTCTTTGAGTTACTTTGCTTGGCATAATAACCTCCAGTTCCATCCACATTGTTGCAAATGGCAAGATTTCATTCTTTTTCATTGGTGATGTTTTTGTTTTTGTTTTTTTATCTGACACCAAACGCAAAAGCAAAAATAGGTAAGTGGGACTAAAGTAAATTAAAAAGTTTCTGCACAGCAAATGAAACCATCAACAAAAATGAAAAGGGAACCTACCAAATGAGAGAAAATATTTGCAAATTACATACTCAATATAGTGCTGATATCTAGAATATATAAAGAATTCATACAATTCAATAGCAAAAATACAATCAAATTTTCAAAAATGGGCAGAAGATCTGAATAGACATTTTTCCAAAGAAGATATACAGACGGCCAACATGAAAAGATAGTCAACATCACTAATCATCAGAGAAATGCACAAAACCACAATGAGAGATTATTAGACTGTTAGAATAGCTATTATCAAAAACACAAGAAATAACAGGTGTTGGCGAAGTTAGGGAGAAAAAGAACCTTTGTGTACTGTTGGTGGGAGTGTAAATTGGTGCTGCCACTCTGGAAAACACTATGGAATCAAAAGTAAATTCCCTAGGTTGTCTGGATGGCTCAGTTGGTTATGCATCTGACTTCAGCTCAGGTTGTGATCTCATGGTTCGTGAGCTCAAATCCCGTATCGGGCTCTGTGCTGAGAGCTCAGAATTGGGAGCCTGCTTTGGATTTTATGTGTGCCTCTCTCTCTGACCCTCCCCCACTCTTTGTCTCTTGCTCACAAAAATAAACAATAAAGCATTTAAAAATTTTTTAATGGCATTATCCTATGATCCAGCAATTACACTTCTGGATATTTATCTGAAGAAAACAAAAACACTAACTCAAACAGATATATGCAACCCCATGTTCAATGCAACATTATTCACAATGGCCATATACATAGATAGATAGATAGATAGATAGATAGATAGATAGATAGATAGATAGATAGATATTATTTTGTCTTTAAAAATGAATTTTTGCCATTTACAACAATATGGATGGACTTTGAGGGCACTGTGCTAAGTGATATAAGTCAAACAGAGAAAAAAACAAATACCATATAGTCCTTTTATATGTGCAATCTAAAACAAACCAAAAATGGGGCGCCTGGGTGGCTTAGTCGGTTAAGCGTCCGACTTTCGCTTAGGTCATGATTTCCCGGTTCGTGGGTTTGAGCTCCGCGTCGTTTGAGCCCCGCGTCGGGCTCTGTGCTGACTGCCAGCTCACAGCCTGGAGCCTATTTCAGTCTGTGACTCCCTCTCTCTCTGACCCTCCCCTGCTCACGCTGTGTGTGTGTCTCTCTCTCTCTCCTAGAAATAAATTAAATAAATAAATAAATAAATAAATAAATAAATAAATAAATAAATAAAACAAACCAAAAATGAACTCATAGCTACAGAGAACAGACTGTTGACTGCCAGAGATGGCTAGGGGCGGGACAAATGGGTGAAGGGAGTCAAAGGTAAAAACATAAGTGGTTACCCATAGGATTTGGCAGAAGATGGGCAGGGGAGTGGGGTAGATGAGAACAGGGTGGAAATAAGATTTTTTTTTCCATGCGTGCTTTGTTATATTGCCCTGATTTTTTTGAACCTTATGTCACCTATTCAAAATAATAATTTTTTTTCTTTTCAAGTTTTTATTTAAATTCCAGTTGGTTAACATACGGTGTAATATTAGTTTCACCAAAACATTTTTGTCTTGAAAAATGGAAAGCATAAAGATAAAAACATACAAAATTGGTCCATAATCTTACCACCAGAGAATCCCTGTTGACATTAAAATAATAATAATAATAATAATAATAATAATACATACAATGCATGATGTTTGAAAACTCCCAGTTTTATATACGGAGGTATAGGATTGAAAAGTAAATCTCCCTCTTCTTGTTATCCCAAAGGTAGACCCTGTTAACAGTTCTTTGGGTATCTTTCCAGAAGAGGTTTACCTATTTATAGAATTTATCCTGGTGTACTGTTCTTGTCTGCCTTATAAAACGTATGTCTTGACCCTGTCAGTACCTGCAGAGAGCTTGTATTTTATGGCATTTACTGTAATACAGATATTTTCCTATTGATGGATATTTTAGGTTGCTTCTAGTTGTTTCTTCCCTCTCCTTCCCCCATTACCAGTAATGTGCTAATGAGCTGTCTTGTTTAAACATTTTGAGGGGTGCCTGGGTGGCTCAGTTGGTTGAGCTGTGGAGCCTTGATTTCGGCTCAGGTCGTGATCCCAGAATTATGGGATCCATCTCCGACTCTGGCTCTGTACTGAGCATGGAGCCTGCTTAAGATTCTCTCTCTCTCTCTTCCCCCTCTCCCCTGCTTGCATGCACGCTCTCTCTCTAAAACAAAACAACCCTCCCCCAAAAAAAGAAAAAAAAAATCTTGAGATGGCAAACACATTTTGAACTTAAATAAAGTAAGAATGATGAATTTTGAATCTTCTGTAGAATACAATACTTTCCTATGATGCTGCACTACTTTTCTCCAAGTATTTAACAATATTTGTATAAAGAGAGGGTTTGGGGAGAGATCTTCAACCCTCACCCAACAAAAGAGGCTGCCAAGGGAGGGTTGTGCTGGAATGGAAAGTTGCCTTTTTTAAAAAGTTATTTATCTATTTATTTTGAGAGAGGGAGAGAGAGAGCACAAGTGCGAGCAGAGGTGGGGCAGAGAGAGAAGGAGAGAGAGAATCTCAAGCAGGCTTCTCACTATCAGCTCAGAGTGCCCCATGCAGGGCTCGAGCTCACAAACCTGGAGATCATGACCTGAGCAGAAATCAAAGAGTCGGTGGCTTAACCCACTTAGTGGAGTCACCCAGGGGCCTGGGAAAGTTGCTTTTGAATGCCAGCTGTTTGGTCTCTAATTGCCATTAGCCCAGAGCCAGACTGGGACATCGCTGGCCCTGTCCTTACACAGAGCTCTTTTTTCTGAAGAACCTGCCCTCTAGTCCGACTCTTGGGTACCCCATCTCCTGTTTGAAGCTTTCGCTTTTCCCATCTCACTGCGGCTCCTTCGGCCCTCTCCTGGATGGTCCGAAGAGAGCCTTGAATCTGCTCCTCGGGATCTGGCGCCCTCTGCTGGCACTGAAGTTTCACCACAATAGTCAAAGGACTGACTGTCAAACCTGCACCTTAACTTAGAGCTCATTCATTCCCAACCCCCACTGTCATACGGGGAAACTGAAGCAGCAGGTGGGGAAGGGATGGCTCAAGAACACAAAGCAAACCAGCTCTTAGGACCGGAACTCATACCTCCTGACCCATCTTCCAGCGCTGTTTCCAACATACCACTGTTGGAAGGAATGAAGACATAGGACACCGGACTGGACTCCCAGATGGGGCAAGCCCACCGTCCACACATCCCTGGGAGCTCTAAGGAATTCTCCATCAGGGTAGGGGCCTCTCTGCTCAGCTGAGCTTGTCCTCTGCTGTGTTCTGGGGCAGCGGCCCTCCTGCCCTCTCTGGGACACGTCATTATTCTCCTCAAAGCATGGCTAGATTTAATAAGGCCCTAAGTATAGATTGTGCTTCCCCATACACCATTATTTGCAGGCCCTTTCATGGATTTTGCCATATACACAGGTCACCTAGACTATACTTTTACTTACTATTTTTCTTTAAATTGCCTCATGTTAAACTTAAAAGGACCCGCACGATCCTTCCTGTGGATGATGGGCCAGAGATGTATCTGGTTCCCCGAGGAATTGTCTCTGAGTTTCTGTTGTCTTCATTTAGTGCAAGAAGGCTTGATCTTCACCCTGAGGTCTTTATTTAAAAAGTAACCGTTAGGATCGCCTGGGTGGCTCAGTCGATTGAGTGTCTGGCTTCAGCTCAGGTCACGATCTCACAGTTCATGAGTTCGAGCTCTGCATCGGGCTCTCTGCTGTCAGCGTGGAGCCTGCTTCCAGTCCTCAGTCTCTCTCTGCTCCTCCCATGTGCACACTCTCTTCCTTTCTCAAAAATTAATAAATAAGTTAGTTTAAATGGGTGATGGGCATGGAGGAGGGCACTTGTTGGGATGAGCACTGGATGTTATATGGAAACTAACTTGACAATAAACTGTATTTAAAAATAAATAAATAAAATAATAAATACAAAATAACCATTACTAGCTACTGAATGAGAGCCCGGTTTGTTTCAGGTACCAACTTTACGCTGTGTCTTCACTATGTTACTGAATCTTCATTACATCTGTATGAAGAGGGTGGTTGTTTTTTTTTTTTTTTTACTTTTTAATGTTTATTTTTTATTTCTGAGTGCAAGAGAGAGGCAGAGAGTGAGGGAGACACAGAATCCGAAGCAAGTTCCAGGCTCTGAGCTGTCAGCACAAAGCCCAATACAAGGCTTGAACTCACAGACCATGAGATCATGACCTGAGCCAAAGTTGGACGCTTAACCGACTGAGCCACCCAGGCGCCCTGGTGGGTATTCTTACCTCCAGGGAAGGTGAGGCACAGGCAGGATCATTAGGTGCCCAACAGCTAGCAAATGGCCCAGCTGAATTTGATCACGTTCTTTCTTAAGCCAACTGATGTGACCTTGTCTTTTGAAATTAGAAGTAAATGATGCAAAGCCATAGTGAAGACATGATGACAGAAGGGACTCCACATGCAGGGGGAGGCAGACAGAGGACATGTGAGGGCAGTGTGCTGGGCCATGTGGTGACAGGGCAAAGTATAGTATCCTGGCTTGTAGGCATGGGGTGGGGGCAGAGGGAGGAGATGCAAGTGGCTAAGAGGGGGCATTTCAAGTTCTATCTTCCTGATGCCCTGGGGAATGCTATTGACACTCTTAAATATCCCGTGGCCCCTTCTGGTCACTTATGGGTCTTTCAGTAACATTTTCTCCGTGGGAACCCTTTTCAATGTGGGTGAGGGGCATCAGCGCTGGGCCACTGTGGGTTAGGTGCAAACAGGCGGGGGTAAGGTGCAGCCGAAGCACAGTGGACTCCCACTTCTACCACTCGATGGCTATGACCTTGGCCTCAATATCCCCTTGGCCAAATATCCCCTGGTAAACTTAGAAATGCACTGCCCAGGTTCCCCTTCACAGAAGGAGCTGCTGCCTACCTATGGGGAGTGGGGTCAATAGGCAGTGTCTGGCTGTCAGCTCATTCAGGGTCAGCTGCAGAAAACACACTCTTCCTTTCTTGGAGCTGCCCACATATCTGGTGGCCGAGTGAGATGGGAGTAACAAGACCTGGCCATTTCAAGCCGTGAGGGACACTCCAGTGGCAACCCCCCCCACACACACACACCCAGAGCTGGCAGTGTCTGCTGATGGACGCTTAGCTGAGCCTCGTCACAGCCCACTCCTCCCTCTGCCCAATCCTGCTTCTGCCTCCTTCCTTTAAAAAAACAAACAAACAAACAAACAAAAAAACCAAACAAACAAAAAATCCTTTGTATCCCGAAAGCCATCTTGGCATCTGGAGGACCCAACCTGTGACATACCTATTTTACATGCCCAGGACAAAGAAGGCATGATGCTAGATTTGAGAAAATGATGCTATATATGAATCCAAATCCAGGACCTCCTTCCTGGCCAGTCCTAGGTCCATTTTGGGTAGAGGCATGGAAGGCAGCAGGAAGGTCAAGCTGTGGGGTCCAGTGGCAGCCTCGAGGCATGATCTGGCTCTCATAGAATCGGGGCAAATAACTTGAAGACATAAGGGCTGAAGAGCAATCAAGGGAGGCTTCTGGGAGGAGGACGGCACTGAGGAAGATGGCAGGTATTTCAGGCGTGACTTCATCTTCATTTAGTGGCTCCACATATATTATATACAATATCCTGTGCCGGCAGGTGGAAAGTCTGGGGGGAAAGCTTCAGAGAAGGTCTCTGACCTTGATTGTCCCAAGGGACATTCCCCAGCCCCATGAGACTTGGACATCTTCCTAACCAGCTCCCTCTTTGATTCCTTTTTACTGAATAGCTGAAGTTTCTATAAGAAAAAAAGTTTCTGAGGTACCTGGGTTGGCTCAGTCAGTTAAGTATCCAACTCTTGGTTTTTGGTTCAGGTCATGATCTCACAGTTTTGTGAGTTCAAGCCCCACGTCGGGCTCTGAGCTGATAGTGCAGAGCCTGCTTGGGATTCCCTCTCCCTCTCTCTCTGCCCCTCCCCCACTCGTGCTGTCTCTGTCTCTCTCAAAACAAACCTAAAACAACCACAACAACAAAGACAAAAAACAAGCTTCCACCAGAGAGGCAATAAATCAGCAAGAAAACCCTCAAAACGCTTCTTCACCATTGAATGAAATCAACTACTTATAAGATATTTAATCGTCTTCCGATCCTTATAGTTACCTGAACTGTTTTTACTTTGTAGTCTTTGTAAATGAAAATAACATTTCAGGTGCTCTTTTTGTAATTTAGCATTATTTTGTAGAGACTTTTTCTTGTGTCAGCGACATGAACATTTTGTCATTTTAATGCCTGAACCATATTTTAGTGTGTGGCCAACATACCCTACTGCTAGCTGGGCATTGCATAAGCCTTGGGGTCTCCACTAATATGGAAAAGGTAGTTTTGTTTGCATCATAGTTTCTTTTCTTCTCTTAATGTTTTTTAAAATTTATTTTTGAGACAGAGAGAGACAGAGCATGAGCAGGGGAGGGGCAGAGAGAAAGGGAGACAGAGAATCTGAAACAGGCTCCAGGCTCTAAGCTGTCAGCACAGAGCCTGACGCGGGGCTCGAACCCATGAATGTTAGATCATAACCTGAGCCGAAACCAGAGGCTTGACCGACTGAGCCAACCAGGTGCCCCTTTTCTTCTCTTAAATAACTTACACTGGATATTACTCCACAGTGAAATCACACAAGGTGTATGAACAGTTTTGCTGATATGTTTTCCAGAAAACATGGTCAGATTTATAGCACTACCAGCATTACACAAAGGCTTCTCCACACTTCCCTCAGTTTTGAGTTTTATATCTTCTAAAATTTTATTGTTAATTTAACAGGTTGGTGTTCTCCCTAGTTCTCGTTTTTTTAATCTGCACGTCTCTACTATGCAGACCTTCCAGAAAGCATTTTCTCTTGAAGGACAGTGTGCCATCTTGCCAGGAGATGGCGCTGTGACTCTGTACTTGGGTTCCGCGAGAAGGCGCTGTGGTTTAGTGGTGGCCTGGGGAGTGGGCTGTGTGCCTGCGTCAGCAGAGAGGATGTTAAGAAATCCTCTGGTCTCCCCTGGAACCCCAGGTTCCCACCTGAGCTCAGAAGACCTGGGTTTTGGTGAGGCCACAGGTCCTAGGGCTGCCATGCCCGACCCTTCCAGTGTATCTTTCCTGCTTTCAAAGTTCAAAAGAACCCAAGTTTATAAAGTGTCTACTGTAGGCCAGACAGTTCACACCCTCCGGGGCGGGGGGCGGGGCGGACTCGTAACAAGTGGAGGAAGAATATACCGACAAAATCAACTCTAAATGATGTACTTCCCTATTAAAAAAAAAAAGTTTCAAGTGCTATGAGTTAATGAGAATTGGAGAGGCCGCCTTCCACAGTGTGTGGATAGGTGTGTGGGATCCTGGAGGAAGGGCACAGCTGGGCCTGCTGGGGCCCGGAGGCAGGTGAGCTGAGTGTGGAGGAGGCCAGGGTTTGGGGCCTGACCGAGAGCCCCAGTAAGCCTGGAGCCCTGGTGGAGACGAAAAGGAAGGTGAGGCTGGGAGCCCATGAAAAAGACAAACCATGGTGAGACCTGAATGCCAAGCTAAGGCATATGGACTTGATTCGGTAGGCGAAGCTGTGCGTGTTTTTACAGCAAGAAAACGGCAAGGTCATATTTGTGTTTTGGCAGATTCAGTGGTTTTCCTGCCGTGTTCTGGGGACACATTTTCCTCTTCATCTGACTGACAGCTCAGAACTGGATGATAGCATTGCTGGCCTCCCTCAGCTAGAAGTGCCCTCTCTCCTTGGCTTCCATGAAACCACGATGCTTTTTCCTCTTACGTGTCTGGAGGCCCTCCTTATTCTCCTCTGCAGCCCCTTCCCCCTTCAGCTGGCCATTAAATACTCCTGGAGGTTCCTCTCCCTCTGTATTGTCTCCTGGGCCATCCTGGCCCTGTGCTCAGCTTAATTACACCCTGCACCGGGATGACTCAGCCCAGGCCTCCCCTCTGAGCTCCAGAGCCATATACCCAACTGCCTACTCAACAGGGAATGTGTCGGAAGCATCTTTAATCCAGGTCCCAAACTCCCCACCCAGCCTTGCCTAATGCTGGTCTTCTTCCGGTGTTCCTTAGCTGAGCGGACACACCACCATTCATCCTGTTAGGCCACAGAAATATCCCAGAGGCACCCTTGACGCCTCCCTCTTCCTCGTCCCCTTTTCCAGCCTCTCCCCAAGTCCACTTGACCCTTTTTCGACACTGACCAGAACTGTCCACACTTTTTATCACCTCTGCCATTTCCCCAGCTCAAGGCTGCAGCGGCTTTTCACCTGGGGCCACTGCAGAGCTCCCGAGCTGGCTTTCCGACTTCTGCTCCGGCACCCCTGCCCTCCCCACTTCACACCACAACCAGGGCCATCTCTTCAAAATGTAGAACTGGCCATGTCACTCACTGTCCCAGGGAAATCTCTATGGTGGCTTCCCTCAAAGGCCCAAGGGAGTGGTTTTCTTCCTAATCCTTTCTTTTCTCAAGCCCTTAGCCCTGTTAAGATCATGAATACAAAAAAGAACATAGAACAAATGTACAATAGAACACCCTGAGATCAACTGCCACGTAGGAAGACAGAACCTTGCAGTCCATCTGATTCTGTGTGCTCCTCAAAGTAGAGCCACCACCTTCTCCCACCCCAGAGCAACTACCTATCCTGACTTTTATGGTAAACATCTATGTATTTTTGTCATCCGACCACGTGTCACTAACTACTGTAGTTCAACTTTGCCTGTTTTGCTTCCTGCTTAGATGTTAGTTCTCCTTTAATCTAGAGCCCCCCCAATCTCTTTTTCTTCTGTCTTGTAATGTATTTGTCTTGTAGAATTCCCATTGCTTTTAAAATAAGAAAAACATTCCCTTCCATGCCTGTAAGGCTTTACTTGGTTTGATCCCCCTAAATCTCTCTAGCCTCATCTCCCACCAGGCTGCTTTTCATTCTCTTTCAACCCATGCCAACCTTGATTCCGTGCCCCCACGCCTTCTCCATCCCCCTGAAGGGCCTTTACAAAGGCTGTTCCCTCAGCTTGAAATGCTCTTCCTTTTCTTGTGTCTCCCAGTTAACCCCACCTTATTTTTGTATCTCAGTGGGAGCATTCTCTCCTCGGAGAAGCCTGCTCCTCCTTTTCTGACTTGGCCAATCCCCGAGGCCAGAGCCTCACAGCCCTTCCCTACTCCTCAACCACACAGGTCAAGGTTGCGGTTTTCCATTTGTTTGTAAGATGATATGATTAATGACCATGAGCTCTTTGAGATCTGCTTTTCTTCACCGTTGCTTCTCCACTATGTAGCTGGGTGCCTGGCACCTAGTAGGTGTTCAATAAAAAATGTGCTGCCTGCTGCCCAGGGATAGCCAGCAGACACCAACACACTTAGGAGAGACTGAGACTGAAAGGCCTGATTCCCTCAGAGGTGGGACCTGAGGCAGTGTGGAGAGGGGGTGTCTCCTGGAGAAGAATGGAGAAGAGGGTAGAGGCTCTTCCCAAAATACCCGAGGCCATGCCAGGGTCCTTCTGCCCACCCTCAGGTCCTAATACAGGAGACAGGTCTCGACTGGGATGACTGGAGAGGCTCCTGGGTCCAACCACTCCCATCCGGGGCCACTGTAGCTGAGCTAAGTGGAAACAAATGTTCCCTGGCTTTTCTGGGCCCAGTCCTGGTGGGCGAGCAGCCCCTCCCTCTCAGCCCCTATTCCCCTTCCCCTCCTCAGACTTCCTCCTCAGTCCCCTCCAGTTCTTTGTCCCTGAGTGATGGGGTGACTGGAAGGTTGGGGCATAGGTAGGGGTGAGAGATATGGAAGATGTGGGGCAGGTGGGCTCTGGGGGAACTGGAGCCTGGGGTCACCTTGGACAAAGGCCCAGAGGGGGTCTCAGAGGAAACTAGGTCTGCAAGGCAGGGATTCAAAGGGCTAAAGCTGGGAATCAGGCATCCAAGCTCCCACGCTTGGCTGGAAAATCACACCTTCCTGACTTCAGGTGCGCTGGGAAAGCTGGGGTAGGGCGATACGGGGTACAGAAGGGAAAAGAAAGTGACCTTTTTTCTTTCCCCTTCCGTCCATCTCTCTAGAGGGCCAGCCTTTCCCGTCTATGTTCTCCTGGGACCTAGACACCCAGGGCCTTTTCCTAAAGGAATTCTCAATTCTCAAGCCCTGAAGCCACCCTAAAGGAATGGCAGTTAGGTCTGTTTGCTGGGGAAGAGGGAAGGCAATGCAGAGGGAAGGAGAGAGGGAGGTTAGTGGGAGGGGAAGGGTCACAGGCCCAAATTCCTGGGCTCCTGCAGCTTCAGTCATTCTGAGAAACAAAGAAGCAGAGAAAGTGATTTAGAGACAGACACAAATAGAAACCAAATTCTGGAGATGAGAGAGACGTGAAAAGACACACGGAAAGATGGGGAGAGAGGATCTAACAGACAGAGGGCTCTGCTTTCCCCCTGCAGCGACTCTGATGTTATCTATCCCCAGCTGCCTCTCTCCCCCTCCCCAGTCCCCACCTCTGCCCCTCCTCCCTCTTCCACTCCACAGCCAGACATCCTTGCGTTCCTTCCACATCTCTCTTTTGCATCAGGGCCTAGATGTGAAGTAAAAAGTTCTCAAGACTAAAGGCAGAGCGACGGAGGAAGAGATGGAGGGGGCCCAATGCCCAGAGGACAGAGGGGGATCAGAGAGGCGCCCCCCCCCACCCATGCTGCCCCCTTCTGGCTGCTGTGTTCCCATTCCAGTCTCCTGTGAACATTCCTCCACATGCATGTCTGTGCAGAGGTGGTGTGGGAGGCGGGGGAGGCAGACGGGGTTGCATGTGCATTTCACCTCCAGAGAGGCAGGTATGCGTTTCAGTCTGAGACAGCCCATCTGTGTGTCCATCTGTACCTGTAACTGAAAGTTACCCAACACTATCGAAGTGAGGCAAGGGTGTCCTGTGGTTTCTGTGGGGTTATCTGGATGCCTGACCCCAGCTGTGATATTTGTGAGTGTGCAAGTGTGTGCACGCATCTTGATCTGTCTTTGTGTATCTCTGTCTCTATCCCCCAGCCCTGCTCCATGAAGAGTTTACTAAGGTAATAGGTAATAGTTCCTGAAGTCTCAGGAACATCTAAACTCATCTCTCTAAAGGTTCAGATGGCTTAAGGGCAGAAGTCATTGCTCTGGTTCTGACCACACGCCAGCCAACCCCTAGATGGGGGTGCAGAGAAAGCAAAAGAGAGTGAGCAGAAGCACAGTTGACCTGGAAACCCAGGCTTGCCTGTCACAGACTCCAGCAAACCCCTCCTCTGCCCCAGTGCTTTTGCAGTCACTACTGGGCCAATAGATTCTGCAATGGGACTCTGGGATGGAGGCGGGGGAGGGGTGAGGGCTTAGGGAATCCAGGGATGGCCAAATATTCTGTACGATCTGGCCAGAGAGAGTGCTGCAGGAGGGGTGGGGCGATCTGTGTGTGTTTGTAGGAAAGGTGGGGGGTGGGGGCAGAAAGGCCGCCTGCGGGGGAGAAGGCTTCTTGGCAAACGCCCCAGTTTCCTGCGCTGATCCCTGCTCCCTGCCACTGCTCCCAATTCTGTTGTTTCAATAACATCATTTTTATCCACCCCACAGAGAGACTGTGTCTTAGGAGAGGGAGGCAAGGGGCAAGGCTCGGACATGAGGGGGTGGTAATAGAAAGAGGCTGGGGTCTGGAGACAGCAGGGACTAAATTTGGGGCGCTCCCTCCTTAGGCAGAGGCAGGGCGGTCCCAGAGCCCTGGTCCCCTGATGACAAAGACAAATACATTAAAATTCTTGCCTCGGAGAAGAATGCAGGATAGGGAGAGCATTTCATAATCTGCAATAACAGTAGCAGGGTGGGGGCAGGGGTGGGTAGGGGACTTAGAACCCAGGCAGTGATTCCCAGGGGTCTGGTCACTGGCCACCTGCAGCCTTTAGGAACCCCCAAAGCTCTCCAGATGCCTATTTAGCACCATCTGGCCTGAGTGTGTGCCCAATCTGGGTCTGTCTTTGAGTGTGTAGTGTCCACAGTTGGCATCGCCCTGCAAAACACCAACTGTGTACAAACTTAATAGGTGCAGGGCCCATGGGTGGCAGCTGGATGCTATTAAAGGCTAAAATGGAAGGGGGCAACATTTGGGTCCCTTGCCCCTCACTATCTCTCCCTCAGCCACTAGGGGCCCCACCTCTTCTCTAGAGTGCCCCAACCCCCCACCCCCACCCCACCAAAATTCTCTGTAGCCAGCATGGGGAATCAGACTGACCCAGCTTGGACACGGCAGCCATGGAGGCAGGTTCACAGCAAACCTAAGGAAGCAAAACTTCCTTATGTGCCTAGGGCAATGTTTCTCCATTTCGGTTCTCCAGGTTCTCCACTTCCTCCTCGGCCTTCCCCAGATCGGCCTCCTCCCCTGGGTTAGGCATCTATGGTCTTCTGCCGCATCCCCTTAGTCCCTCACCTGCATCTCTATCCACTTATCCCCACTCTCTTGGGGGCTCAATCTTGCCTTCTCCCTGCTCGCCAAAGATGTTTATCTCTTTAGCCAGTGGCTTCCCTCCCTCCAGGAGTTCAGGTGCTATCTCCATCCCTAAAGACCAGGAGCTGTCCGCAGAGTATCTGAAGTTCCTATCACCGGGGAGATCCCCCACCCTTAACGGGTGATGCCACTCTAGATGGTGGTGATAGGGAGACTGGCCCTTGCTGTGGAATGTCCTGCACCACCTGTCCTTCGGCACTCCTGGGGCACGCGGGGGGCGGGGGGGAGGAGCAGGGACGGCGGCCACAGCCAGTCCGCTAAGCGTGATGAATGGAGCTGTCCCTCCTCCCCACGGGGCCTTTGATCTACCCCCCAACCCCCACCTGGGGGGTGGCAGGGGCATCAAAGACATTTTTGTGGCATTAGAGAATCAGATAAACGCCATCTCACCTGCAGCTGGCTCTTCCACCCCTTCTGGCCCGGGCCAAGCTGGGGAAGCCACGAGAGGGAGGCACCCGCGGCCACGCGAGGCCCGGCTCCCCCGAGGTCTGCCCGCCTAATCTCTCGCAAGACTGCAACCTCAGCTCTATCGCTCGCTTACACGTGCGAGCGCTTGAGCACAGGCCATCAAGAGGTTCCTCTTGCTGTCTAATCTCCCCTTCGCAGCCCTCCCCCCACCTCCCGGCCCCCGAACGCGGGCTTGAAGAGGCCGGGTGACTGGGGGAGCGAGAGTGGAGGCCTGGGGCTTCCCCCTTTCCTCGAGGAAAGGCTGAGAAAGGGGCGTGCGGCGCGGAGGCGGGGCCGGTAAGGGGCGACCCCTCTAGAATCCGTCCGTCAGACGGTAGAGCTCGACATCCCTTCCCGGAGCACCCAGCGCCCCAGGCTGACTTCCTCTCCCGGCCCCCTCTCCAGCATCTCCCTCCGAACCGCCGCCCCCCACCCCAACTCCCTCATTCCTGAGAAGTTTTCTCTCTTTACAGTCAACAAACCTGTCAAACGTCTCCCTTCCAGCCCGTCCCCCATTCCCCAGCTCCTCTTCACCCCCCCCACCCCTCTCCACCCTACTTCCCCGCCCCTCTTTGCCCCCGACTCCAGGAGGCGGCGGGGGGCTCCCAGTCCGAGAGAGGCGAAGCGAAGGGGCGAGGCAGGCGGGTCCCGCAGCCACGGGCGCACTCGGGCCCCGCCCCGGGACCTCGCACCCGCCCTCCGCTGAGCTCCGCGCCTGCAGCCCCGGGGCGCACGGCTCCCTCCCGAGAGTCCCGCCGCCTGACTGTCGCAACTGCCACCCCACGTTCCCCCCCCCCGGCCCCCGCCCCCGCCCGGGCCCCGCTCCCCTCCCACCCCCGCCCCCGGCTCTGATTTCTTCTCCCGAGCGAGCTCGGCGGGAGACACAGGCGCTGGCTGCCCCGTCCGCTCTCCGCCTCCGCCGCGCCCTCCTCGCCCGCAATGGGCCCCCCCGCTGCCGCCGGAGCCACCGCCTCCCGGCCGCCGCCGCCGCCGGAGCCGCGCTCGCCCTGAAGCCCGCGCCGCCGCGCGCACCGGCCGGCCCCGCAGCCTCTCCCCCCCGACAGCACCGGCCCGCGGTAGGACGCTCACGATGCTGCCGCCCGCGCCCTCCCTCCTCGGGCTGCTGCTGCTGCTGCTCCTGTGTCCCGCGCACGTCGGCGGACTGTGGTGGTGAGTGCTGTGTCGAGCTGGCTGTCCCGGCGTGGCTCCTGAAGCTCAAGCATGGGGACCTCGGGACTGACTGGGGGGCTCCGAAACGCGGTCCCGCCGCGTCCAGCCTGTACCTGCGAGCGAGCGGGAGCCCAGCCCTGGGGCAGCTGGGGAGGCGCCGGGGAGGTGCGTGCCGCTCTCCTCCCGGACTCCTCCTGGGCCACTTCTAAACTGCCGCTCAGATGTTCCTAACCCTACGCCCCGCACATTCTATTGTATTTCCTCCCACCTTGCGCGACACACCCTCCCCGTTCTCCCTCTACCCCTTCTGGTTTTGCGCTCAATCCAGGTCCTCAAGGAACTGGCTCGCGGGTAGGAAAGAGCTACCGGGTAGACGGGGAAGATGTGCAGTGAGAGGTCCAAAGAAAAGAGTGTGTGAGGTGGGCCCTGGATTTAGGGGAGGAGGATTGGATTTGTGGGCAAGAGAGGAACAAGGTGGTAAGCCACAAGGCAGGGAGGGTCAAACAACTGTCCCTTCCCCGCCTTATTTTGCTCAACAACCCACCAGCTTCTTCTCCCTGAGTGCTACTTCAAATCGGGTGGCAGTGGCGGGGAGAAAACGTAAAGGGAAACTGAGTCAGGACCGCGGTTTTCTCTATATCCTTCTCCCCGAGCAAAGAAGAGGAAGAAAGGGACAGGAAAGGGACCCAGGCTCTGACCCTTCCAGATGTGGGGGTCAGAAATGAAAAAAAAAAAGCAGCTCCGGAGGTACTGAGAATCATGAAGGGTCCTGGTGTTAGAGAAGGAGGCCCGGCCAACCAGGGGATGGGGACGTCTTCCCAGACCTGGCCTCCAGACCCGGGCCTGGGTAGAGCAGACACCTACGCAGCTAAGATCGCGGGAACTTAGAGCCTTGGGGATGGACAGCAACTAGGAAGGTGGGTGCCGGGTCGGGACCTCTCAGAGATTCGGATCCCGAAGACTTTCTTTTCCTTCCTTGTCTCTCCCGAGCTGCAAAGACCCGCCTGGAATAGCTCAGAGTTTAAAGAGGAGGGACTTGGACAATACCGCTGACGCATCAGCCAATCCTTAGAAAGCAGGGTCCTGTCTATTTGCATACTGCCATGTCATTGGCTGGATTTCCTATCCTCCACTCCTCTTCCACCCCCCGATTTGGAAGGAGGGGTGGGGCAGGCAGATCCCTCTCCTCTAGGGAGTAAGAGAGCTGGATGCCCACACAGGGAGCTGCTGGCTGCGATCCCTCTTTCCTGATGCGCGAGAGATGTCCCTTGGGGGTGTCAGTGAGGGAGCAAATCGAGGATGACCCAGGTCCTGGCCAAGGGAACATGCGTCCTTCAATCCTGGCTTGGTATAATGCTGTGTCAGTTTTGAAATAGACAGACCTGAGATCCAATCTCAGAGGAAAAATTTGTTAAGTCTGTGAACTTGGACAAGTCACTTCTCCCTGCGCCTCAACGTCTCAACTTTCAAACTGGGAAACAGTCCCCCTACCTGGTAAACTAGATAGGAGGATTAGGTGGGAGGATCTACAAAGTGATCTGACATTGGGAGGTGCTCCGTAAGTGTAAGTCTTCTCCTCCACGCTGCAGGTTTTCCTGGCTAGAGTTTGTAGGGATGAAAAGAATTAATTTAAATTTAAAATCCAGAGTCCCAAGCAAAACTTTGTAAAAGGATCTCTGTCCTGTTTCCCAGACACACTTTTCTAATTTTGCCCTTTCTCAAGGTATGGGGTCAGAGGTCTCTCCCTGATGGTAGTTGCCCTCCTCCTCTCCTTCACCATTTGTCTAAATCATTCTCATCCTTCCAGTTAGAATATCACATCTTCCATGACACTGTCTCTTTGTTTTTCTTCCCATCCTTCTGTGTGTTCTTACTGCACCCCATGCATTGGACAACCATGCCAGTTAGTGCATTTTACTGGCAACCATCCCCTCTGTGGTCTCTCTTCCCTGCCCCTGGAAGGCAGAGCCTTTGTCTTTGGGCCCTGGAGGCTAAAGGTGCTGGGGGAGTTTTGTGGAATGTTGCTGAATTGGTTGATTCACCTTCCTGGGGGCTTGATTCTGTGGGGGTTCTTTTGTTCAAGAGGAGCTGGTGGGTGGGTGACAAGCCAGAGGGAGAGAGGTCTGGTCCCTTGGAGACTGACCCTGAAGCTGGAAAGCAAGGAGTGGGGGAGGAGGTGAGGAGGGCAGGTGTCGGAGAACACAGGGGCCTTCATGGCTGCAGCTGCGGCGAGCTGGGTGAAGAGTGAGAGGCTGGGGTGATAAGGTGTCCAGCAACTGCCTCACTCAGATGCTTCCCACAGAGAACCTGCCTCTCCCACCTGCACTGGCCCCTCACTCTCCTCTGTCTGCTTCTGACACTTCATTCCTTTGGTCTGAGCCCAGATTCCTTTCTCAGGATCTTTGACTCTACTTGCTTGTCCTCACCCCACCATTGCTGTCTGAGATCAGGCTTGGGCTGGTGGGCTGGACCCAGCATCCATGCTGGCCTAAGGTCCCTTTCACTCCTTGCCCACCCCTCGCCCCCACACTGCCCCCCTCTACCTCAGCTTTACTTTGGCTAGTAACTTTATCAGGCCAGGGGCTTCCAGGCTGTTCCTTGACCTGCTTGCTGGCCCTCTTTTCCCTGCTTCCAGGCTGGAGCTCTAGCAGTAAGCAGAGAAGCAGCAGCTCTGCTCACCAGCCTGACATGCTAGTAGCCTCCAGGGTGGGAACAGAGACAACTCTAGGAACCTGAGTGACTGGATTGTCCTGATAAGGAAAGGAGGGTCCTGCAGGGGAGTGACCCAGGGCCTGGAATAGGCTCAGGTACCTGGCCCCAGGTTCCAGAAAAGTCTCCCTTCCACTTCCTCTCCCCCTCCTCCTCATCCCCCCTCCATGCAGTGCATGCTTTCTAAACTCTGCCTCCGGCCTCTCTGTCTGTCTCTCTCCCATCTGTAACCATATCTTTGTAAATCACAGAATCCCAGATTCCAGGACATTGGCCAGGCTCTCTTGAGGTCATCGTGTCCAGCCCACTGCCTGCAGGACATCCAGCATGAGCCCTGGCCCTGACAGATCCCATTTTGAGAGTGAGGCAGAGAGAGAGTCTGTGGCTTCCTGGTCACCAGCGCCCACCCCTTCCAGCCTGCTCTCTGAGCCCCTCCCACTCTCCCCCAGGAAGTTCTCCCCAATGTCTGACCCATCTTTATTTATGCCTTCAATCAGTGCATGTGGAAAATAGCTCACTCTCACAGAATAGATCAAATCAATCTCCCTTCTCTCTTCCTCTTTCCTCTTTCTGTTTTATATTTTCTATGAAAGAAACCAACCCTCCCCCTTGTTCCACTAGCAAAAACACTACCCTGTCTCACTCCCTTCCCCCATCTCATCTTGCCTCTCCCCCCCATCCCCCTCCCTCTACTTCACCCACTATGGAAAGGAAACAGGAACCAGAGGCCTAGGACAACCTTATCTGTGGCCCCACAGGGAGTCAGGGAAAGGACCCAGGCATCTTCATGACACCCAGGTTTTCCAGCTGGGACCCCTCTCCACCCCAGGCTGGGCTTGGCCATCCTCCTCCATTCTGTCTTTATCTGGCCCTTTGTGGGCAGTCCTGTTGCTGATCCCCACCCCCCAAGCTCCTGGCGGGGTGGGGAACTGGGGTGGGGTGGCCACCCAGTACCCCCCTCCAGGCCTCCCGCCTTGGCAGCTTCCCCTGGAGGCAGACAATGGGGCTGTGAGCAGAAAAGGGCAGGGGCAAAAGGAGGCTGGCTCGATCCGGGCCAGAGCATGTCCTGAGCCCACCAGAGCCCTGGCACTGTGACATTTCCTGGAGGGGGGGCAGCCCCCTCCTGCCCTGTTCTCATCGGAAGCCAGGAGTTGGTGGGGGGAGGTCAGTGGGAGGTTTGATCACCAGGGCCCAGCGAGGGGGATTCCAGAATGTGTACTTTGATGGAGAAATGCAGCTGTGGAGGGGATGAGGCGAGGGTGGGGTGGGGAAGCCAGGCTGCCGTCAGGCTGGCAGCAGGGCGCCCAGCCAGCCCAACCGGAGCCCCAGGCGCTAGGGGACACAGAAGCCTGTCCCTGGGGACTGGGCAGAGCGCCCTCTAGCCTACATCCTCCTTCCTGCCTGAGGCAGAGTGGGGTGAGACCTTGGGTGCTTCCCCTGATCCACCAGAGGAGGAGCCGAGGGAGGGAAAAGGTCACTGGGAGGGATCTTCGATTTTCCACCTGGCCTCCAAAGCTGGCTCCTCCAGCTCCAAGCCCTCCATTTAAACCAGAAATTAGATCTAGAAGGGACTTGGAGATCATCTAGGCCAATGTTTTCACTTATGGCTAGAAGTCCAGCAAAGTCCAGGAACAGGAGGGGACTTGCCTTAGGCCATTCAGAATGCAGGCAGCGAGGAGTGGGAGGGGGGTCAGGAAAGGGGTACAGGGTCTTCCACGGGTCTCCTCTGCTCCCCATCCCCACCTTCCCATGGGGGGGGCTCCGCACCTCACTAGGGGAGAGCAGAAGGCACATGACAGATTCTTCTCAGAGAATCCAGTGGAGGGTCAATGTGTCCACTCTTTTGTGCCCTGACCAATAGGAACTTCACCTCTTGACTGGTGAGGTTCATCAGGGAAGGGAAGGCCCCTGCCTTTCCCAAGAGCCATGAGAAGGAGAGCAGCGTGAGGAGGTGGGAAGGGTAGTGTCCAGGATGGGGCACAGGGAAACAAATTGGGCCAGTGTGGGAGAGGGGTGGAATGGGGTACCTGGTGGGCGGTGGGGAGGCAGGGGTTAATGGAGCTGGGGCATCACTGGCTTTGATGTGGTGGTTGGGGTGGGGGTAGTGGCTGGGGGATGGGGAGCAGTAATTACCGAGTTAGACAGAGCAGGACAGGACAGGCGGGCGGGCACAGGCCCGGGCCCAGCCGCCTCAGCAGCCGTCAGGCAACATTTTTCTGCCCCTTCTCCACCACCCACCTCCCCACCCCCATACAGCCCCCACCCACAGCCCCAGGGTTCAGGGCTCCCTCTGCTGGCTCCTAGGAGGTGGGGGTCAGACTAAGGACCCTGGGGGTGAGTGTGAGGCAATAAGAGGGGGGCGGGCCATGAGGCCTTTCAGAGGAGGCTGGGCACCAAAAAGGCCTGGGATCTCCTTGGCCTCAATAATCCACTTGGGAGTGCTCTCTGGGGAAGGGGAGGGGTCCTGGAGGGTGCTCCTGGTCCACAGGCAGGGCCAGTAAGGGAGGAAGACACACAGGGGTCCCAGCTGAGAAGTAAGGGCTGAGAGTTGGAGAAAAGGGTATTCTCATGAATCCACAAGAAGCGGCCTGGGCTCCTACCATTTGCCCTGCTCTGGGCAGGCCCAAGACGTGAACATGGGTGTGAATGGGAAGACGAAACCCATTTGCTGGAGCTCACTGTCAGGACAGGCTCTTTTCATGTGTACCAGGGAAGTTGTCAGGTATCAAGATTCGACAGTTGTGGAGACTGAGGTTGTGAAGGTGAAGTCTCATTCAATCAACAAATATTAAGTGCCCACTTCCCATGCAAGGGACTGGCTGACATCTTAGGAGACGCTAATGGTAGAGCCCAGATCCAAACCCAAGTCACAGGTTCCCAAAACTCTGCACATGTGCTATTAATGATGTCACGTTTCCTCATAAGATCTTTGTCTTTAGTGTGTCTTCGATCTAAGTGGAGAGAAGACAAGACAATGTGACAAATTAGTTACGCCGCTGGCAGGATCACGAGCACCCCCAAATGAGTGACACCTGAAGTGATGGGGAGAGGGGTGGTCAGTGAGGACTGGGGCTCAGGGCAATAGGGATCTAAGGTGAGCTTGGGAAGATGCTGGGTATGATTTTGATGACTTAGGCATGGGCAGCGGGTAGCTCTGAGTCCAGGAAGTTAGTCATATAATCTGGAATGGATGTGACCATCACTGGGTGAGTCAACCCTGCTAGGCATAAGGACTGTGTAGAGGATGGTGTGTGAGGCCAACTTAGGTCTCCCCAAACCCCATGTGGTCATTCCCTCCAGTCCCTTTGGTTTTAAAGATATTCACCTAGCAGCGCCTGGGTGGCTCAGCTGGTTAAGCATCTGACTCTTGATTTCAGCTCAGGTCATGATCTCAGGGTTCAGTTCATGAGTTCAAGCCCTGTGTGGGGCCCTGAGCTGACAGCCCTCCCCTGCACACACACATACTCCTTCTCTTTCTCATCATAAGTAAATAAACTTAAAAAATAACATTCATCTAAATTTCTTGCATTAAGGATTTTTCCACTGAGTGGCCAGGGTCAGTCACCTCCTTCCTCAGATGTTCGTCTGTGTGATGGGGGTGAAGTGGGTAAAGTAGGACTAGGTGGCTTCTGGCATTCCCTTTGGCCCTCTGAATCTGGAGATGGAAAGGTAAGTTAGACCAGAGCCTGGGTCCCTCAGGGCTTAGATCTACAGATGTTGCCAGTAGGAGCTGGTTGTCCCTTATGCCACCTCACTTGGCTATTGATTCTACCGATCAAGGTCCCTGGGAGGCAGATCTTGGCACCTGCCAAAGCCAGTTAGAATGGCCAACGTTAGGCTTGTCCCTTCTTGTCTGCAGGATTTCTTTTAGGACTAGCCTCATTTTTTCTATGCCCAGGAATGACTATTTGATTAGGATCTCAGATCCTACATATTATATATTATATAACTCCTACACCACTGAGCTTAGCCCCCAAAACATGCAGATGCCCCCAAAAGGGCACATCTTCTCTGGGCTGACCCCACGCCAAGGAAGGCTGACTCAGAGGCCAAAGAAGCAGAGCTGATTCCCTAAGGAAGCAGAAGGGAAGAAATGAGGGTAAGGAAAGAGCGGAGATGGGGGAGTTATTTCTTGATGTGGAATCAAGTGTTAACATTAGAGGGAATAAGGGAGCTTCTCATGTAACTCTTCACGTTTCTGGAGCCCAGAGAGAGAACTGACTTGCCCACAGTGGCTCAGCTCACCCTAAGTTGACAGAGACCAGGGTGCAGAAGTGACGCTGGATATTTTGCCCAGTGCATCCGCCCTCACCCCGCTACTCCTCTTATGGACTTTCCTTTCCTGTGACTTGGGGATGGGAGCGAGGACAGGAGGGCAGGGAGCGAGCTGGTCCCTTGGGATTCTAGCTGCTACTACTGCCCATCCCTCCCCCTGACCAGCTTGTAAACAAGCCTCGTTCCCAGGCAGCAAGCCAGGCTGGGGAGCCAGACCCGGACCAGCAACCAGCAACCGACTCTGGGGCAGCCCCTCAACCCTGCAAAGGGCTGGCCCCACCTCCTGGAGGGCCCTACCCCTCCTGCTCCTCCCTATTTCTCTCCTATCTCTAGCCCCTGGCAAGCAGACAAGGTCAGGAGGTTTTTGCCTTTCTCCCTGCATACCCCCACCCTCTCCTGCTTCCCTAGGGCAGGAAGAGGGAAAGGAGAGGGATGGGGTCAGAGTAACCTTGAGAGTAAGACCAGTCAACCTTGGGAAAGTAGGGAGTTAGCAGAGGGCAGGGCTGGGGAGGAGAGACTGGGGAGCTTAGTGGCATGGGGGTGGGGTGGTTTGGGGAAGACAAGTTTGCAGAGCCCCAGACTCCCAGTTGGAGGCCTGGACAATCAGGTGACAGGAAAGGAGCTGGATAGCCATGGAGAGGCCTGCTTCCCTGCCTCTGCATGGGTGTTGGGGGCAGGGGGGGGGGAGGAGTGGAGAGATAGGAAGCTAGTTAGCAGTCATGGAATCACACAAGGACAGGGGTGTGGGCTCAAATGAGGACATTGTCTTTAGATGGTTCATTCATTCATTCGAAAACATGTGTTAAATGGTGTTCATTGTGTAGTATTATAGTAATCATTTATTTGTAATATGCAACTTTTCATAATAAAAATTGGGGGAAATACGAATGAAGCGCCTAAAAATCTGCCACGGGAAACAAAAGAAAATGTCAGTTCTAACTCCCAAGGTGCTTATAGTCTTATCTACTGGCCCTATATAACCATGCTGGAAGTCATTTTGTAATGAGGTGGATAAATGGATATGTGTGGGTGTGGGTGGGAGGGATAGATGATACTTGAAGAGAGAGAGAGAGGGAGAGACACTGATCAACTCTTGTAGGTGACTGGGCCACTGGGAACCAGCTTGGGCTGCCCTACCCATGGCCAATTTCCCACAGCTCCATCCACCACTTTTCTAGGATTGGGAAAGGGCTGGGGCTGGACCTTCCCAGGCTGCGGTTGGAATGCAGTGATGGTCAAGTCCTAAGCATGGAGGAAGCAAGGTCTGGACTGTAACTCTTCCCTAAGAAAAGAATCTTGGCTCCAGCACTACTTGGGTGGGGAGGCTGACAATGATCTGATGAGGTGGGGTGTGTGTTGGATGGGGGGGGAAGGGAGAGTAGGAGACCTTAGAAAGAACTGAGCTTACACATCTTGCAACGGCCTCTTTAAGCATCTCACTCCCCAGAGTTGAGAAGTTCTAACTTAAGACCTAAATTCCTCTTGCTGCTGTTCAAGCCCATTACATCTCATTGCTGTGGGGCCAGAACATGCCTGGACAGCCTGTACTTGTGGAGCAAATGGGGACGGGGGGTGGATGGGCATGAAGGCTAAAATGAAAAGTAGGCCACCTTGACCTTTGGCACCTGCCTACCATTTTTCTCTACATTTTCTATCTCCTGGCGCTACTTCTCCCCACCTGGAGTCTTTTTTCTGCCCTCTGCGGAAGGGTTTTTGTGTAATCTCAAATTACTCTCAGGTCCAAGTGCTCCGCCCACTCATTCCTGCAGCATAGGGACCCCAGCTAAGTGCTCATCAAACAAGAGCAATCTGATTAAAGCAGTTCCGATCAGCTGTGAATAACCTTAACCTTTGGGGGTCTGGTCCATGGAAACCAGGAAACAGCTCTATCCTTAGGCGGAAGGAAAGCTGGGGGTGGAAGGATTTCTGGAAGTGTGTGGAACTTCCCATTAGGTCTTTACCCACCAAACCAAACAGCCTTCCCCTTCCCCAAGCCAGCTAGGTTACAACCAGTGACATCAGAGTGATGTCAAGGCCTGGCCTGCCTTCCCGGCCATCCTGCTCTGAAAAAGTCAGACGCTGGAGCAGAAGGGTAGTGTCACTTACTTCACAACAATGCTTCAGGACCTCAGTCCCCAGCTACTTCGTCCTGCTCTCCAGTTCAGAAAAACAGGATATCCTGGTGCAAGGGCCCACCTTAAAGATCAAAGCCCAATGTTCCCATTTTACGGAAGGAGAAACTGAGCTAGAGAGGGGGTGTGACTTCTGTCAGAGAGCTTCCCTTCCGTAGCCATTCTAAAATCCTATGGCTTCCTACATCCCTGAGATCGCCCCTGCCTTTCTAGCATCAGGGTTCTCAGCTGATGTACACAGCTGGTTGTCCACTAAGACCAGACTTTTCTTTGATCCTGCCTACTTTTCTTTGTATCTCATGATTCCTGCCTATTTTTTTTCTTTGACAGTCTTCATGATCTTCCTCCTGTTAATTTCTTCATCACCCTTTTGGGCCAAGCCTCTTTATCTCCCTTTTGGCTCGTCTGGTGCCAGGTGCCCTCACCTTGAGCCAAATTCCTGTAAGGATTTATTAAAGAAGATGTGCCCAGAAGGATAAGACTGATCTTGCTCTATAGCAATGTCAGTCTAAACTCTACCAAAGAGGGGGACATGGGACAGTAAGAGAACCAGATGGGACAATTTCAAACTCAGGGTGGGGGGAGAGAAGAGGTACATCCCAGCTCCCAGATGTGGGCTGAGCAGGGCTGGGCTCCCTCCCCAGTGCTCCCCTAACCCTAACCCCCAGTCTTTTGAGTCATACCCTGGATCCGCTGTCCTTTGCTTTCCAGGGCGGTGGGCAGCCCCCTGGTCATGGATCCTACCAGCATCTGCAGGAAAGCACGGCGGCTGGCAGGGCGGCAAGCTGAGCTGTGCCAGGCCGAGCCAGAGGTTGTGGCGGAGCTAGCCCGGGGCGCCCGGCTTGGGGTGCGAGAGTGCCAGTTCCAGTTCCGATTCCGCCGCTGGAATTGCTCCAGCCACAGCAAGGCCTTTGGGCGCATCCTGCAGCAAGGTCAGTGTGGGGAGGAGACCGGGGCAGGAGGCATCAGAGGAGAGGGTGGGGGGTTGGGGAGGCTGCAGGAGCCCCACCTCTCCCGCGGGTGTGTGGGCACCGTATCCTGACCCTGTCTCCCAGCCCTGCTGCCCCACCACCACCGCGCAGCGCCCCGCTCCCACCCCTGGGACCCAGCCCGGGTCCTGTCGGCTGACTGGCTGACTTCCCCCACCCTGCGCCCGCAGACATCCGGGAGACGGCCTTCGTGTTCGCTATAACGGCCGCGGGCGCCAGCCACGCCGTCACGCAGGCCTGCTCCATGGGCGAGCTGCTGCAGTGTGGCTGCCAGGCGCCCCGAGGGCGGGCCCCGCCGCGTCCCCCCGGCCTGCCCGGCACCCCCGGGCCCCCCGGCTCCGCTGGCTCCCCCGACGGCAGCGCCGCCTGGGAGTGGGGGGGCTGCGGCGACGACGTGGACTTCGGGGACGAGAAGTCAAGGCTCTTTATGGATGCGCGGCACAAGCGGGGACGCGGAGACATCCGTGCGTTGGTGCAACTTCACAACAATGAGGCCGGCCGGCTGGTGAGTATGGGCATGGGTGTGTCAGAGAGTGTGTGAGTATGGGTAGGTGTGAGCAGACGTGGGTGAGGGTGGGGTGTGCGGGAGCCAGTCTGTAGAAGTGTGAGGGGATGCGGGTGTGAGTGAGAAGGAGTATGTGCAGGACTATGTTAATGTGCGTGGGAGCCAGCTCGGCAGGAAGGGACGCTGGGGAGATTGGCTGGGGCATGTGGATGGGCATGTGCAGGTGAGGTGGCCAGCCTAGAAGGGGGAGTCCCTTGGGAGGCCTGGGAGGGCCTGGAGCCCGTGGTCTAGTGGGCAAGACAGGGAGGGGACACCAGAGAAGAGGACTCGAGGCCTTTAGGGACCTCAGGTAGGGAAGACAAACCTCTGAGAGCAGACAGGTGGAGCAAAGCTCGAGAGAGGTGGAGAACTGTGGCTGCCAGGGCAGGGACAGAGGAGGGTGACAAAAGCTGGAGATGAAACAAAAGATAGAAGCCGGGGCAAAGGTATGGGGTCTGGGGGTGAAGGAGTTGAGAGAAGCGAGGGAAGCCAGGGAAAAGGGCTAGAAAAGAAGGAAGACTTGGAAGAGGTGAAAGACAAGGCTGGTGAAGGTAGGAGGGGTCCGGTAGAGGCCAGGAAAGCTGTGACTGAATCTGGGCACTTGGCAACTGGCTGCCCACCGACTCCAGACTGGGCCCTGCCTCTCCCCTTCCCTCTGCAATAAAGAGCCCCCTTTCCACCGCCCCCCTCCCCAGTTCCCACTTAGGGACAAGAATCCTGTCTGGGTCAGACATTTCCAGGAGTGAGTGTGAGGAAGGAGAGAATCCTGGGAAGGGGAGGAGGGCACACAAGTCTGTATTTCAGGTTGGCCTCTGGACTCTCAGCGTCCAGGGATGGCATTGCTGAGTCATCTGACACCATAAATCTCTAGTGGGGTCGTGACTCTTAGACCCCAGCTTCGGACACAAATTGCAAATAAAGGACAGGGGCTCTGGATCCCTGTTCTGTGTAATGCATTCCCAGCGGGCCATCCGGCACACTATGCCTTAGTTCTAGGAGGCTCTAGGGACCCTCCCATCGCATCCTGTGTCCTCTAGGTTCAGGCCTGAGGCACCAGGCAGGGCATAAGAGGGGGCCCAGAGAGGAATGTCCAGACAGGCCCACATACCTGTCAGACGCCCAGAAGGCCAGCTCTGCTCAGCCCTGTCTGGGGCCAAGGGGCAGCAACAGGGGACCCTGTTGGCAGGGGGACTAGAGCACGACAGCTGCAACCCCTCCCCCCGCCTCTAGGGAGAATCTCACCCAGCCGTCTATTCTGCTCTCGCTCGCTCTCCCATTCCCCGACTGTGCGTCCTGTGATCTCTGTGCCGCATACTATGCCCCACTCCTCCCATTCATTTCTCTTACTCCTCCTTCTTTACAATTTGCCCTTCACTCGGAGTTGTTCCTCCCTGGATTTCCTCGTCTCCACCTTGCGCTCTCCTTTTCGGTTTCGGTCTGCTCTTTTCTCTCTTCTGTCCACGTCACCCTCCCCGTCTAATTTCCCGTCGGTCCTCTGGGCCTTCCCGCACCCCGTATCCCCAATCTGTCCGCATCCGCCCCGCAGGCCGTGCGGAGCCACACGCGCACCGAGTGCAAGTGCCACGGGCTGTCGGGCTCGTGCGCGCTGCGAACCTGCTGGCAGAAGTTGCCCCCGTTCCGTGAGGTGGGCGCGCGGCTGCTCGAGCGCTTCCACGGCGCCTCGCGTGTCATGGGAACCAACGACGGCAAGGCTCTGCTGCCCGCCGTCCGCACTCTGAAGCCGCCGGGCCGCGCCGACCTGCTCTACGCCGCCGACTCGCCCGACTTCTGCGCTCCCAACCGGCGCACCGGCTCGCCCGGCACGCGCGGCCGCGCCTGCAACAGCAGCGCCCTGGACCTCAGCGGCTGTGACCTGCTGTGCTGCGGCCGCGGGCACCGCCAGGAGAGCGTGCAGCTCGAGGAGAACTGCCTGTGTCGCTTCCACTGGTGCTGCGTAGTGCAGTGCCACCGCTGCCGCGTGCACAAGGAGCTCAGCCTCTGCCTCTGACGCGCCGCCGGGCCCCCCAAGCCGCGCGCCCCTCGGCGTCGGCGGGACCTCCGGACTCCGGCAGGGGCGCTGCCCCGCCGCTCGCAGCGAAAGTCCATCTCCCAGGCCTCCGCGAACTGTGAGGCGGCGGGGCTCGAGATACACGCCCGCCCACGAAGGCGAGGGGCTGCTGGAGGCCACCCACCCCAGGGAAGCGCTCTGGAGGGCCCCTGGGGGAGGCTATGCAGTCCCTTCCGCTCTGTGGCCCCCATATGGAAAGGAAGAGCCAGTCTCTAGGCCTCTGGATGCAGGACTCCTTAGAACTGCTGGCCATGGGGTGGGTGGGTGAGTTTAGTATCAATAAAAATATTTAAACCAATAGGACTGGGCCCGCAGTTTGGGAGGGGAGCTGGCCTCCCGGGAGGCGGGAGGGGGGCGGAGGGGTGTGCTACCAGGGGCCAGGCTTCCGAAGGAGTGCGTAAAGGAAGATGGTTTTGATAGAACTAGCATCTCAGGGGTTATCACCTTGGGTTTCTAACTCCGCACCTATTGAATTAGGCTCTCCTGGCAACCGTGGTGAAGAGTGCCCGCTCTTCTGGTTCAGCCTTGTCAAACATCCCTGGCCTGGGTCTGCAAGCTGGGGAAGACCTGGCTGTCCCTCTTTAAACAAACAGACTGGAAAGGTCCAGGAAAAGAAGACCAAAAGCCTCTGGTAGTTCAGTCCAGCCCACATCTTCATTCTGGGGAGTGTGACACCTTTACTTACCCTTCTGTTTCTGTGACTCTTGGGGATTCCAGGGCAGACTTTTAGGGCCACCCAAGCCCATAGGATTAAAGCACTTTATAAACTGTAGACTGTGATGAAATCATGTTATTAGTAACATCAGGCTTTTTAACCACCCAAACTAACTTCAGCCCCATTAACATTGAAAAGAGTGCCCAGGGGCGCCTGGGTGGCTTAGTCGGTTGAGCATCCGACTTTCGCTTAGGTCATGATCTCCCGGTTCATGGGTTCGAGCCCCGCGTCGGGCTCTGTGCTGACTGCCAGCTCAGAGCCTGGAGCTTGTTTCAGAGTCTGTGACTCCTTCTCTCTGACCCTCTCCTGCTCACGCTGTCTCTCTCTCTCTCTCTCCTAGAAAT